>JAVSCE010005922.1:0-600000 GCA_032199065.1 Smutsia gigantea | reverse complement strand
GGGCAAGATGACAGATTATTGACAGATAACGTAAGATAAGATAGATAGAAAGATAGATAGATAGATAGATAGATAGATAGATAGATAGATAGATAGATAGACAGATAGATAGATAGATAGATAGATAAGAGTTCTAGAGTCAGACTGCTTGGATTAGACCACTTGCTCTGCTCTTGCTGAGTGAATTGGAGCAAGTCACTTAAATTTTCAAGTCTTAAATTTCCTTATCTGTGAAATGTGGATAACAATTTCCACCTTAAAAAGGTGATGATCACATGAAATAAATTGTTTCATGCCTCCTACGTACTTGGTAAATGTTTTCATTACAATTGACCAAAACAAGGCAGGGTATGCATAAGAAACAGAATTTTTCAGCTTAGCTGAATTACTGGGAACACAAAGTAAAGCACATGGAGCCAGACGGTCAGAAACCTTGAACATTACACACTAATACAGCTTTAGGATACAGCAGAGCTCTTTATAGACAATAATTTTTCCCACAAGCAAAGTTCCTGAGTCACCGCCTCAAAGACACTGGACAAATATTGTCTTCTAAGAATCACTGGAACTGAACAACAGTAAGTTATTACAAAGGAGTAGTCTTGATTTCAATGCATGAGTTTTACTGAAAATGTACTCTGCAACAATTACAATCCAATGACATGAACTAAAAAAGTCCATTTCAAAAAAGCCCCTCTTTTCCCCAATCTCAATATTCTTTGCCTGCTCAAAATACTACAAAAACAATATGGTCTTAAAAACTGAAAAAAACGGACTTCCGGGAAGATGACGGTGTGAGCAGGGCAGCAGAAATCTCCTCCCAACACTATATTTATCTACGAAAACACAGAAAATACATCTATTCCTAAAAGAGAGAAGAGAATACACAGGAAAGCGCACAGCGTGCAGCTACACCCGAGAGGACTCGGCACCTCAAGAGGCGGGTAAGATACGGAGCCGCGACCCGGCAGGACCCGAGCCCTCCCCCACCCCAATGCACCGGCGGGAGGATAGGATTCAGAGCCGGGAGGAAGGGGGAGTGCACCCCGCGAAGTAGCCAGCCCCGGGGATCTGCGCGGGGAGCGCTGACCCACATTGCGCAGTGCAGCGGAGATTGGAAAGACAGAGGGGCAGGATCTGAGCGGGGAACGCGCCAGGGGGCTTGCAGCCGGCTCCCGGGAAGGAAAAAAAAAAGTGCGCGCTTTCCTCAGCGGTCTTAAAGAGACAGGAGCCCAGCGGAGGAGCCGGATCGCCCCAGCACACTCAGCCCAGCAGGCTGGGAGTCCTGGGGAGTTTCAGACGCCTTAGCTGGCGACTGAGGAAGCGTAGCCATACTTAACACTTCTCACTGAGATCAACAGCCTCCTATTCGTTCCCACCCCTGCCAGAGGGATAAAGGGCCCTGCGGAGCGGCACAGTCACAGCTGTGGAATAGTGGGGCAATAGCGCCACCTAGAGCATTCCCACAGAATCTACGTCCGGTGGGCATTTTTTTTTGTTTTTTTTGTTTTGTTTTGTTTTTTGTTTTGTTTTTGTTTTTCTTTTCTTTCTTTTTCTTCTTTTTTTCTTTCTTTCTTTCTTTTTTTTTCTCTTTTTTTTTCTTCTCTTTTTAAAGTCTTAAAGAGCCCAGCTGACATACGTGGCAACTATCAGTGACCAAATTATACAGCCATGAAAAGACAGAGGAATATGGTTCAGACCAAAATCAACCAGACAACCCCAGAGAGGGAGTCTGAAGGGATGGAAATGCACACCCTCCCTGAAAAAGAATTTAGAATAAAAGTCATAACCATGCTGATGGACCTACAGAGAAATGTGCAAGAGCTGAGGGAGGAAGTGAGGGAACTGAGGAAAGGCAATACAAAAATCAGACAAGCGATGGACGGGCTTAACAGCAGAATGGATGAGATGCGAGAGACTGTTAATGGAATAGAAAACAGAGAACAGGAGTATAGAGCAGCTGAGGCAGAGAGAGATAAAAGGATTTCTAGGAATGAAAGAATATTAAGAGAACTGTGTGACCAATCCAAACGGAACAATATTCGCATTATAGGAGTACCAGAGGAAGAAGAGAGAGAAAAAGGGATAGAAAGTGTCTTTGAAGAAATAATTGCTGAAAACTTTCCCTCGCTGGGGAAGGAAGTAGTCTCGCAGTCCACCGAAGCTCATAGATCTCCCAACACAAGGGACCCAAGGAAGACAACACCAAGACACATAATAATTAAGATGGCAAAGATCAAAGATAAAGACAGGGTATTAAAGGCAGCTAGAGAGAGAGAAAAGATCACCTACAAAGGAAAACCCATCAGACTATCATCAGACTTCTCAACAGAAACCTTACAGGCCAGAAGAGAATGGCATGATATATTTAACGTAATGAAACAGAAGGGCCTCGAACCAAGAATATTGTATCCAGCACGATTATCATTTAAATATGATGGAGGGATTAAACAATTTCCAGATAAATGAAAGTTAAGAGAATTTGCGTCTCATAAACCACCATTACAGGATATCTTAAATGGACTGCTCTAGATGGAAGCACACCTAAGGCTAAAAAGATGTCAACAGAGAAAAAAAAAATCATAGCAAAGAAAGCAGACCATCCAAATACCAACTAAAGGCAAAGAATAAAACACATATTATAGAAAGAATGGAGGAGGAGGAATAAGAAGGGAGAGAAAGAAAGAAACATCAGACTGTGTTTACAATAACTTAACAAGAAAGTTAAGTTAGATTGTTAGATAGTAAAGAAGCAACCCTTGAACCCTTGGTAACCACGAATCTAAAACCAGCAATGGCAATAAGTACATATCTATCAATAATCACCCTAAATGTAAATGGACTGAATGCACCAATCAAAAGACACAGAGTAACAGAATGGATAAAAAAGCAAGACCCATCTATATGCTGCCTACAAGAAACTCACCTCAAATCCAAAGATATACACAGACTAAAAGTGAAGGGATGGAAACAGATATTTCATGCAAACAACAAAGAGAAAAAAGCACGGGTTGCAGTACTTGTATCAGACAAAATAGACTTCAAAACGAAGAAAGTAGCAAAAGATAAAGGAGGACATTACAGAATGATAAAGGGGTCAGTCCAACAAGAAGATATAACCATTATAAATATATATGCACCCAACACAGGAGCGCCAGCATATGTGAGACAAATACTAACAGAATTAAAGGAGGAAATAGACAGCAATGCATTCATCTTAGGACACTTCAACACACCACTCACTCCACAGGACAGATCAACCAGACAGAAAATAAGTAAAGACACAGAGGCACTGAACAACACACTAGAACAGATGGACCTAACAGACATCTACAGAACTCTACACCCAAAAGCAACAGGATACACATTCTTCTCAAGTGCACATGGAACATTTCCAGAATAGACCACTTACTAGGCCACAAAAAGAACCTCAGTAATTTCAAAAATATTGAAATCCTACCAACCAACTTCTCAGATCACCAAGGTATAAAACTAGAAATAAATTTTAGAAAGAAATCAAAAGGCTCACAAATACATGGAGACTTAACAACACTCTCCTAATTAATCAATGGGTTAACGACCAAATGAAAACAGAAATCAAAGAATATATGGAGACTAATGACAACAACAACACAAAGCCACAACTTCTGTGGGACGCAGCAAAGGCAGTTCTAAGAGGAAAGTATGTTGCAATCCAGGCCTATTTAAAGAAAGAAGAACATTCCCAAATGAATAGTCTAAAGACACAATTACTGAAATTGGAAAAAGAAGAACAAAGAGGCCCAAAGTCACCAGAAGGAGGGACATAATAAGATTAGAGAAGAAATAAATAAAATTGAGAAGAATAAAACAATAGAAAAAATCAATAAAACCAAGAGCTGGTTCTTTGAAAAAATTAACAAAATAGATAAACCCCTAGCCAGACTCATTAAGAGAAAAAGAGAATCTACACACATAAACACAATCAGAAATGAGAAAGGAAAATCACGACGGACCCCACAGAAATACAAAGAATCATAAGAGAATATTATGAGAATCTATATGCTAACAAGCTGGAAAACATAGAAGAAATGGACAACTTCTTACAAAAATACAACCTTCCAAGACTGACCAAGCAAGAAACAGAAAAACTAAACAGACCAATCACCAGTGACGAAATCGAATTGGTAATCAAAAAACTACCCAAGAACAAACCCCCTGGGCCTGATGGATTCACCTCTGAATTCTACCAGACATATAGAGAAGAAATAACACCGATTCTCCTTAAAGTTTTCCAAAAATAGAAGAGGAGGGAATACTTCCAAACTCATTCTATGAAGCCAGCATCACTCTAATACCAAAACCTGGCAAAGACCTCACCAAAAAAAGAAAATTACAGACCAATATCCCTGATGAACGTAGATGCAAAAATACTCAACAAAATATTAGCAAACCGAATTCAAAAATACATCAAGAGGATCATACACTATGATCAAGTGGGATTCATCCCAGGGATGCAAGGATGGTACAACATTCAAAATCCATCAACATCATCCACCACATCAACAAAAAGAAGAACAAAAACCACATGATCATCTCCATAGATGCTGAAAAAGCATTTGACAAAATTCAGCATCCATTCATGATTAAAACTCTCAACAAAATGGGTATAGAGGCAAGTACCTCAACATCATAAAGGCTATATATGACAAACCCACAGCTAACATCATACTTAACGGCGAGACGCTGAAAGCTTTTCATCTAAGATCCGGAGCAAGACAAGGATGCCCACTCTCTCCACTGTTATTCAACATAGTACTGGAGGTCCTAGCCACAGCAATCAGACAAAACAAAGACATACAAGGCATCCAGATTGGTAAAGAAGAAGTCAAATAGTGACAATTTGCAGATGACATGATACTGCACATAAAAAACCCTAAAGATTCCATTCCAAAACTACTAGAACTAATATCTGAATTCAGCAAAGTTGCAGGATACAAAATTAACACACGGAAATCTGTTGCTTTCCTATACACTAACGATGAACTAACAGAAAGAGAAATAAAAAAAAAACAATTCCATTCACAATTGCATCAAAAAGAATAAAATACCTAGGAATAAACCTAACCAAGGAAGTGAAAGACCTGTACTCTGAAAACTACAAGACACTCCTAAGAGAAATTAAAGACGACACTAACAAATGGAAAAGCATCCCATGCTCTTGGCTAGGAAGAATAAATATTGTCAAAATGGCTATACTACCTAAAGCAATCTACAGATTCAATGCAATCCCTATCAAACTACCAAAAGCTTTCTTCAATGAACTGGAACAAATAATTCTGAAATTCATATGGAACCACAAAAGACCCCGAATAGCCAAAGCAATCCTGAGAAGGAGGAATAAAACAGGGGGAATTACACTCCCTCACTTCAAGCTCTACTACAAAGCCACAGTAATCAAGACAATTTGGTATTGGCACAAAAACAGAACCACAGACCAGTGGAACAAAATAGAAAATCCAAACATTAACCCAAACATATACAGTCAATTAATATTTGATAAAAGTGCCTTGGATATACAATGGGGAGATGACAGCCTCTTCAGCAGCTGGTGTTGGAAAAACTGGACAGCTACATGTAAGAGAATGAAACTGGACTACTGTCTAGCCCCATACACAAAGGTAAACTCAAGGTGGATCAAAGACTTGAATGTAAGTCATGAAACCATAAAACTCTTAGAAAAAAACATAGGCAAAAATCTCTTGGACATAAACATGAGCAACTTCTTCATGAACATATCTCCCCGGGCAAGGGAAACAAAAGCAAAAATGAACAAGTGGGACTATATCAAGCTGAAAAGCTTCTGTACAGCAAAGGACACCATCAGTAGAACAAAAAGACATCCTACAGTATGGGAGAATATATTCATAAAATGACGTATCTGATAAAGGGTTGACATCCAAAATATATAAAGAACTCATGCACCTTAACAAACAGAAAGCAAATAATCCAATTAAGAAATGGGCAGAGGACATGAATAGACACTTCTCCAAAGAAGAAATTCAGATGGCCAACAGGCACATGAAAAGATGCTCCACATCGCTAATCATCAGAGAAATGCAGATTAAAACCACAATGAGATATCACCTCACACCAGTGAGGATGGCCAACATCCAGAACACAAACAACAACAAATGTTGGCGAGGATGTGGAGAAAAGGGAACCCTCCTACACTGCTGGTGGGACTGCAAATTAGTTCAACCATTGTGGAAAGCAGTATGGAGGTTCCTCAAAAAACTCAAAATAGAAATACCATTTGACCCAGGAATCCCACTCCTAGGAATTTACCCTAAGAATGCAGCAGCCCAGTTTGAAAAAGACAGATGCACCCCTATGTTTATCGCAGCACTATTTACAATAGCCAAGAAATGGAAGCAACCTAAGTGTCCATCAGTAGATGAATGGATAAAGAAGATGTGGTACATATACACAATGGAATATTATTCAGCCATAAGAAGAAAACAAATCCTGTCATTTGCAACAACATGGATGGAGCTAGAGGGTATTATGCTCAGTGAAATAAGCCAAGCCGAAAAAGACAAGCATCAAATGATTTCACTCATATGTGGAGTATAAGAACAAAGAAAAAATACTGAAGGAACAAAACAGCAGCAGACTCACAGAACCCAAGAACGGACTAATAGTTACCAAAGGGAAAGGGACTGGGGAAAATGGGCGGGAAGGGAGGGATAAGAGGGAAAAAGGGGCATTACGATTAGCAGATGTAATGTTGGGGGGGCACGGGGAGGGCAGTACAACTCAGAGAAGACAAGTAGTGATTCTATAGCATCTCACTACACTGATGGACAGTGACTGTAATGGGGTTGGTGGGGCGGACCTGATGAAGGGGTAGTTTAATAATCATAATATTGCACATGTAATTGTAAATTAATGATAATAAAATAAAAAAAAAATGGGCAGAGGATATGAACAGACACTTCTCCAAAGAAGAAATTCAGATGGCCAACAGGCACATGAAAAGATGCTCCACATCACTAATCAGGGAAATGCAAATTAAAACCACAGTGAGATATCACCCCACGCCAGTTAGGATGGTCAACATCCAAAAGACAGGCAAAACAAATGCTGGCGAAGATGAGGAGAAAGGGGAATCCCCCTACACTGTTAGTGGGAATGTAAATTAATTCAACCATTAGAGAAACCAATATGGAGGTTCCTCAAAAAACTAAAAATAGAAATATCATTTGATCCAGGAATTTCACTCCTAGGAATTTACCTGAAGAAAACAAGATTCCAGATTCAAAAAGATATACGCACTCCTATGTTTGTTGCAGCACTATTTACAATAGCCAAGAAATGGAAGCAACCTAAGTGTCCATCAGTAGATGAATGGATAAAGAAGATGTGGTACACATACACAATGGAATATTATTCAGCCATAAGAAGAAAACAAATCCTACCATTTGCAACAACATGGATGGAGGTAGAGTTATTATGCTCAGTGAAATAAGCCAGGCAGAGAAAGACAAGTATCAAATGATTTCACTCATCTGTGGAGTATAACAGCAAAGCAAAAACTGAAGGAACAAAAGCAGCAGACTCACAGAAGCCAAGAATGGACTAGTGGTTACCAAAGGGAAGGGGTTGGGGAGGGTGGGTGGGAAGGGAGGGAGAAGAGGATTAAGGGGTATTATGGATAGCACACATAATATAAAGCGGGGCATGGGGAAGGCAGTATAGCACAGAGAAGATAAGTAGTGACTCATATAGCATCTTACTATGCTGATGGACAGTGACTGCAGTTGTGGGGGGGGGACTTCGATAGTATGGATGACTGTTGTAACCACGATGTTGCTCATGTAAAACCTTCATAAGATTGTATATCAATGATACCTTTAAAAAAAAAGTTACCTAGGTAGTTCTAATGTAAAAAAATAAAAAAAGATGTTAGTAAGCCCCAATCATTTGGCAGTCAGTGAATAGTAACTATTTTTAAAAGAAGTATAATTCCTTAATAAAACTTTGTATTTTCTTTTAATGTGTGTGTTTCATAGCAGAAGGTTTTTAATTTGAGTTGATGTTTATACAGTTAAAGAGTTCTGAAGGTAGTCACCATGATATTACTGTTCTGACCTCTATTCTCAAATATTATCTTGGGAGAGCCACCTAAGACCTCAAAAAAATTAGGGACTGACCAAAATATTTAGACAATCATCATCAAAACTCACTATTGCCAACCAAGAATCAGGAGTCCTCCTGTGTCTCTCATTCTGTGGTTCAAGACCACATTCAAGAAAATGCTGGTGTGCTTTTATAAATATCCAATCTTCCCCCACCCCGCCCCCCACCAAAGCCTAACCCAAAAAGACTGAAACAGAGTATGTATCAAGCCAGGACCTCGCACATAAAAGCACTTCATTGAAGATTTTTTAATTTTCTTCCAATAAGCCTTAAATATCTTCCCCCAGCCCACCCATGAAACCATCTCACATCATTTAAAGTTCCCAGTATATGCCATCTTGTGAAGTGATCTTAGTACTGATTCTGCCTCACTTGGCAATAACATACATCTGCAGACCTGAGCTCCTTCTGGCTTCAGTTAACACCACAGGGCCCAGGTCTGCCTACACCCAAGGCAGAGCTGACTGCAAATAGTCACCCAGGGACCACCAACTCTGCTCAGCTCTCATGATAATCTGATATGGAAGTCTCTGAATCCTGCACTGCCTGCTACTCCTAACAATATTAGCAGGTTTCCATTATTAGATAGCCTCTGTTCTACTAGTGACCCAATTGCAGAGTGATAAATCCTCCAAGTGCTTCAGATTAATTACAAAGAAGGTCTCTCCTTCCTTTTCACTTTTTATCTTCTTGATTAAAAAACTACCCTCCATTTCATATCCTTGCATTCCAAACACCATGCTTCCCCTCATTCCTGACATACATACTAAGTGTTTTGTTTTACAATTCAATGTCTATTTGTGCTTTTTGTTTTCATCCTAAATGCATTGTCAGTGTTGTCCATTTAGATAGTAAATATGTTCTCTCTCTAAACAGGACATTTCTATTCCAAGTGTTTAACCCTTTCTCATAATCTAGAAATACCAAAGTCCTTTCTCAGTCTACAGCATATTTGAAACAACAAATTTTGAAGTTTAAACTTAAAAAAAAAAGGTACTACTAAAAAATTTAAATACCAAACCATTTGATTTGATCTTATGTGCATAATACATTTTTATTCTTACTAATGTTTATTTGGATAATGTTATAAACAATTTAATACTTATCTCTTGCATAGAAAAAGCTAGTTACTACATCCAGTTAGCCATTTAAGACTGTATTAATTACACAGGAAATTTTCTGGCAGGATGCCTAATCCCCAATATTTCAACCAAAAGTTCCACATGCTAGACTTAGGGATAAGTGAATTCGGCAGGCTACAATGCTGTGTGTGTGTGTGTGTGTAATATTATACCATTTTTATACAAAGGCATTAAAAAGTAAGAAAAGTTATCTTAGGATCACAGTTTATTTCAGAAACTTTATATTTATCTATATTTTACAAGTTTTCTATAATGTACCTGAATTACTTTTGTAATAAAATTAACACAAGTTTTTCTTTTTTATAATTTTCAACAGCCATTTCTACAGAAAAAGGAACAAGTCTGTTCCTGGGCTCTCTCAACAGTTTTACATATAGTATGTAATCCTATTATTGAATTTGAATTTTTTGTAGTATATTTTAAAGAGCTAATGTTAGTTTAGTTGATCTCAGCCTCTTTTATATTTCAGATCACTACTCAAGCAGTTTTTAAGTTTGTTTTTGTTGATTCATCCATTTAACCAAACATTTATTAAGTACCTATTCAGTGCTAGACATTTCACACAGCCTGGCTTTGGCTTCCTAATCAATCTTGGGGTACTATCTGTTAACATCTTTCTTGACCAAACAGCTTCGTTCCCATTTACACTTAGAAAATACTGTCATTCACACTGGGAACAAGTAAAAAAAAAATGGCACTTTCATTCCCACTGGGATTAAGTAAGCAAAACACTTTTCATTAGCACTGCTGACTGCTTTGTCCCATCTGAAACAATACTGCAGGCTGAAAGTTATTTCATATAGTCACACATTATTTAGACTAGAAAAGCTTAACTCCCTCCACACTTCACTTAAAAATTTTCCCTTTTTTACATCTTTGGGTTCTTAATTTACACATTGGTAGATTCTTATGGATGCTAATAACATATCCTACAAGTAACGAGAGCATTCTGTTAAATTATAAAGATTGTAGTAGGCAGACCTTTCTTTCTTGAGTATAAACATAAGACAGGCATATTTATGCAAAAAGAAATGATGCAAAGTATAAACTTTTTATTTTAAAGTACAACTAAAACCAAGCACAGGGAATATGCAATAATTATGCCACAAGATCCAGACAGGTACAAATTAGTATAGCGCTACACAAAATTAGGTGTGTAATATAATTTTTGTTAGTAATCTTTTACTCAAATGTTTATCTAACAGATGTAGCTTGGATGTGGTCTGGATGTCTGATAAACTTACTGTTTGAACTAATGCTCAGTAAAACCAGTACACAGCCCCTTCTGGATGTCGTACTTCTTTGTTTCCAATTCCTCTAACTTTTGAAGTACATGAAACACACTGGGCTTTGTCAGAAACATAACAATTCAAGAAATAATTCAACAAGAAAATACCTAAAGGTCTATTAAAAACCAACTTAAAAGGGGTTAATGACATTACAGAAATGAAACAGATTATAAAAGAATACTATGAACAACTGCATACCAACAAACTAAATAGCTTGGATGAAATGGACAAATTACTAGAAACACAAATTTCAGAACTGACTCAAGAATAGAAAACCTGAACATATGTATAACAAGATATTGGGTCAGTAATCAAAACCTCCCAACAAAGAATGAATTCTACCAAACATAAAGAATTAATGCCAATCCTTCTCAAACTCTTCCAAAAAACAGAGGAGTAGAAAACACATCCTAACTCATTCTATGAGGTTTGCATTACCCTGATAACAAAGCCAGGCGCAGACGTCACAAGAAAACTATACCAGTATCCCCTATGATACAGATGCAGAAGTCCTCAACAAAACACTACAAACTAGATCCAGCAATATATTAAAAGGATTATACACCACAACCAAGAGGGATTTTTCCCAAAAAATGCAAGGGTAGTTAAATACATGAAAATAAAACAATTTAGTAGACCACATTAGTAAAATTAAAGGAAAAAAACAGGATCATCTCAACTGATGCAGAAAAAGCATTTCACAAAACCCAACACTAGGATTTAAAATAGACTTGAAATAGAAGGAAAATTCCTTCACCTAATAAAGGGGGATTTATGAAAACACCCACAGCTAACATCATAACTCAATGGTGAAAAGCTGAAAGCATTCCCCCCAAAATTAGGAGTAAGACAAGAAAGCCTACTTACTTCTATTCAATAATGTACTTAAAGTTCTAGCCAGAGAAATGAGGCAAGAAAAAGAAAGACAAGGCATCCAAATTGAATAGAAAGATGTAAAACTCTCTATTCACAAATGACATGATGTGATGTTACATATAAAAAAAACTAAAGAATCTAATTAAAACTATCAGAGATAATAACATAATTCTGCAGTGCTGTAGGATATAAGATCAACAAACAAAAATCTGTTGTATTACTGTTCACTAGCAATGAACAATTCAAAAAGGAAATTAAGAAAATTTGATTTATGATAAAATCAAAAAGAATACTTAGCAATAAATTTAATAAAGGATGTGAAAGACATATATACTATGAACATTACTGAAATAAAGAAAATTTAGATAAATGAAAAGACATCCAGTACCTATGAATTGAAAGACTTAATACTGTTAAAATGGGCAATACTTTCCAAAGAAATCTACAGATCCAATGCAATCTCTATTAAAATTGCAAGCCTTTTTTGTGGAAATGGAAAAGCTGATCCTCAAATTCACATGGAACTTCAAAGGGCCCTAAATGGCCAAAATGATCTCAAAAAAGAACAAAGGTGGAAGACTCTCATTTCCAGATTTCAAAACTTACAACAAGCTACTGTGAACAAAACAGTGTGGTACTCGCATAAGAATAGGCATATACACCAATAGAATAGAATTAGGAGTCCAGCAATAAGCCAAACATCTATGGCCAAATGATTTGAACATGCAGTGGGGAAAGAAGAGTCCCTTCAACAACTGTATATCCACATAAACTTGGACCCTCACCTGATCCCATATGCAAAACTTAAATCAAAATGGATCAATAACGTAAATGTAAGAGCTAAAACTGTAAAACTCTCAAAAAAATATATAGGGGCAAATCTTCATGACCTTGAATTTGCCAATGGTTTCTTACATACAACATCAAAGGCATGAGCAACAAAAGAAAAAATTGATAAAATCAGACTTCATCAAAATTAAAAACCTTTGTACATAAAAGAATATTGTCAAGAAAGTGAAAATACAACCTCCAGAATGGGGAAAAATGCTGCAATTCCTGTATCTGACAAAGAATTAATAACAAGAATACACACAGAACTCTTACAGCTTAACAACAAAAGGACAAACAACCCAATTTAAAAATGTGCAGAAGACCTGTATAAACATTTTTCCAAGAAAGATATGTAAGTGGCCAATAATCATATGAAAAAATGGTCAACATCATTAATGATTAGGAAATGCAAATCAAACCCCAATGAGATACCACTCAGACTCATAAGGATTGCTATTTTTAAAATATCAACAATAACAAGTGATGGAGAGGATGTGGAGAAACTAGAATCCTCATGTTTTGTTGATAAGGAATATAAAATAGTGCAGCCACTGTAGAAAACAGTTTGGCAATTCCCAGGGAAATTAAATGCAGAATTACCATATGACCCAGCAATTCTACTCCTAAGTAAATACCCAGAACTGAAAACAGGAATTCAAAAGACTGTTCCATACAAATGTTCATAATAGTACTATTTACAAATGCCAAAAAATGAAAACAACTCAAGTTTATCAACAGATGAACAGATAAACAAAATATAGTATTACATACAACAGAATATTATTCAACCACAAAAAGGATTGAAGTAGTGATACATGCTACACTGTGGATGAACCTCAAAAACAGCATATTAAGTGAAAGGAGCCAGGCACAAAAGGTCACATATTGTATGGTTCCAATTATATGAAATATCCCCAATAGGTAAATCTATAGAGACAGAAAGGACATTGGTGGTTGATAGGGGCTGGAAGTAGGCAGGGATGGGGAATAACTGATTAATAGGTATGGGGTTTTTTATTTTGAAGTTATGAGAATGTTTTGAAACTTGATATAGGGAAAGGTTACATAACATTGTGAATGTATTAAATGCCAATGAAATGTACACTTTAAAAAGCTAATTAAAAAAAAAGCTAATTTTATATAATCTGAATTTCACCTAACAATCAAAAAAGACAACTTAGACAAATCTTCAGTGTGAGGAAATTCATAAAGATGATATAAATGAAAATCATAAAATCAAAAACTGCTAATTTCTCTCTCCTCCTCTCCCTCCAATCTTTTGTATCTGCTTAATATCATGGACATCCACAAAAGATACTAACTTGTTCTATAATACTAAAATAGGGACACGTACTTACTATGTTTTTGCTTGATACTCAACAAAGAAGCTAAGTCACTTTATCATATCATTTGCAGTTAACAATTTAAATAGATGAAAGTTAATAACGATTAACATAATATTGGTTGGAAAAATCACACTTCTAGGTTTACATTCAAAACATGATTGTAACATGATGATTTATGTAATGGATACTTAAGATGATTATGTAATGGATACTTTTTTTAATGACTCAAACTGGCTTCTCAGTAAAACTTAAAACATGCACATGCATACAGTTTGTTTTCTCATGGCTTCAACATCTCCGGATATACAGCATTTCAAACAACAAAACACCAATAGACTTATGGAAATCTATGGACTATGGACAGATACACAGTAACAAAATCTAAATCAACTCTATCTTGTAACTGCATGCCACACACACACACAAAAATAAAACAATGGTCATAAATAATAAAAATAAGTAATGAAATCATAGAAGTTATAAGGTGCACACTAATTTTTCTTAAGCAGAGGAGGAATACCATAAAAAAATAAGGTTTCTCCCATTTAAACACTGCAATAGTAAAGACAAGCTAATGCAAAATAACTAAAATGTTAAAAAACATAAATACCAGTTTGGTGAGTATAATGACACCATAATTATGCATTCTCCTAAGACAAAGCTCCTTTAACTAGCCAAATTCTCTCTCCAGATCTGTGTGACAGAGAGGAGTCAGCATACAATGTATGTATTTACAGTAGGGCCTTAATGGCCTCAGTTAGGTGAAAGTCTACACTCTTCCTCAACCCATGCTCTACCACCTAGACACAGGGAAGATGCCAGATCTCAAGAGTACTTAGCTTACACAAAGAGGCAGTTTCCTAGTATAATTTCTTCCCCATAGCCTATGTGGGCTGAGTACTAAATACAAAGAGTCTTTGCCTAGAAATAAAGTGTCTCTAGAAACAGTCTGTCTCTAGAGACTGAAAGGAAAGGAAAAGAAGCAAGTACACAGAAATGCTGAGCTGAGAAAGGACGCTAGGCTCTAAAACATTTTAACTGGCAAAAATGTAAAATGCTGAAAATGTCAAAATATATACTTTAGAATGACATAGCCTTAGGGGTCACTAACGGGCCACATTTCTAAAACATTCTAAAAATATATACTACTCATATATTAAAAAACATAAAGAGATGCCATTTGCAACAACATGAATAGACCTAGAGGTTATTACACTAATGAAATAATCCAAGCAGAGAAAGATAAATTCCACATGACTTCACGTATTTTAAATATAAAAACAAAACAAGACTTCCGGGAAGATGGCAGCATGAGCAGGGCGGCAGAAATCTCCTCCCAAAACTATATATATCTATGAAAATACAGCAAATACAACTATTCCTAAAAGAGAGACCAGAATACACAGGAAAGCGCACAGCATGCAGCTACACATGAGAGGACTCGGCACCCCGCGAGGCGGATAAGATACGGAGCCGTGCCCTGGCGAGACCCAAGCACTCACCTACCCCAGCAGACTGGTGGGAAGAGAGGATTCAGAGCTGGGAGGGAGTGGAAGTACACCCCGCAAAATAACCAGCCCCGGTGACCTGCGCGGGGAGTGCTGACACACATCGCACGGTGTAGCAGAGACTGGAGAGACAGAGGGTGCAGGATCTGAGTGAGGAACACCCCAGGGTGCTTGCAGTCGGCTCCCGGAAAGGAAAGAAAAGGAAAAAAAAAACACAAGCACGGGCTTTTTTCAGAGGTCTTAAAGAGACAGGAGCCCAGCAGAGGAGCCGGAACACCCCAGCACACTCAGCCCAGTAGGCTGGGAGTCCTGAGGAGTTTCAGACCCCTTAGATAGCGACTAGTAAAGCGTGGCCGCACTTGGACTTCCCAAAGAAATCAACAGCCTCCCATTCGCGCCCACGCTGGTCAGAGCTATGAAAGGCCCTGTGGAGTGGCACAGCCACGGATGCAAAATAGTGGAGCAACAGCGACACCTACAGCATCCACATAGAATCTACTCCCGGTGGGCGTTTTTTTTTCATTGTTTTGTTTTGTTTTGCTTTTGCTTTTGTTTTTTCTTCTTTCTTCTTTCTTTTCTTTTCTTTCTTTTTACTTTTCTTTCTTTTTCTTTTTTTTTAAAGTCTTGAAGGGCCCAGGTGACATACGTGGAAACTAACAGCGACCACTTCTACAGCCATGAAAAGACAGAGGAATATGGTCCAGACTAAGATCAACCAGACAAACCCAGAGAGGGAGCCTGAAGGGATGGAAATGTACAATAATCCCAAAAAGGAATTCAGAATAAAAGTCATAACCATACTGATGGATCTAAAGACAAATGTGCAAGAGCTGAGGGAGGATGTGAGGGAAGTGAGGAAAGACAAGGCAGAAATCAGAGAAGCGATCGACGGGCTTAACAGCAGACTGGATGACATGCAAGAGACTGTTAATGGAATAGAAATCAGAGAACAGGAATACAGAGAAGCTGAGGCAGAGAGAGATAAAAGGATCCTCAGGAATGAAAGAATTTTAAGAGAACTGTGTGACCCATCCAAACGGAACAATATTTGCATTATAGGAGTACCAGAGGAAGAAGACACAGAAAAAGGGATATAAAGTGCTTTGAAGACATAATTGCTGAAAACTTTCTCATGCTGGGGAAGGAAACAGTGTCGCAGTGCATGGAAGCCCACAGATCTTCCAACACAAGGGACCCAAGTAAGACAACACCAAGACACATAATAATTAAAATGGCAAATATCAAAGATAAGGACAGAGTATTAAAGGAAGCTAGAGAGAGAAAAAAGATGACCTACAAAGGAAAACCCATCAGACTATCATCAGATTTCTCAACAGAAACCTTACAGCCAGAAGAGAATAGCATGATATATTTAACATAATTAAACAGAAGGGTCTTGAACGAAGAATATTGTATCCAGCATGATTATCATTTAAATATGACGGACGGATGAAACAATTTCCAGACAAATGAAGTTGAGAGAGTTTGCATCTCATGAACCACCACTACAGGATATCTTAAATGGACTGCTCTAGAGGGAAGCACCCCTAAGGCTAAAAAGATGTCACCAGAGAAAATAAAATAATAGCAAAGAAAGCAGATCATCCAAATACTACCTAAAGGCAAAGAATAAAACACCTAGTATATAAAGAATGGAGGAGGAAGAATAAGAAGGGAGAGAAATAAAGAAACATCAGATGGTGTTTACAATAACTTAACAAGAAAGTTAAGTTAGATTGTTAGATAGTAAAGAAGCAACCCTTGAACCCTTGGTAACCACGAATCTAAAGCCAGCAATGGCAATAGCACATATCTATCAATAATCATCCTAAATATAGATGAACTGAATGCACCAATCAAAAGACACAGAGTAACAGAATGGATAAAAAAGCAAGACCCATCTTTATGCTGCTTACAAAAGACTCTCCTCAAACCCAAAGATATACACAGACTAAAAGTGAAGGGATGGAAAAAGATATTTCATGCAAACAACAAAGAGAAAAAAGCAGGTGTTGCAGTACTTGTATCAGACAACACAGACTTCAAAACGAAAAAGTAATAAGAGATAAAGAAGGACATTACATAATGATAAAGGGGTCAGTCCAACAAAAAGATATAACCATTATAAATATATATGCACCCAACACAAGAGCGCCAGCATATGCAAAACCAATACTAACAGAATTAAAGGAGGAAATAGACAGCAATGCATTCATCTTAGGAGACTTCAACACACCACTCACTCCAAATGACAGATCAACCAGACAGAAAATAGCTAAAGACACAGAGGCACTGAACAACACACTAGAACAGATGGACCTAACAGACATCTACAGAACTCTACACCCGAAAGCAGCAGGATACACATTCTCCTCAAGTGCACATGGAACATTTTCCAGAATAGACCACATACTAGGCCACAAAAAGAACCTCAGTAAATTCAAAAATATTGAAATCCTACCAACCAACTTCTCAGACTATAAAGGTATAAAACTAGAAATAAATTTTAGAAAGAAATCAAAAAGGCTCACAAATACATGGATACTTAATAACATTCTCCTAATTAATCAATGGGTTAACGACCATTTCAAAACAGAAATGAAAGAATATATGGAGACTAATGACAACAACACAAAGCCACAACTTCTGTGGGACGCAGCAAAGGCAGTTCTAAGAGGAAAGTATATTGCAATCGAGGCCTATTTTAAGAAGGAAGAACATTCACAAATGAATAGTCTAAAGACACAATTACTAAAATTAGAAAAAGAAGAACAAATGAGGCCCAAAGTCACCAGAAGGAGGGACATAATAAAGATCAGAGAAGAAATAAATAAAATTGAGAAAAATAAAACAATAGAAAAAATCAATAAAACCAAGAGCTGGTTCTTTGAAAAAAATAAACAAAATAGATAAACCCCCGGCCAGATTTATTAAGAGAAAAAGAGAATCTACACACATAAACAGAATCAGAAATGAGAAGGGAAAAATCACGACGGATCCCACAAAAATACAAAGAATTATAAGAGAATATTATGAGAATCTATATGCTAACAAGCTGGAAAACATAGAAATGGACAACTTCTGAGAAAAATACAACCTTCCAAGACTGACCAAACAAGAAACAGAAAAACTAAACAGACCAATCACCAGCAACAAAATTGAATCGGTAATCAAAGAAATACCCAAGAACAAAACCCCCGGACCAGAGGGATTCACCTCTGAATTCTAACAGACATATAGAGAAGAAATAACACTCATTCTCCTTAAAGTTTTCCAAAAAATAGAAGAGGAGGGAATACTTCCAAACTCATTCTATGAAGCCAGCATCACTCTAATACCAAAACCGGGCAAAGAATTCACCAAAAAAAAAATTACAGACCAATATCCCTGATGAATGTAGATGCAAAAATACTCAACAAAATATTAACAAACCGAATTCAAAAATACATCAAGAGGATCATACACCATGATGAAGTGGGATTCATCCCAGGGATGCAAGGATGGTACAACATTCGAAAATCCATCAACATCATCCACCACATCAACAAAAAGAACAAAAACCACATGATCATCTCCATAGATGCTGAAAAAGCATTTGACAAAATTCAGCATCCATTCCTGATTAAAACTCTCAACAAAATGGGTATAGACGGCAAGTACCTCAACATCATAAAGGCTATATATGACAAACCCACAGCTAACATCATACTTAACGGCGAGACGCTGAAAGCTTTTCATCTAAGATGGGGAACAAGACAGGGATGCCCACTCTCTCCACTGTTATTCAACATAGTACTGGAGGTCCTAGCCACAGCAATCAGACAAAACAAAGACATACAAGGCATCCAGATTGGTAAAGAAGAAGTCAAATTGTCACTATTTGCAGATGACATGATACTGTACATAAAAAACCCTAAAGACTCCATTCCAAAACTACTAGAACTAATATCTGAATTCAGCAAAGTTGCAGGATACAAAATTAACACACAGAAATCTGTTGCTTTCCTATACACTAACGATGAACTAACAAAAAGAGAAATCAGAAAAACAATTCCATTCACAATTGCATCAAAAAGAATAAAATACCTAGGAATAAACCTAATGAAGGAAGTGAAAGACCTATACCCTGAAAACTACAAGACACTCCTAAGACAAAGAGGATACTAACAAATGGAAATGCATCCCATGCTCTTGGCTAGGAAGTATAAATATTGTCAAAATGGCTATACTACCTAAAGCAATCTACAGATTCAACACAATCCCTATTAAACTACCAACACCTTTCTTCAATGAACTTGAACAAATAATTCTAAAATCCATATGGAACCACAAAGACCCCGAATAGCCAAAGCAATACTGAGAAGGAGGAATAAAACGGGGGGAATTACGCTCCTTGACTTCAAGCTCTACTACAAAGCCACAGTAATCAAGACAATTTGGTATTGGCACAAAAACAGACCCACAGACCAGTGGAAAAGAATAGAAAATCCAAACATTAACCCAAACATATACAGTCAATTACTATTTGATAAAGGAGCTTTAGATATACAATGGGGAGATGACAGCCTCTTCGGCAGCTGGTGTTGGAAAAAATGGACAGCTGCATGTAAGAGAATGAAACTGGACTACTGTCTAGCCCCATACACAAAGGTAAACTCAAGGTGGATCAAAGACCTGAATATAAGCCATGAAACCATAAAACTCTTAGAAAAAAACATAGGCAAAAAACTCTTGGACATTAACATGAGCGACTTCTTCATGAACATATCTCCCCGGGCAGGGAAACAAAAGCAAAAATGAACAAGTGGGACTATATCAAGCTGAAAAGCTTCTGTACAGCAAAGGACACCATCAGTAGAACAAAAAGACATCCTACAGTATGGGACAATATATTCATAAACGACGTATCCGATAAAGGGTTGACATCCAAAATGTATAAAGAACTCACGCACCTTAACAAACAAAAAGCAAATAATCCAATTAAGAAATGGGCAGAGGACATGAATAGACACTTCTCTAAAGAAGAAATTCAGATGGCCAACAGGCACATGAAAAGATGCTCCACATCGCTAATCATCAGAAAAATGCAGACTAAAACCACAATGAGATATCACCTCACACCAGTGAGGATGGCCAACATCCAGAACACAAACAACAACAAATGTTGGCGAGGATGTGGAGAGAAGGGAACCCTCCTACACTGCTGGTGGGAATGCAAATCAGTTCAACCATTGTGGAAAGCAGTATGGAGGTTCCTCAAAAACTCAAAATATAAATACCATTTGACCCAGGAATTCCACTCCTAGGAATTTACCCTAAGAATGCAGCAGCCCAATTTGAAAAAGACAGATGCACCCCTATGTTTATCGCAGCACTATTTGCAATAGCCAAGAAATGGAAGCAACCTAAGTGTCCATCAGTAGATGAATGGACAAAGAAGATGTGGTACATATACACAATGGAATATTATTCAGCCATAAGAAGAAAACAAATCCTACCATTTGCAACAACATGGATGGAGCTAGAGGGTATTATGCTCAGTGAAATAAGCCAAGCCGAAAAAGACAAGTATCAAATGATCTCACTCGTATGTGGAGTATAAGAAGAAAGAAAAAAAAAACTGAAGGAACAAAACAGCAGGAGACTTACAGAACCCAGGAACGGACTAATGGTTACCAAAGGGAAAGGGACTGGGGAAAATGGGTGGGAAGGGAGGGATAAGAGGGAAAAAGAGGCATTACGATTAGGAGATGTAATGTTGGGGGGGTACGGGGAGGGCTGTAGAACTCAGAGAAGACAAGTAGCGATTCTATAGCATCTCACTACGCTGATGGACAGTGACTGTAATGGGGTTGGTGGGGGGGACCTGATGAAGGGGTAGTTTAATAACCATAATATTGCACATGTAATCGTAGATTAATGATACCAAAATAAATTATATTTAAAAAAAAAATCTCTTAGACATAAACATGAGCGACTTCTTCATGAACATATCTCCCCGGGCAAGGGAAACAAAAGCAAAAATGAACAAGTGGGACTATATCAAGCTGAAAAGCTTCTGAACAGCAAAGGACACCATCAGTAGAACAAAAAGACATCCTACAGTATGGGACAATATATTCATAAACGACGTATCCGATAAAGGGTTGACATCCAAAATATATAAAGAACTCACGCACCTTAACAAACAAAAAGCAAATAATCCAATTAAGAAATGGGCAGAGGACATGAATAGACACTTCTCTAAAGAAGAAATTCAGATGGCCAACAGGCACATGAAATGATGCTCCACATCACTAATCATCAGAGAAATGCAGATTTAAACCACAATGAGATATCATCTCACACCAGCGAGGATGGCCAACAACCAAAACACAAACAACAACAAAAGTTGGCGAGGATGAGGGAACCCTCCTACACTGCTGGTGGGAATTCAAATTAGTTCAACCATTGTGGAAAGTAGTATGGAGGTTCCTCAAAAAACTCAAAATAGAAATACCATTTGACCCAGGAATTCCACTCCTAGGAATTTACCCTAAGACTACAGCACCCCAGTTTGAAAAAGACATATGCACCCCTATGTTTATCGCAGCACTATTTACAATAGCCAAGAAATGGAAGCAACCTAAGTGTCCATCAGTAGATGAATGGACAAAGAAGATGTGGTACATATACACAATGGAATATTATTCAGCCATATGAAGAAAACAAATCCTACCATTTGCAACAACATGGATGGAGCTAGAGGGTATTATGAACAGTGAAATAAGCCAAGCCGAAAAAGACAAGTATCAAATGATTTCACTCATATGTGGAGTATAAGAACAAAGAAAAAAACTGAAGGAACAAAACAGCAGCAGACTCACAGAACCCAGGAACGGACTAATAGTTACCAAAGGGAAAGGGACTGGGGAAGATAGGTGGGAAGGGAGGGATAAGGGGGAAAAAGGGGCATTATGATTAGCAGACGTAATGTTGGGGGGGCACGGGGAGCGCTGTACAACTCAGAGAAGACAAGTAGTGATTCTGTAGCATCTCACTATGTTGATGGACAGTGACTGTAATGGGGTTGGTGGGGGGGACCTGATGAAGTGGTTAGTTTAATAACCATAATATTGCACATGTAATCGTAGATTAATGATACCAAAATAAATTATAAAAAAAAAGAACAAAACCAACAAAATAGCAGTAGACACAGACACTGAGAAGTGACTGGTTACCATGGGGGAGGGGTGCAGTAGGGAGAGGGATAAAGGGGAAGAAAAATTTCATATTGTAATATAATTGGTCACAGGGATTGCAGTACAGCATGGAAAAAATAGCCAATTGTTCTGTAACATCTTATGGTGACAGATAGTAACTGCACTAGTGAGGGTGAAGATTTAATAATATGGGTAATTGTTGAACCACTTGGTTGTATATATGAAACCAATGTAAGGTTGTGTATCAATGATACTTCAATAAAAACATAAAGATACAATAAAAAAATAACTCATAATGCCTAGAAAGTTGTAACTGCACATACCAACCACTTTTTCTTCACATGGTCTATAAATTGTGAACGTAAGTTTAAGTTCCATCTAGGCTGTTAATATAACTAATATTTCAGTTACTTGTAATAAACATTTCTCCTGAAATTAGTGCTCCTCAACTAAACACTGAATAAAATGACAAATGAAGAAGCAAATTCTGACAGTTTATAATTTTTAAACATTGAAGAACACTAATGAACAGTGCAAACAAGCTAAACTTAAAAGCTTACCCCATGAACATTCCAAATTTAGAAAGAAGTACACTAAACTATAAGGAATATATTTTCAAAACCAGTGTAAGGCATTCAAGGAAACTGCCCTGAAGTATAGATAGTTAAATATATCAAATGTCAAGGGAATATCCATTTTCTAAAAACTCATGATATTAATTACTATGATCACATTCTTGCTATTTATAGAGATTAACATAAAACACAGCTTTTCCCCCTTTTTTAGAGCTCTAACTTTTTACATCCTGATTAAATTAAACACCAGAATTTTCCACAATATAAATTTTCAGATTACAAACTTTCAGATTTATATTGAGACAGGATGAACAAAATGAAATGTTGACTTTAAAACATTACTGACATTGCATGTATAGCTTTTTATCCTCTTTTTCACTAGCAAGCAATTATTGAGCAACTTGTGTGTATAAGACATCAACTACAAAAAGGTATCAATGACAGCCATTTCCATTGGGAGGTTTATCTAGCTGGGGAAACAACTAAATAAAACAAGGCAGGACATATACACAATGCTTAATGAGGGATTTGAGTTCAGAAATAGGAAAAATGTTGGGAAGAAAAATGACTTAAATTAACTAAGGTCTTAGAGTAGAGCCAGAGGAGGAGAAAATGGCAGGGCATTTGCAAACAAAAGCACAAAAAGTGTAAATAACAATTCCAATTACGTGAAACAAAAGCCTGCATAGTTGAGAAGGGGAGATCTACAATGACCCCTTAAAGTACACGTAAGAAATTTGCTTGTTTTCCATATAGACAGAAAAAAGGGAGCCACTAAAAGTTCTTATGTGTGAAAATGTGTTTTAATTACAAAACAACACATAGAAACGTGCACTGTACAGTTTATACAATATGCATGGCTAAAAACTAACTTTACCTATTTGGAAATTTTTTTAAGATTATCTTGCTTTTATTGATATTACACTATGAAAGCCCACAAAATAAAATATTTTACAAGTTGAGTGATTACTTAACACTTTATTTTCAAATAAATGTGCACATTTAATAATCTAGGACATTAATTTATTAAAACTTTTGTATGGGAAGCAATATGAAACAATGGTTAAGAGCTCCAGCCCTAGAGTCCCTATCGTTGGAACACCAGTGTCAACTTCATGACCTTGAACAACCCAAGCCTCAGCTTCTTTGTGTGGTTTTTGTAATTAAAAGAGAAATGCAATTGCAAGTGCCTGACATATAGTAATGATGCAGTAAATGTTGGCTATACCATTAAATAGAATCCAGAAGCCCTTCCACTAGTTATTGGCTCATCTGAACTTTGGTGAGGGTTCATTTGTACTTATCTTCTACTTCCCAAAATTCTTAGTGAAACACTACCACGTATTAAGTGAACACTTCCTGATTAACTGATATCTAGAAACCAACCACTTATTACTGTATCAAGATGGACAAACTGATAAACAGTATCGAAGTCCAAACACAAAATGTCTTTTAACTGAGTTATTCAAACCCAACACTTTCAAATTTTAAAAGAATTTAAAACTGATGATTAAATGATATTAATGTTAAAACTCACATTAGCAAAGTAATATTTAAACATTTTAAGAACTTTTTGATTTTCAAATCACTACTGTTCATTTAATGTTTATTATAAACATTTTAATGCCTGATCAAAATTATTTCTGAGTTCTTTCATTTCACATGGCTTCCCATTATAATTAGAATAAAAACCCAAACCATTTTACCAGCCCTACAAGATTCTGTATGATGTAGTCCTAGCCTCCACCGCTAATGTTCTTCACTGTATTTCAGCCACATATTCCCTCTAACTAGAAATCAATCTCCCCAAGAACTCCACAGCATTTGGAATGTCAGTTTAATTTTTGCCTCCACAGAAAGGCTCCTCTAACCACTATTAAATACTAATTTCTCCCCTAGTCACTTCTGTATTACCTCTTCACCACAGTCAAATGCAAAGACAAGTAATACCAAGTATAGTAATATAAGTCCATATGACCTTTCCAATCTGGTCACAGCTGACTAGATCAGGAATGCAGGGATGGGGGACTGAACCCAAGAAAAGCCAATCTGTAGGCTGGCCAACAGCCAATGAGGTATCCTCAGGAGTCAAAAAATTTTACACAAAGCACAGAGACTAGCTAAATTAAACAGCTCCTTCCCTTCTACTTCTCAGTTTAAGTTAGTCAATGCCACCATTTCAGAAGATGCAAACCCTGAATCTCCAAATGGCAAAGCACTAGGGCAAAAATACACCTGTCCAACTTTAAACACATACACACAGAGGCCAGAATCCACATTCCTAGAAGAGTCTGACTCAACAGATCAATTTGGCATGCATCTATGAACAAAAGTTCCTTTGTGGGAGCTTTGGGATCCAGCACTTTATGCCAACAGACCTGGGAGGACTCTCACTCACCCATGTGTAGAGTAATAGGCAAACAGACCTTGATTCTGGTTCTAGACGCTGCAGTGGCCTGTAAGGAATCTTCAGCCTCTCTGGGCCCTTAGTTTGGGAGCCCCTAGAGAACACTGTCTTACATAATCGCCCACAGATGAGAGAACCTTTGTGCAAATCTAGGAGTCTGGTGAAGTTCCAGCACACCACTGGAGCAAAAAAAAGAATTACGTGTTTAAATGCACTAGAGAAGGTAAGAGAACAGTTTGACTTTACCCATGTCACTTGGACCCAAGGCACAGCTCACTGTCAAGAGAAACCTTCTCTGCCCATAATTTCTCCCATGAGGCAAAAATAAAAGGATGCATGTGAGCACCTGGCTTCCTCAGTTGTGTAGGACAGCTTCCAGAGAAGCCCATTTCTCCATTGCTGCATTATTCATAATAGCCAAGATATGGAGACAACCTAAGTGTCCGCCAACAGATGAATGGATATAGAAAACATGATACAACTGCACACACACACAATGGAATATTATTTAGCAATTAAAAAGGAAATCCTCCCATTTGCAACAACATGGATGGAACTTGAGGTCATTATGCTAAGTGAAACAAGTCAGACAAAGAAACAAATAATGTATGATATTACTTACATGTGGAATCTAAAAACATCATACTCATAGAGACAGAGAGTAGAATAATGGTTACCAGGGGCTGTGGGGTGGGGGAATTGGGGAAAGGTTGGTCAAAAAGTACAAACTAACAATTACAAGTAACTTCTGGGGATCTGATGCACAGCATGGTGACTATAGTTAACAATAGTGTACTGTATACTTGAAATTTGCTGAGAGTAAATCTTATATGTTCTTATCACAAAAAGGAAATGGTAATTATGTGAAGTGATGAAAGTATTAACTAACCCTTCTATGGTAATCATTATCATTTCTCAATAAGGGTACCAAATCAACACATTGCACATCTTAAACTCACACAATGTTATATGTCAACTGTACCTCAATAAAGCTGAGAAAAGGAGGTAAGTGTATTTTTGAAAATAGAAGATATGCCACATATTTCCAAATCCCTAAAATATAAGCTATAATGCTGAAAGTGGTAATATATCTAAAATACTTAATCCAAAATGACTTCTTCTTGGATAGCCATAAATAGCAAAGGTTTTGGCTTATTGATTTACATGCTTATTTCCCATCAGAAATTATTATTGCTGCCCCTTTTATTTGTCTGAACAACTGTTTAGAATCATGCTTTTCAATTATAAATAGAGAAATGTCTATTCCACAGGCAATCTTATAAACTAGAAACCCTAATCTGTGTATGATGGTTAACTTAATAATCTAGTAGAACAAAGTTACTCATGTAAAGTCCTTAATTATTAATAAAAATAACTGTTACCTTTCACTCACTTATTCATCTATTTATTTAATAAAGTTTACAAAATGCCTAGACTGTTTCTGGTACTGAGAAACAATACTAAAGAAGACAGGCAGGCCTATGTTCTCATGGAACATATATTCTAGAGAAGGGAGGCAGACAGCAAATAAGTAAACAAAAGTAACCTCAAATTGTGATCAATGCTATAAATTACACAGAACTATTGATTCCACAGCCACTCTATGGGCAGTAAAGAGAGGGAGAGAGGGATGAAGGAAGGAAGACAGGAAAAGCACCTGAAGTGTATGACAAGTGAATTGAGACCTGAAGAAAAAGAAGAAAGAACGAAGAAAAGAGCTTAGGGAGAAGATTTCTAGAGAGACTAACAAGCATACTACACCTAGTAGAGCCTTGAGGTAAGCAGCTTAGCAAGTTAGAGGAACCAGGGAGGAAATATTACCAGTTTCATGAATATAATGAACAAGGAAGGGGAGAATAACAAAAAATGAGGTAGGATATGCAGGCATAAACCACATCATGTAAGCAACCTATAATAAGAAGCCTAAATATAACAGAAAATCATTAAAGCAGTAATCATTAAGCAGTACAGTCAACATTATGTTTACTTTTTTAAGTTCTAAACATACACTTGTAAGCACACTTTAAAATATAATTAATAGATAATGTGAAGCTAACCCAGTCATCATATATTTGGCAAACTAGTGTCATACAAATAACATAATAATTTAGTCAGAATGGTCATTCAATCATTCACAAAGCATTTAGTGAGCTCCTGCTCTGTGCCAGATACTGTTTTGGGTGCTAGAAATACAAAGATGATAGAGGTGATGTCACCTTCCACTCTGAGCAGTAAATACAAAACTGATAATTATAATATCATCTTTTATTCTAAGCAAACCAGTTTCCTTCCAAAAGTTTCAAAGCAGTGGTTCTCTATGCTGTGTGTAAGAACCACCTATGATATATGGTAAAAATGCAGATACCTGGGTCCCACCTGGCAGCAATCCTATTTCAATGGGTTCCCAACAGTTCCTCACCACACTTTAACGAACATAAGTGAAGAAAGTAGTATACCAAAACAACTTATGATTTATAATTATATCTCCCCATGGTCCTGTTGAGAACATTGCCAAAATGAGCCACTATAATTAATGGAAGGAGAATACAGTATACCCACTAGGGGTGTGTCTGTATGTGTTCCATGTATGGAGAGAGTTGATAACTACTACAATGGAAAATTCTTGGTTTTTGTTTTTGCTTTTGTTTTGAGGGAGGTGGTGGTATTATTATTACCATAATTGCCAAGAAAGGAGTAAGAATGTCTACAAACCAGAGGTTCTCAAAGTAACATGCAGAGTTCTGGGAACTTCCTTGTTTTGGAAGATAATGATTTTCATTAAAAATGCTATCAATGTTAACATGCAATGGTGCAATGGGTGTATTATTGTTATTTTCAAACAAATTAAAAATATTAAAAATGTCTCACTTTTAGTTTCTGTTTTGATAGAAACTAAACATAACATAACAAAAGCTTTTTAGGGTAATCAATCATTTTGAAAAGTGTAAAGAGATTCAGAGACTAAAACGTCTGAGAACAAATGCTGGAGATCTAATGATATTTTACTTAGCTATTCAACTCTGGATCACCTTACTGAATATATCATAGGTATCTTCCTTTGAAGAACCAGAATAAGCAATGACTAAAAATAGGTGTGATAACTAGAATAATGACTCTATAATGTGAAAAGATCTTCAAGTATTAAATTTGTTAAGCATAAAAAAGTATAAAACAATTACACAATTTACTACCATTTGCTTCTGAAAGAAGAGAGAAAATGATAATGTATTCATATGTACTTGTATGTACATAAAGAAACACTGGACAGACACTCATTAATTAAAGCAACTGCCTATAAGGGAAGGGAAATATGGAATACACAGGGATGGTATATGAATGAGACTGTTCAATGAATACCTTTAATTATTAAAACATGAATATAGTCAAAAAAAATTTTTTAATTTATAATTTAACTTAATGGAAAATAATCCTAAACCAATATTAAACCATAATTCAAATTTCAATTTCTAGATTGTTCTAATCTCAGAAAAACAAAGAAATCTTACTCTTTTTATCAATTCTGAGGAAAAACAGTATTGCTTATAAGAATAAGCATTGGTCAATTTGATTCCTAGGACATGAAAAGGTAAATTTTTTAAGACTACAAATAAATCCATCACAGGAAAAAAAATAAAACAGTAATTAATAAAGGAATTAATAAGAAAATACTCAGGTGAAATCAGCAGTTATCTTATTAACTTTTTTTTAATTAAAAGATGTCACTGGTGGGATTAAAAGCAAAATTAGATATTGCAACAATAACAAAAAAAATCAGTCACCTTGAAAACAAAACAAAAGAAGTTATCAAAACAGAGAGAAAAAAATAAAAATAATTCTAGTGAATGGTGGCACAGAATTAAGCTTTCGAACATACTTTTAATTGGAGTCTAGAATACAAAGGAGATGAAAAAAATATTTGAAGTAAGAGTGAAAATGTTGAATATTTTCCAAATTTGCTGTAAATTATAACCTACAAATGCAAGAAAATAGGCAAATCCCAAACAGGATAAACTCAAAGTAAATTATTCAAAGGCACATGATAATAAAATGCAGAAAAATGGTAAAAAGTGAAAAAAAAATCTTAAAGGAACTAGAAAAACAAAGACACTACTCAGAGAAAGATTTTTTTTTAATCACAGAATCTCAGAAGCTGTGCAAGCCAAAATACAAAAGAATATTTATAAAGTGCTAAAAGAAGTAGTGTCAGGAAAACAATTCCATTCACAATTGCATCAAAAAGAATAAAATACCTAGGAATGAACCTAACCAAGGAAGTGAAAGACTTACACTCTGAAAATTACAAGACACTCATGAGAGAAATTAAAGAAGATACCCATAAATGGAAACACATCCTGTGCTCATGGATAGGAAGAATTAATATTGTCATAATGGCCACCCTGCCTAAAGCAATCTACAGATTCAACTCAATCCCTATCAAAATACCAATAGCATTCTTCAACGAACTAGAGCAAATAGTTCTAAAATTCATATGGAACCACAAAAGACCATGAATAGTCAAAGCAATCCTGAGAAGGAAGAATAAAGCAGGGGGGATTATGCTCCCTGACTTCAAGCTCTACTACAAAGCCTCAGTAATCAAGACAATTTGGTACTGGAACAAGAACAGACCCATAGACCAATGGAACAGACTAGAGAGCCCAGATATAAACCCAAGCATATATGGTCAATTAATATATGAGCCATAGACATACAACGGGGAAATGACAGCCTCTTCAACAGCTGGTGCTGGCAAAACTGGACAGCTACATGTAAGAGAATGGAACTGGATTATTGTCTAACCCCATACACAAAAGTAAACTCAAAATGGATCAAAGACCTGAATGTAAGTCATGAAACCATAAAACTCAGAAAAAAACATACAGAAAACTCTCTTAAACATAAACATGAGCAACTTTTTCCTGAACACATCTCCTTGGGCAAGGAAAACAAAATAAAAAATAAACAAATGGGACTACCTCATGCTAAAAAGCTTCTGTACAGCAAAGGACACCATCAACAGAACAAAAAGGCATCCACCAGTATGGGAAAATATATTTGTAAATGACATATCCAACAAGGGGTTAACATCCAAAATATATAAAGAACTCACACGCCTCAACACCCAAAAAGCAAATAACCCGATTAAAAAATGGGCTGAGGATATGAACAGACACTTCTCCAAAGAAGAAATTCAGATGGCCAACAGGCACATGAAAAAATGCGCCACATTACTAATTATCAGGGAAATGCAAATTAAAACCACAAAGATTATCACTTCACACCAGTTAGGATGGCCAACATCGAAAAGACTAGGAATAAAAAATGTTGGTGAGGATGGAGAGAAAGGGGAACCCTCCTACACTGCTGGTGGGAATGTAAATTAGTTCAACCATTGTGGAAAGTAGTATGGAGGTTCCTCAAAAAACTCAAAATAGAAATACCATTTGACCCAGGAATTCCACTCCTAGGAATTTACCTGAAGAAAACAAGATCCCAGATTCAAAAAGATATATGCACCCCTATGTTTATCGCAGCACTATTTACAATAACCAAGAAATGGAAGCAACCTAACTGTCCACCAGTAGATGAATGGATAAAGAAGATGTGGTACATATACACAATGGAATATTATTCAGCCATAAGAAGAAAACAAATCTTACCATTTGCAACAACATGGATGGAGCTAGAGGGTATTACACCTATGAAATAAGCCAGATGGAGAAAGACAAGTACCAAATGATTTCACTCATCTGTGGAGCATAAGAACAAAGCAAAAACTGAAGGAACAAAACAGCAGCAGACTCACAAAACCCAAGAACGGACTAATGGTTACCAAAGGGAAAGGACTGGTGAGGGGGTGTGGGAAGGGAGGGAGAAGGGGTATAAGGGGCATTATGATTAGCACACATAACGAAGGGGTGGGGCACAGGGAAGGCAGTATAGCACAGAGAAGACAAGTAGTGACTCTATGGCATCTTACTATGCTGATGGACAGTGACTGCAATGGGATATGTGGTGGGGACTTGATAATGGGGGGAATCTAGTAACCACAATGTTGCTCATGTGATTGTATATTAATGATACCAAAACAAAAGAGTTGCAGATGACTTTAAAAATGCATACCTATCTGTAATTTTACACTTTTCCCCAATAAACATATATTATTGTTAAAATTAAAAAAAAAGAAATAATGTCAACATACTCATTGAACTCGACACCTATAAAACTACCTTTCAAAAATGAAAAGCTAAAGTAATCAAAACAATGTGGTAAATGGCATAGGATGGACAGATATGTAGACACAATGGAATAGAAGAGGAAGTCCAAGAATAAACCCAAACATTAATAGCCAGTGGATTTGAACATTCAATGGGGAAAGAGAGTCTTTTCAACAAATGATGCTGAGGAAAGTGAATACCCACGTGCAAAAGAATGCAGCTGGAACCCAACCCACCCCCATATACAAAACCTAACTCAAAGTGGATCAATAACCTAAATGTAAGAGCTAGAACTATAAAACTCTAACACAGAGGCAAATCTTGGATTTGCCAATGGTTTCTTAAATATAACACCAAAGCAGTAACAAAAGAAAAAAATAGGTAAAATTGAATTTCATCAAAATTAAAACTTTTGTGCATGAGAGGGTATCACCAAGAAAGTAAAAAAAAAAAATCTCAAGAATAGGACAAAATACTTGCAGTTTATATATCTGATAAAGTGTTAATTTCCAGAATATACAAAGAACTCTTATAACTCAGTAACAAAAAAGCAAATGACCCAATTCAAACAAAAATGGAAAAGAACCTGAATAGACATTTCTCCAAAGATGATATACAAATGGCCAATAAGCACATGACAAAATGTTCAACATCATTAGTCATTAGAGAAATACAAATCAAAACCATAATGTACAACTTCACATTCATTCGGATGGCTATTATTTTTTTAAAAAAGGAAAATAAGTGTTGACAAGTATGTGAAGAAAATGGAACCCTCATGCGCTGCTGGTAGGAACGTAAAATAGTACAGCTGCTATGGACATTGGTTTGGCAGTTCCTCAAAAAGTCAAACATGGAATTATTCTATGACCCAGCAATTCCACTCCCAAATACCCCAAAGAACTGAAAGCAGGAACTCAAGCATATACACCAAACCAACGTTCATAGATAGCAGTATTTGTGAATTCATAGATAGTAGTATTATTCACAAAAAACTAAAGGTGGATACAACCCAACAGTCCATCAACAGAAGAATTAATGAACAAAATATGGTACCTACATACATTCAGCCTTAAAAAGGAATAAAATTCTGATATATGCTACAACATGGATGAACTTTGAAAACATACTAACTTAAACAAGCCAGACTAAAAGGGCAAATACTTTAAGAGTCCACTTAAATGAAGCATCTAGAATACACAAATTCATAGATAAAGAAAGTAGAATGGCGGTTGCCAGGGGCCGGGGGTTGGGAGGAGAGTCAACAGGGAGTTAGTATTTAATGAGTACAGACTGATAGTTGGGGAAGATGAAATGTTGGTTACAGTTGCAATATGATGATGGCTGCAAATATTATGAATGTAGTTAATGACACTGAACTTAGTTGCAAATTTTATGACTGTAGTTAATGACACTTAGAAATTGGTAAGATAGTAAACATTATGTCATGTATATTTTAGCACACTTTGTTTTAAAAAGTGTCTTTGTACACCTGGGGCCTCATGACATACTTTATGCTAACAATGTGACTCCTACTGAACTCCTGTTTCTGTCTGGCACCCACTGTACCACTGTGACCTGTGCAGGACAGAAGAGGGCTGGAGACTGAACAGCTAACGTCAGTCACAGGGGTGCTCCATGCTTACATGACTGACCCCCAATAAAAACCCTGGATGCCAAGGCCTAGGATGAGCTTCCCTTGTTGGCAATATGTCACACTTGATATCACACACCATTAATGGGAGAATTAAGCACTGTATGAGCAACTCCACTGAGAGAAGACAGCTGGACATTCATGCCTGGTTTCTCCTGGACTCCAGTTTACGCATCTTTTCCTTTTTGTGGTCTTAATCTGTATCCTTTCTCTGTAATAAATTGTATGTAATAAAAAATATAACAGCTTTTCTGAGTTCTGTGAGTCACAACAAATCATCAACCCTGAAGGTGATCTTGGTGACTCCTGACACAGACAGAAAAGCATGTGCCATATAAACATTAACCATGAGAAAGTTGGATTGGCTTTACTAATATAAAACAAGAACACTTCAAAACTAGAAATATTACCTGATATAAAGAGGGACATACATAATGATAGAGTCAATTCATCAAGAAAATATAATCCCAAACATGTACATGAAATAATAGATTCAAATACATAAAACAATCAACAAAACTAAAAGAAAAAATAAGCAAATCCATAATTATGGTTGAAAATTACAACACTGCACTCAGGAATTGACAGAACTAATTTTTAAAAGGAAAGTCAATAGTAATATAAAAGATTTAAATAAAATAACCCAATTTAACCTAATTAACAATAGACAGCATTCCAACCCACAACTACAGAAAACTTACATTATTTTCAAACAAACATGGAACACTCACCAAGACAAACCACAAGCCATAAAACAAGTCTATTGTTGGTAATCTGGGCCCACACAAGAAAGACATCCAACATTTCCTAAACTTATTTGACCATAAAACCTTTCTTGTAAAGTCATCTCCAGGACTACTATTTCTCAGAACACTGTGAGAAAAGCTAGCCCACCCATTTTCAATACTTCTTCCAATTTCTTCTCTGACCTGTCACTAACCAAACAAAAAGGGGAATCAATAAAAATATCCTTTCCTTGACTACCTAGCCAGGATTAGTCAATCTTATGAAGTACATGGAAAATCCTAAAGCAGAAATAAGTTTGACGTATTTGCGGAAGGCTAAGGAGACCAGAAGAGCTGGAGGGGTACAAAGGGTAAGTGGTAGGAGATGAAATCAGAATGTTAAGCAGAGGTCATAGCATATAAGACCTTATAAGCCTTGGTAAGGATTTTGAAAGTGGTTCTAAGTATAATGGGAGGATTTTTAGGAAAGAATATTATCTTATTTACATTTTTAGAAGATCGCTCAGGCTGCTGGATAAAGAACAGAATGGAAACCACATTAGGTTAGGAAGCTCTGATAGTAGTATAAGAGGTGGCTAAGACCAGAGTGGCTTATACCAGACTTAAAAGTGTATGTCAAAGAAAAAATGTCCAGGCAAATCCACATAAATTGTGTTGAGATGCCTTATTTCTTTGACTCCCAAGACATTTCTCCTCCTCTTGAGATGCTTCATCTGTCTTCCTTACATGATCTCTCTTGTCCCCAACCTCTTCAAGTAGGAAATGTTCTAAGGCTAAGTCAACCTCTTTTTTCTAGCTACTGTCATTCTTATGGTAATTTCACCCTGACACCGGGTTTTACATATCATCTGTATAATTATAATTTGCAATTATACTTCTCCAGTCTGGAACTCTCCCCTGAACTCCAGACTCATGTATTCACCTGACTATATTGTAAACAAATCAAACTTAACAAACCAAAATGGAGCTTCTAACCACGCCCCTCCAAATGTATTTCTCTTAAATCATCCCTATTTCAGATAATAGCAACTCCATTATTGCAATTGCTCCTCTCTTTCTCTCTTTTCCTCTTTCCCTGACACCCACTTCAAGTATGCTGACAAATCCTTTCAGCTCTACCTTCAAAGAATATCCAAGTAACCAAACGCTTGTTACCCACCTTCACTGCTATTACTCAATCCAAGCTGCCACCCTCTCACTCTGGGATTACTGCTTTCCTCTTATAAGGGTCTTCCTGGTTCTGCCCTTGCCACTGCCTTCACCAACTGAGATCAGGTCATCATCTGCCAAAACCTTCCAATGGCTATCTCACTCAAGTAGAAGTCCTTACAGTGGTCTTCAAGACCTAATGTCATCTGGCCACAACACTTCTGTGCCCCTGCTCCAGCTATTTACCTAGTAACTTCGTATCAGGCTATTGTATCCAAGGTCACTTCATTCCAGTTGCAATGGCCTGCTTGCTGTTCCTCAAACACTCCAAGACCCAGCTCAAGCAGACGCGTACACGATTTACTGCCAAAACAGAGTGGAGCACGAGAAGTGGGTTCGAGCACAAGCCAAGAAATTTGCGCCTTCATAAGCAGCAACCTTGTGGCATCATAAAAAGGAAGGGATTGGTTTGGCAAGAACTTGTTTACACATTTTTGCAAATCTAACTTTGCTCTGTACCGTGCTAGTCGCTAGGGGAGGGAGGGCGGCGCCATTTCCATCTGCCGCTGGCACACGGCTCTCGCCTTGCTGATCGCCCGGTGTTTCCTACAGGATCTCTTCCTTGGGTCTTTTGTATTTTTGATTGTTATGTAAAACTTGCTTTTATTTTAATATTGATGTCAGTATTTCAACTGCTGTAAAAATATAAACTTTACTCGCCACGTCCCCTGGAGCACCTTCCCTTGCTCGTGAGTGCGGAAATGAGACGCTGGCTGACTCTGGACCCAAGGATCCTAAGCAACACAACCCAGGTTCTGCAGAGGGAGGACAGATGGGGGAGGAGGGCTTGGCCGGCTCAGGTTCGCACAGCCACCAACGGGAGTGCGCTGAGCGGCCGGTGGCAAGCAAGCCTGCTCCAGCCTCAGGATGTTTGAACCTGCTATACCCTTGCCCAAAATTATCTAGCCCCTAAATAATCTATAATTCAAAGTTTGTTCTTTCACCTACTTCAAGGCTTCACTAAAATGTCATCCCAGTGATGATGCCTTCACTTTCCATGCTTTTTAAATTGCAAACTTCTTTCCAATCTTTTAATATTTCTTATGTGCCCACTCTGCTTTATTTGCTTTATAATTCTCCATAGTACTTTCCTTATTTTACTTATATATCTTACTTACTGTCTATCTCCTTCAAACAGAATATACACTCTAGGGACTTTTTTATTGTTTCATCTCCTGCTATACACCTAGTCCCTAGAGCAGCACCTTTCCCACAGAATATCAGCTTGTTCAACACTGAATCACTGAATGTTAAATAAGGCCTCTCTGTACCAAGTTTTCTTAGGCCCAAAACAAATTCTGGGAATAGCCTAATTTAAGTAAGCCAATTCCTTTATCAGTATTTATACCCTGTGAATAATATTCACTATTCATAAGTTTTTGGTTATGCTTTTATCATTTTATAATCTAAAATATTTACCTGACAATCATAGAGATGCTTACTGATTCCAAATAGTTCAACTTCTTTCTTACTCTGGCATTACTATAAATAGGAAAAACAGTAGGCTTCATCCAGAAGTCCTACATTCAAATCCTAGCTCCACCATTTACTAGTAGTATGACTCAGGCAATTTAGCCTCCTCTAAGTCTTAGTTTCTCTTCAATAAAACAGCTAAGAAAGGGTGGATTAAAGATCTGCCTGCCTTACCTATCCTATACTTAATAATAGGATTACTGTGAAAATCAAAGCATAGAAGAAAATGCTTTGTAAACTATAAATGATATACAAGAGTGAGTTAAATAACCATACTGTAGTTTATGAAAAACCTGAAATGAAACAGAAAAGTTCAGTGTTTGAGGCAGCATATCTCACTATACATCCCAATCCCTAACACTAAACTCTAGGTAAGGAGTCAAACTGGCTCATCCACTTACTGTACCTTAAACAGTAAGTTTCTCAACCTCTCCTAGTCATTGTTTCCACATCCATAAATGTAGATAATACCAACCTTGTAGCGTCCTTTGGAGAACTGAAGATTATATACAGATATGTGTAATATACCGATGGAATACACATAATGCACCTTTTTATTTGTTGTCTCCTTGATCTTCTTTCAAATGGACAGAACCCAAAAGCATATAATACAAACTACACCATGGAGGTAAGGAAGACGATAATTTTGACTTGGAAATTGCATGTGAAAGGACAAGGAAGAAAATGAGAAAGAGCTAGAGGTAATCACATAATAATGAGCAGTTTGCTTATTAAATTTCTTTCCTTCTTGCCTTTCTCCAAGATAAACTAATAGACATGCAAAGAAAAATCAGCATACACAACATCGTATTTAATAACCTAAAAAAGTTAATTTCAAAACTAATATAGTCTTTTCTCCTTAAAGGAGAATATATTTTCAGTTTTTCAATTTCTCATATACTAATTTTGACACTCTGGAACTCAAGGTACATGACAAAAAAACAAAACAGTTGTTTTCCAACTACAGTACACCGATTTTACTAACTTTAAGCAATTATCATTACTGTGCATTCATTATGTAATTACTATCAAGATTATTTTATTATGTTTAGAAATACGGCAAAATGAATGAAACAAACTTAGAAAAACTGCGATTTTTTTCTTCAAAGGACATTTGAAAAATGTCCTTTGAAGTCCTTAGACTTTGATACATTTCCTCAATTCTTTGACACCAGTAATTATAAGATACAGCAATACAGCAACCACTTTCTAGGGGGGAAAAAAACCCACATTAAGTATATACACTTACATACACCAATTTTGGAAAACATTAAAATGTAACATATCCCTGTGAGATGCCGAAAATGTACTATTGATCTAAGGGGCTGGTTACATAGAATATATTATAATTGTAGATATTCATCAAAGTGTATACTTTATTTGTATACTTTTCCTATATGTATGTTTATTTCAACAACAAATAAAATTATGTAATGTACCACTACTTCATACATATGCAGCTATAAACGAGATGAATTCTGATCTAAATATGAACGGTAAAAAGATAAAGCTTTTAAAAGAAAACATAAGAAAGAAACTTCAGGACACTGAGGAAGGTAGTGATTTCATAAATGGAAACAAAAAGAGCCAACTGATAAACTACACTCCTTTAAAATTAATTACTTTGATTCACAAAAAAACTAAGATCATGAAAGGGTGTTAGCTACAAAGTAGAAGATACCTGTAATACATGTATCTAGCATGACTGTATCCAGAATATATGTAGAACTACAAATCATTACGAAAAAAGTAAAGAGCTTAATAGAAAAACTGCAGAAGACTTAACACACATTTCACAAAAACAGAAATTCAAGTGGTCAATAAACACAGAGTCACGAACATGAAAAACTAATCAACTTCATTAGTTATCAGGTAAATAAAAACTACAATGTAATACCACTACACACCACTCCAGAATATCTAAAAATAAAAAAACTGACAATACCAAGGGTTGACAATGATGTGGAACAACTGGAACTCTCATACACTCATGGTGGGAGTATAAATTCATAAAACCACTTTAGATAAATGTGTAGACATAATATGCACAGGATACTAGGGAAATAAAAAGGAGCATCCAAAACAGCTGGGGGAGACAAGGCATCAGGGTAGGCTTTCTTGGAGGTGTTAACACCTGAGTCTTTAAAAGATGAGTAGGAGTTACCCAGTCCAACAGAAGAAACAGCTTGAGTAAAAGCACAGTGATAAGAAACAGCACAGTGTATTTAAAGAAATGATTAAGAATTGGTGTGGGATAGGGAGAAGTGGCAAAGAGATAGGAAGATGCCAAGTCATGATGGAACCTAGACCTTATCCAACAGGCAAGATGGGTCTGTGAGTTTTATGCAAAGAAATTATGTGGTCAGATAGATTACTCAGGGAGCTATGTAGAAGATGGATTTAAGGAGGGGATAAGGCCATCAGAAAGGCCAGTAGGAGGGAGTTATAACTGTCCAGAAGATAAAAAGGGACCTGAAATAAAATAAAAACTGTAACAAATGTGGAGAAAAAGTATAGATACATCATGCTACTGGTCTAGAGATCACACTTTGAGAATCATTACATTACACTACAACTTTTTCCTCTAAAGGGCCAAAGAGTAAGTATTTTAGGTTTTATGGGCCACAAAAGGTCTCTACTGAATTTCTTGGTTTTTGTTTGTTTTTTAAACCCTTTAAAAATTAAAAACCATTCTTAACTAGTGGGTTCTACCAAAAAAAAAGGCCACAGGATGGATTTAGGCTGTGGGCATAGTTTTCTGATCCCTGCTGTACACCAGTAAAGAAGTGAGGATTAATCTTCCTATGAGATTAATTTTCCTAAAATGCTACTTGCATGAGTTCCCTACTCAGAAATTTCTCCTTTGGTCCTGACTGCCTACTGAATAAGTCAAAACCCTATGAAGTATAGCATTCACAGGCTTCCCTACTCTAGCTCCAACCTACTATTTCAGGCTGATGGAAATACATCCCGGCATGAACCTCCAACTCCCATTAAATTGACCTACTGATATTTACCTGTCTCTGTATCTTTGCAGCATCCCCAATTTTCTTCCCTCCTCTCCAAACCTACCCAAATACTCTTCCTTCAAAGCACAATTCAAATCCTACTTTGAAGTGATCCCACCTGCCTCAGGACTCTGAAAAGTACATCTCAACTTTTGATACTTATTTGCTGTCTTGAGTTATTATTTACTTCAAATAAACTGTAAATTCCTCAGGGGCAGGGAATAATTTATACTTCTATCATTGGATCTAGCATATAACAAGGAGTAAATAAAAAATGAAGATATATGGGTGCATACATATGTGTGTATACATACATAAACGCTTTTTTTCTGAATTAGCTATTTAACTGAAGGAAGAGATTTCACCCTTACTTGTATCAGTTAACTGTACACTTTAATTCTTTGGACACAATCTCAATGCTGTAGATACTACAGAATGATAATCTACAATACATCTGTCTCTCCTATTACATTTTTAGGACTGGTTTACTAGGAAAACAACACAAGTGGAATTTTTTCAATGGTCAACATTATCAATATAGGATAATGGAATAATATTAACTATAGAAGTTACTAGCAGTTCACTTCTTTTTAAAATGCATATTAAGCTTTTACAACACAACTGTTTTAAATTCAACCTGAACCAAGTTAAAGTCAGACATACACAAGCCACACGCTAAATTTTTTTTTTAAACAGTAAGGTTCTCTATGACAACTCACATTATCAAAATGGCATTATTGACTTAATTGAGAATTTAGGGAAATAAGGAGCTATTTAAAATTTAAAGAAATAGTCCATTTTACTTCACTATTGACAAACAGCTATAACACAGAATGCTTAGAGCTGGATTAAAGAATTCTTATATTTGAGGATATTACCAAAGAAGTCTTTTCAAGTCCGAAGTGTGCCTTATTTTACTACCCAAAAAATGCTCAAGAATCTATAACAATTCCTCCAGAATCATTTGCCCCCATTTCAATGCAAACTACAAAAAAAGTTTCAAACATTATAGAAAGGTATAGAAAAAAAGCAACAGAGATAAACTAAAAGATGGCCATGACAGTGAACCGAGACATTTTAACTCTTCCAAACACACTGAAGAAAAAAGCTTAGCGGCTTTTAATCCTGGAAAGACTTTTATTAATTGATGACCTTAATATTAATAGTACACTGATTGAAGGACAAACACAGGAGCCAGGACTGCCATTTCTCAGATTCCTTTCTGCCACTGACCAGTACAGAGTCTTGGGCACATCCCAATATGTTGAACAAGAAAAGCTTAACTGACATTCTCAGGTTGTGAGAATTGATTAAATGTTTATGAAGTACTTTAGAACCTTGAAGGGAAGCCACTGCAACCATTAAGTGTCATTTGCTTAATACAAAATTGCAACTACCTGTAAGGCTTGCAAATCCAGTCATCACTATTACTTTGTGTCTCAACACAGCAAACCATCAGTGAGTCAGTATAGTGCATGTATTTAATGAGCTAGTTTAGCAACCTCACAAAAATGAATTTTCTTCCAAATCTTTGTTTTCTCACAAACCATGTCACTATCCAATCCAACTATTTGCAAAGAGAAACATGATACGATTCAGATTAAAATTAGGTCTAGTTAGTGATAAGCCAATACCAAATGACTGAAAACTATTAGGAATCACAGTGGAACTTTCTTTGTAAACTTACAGAAATGTGATTCCTGAAAGTAATTCCAGAAAACAGTCGTTCTAACACGAGCTTTATTAAAGGGAAATTTCTTACACTTTCTTACATAAAGAATTCTGAAGTGTTTTAGACAGTGTTGAAAGAAGACTAAAGTCACTCAAAACCTAGTCTAATTCATTGGGTAGTTCCAGCACCTGCTGGGTGTTGAGCGACTAGCCACTGGCGAGGCTGCTCAGGGAAGTGCTGATGCCAGCCAGCTCCAGCTGCCCCCTTCCTGAATGACAGTAACAATAAAAACACCGACAAAAGAGCTGGGAGGCCACCCCAAGCCTCTGCTCAGCAGTACTTCTACCCTACCCCCAACCTACGGAGCTGCAAATCCCAGGAAGGGGCCTCCTCTTAGAGATTTCACATGCAGAGTCCTGGTCTCTGGTCTGGCAACGTGAAAAAGTACTACCCTTCACTCTTTTCAAGAGGCTGGGCACCTTAAAGGTGAGGGGGGAAGTGCTGCCTCGTTCTAAACTGCCAGAGAAAAAGGAGAAGACTTCCTGCCAGGAGACGGGTGAGCAGAACCGGCGTGCACACTGACACTGAGAGCACTCGCAGCGTCGGGCGCCCGCGCACCGCCCGCGGGGAGGAAAGGAAAGCGCGTCCCTCGCTTGGCAGGAAAGCGGAGGGTCTCACGGCTCCAGAGCCGGGCAAACCGTCCTCCTGGGGTGGCAGCGGTCGGCCGCCCGCTTCCCGGGAGCCGAAGGAGGCGACAAGCAGGCTCGGGTCCGGGAGCACATTCTTTCCTCACGCCTGGTCCCGAGGGAGGGCACAGGCTGCCTAGGCGGCAACTCTCCCTTTCGCCCAACTCCGGGGTGAGCGTGAGGGCGGCCGGCCCAGGCGGCCCGGCGGGATGCGCCCGGGTGGGGGAGGCGGCGAGGCCGGCCTCCCTGCCGCTCCCTCCCCACGCGGCCCGCGGCCGGCGGCCGTCCGCGCCCTGGTGCCTACCGCCGCCGCGCGGGCCGGGCCGCCGACCTCGGCCGGCCGGGCGCGGGGCCAGGTGGCGGCGGCGGCGGGCGGGCCGGCCGGCCTGGGGCCCTACCTGAGGCTGTGTACCAGCTCCCGGCGTGACTGGCTTCCCGGCAGACCACTCGGTTGGACATCTTGGTGCCTGTGCCGCCTATGGTGCACGAGGATGAATGAGGAGGAGGCGGCGGCGGCGGCAGGAGCGGCTCCGCGAGGGGACGAAACACCGCGGGCCCAGCCCAGGAGGAGGCGGCAGCGGGGAGGGGATCTGCCCGGCCCAGGAGGAGGAGGAAGAGGAGGAGGCGGCGGCGGCCCAGGAGGAGGAGATGGCAGCCGGGGCGGTGGCGGCGGCGGCAACAATCACCACAAACTCCGGCGACCGCCGGAAGATGGGGCCCGCGGCGGCCTCCCCGAAGCCCGGAAAGCCCTGGCCCCGGCCCCCGGAGTCGCCGCTGCTCCGCAGCCGGGGCTGGTTCCGCCGAGCAGCCCCCACGGCCCCCTCCCCGCCCGGTCGGCCTCCCCAAGCCACCGCCGGTGACCCCACCCCCGTGACACCGCGCCCACCCCCTCCCCCCACCCCCCGCGGGACTCCCCGCACCCACCCCACCCCCGGCAGGGCCCTCCTGCCCGCCCGGCCACCGGCCCGCGGGGCCCGGCCCCGCCCCTCCCCTCCTCCAGCCGCACAGCGAGGTTAACGGCGGAAACCGGACAGGCCAGACGGCCTCTGGGGCCGAGCGGCCCCGCGAGGAGGCAGCGGCGGCTGCAGCCCGGCGCTCACAAAAGCCCAGAGCCGGGGCCTGAACCGGTGAAGGCAGACCGGAGAGGAGCCAATGCTTCCTTACTCGCCACTCTTAACGGGTCCTGCCCACTGAGCATGCCCAGCAGCCACTGTCAGGCCCGCCGAGGAATCTCAACATGCAGGCTCCACTCTCCAGGGTTTAGCGGCAGCAGCGGCTAGAAGCGGGAGGGCGCGGGGAGCAGGACGCAGCCGCAGGGCAAGCCCCCCGATCCCAGCCAACTTCCTTAAATGTAGAGTGCCGAGGACGCTCAGATGCGGCTGTCCACGAGGATTACCCGGTTCGTTCCCCCATCACACCCGGGAGCCCTTAGTGGATTCGCACCGGTCTGTGGCCACGTTGGGAAGTTTATTTGTAGAAACGGGCACATGGTAGTGTGCCTGTTGTCCTGCAAATGCTAGTTTTTGCTTCACAGGGCCACTCCTACCACCTAGTTGTGGCTTGGACATTGTAAGCACTTAACCATGTTTCATGTTGTAGTAATGTAGGTGCATGTCTTAACTCTCTAACTAGACCGAAGAGTGATTATAGCTGGCCTCAGCTGTTCTCACCTGTAAAATGGAGACAACAATACTCTAGGGTTGTCCCTAGGAATATGAGTTAATAAATGTAAAAAGCCTAATAGAGTAGGCATACAACAAACATTACTTCCAACCCCCCTCCCCGCCCGGCCTTAAAAATCCCAGTATTCCATATAAGTGTCAGGAACAAAGAATTCCTTTAAAAGCAGAATCACAGCAAAGTAGGATATTTTGTACCTCTGAGGAAGTGTTGTGAAGTAGACCATTCTAAAACTGGAAAGCGAGTAAGAGAAAGTTTCATGTCTTCAATGAAAGATTTGGGGTTAAAAATATAAAACTTATATTTGAGTTTCATACTAAATGGTTCCCTTGAAAAGTCCAAAGCAAACTGGCTGCCTAGTATTCGTTTCCCTTGCGCTATAATACACATTTTTTTAAAGTACTGCCCTGTTCCCACCTCTCTTCCTTTTTCAACTTAAATTTCAAGGCTCTGTGTGAGATCCCAATCCTAAAGCCTGATCAGTTACTGCAACACTTTCATACTTTTTCTACAGTTATTAAGCTAAAAAATCTCCACTGAATTTAGGTATTTTTTCATTCAAGTTTTAATCCTCTCATTCCACCACTAACCTGCCCAAATATTAAGATATTATGCAGGAAGAAAAAAAAACATGCCAGGTAGTCAACTTAGGGTGGGAAAGTTGGAGCTCTGGTTCTATGGTATTCTTCCTGAAGTACCAAAACTCAACGGTAATTGATGAAACAGTAAACATTTCACTCTAAATTTCAAGAAAAGGAAACTGTTGATATGATTGATACTGGTATTGATGACGGATAGCTCTTGAAGTTAATTATTGCTGATTCTGATTCTATGGCCAAAAAAGGGAGAGAAGGGACAATGAACTACCTGAGAAAGCTACATATTTCAGACATACCAAATTAGAAAATCAGATTTCAGTCCTGGTTCGGTCATTCATCTGCTGTGAGATCATGGGCATTTCGTAATTTAATCTATTCAAGCCTGTTTTCCTCATCTGTCAAATGCCAACAGCAGTAATATCTAATACACAGGCTTGGTGTAACAATCATTAAGTAGATATGTAAAAACAATTTATAAGCTGTTTTAAGTCTAACTTAAAACTAACCTTCTTCCTCCCATTAAAATGCTCAGTTGGAGACTTCTTTCATCAGATTTTTCTTACTGATCAAACACATCAAAGACCACAATGCCAACTGAAAATCATCTATTATCTCTAGAAAGCGCTCAATATATCTCATCACTAGTTATCTTGTTCATCTTATTCTGGCTGCCTTATTCAAGAATAGAGTCATTAAAAAAATTAAATTGAAATTTTCACTTCACCACCTCCCCTAAATTAAGGAAAATCCATATAATGCAAAATACTCATTTCATATCCCCGGGGAAGCCTGTTTGGTACAACTGTACAAGTTCCATATTATTAACAATTTCCATATATCCATCAGGGATTTGAGTTTGACACTCCATGAACATTCATAGTGAAGGGCAAAGAGGAAATCATTAATAGAAAGTCTTAAGGACAGACTTCAATGTATAATAATGCACCAGTAGTCCCAGAATCCAACATAGCTTCTGAAACAGCACATCACAAATTCACTGCATCAGTCTGTAATAGCAAATGACTAGAAACCACTACAATGTCCATCAATATGAGACTTGTTAAAATATGATACATCCATACATGTGCACCCATTAAAAAGAATGAGGTGGTGCTATATACTGGTATGGAAGGAACTCCCCCCAAAATAAGAAAAATAAATTGCACAACAGTGTATGAAGTATGCCACCATTTGTGTGAAAATGAGACTTATATTCTCATACACTTTTATATACACAGAATACTTCTAGAAGGAAACACAACAAACTGCTAACAGTAATTATTTGAGTGGCTGAGATACAAGGATGGACAAAAGATTTAACATTTTCAATGTATACCTTTGTGTATCTTTTGAATTGTGTGCCATATAAATATACTACCCAAACAAAAAGCTTAACTTATATCTTTAGGCTCAATTTTTGTAATCTACATGGAAATATTAAGTTGACCATTTTCAGATTTTACATATCCACAGCTGACATTTGAGTCCCTTAATTACTAAAAGCCCTATGTAAGAAATATATTCTATAATGATACCACAAATCACTTGATTTTGAACAAATCAAGGTTGAGACAAGAGTGTAGCATAAAGATACACTTTTGATTTCCATTAACAGTGTACTCTAACCTAGCATCAGCTGACTTCCCCCTTCTTTTTTAGAAACCAAAGTTAATATGTAACACTTACTAAAAATTTACTATGTACCCAACACAGGGCTCCGTACTTTACATACTTAATGATTCTTACACAATGTAAATGTGTTCACTTCCTTTTTTTTTTAATAAATTTTTATACATAAAGCTTTTTTTCAAGTTTATTGTTAGTGTTTTTTAAGATTCCCACAAATGAAATAATTGAGTCAAGAGATTTAAACTTTCTCTTAAAGGCTGTCGTTTGTTTTTTGTTTTTAAGAAAATCGTTATTCATTACTGTCCCTTTTATCTCTGGTGACCAATTTTCGACTATTACATTACTTTCCTACCTACCTAATTTAAATCTAGAGATTTTTCAAGTGGATTCTCAGTGATACCATTTACACCTTTCATCTTTTGTCCCTCATTTCTACCATTTGATATCTTTGAGGCCTCCAATTTTTTAATGCCTTTTTGGAATCCAGTCCAGGAAAATACCTGGCTACACTATTTTATACTGTCTCTAAACTATTCTATCATGTTTCTTACAGGAAGTTATCAATCTTAAATTTCATCCTGCCTTCTCTTAAATGAGATTTAAACAAAGGTTCAATAACTCTTCTCAAAGGTTCATCAGAAATAGGTAGACAGTGTTCTATCCAAACTACAGTAACCTTTGAACAATGCTGGGCTCAGGGTTGCCACACCCCTCCTTACAGTAAACAATCTTTTGACTCCCCCAAAACTTAACTGCTAATGGCCTACTGTTGGCTAGAAGCCTTACTGATAATGTAATAAGATATATGTATATAATACATATCTTGTATATGTACTATATACTGTATTTACAATAAAATAAGCTAGATAAAAGGGATTTTTTCTAATTGTCACAAATATCCAAAAAATTATCCAACAATTTATTGAAAAAAGTCTGCATGTAAGTGCACCTATGCACTTCAAACCTGTGTTGTTCAAGGGTCAACTGTACTTTTCTATTTTTGAATTCAAGGTCTCTACTTCCTCTATGATTCTATTCCTGATTTACTCTACTGGGCCTCCCACTAAACCACCTATTAACATAATTCAAGAATTCATTCTCTAAGATACAGTACTTTTTACTCTATTTGTGTACTTGTTTACTAAGCAGTATCTTTCCCATTAGGTGATCAGAGTTGGAACTGCTTCTATAATATAGTGTGGTCAGCTACACATAAAATACCTCATCAAAGTATAAGTGGAGTGATTTCTATTTAACCAACTTACTGGAATAAGTGATGTTCTCCATTTCCAATAGTAAAATTCACTAACAATGGCCACAAGCTTGGACTCTTGAAGCTGGTAGACTATTCTTTTTTTGGTAAACTCTCACACGATTGCACTCTTCTCCCAGGTTTGTATATATAACTACATGGGTCAGTTGTGTTCTCCAACCTATTTATATCAGTTGTACTAGTACTGCCATTACATAATTTAATGAAATTCTACATAAACTAATGAAATACAAGTAAGGCAAAAGATGTGTGTATAAAAATTAGGTGGAATGCTTTGGAATGATTCAATAAAAACTGTCAAATTAGAAGCTGATGACGTGACTGAAGGCTAGAAAAAAAATCAAGAAGGAAGTGTAGAATTCTATAAATTACTTAAGTATCTAAAATCTTACTCTATTTTCCAAAAATCTGAAACTGAAATTTGTAGACCACACAATAGAGGAGTGGCTTGCAGAAGAAAAATGATACAGAATTCCAAATAACCCTTACCCAGAGAAAAAACTGAAATCAAAATATTACCAAGTTAATGTAGGTGTTTTTAAATTTTAAAAAGTATTCAGTGTCATTTATGATTCCCTACTAAGACTCACTTTGTTATCTACCAGCCAGGTAAAAGGGCTTCTACTGTACACACAGAAAGGCAACTGATTTTTCCTCCCCCCAGAATTTTAAGCACAGGAGAGAGCAATGTAGCAGTTAGCCATCTGCAACACATTGGTAGGACTGGGTTTGAATGCCCATTCAAGCACTTACCAGTATGGTCCTGAGCAAGTCACTTAACCTCTCCAAATCTGTTTCTTCATCTGCAAAATGGGAATAGTAGTATCTACTTTGCAGGGTTGCTATATTAGAGATAATTTAAGTGTAACAGTACTGTGCCTGGCCCACAGAATTGCAATAAATGATAGCTATTACTGTATTATCACCATAAAAGTTGGTAGCATGGGAGGATATTTCACACTCTACAATGCTTTTATCAGTATTCCAAACTTTATTGTGCAATAGAATAATCAGTGATGTTTGTTAAAAGCTGAAGATGCCCAGATCGCACACTCTGAGAGATCCAGTGACAAGGCTGAGAAAAAGTAGCTGAGATTTTTTTATATTAAACTTGATTCTGGCATATTTTCAAACTGCAGCATTCTAAGATACAAGAAAGAAGCAATTCATGAAAACAACTGAATCATAAAATATCTGTCATATAGAACAAAAACTGTTTTAAAATAATGACATTTTAACAGTTTATTTTGAAGATCATTTTAAAAACAAATTAAAGACAATCTAAGAAAAAAATTGCACGGAAAACACTCATTAAATAAGTATGTGATTAAATCAAAATAAGGGTGATACATTATCTTCTGTAATTCCAGAAATAAGTTCTGTTGTCCTCAAGGTTCTTATGCTTCCAAAAGGTTGGGGTCAGGGGGTGGGGGAACCATGGCAATTAAAGCTGCCTCTTAATCATGTAAATCTACAGTAGAAACCAAATTTTCCTGTTCTTTCCAATAAGTCAGTTTCGATCTTCAAACTGTGCCTTGTTTTTTAAAAGATATGATGCTAGAAATTCAATGGGATTTGGTGGTCTGTAAGGGAAAAAAATCCAAAATTTAGAAATTTGTATTCTGGATGTGTTACTTTAAATGTATTATTTCAAAATGAAAATTCTCCTTTTTAACTTTTTCATTGTACACTCAAGGGCCATTTGTAGTAAATATAGTAAATGACATAAGAAAGCAAGTTAGCCAACAATGTAATATAAAGAGACTAAAATTTTTATATGGCTTAAACCTAGTAATGAACTCAATTCTGAAGTACAAGTTTCAAAAATGTACTGACAGTTGATTACCCAAGGGAAATAACAACTTGAAGGGTCACAGGGGAAGCTTCTGGGGTGCTGGCAGTGTTCGATTTCTTGATCTGAGTGCAAGTTACATGGATGTTTGGTTTCTGAAAATTCATCAAGCTACACATCTATGATAGGCATAATTTTATGTCTAAGTATTATCATTCCAGAAGAGTATAAAAACAATATAGGAAAACAGCTGTAACATCACTGAGACAAGAAGACGAACTCCTGAACTGACTAATCACAGGAGGCAGTACTCATTTGGACAAATAAGTTCTGTTCTATTTCTTTTTTAAAAGTCACTTATATTTCTCTTCAAACATTTAAATTGATAATTATAATACTACCACTAAACAGCACACCCAAGAAGTGAAAACTAATTTTAAATTAGGAGTTGGCAGGAAGGAGAATTTGAGGAAGGTGGTCAAAAGACACAAACTTCCAGTTATAAGATAAGTAAGTACTAGGAATGTAATGTACAATATGATGACTATAGTTAACACTGCCACATGATATATAGGAAAGTTGTTAGAGAATAGATCCTAAGAATTCTTATAAGGAGAAATTTTCATTTTTTTCTTTTTATTGTATCTGTATGAAATGATGGCTGTTAACTAACCCTATGAGATAATCATTTCACAATACATGTAAATGAAACTATCATGCTGTACATATTACTTATACAGTGATTAATGTCAATTATTTCTCAATAAAACTGGAAAAAATTTAATAAAGAGGTTTTATTTCATGTTTATCACTTTTACATAAATTATTCTTACTAAAAAAACAAGTCCAAAGATCAAAAGTTGGTGGTAACATCTACTTAAACCCTACGATGAAAAGGCATATTTAAAACTGATTTACAGTGATGTCAAAACATCCCCTTAGCACTTTAAACAGCCTTTTGAACTTGCTAGACATAGATAGCATTTTTCACATACTATTTACTGTTAAGTTGATTATATTGCCAGACCTCCTTACTTTAAAATTGTACTTACTCTTACCACGTTACTTGGAACTTCAAATTTTTTCATCTGGCATTAGTACTTAGAATTTCTAACATATTAGCCTTCTTTAGAGAAATAACAACAACAAAAAAAACATAAAAGATGCCCACATTTTAATTCTCTGTAGTAGAGCCAAAATGATCTTGCAGTCATAAATAAACCCAGTTTTATAAATACATAATCTAAAACAATTACTTACTGTTTATTCACTTCATTTTTACACAAGCTAATTAATATACCTATTCTAAATCAGACATTGTAAAATGAGACATATTTCCATCAAGTTATTTATCAAGTTACGTTAGTTTGCTATGGTGTTCATTATTATTCTTTGAATAAAATGTAATTTACACCTAACAAATGTTGACTAATACGTTTTAAAAAATTCTTACTGGATTTGTTTTTACAAAAAGAATTCAGGTAGATAGAATTATTGCGGGGGGGAACATGTACAAAAAAAAGAAAAACTGTAATCTCGCTAATAACAAAATGTAAATAAAAACAACTTGACAAAAAAGCTTGTAACACTCACTGTTGAAGCTATGATGACACTGGAAGAATTTTAAGGATAAAACTTTGGGCAGAAATATGATATCAAGTGTTAAACACATAACAGTCATGTCCTTTGAACTATGAAACCAACTCTTGGGAACTTTAATTAAACAAAAACAAGAGGCATGAAAACAAATAAACTTCTTGGTGACTGAGAAAACTGGACCTAAACGATCAACAATGAGAAAATAGCTAAGTTAACTGTGGTGTTATTATAATTTAAATTATAATCACAAAGGCTATGTAGAGATATGGAAAAAGTTTTATGTTAATAAAAAGATACAAAATTACAGGTACACCATAATTACAAATCTTTACAAATATGCATATGATCTAAAACTAGTAGAAAAAAAATGAAAGTGTCTGAATTGAGATTATGGCTGACTTATTTCCAAAAAATGTTAATATCATAAATTCTGTATATAGTAAAAAATACTTATACATAACTAATATTATTTCCATTAGAGAAGTCCTCTTTTGACTTTCTCTCGTAACTCCATTTGCAGACACTAGTATCTTACCTTTCCTTTGCAAGCACAGCAAGTCCCTGTAATAAGATAGGCACAACTGTCTGATCCAGGTAGGCACGAGTTGGCAAAGACTGGAGATCCACTTTCTGTTTTGATGACTTTTCTGCATTAATCTTCTCATTTTCTACTATCCTCTAGTGAATTCAAACACATGGATGAATATTACAAATAACTAGATTGTTCTAAGTGCAGAGCAAAAACTAATGGAAATTTAACACTAAAGAAGGTAAATCAATGACTAGAAAGCTGGTATTGAACTGCAAATCTTTCTGCCACAATAAAATCAGACCCATCTCTAAATTTCATATTCAAAGTTCTTTTCTCGAAGGCATCATAATATAGGCATACCTCAGAGATACTGCAGGTTCAGTTCCAAACCACAGCAAATAAAACTAATATTCCAATAAAGTCAAATTGATTTTTTGTTTTCCCAATGCCAATAAAAGTTATCTTTACACTGTACTATAGCCTACTAAGACTGCAATAGCAAAAAAAAAATGTATATACCTTAACTTAAAAATGTTTTACTGCTAAAAAGGCTAAAAGCTCATCACTTGAGCTTTCCACGAGTTTTAATATTTTTGCTGGTGGAGGGTCTTGCCTCAGTGTTTAGGGCTGCTGACTGATCAGGGCAGTGTATGTTTAAGCTTAAGGTGGCTGTAGCTATTTCTTGGTGTGGCTGCATTGATTGACTCTTCTTTCATAAGCAATTTTTTTTTCTCTGTAGTATGTGATGGTGTTTGATAGCATTTTACACACAACAGAACTTCATTCAAAACTGGAGTCGATCCTCTCAAACCCTGCCACTGCTTCATCAACTAAGTTTACATAATATTCTAAATCCTCTAATGTCAACAACACTCACAGTATCTTCTCCAGGAGTAGATTCCATCTCAAAAAAAACATTTTCTTTGCTCATCCATAGGAAGCAACTCCACAGGTGTTTAAGTTTTATCAAGACATTGCAGCAATTCACTCACATCTTCAGGCTCCAATTTGAGGTCTCTTATTATTTCCACCACATCTGCAGTTACCTCCTCTACTGACATCTTAAACCCTTCAAAGTCATCCAAGAGGACTGGAACCAACTTCTTCCAAACTCCTATTAATACTGATATTTTGACCTCTTTCCACGAATCATGAACGTTCGTAACAGCATCTAGAATAGTTTATACTTTCCAGGAGATTTTCAATTTATGTGGCCCAGATTCATCAGAGGAATCACTATCTGTGACATCTATAACCTTACAAAATGTATTTCTTAAACACTGAAACTTGAAAGTCAAGATTACTCCTTGATCCACGGCTATAGAATGGATGCTGTGTTAGCAGGCATGAAAAAAACATTCATCTTATTGTACATCTCTATCAGAGCTCTTGGGGGACCAGATGCATTGTCAGTGAGAAGTAATATTGTGTAAGGAATCTTTTTTTCTGAGCATTATGTCCAAAAGTGGGCTCAAAATATTCAGTACAGGTTGTAAACATGTGCTGTCATCAGCCTTCCATTTATAGACCACAGGCAGAATAGATCTGGCATGATTCTTAAGGGCCTCGGGCTTTCCAGAATGGTAAACGAGCATTAGTTTCTATGTCAAATCACCAGCTGCACTAACTCTTAATGAGTCAGCTTGTCCTTTGAGGCTTTGAAGTCATACACTGACTTCTATCTAGCTATGGAAGTCATAAATGGCATCTTTCAATATGAAAGCTGTTTTATCTACAATGAAAGTGTGTTATTTACTGTAGCCACCTTCATGAACTATCTTAGCTAGATCTCTGGATAACTTGCTGAAGCTTCTTCATCAGCACTTGCTGCTTCATCTTGCATGATGAGGTTATAGAGCGAGCTTCTTTCCTTAAACCTCATGAACCAACTAGATTTAGACTTTTCTTCTGCAGCTTTCTCGTCTCTCTCAGTCTTCACAGAATTGAAGTTAGGACCTTGCTTCAGGATTTCACCTGGGTTTAAGAAGTGTTGTGGCTGGTTTCATCTTCTATACAGACCACTAAAACTTTCTCCATACCAGTAATAAGGCTGTTTCATTTATTATCATTCATGTGTTCACTGCAACAGCACTTGTAATTTTCTTCAAGACCTTTTTTTTTTTGCATTCACAACTTAGCTGTTTGGCACAAGAAGCCTAGCTTTTCACTTAACTTTCAACATGCCTACCTTACTAAGTTTAATCATTTCTAGCTTTTGAATTAAAGTGAGAGACATGACACTATTCCCTTCACTTGAACTCTTAGAAGCCATTGCAGGGTTATTAACTGGCCTTATTTCAATATTGTGTCTTGCATAATAGAGAGGCCAAGGAAAGGGAGAGAAATGGGGAATGGCCAGTTGATGAAACAGTCAGAACACACACATTTATTAAGTGCACTGTCTTAAATGGGTGTGGTTCGTGGTGCCCCAAAACAATTACAAGAGCAACATCAAATATCACTGATCACAGATCACTGTAATAAATATAACAATGAAGAAGTTAGAATATTCCGAGAATTACCAAAATGTGACACAGAGACACAAAGTGAGCAAATGCTGTTGGAAAAATGGTGTCTATAGACTTTATCAATGCAGGGTTGCTACAAACCTTCAATTTGTAAAAAAAATGCAATCATTGGCAAAACCCAATAAAATAAAATGCAATAAAGTGAGATATGCCTGTGTCTCAGTCTTTTAATGTTATATTTCCAGATCCTACTCTTTCTCCCTCTCTTTCTGCCTTTTTAGGAATTAATATAAGTCCTTTTTCTCTTTTCATGAGAACACCTTCCTACAGTGTCCTTCAAAATATCTGGCTATGACCCTAAGTAGCACTGAATCACAGTTGAGAAAGCTAGCCCTGTTTCAATTCTTTTAACATCAAGGAAAAAGTCTTGAATTTGGTACTACTATGCCTTTAACTTTAACTTCTGTATCACTTGCTAAAAACTTTCTTAAGAGAGAGGATACTTCAGGCTCAGAGCCTTCTACTGGCAAAAGAATCTAGCTAAACCTTGTTACCATTGTTTTGTATTCACTATTTTCATTTTTATGGTTACCCTCTTTCACAATGAGAATGCTTTTCCATTTATGTTATGTTTCTTTTTTAAAGAAATGCATCAGTGATTTTTAAAAGTAAAGAGATTCAGGAAAAAATACTAAGTAAACAACAGCCAAAAAAACCGGAAATGACTACTATGAAAAGGATCACTGATGTGATATTTAAACAATGTTTAGGAAACAATGAATTATACTCTCTCCTCCTAAGAACTCTCAAATTTTGGGCTTTTCACATAGATTCAGCTGCCATCCAGAGCATCAAAACTACTTCACTGAAACTTTGCTTTCTTATGCAAATCTACCACTTTAGAAATTTAGAAATAAGTGGTTATTAAAAGACAAAACACTATTAAGAGCACTTTCATTTAAATGAACTTCCACTTCAATCATACTCAAATTGATATAAAGGAGTCAACAACAAGAACATTTTTCTAGACTTTATATTTTTACACTTAATTTTATTTTGTAGAAAGTGAGAAAAAAAAATCAATTACATACCTACATGGTTTCCAAAGACAATTCCCACATCTATGGCAGACAACTAATCTAGTTTTGCTTATGATTTTTCAACATAATTTTCTATACTTATTAATGTGTAAGATAGCTATTTATTTGCCCATAGATTAAGAAACTTACTGTTTATCAGTAAATTTTAACAGGTAATGTCCATATATGGTAAAAACTAAAAAGTTATGTGACATTACAATGCCTTTAATAAGAAACGGCAGTGCCTAAGCAACTCCTATAGATTTTATAACAAATTCCTTGATCAAATCCTGTCATTTATTTCATTCATTGACTACTATGTGCCAATTTTAGTTAAATACTGAATTAGCCTAAATATATATATATAGCCAAACTACCACCAAAAAAATAAATAAATAAAAATCAGCTGTTAACAGTGTGTACAAGTGATCACAAAAATGGAAAAAAATAAAGTAGGTGCTATGATTGCTCCAGCTTCCTGCTTTCTGCTTGGAGAACTTGGAGGAGGTGATGCAGGGAGAGAGAACCCAAGCAGAAACCAGCAGTCTCCCTGAGTTGAGCAGAGAGAGTTGAAAATCCAGGGAGATCAAGACAACTAGAATTTTCAGGGTACAGTACTGAAGAGGAGAGAGTGCACGGAGAGGAAAGAGCTGCACAAGAAGAAACTAAAGAAACTGCCTTCCGGTCTTCAGGTGAGTATCAGTGCACGGGTGTGGGGCAACTATGCAAGGCTGAGGACAAAACTACCTGGAAGGAGCAGGAAGCACAGTCCCTGAAGCTCACACAAGGCCAGAAATAGTTCATATTTCTGTGACCCAGAATGGGAAAACCTATAAAACATGAACCACTGGGTAGAATACATGAGTGGAAGAAATTAGACCTAACCAAAAGGCTGGTCTGATCCCACCTAACAAAGCTAAACCTCAAATAGATCAAACTGTTTCCAAGTAACTTTATTGTGACCTAGGAAAAAAGCTTAAGAATGTTTGAAGGAATACAAAATAACCAGTATCCAACAAGGCAAAATTTACAATGCCACGCCTCCAGTAAAAAATTACCCAGTAGGCAAAAAAGCAGGAAAATACTACCCATAATGGGAAAAAATCAATCCACAGAAACAGACCCAGAAATGATACAGATGACAGAATAGGCAACGCCACTGAACCATTTCTTATAATATATTCCCTATGTTCAAGAAGATAGAGGAAAGCACAATTAAGCTAACAAAATAACTGCAAATATCTGAAGAATAATGGCTGAAATTTTACCAAATTTCATGAAAACTCTAAACCCACAGATCCAGGAAACTCAATGAATAGCAAGCACAAGAAACATAAAAATTAAAATACCTACACCAAGACACATTATAATCAAGCTATTTAAAATGTGTAATAAAATCTTTAAAGCATGAAAAGACATTTAAGTATGGAGAAGGAAAGACAGGAATGATAGCAGATTTGACAGTGGAGCAAATCTATACCCAGAAAAAAATATCTCAACAAAAAACACAAAATAATGACTTTTTCAGACATTCAGAAGCTTAAGAATTTACCAACAGGTCTGCACTAGAAGAAATGTTGTAAGAAGCCCATGAGGTAGAAGAAAGATGATACAAGGTGGAAATTTGGATCTACATAAAATAATGAAAAGCCCAGAAATGGTAAATATGTAGGTAGATAGGACATACTCCTTTCCCTTATTGTTTAAATCCCTTTAAAGATAATTGACTTTTTAAAAAATAATAAAAATAATGAACTGCAGGGTTTACAACATATGCAGAAGTAAACTATATAACAATAGTCCAAGAAAGGGAAGAATACTGCTGTGAGGTTCTCATACTATACATGTAAATATATATATACCACTTGAAGGTAAATTGTGAAGTTAAACCTAAAACAACCACCTAAAAAAAACTTGTAAGGGGCCAATAAAAGAAATAAAATGGAATCATAAGAGAAAAAAGAAGCAACAGATGTAGAGTACTGGTTTCCAGACTTACAGATACCACAAACAAGTAAATTAGAAATAACACAATGTAACATAGGGTTGTTAACACTGTTTGCCAAGTAAAAACTTAAAAACAAATAAACATAATTACTATTTTACTATCACCATCAATTCATAAAAGAATGGGCATTTTAAAATTATAGACGCAGGAAGAACATTCACCAAGTAATGTGTCATTATCAAACTCCACTCTCATTTTTCTCACTTTCCCATGGAAATTGGTCTGAGGGTTTGAGACAAGGCATTTGTGTATCACTGTTCTACTGTAACAGCACTGCCTTTGTATACAAGCACCATCAAGAAAAGACTGTGCTGATGCCTAAAAAAAAAAGTCTCTTAAATGAGAATACAAAGTGTATAGGGTAGGTGCAGAGTGTCTTCACTTGATTTGGTGTATCAGTTCAGTTATAAACCACACATTGAAGAGACAGATTCTCTTCTTAATATTGCTATCAAACTAATAAACATTTCTAGCAACTTAATAGGCATAGAGTAGTCATTCCACATCCCAGTGAATTCCAGGAATTGGTCAGGATGGGCAAGAGACTCGTACCACAAAAATGTTAACCTAAGTTTAATACACAGCTCTCCACTTACTTCCTGGTGACCTTAGACAAGTTACTCAACTTCTCTGAGCCTTAGAGGGCTTAAGACACATGCAAATTACTCAGGTGGGTGCCTGGCACATAGTAAAAATGTTAAAGAAAATTAATAGCTATTACTATTATTAGTCTGCTTGGAAACGCTGCCCTCGTTTATGCAAACGTAATCACTGGTAATGTCTGTCTTTCCTTTTTTAAAATAAAACACACACATCTATTCCAGGAAGCCTTCATTATCTTACTGGAAATAAGAAATATTCTTATTTCTATTTACTTACATGAAAAAGTTCTATAGAAGAACTTTTATACATTATTTTGTATGTGTTACACACACACTCTCTGAATTAACCATGTAAGGCCATGTGTGATATAGCTTACAATAGCCACCTGCTAATGAACTTGAAAATAACTCAACATTTACTAAATGCTGACTCCACCAGCACACTATTCTGTTACAAAGACAATAGGTTTCTTAAGTTTAATGTGCAATTTTTCCAAAGCAATATCCCAACAGATGCATTAATAGCCAACAAGCAAAATGATTCTGACAATCTCCATAATGTGTGTTTGTTTCTCTGTATCACTTTCGCAAGTCCAATCCCTTGACTCAAAACCTATTTGCACTTCTGTATACCACGACGTTTTAGTACCTCTAATACAACAAGCTACCCATAATTTGTAACTATTCGGTTCATATAAAGTTTCCCCTTGTGTAAAGCAACCTAATAAAAATGGATCCCGAGTTTTCATAAAAGACGCACAGATACACACAAGAATTCGGCGAGTTACCTCAACGTTGTCTGTGAGACCATACTCAGCATGCGGATTTTCTGCAACCTAGAAAACAAAACACAGGTCACAGAGACATCAGCCACCCTTCCCGCTGCATGCGCACCGCCACCCCGAATCCAGGGCCTCCTGGTACCTGCGTCTGTCCCTCCAGCATCTGCTCTGGCTCCATGGCGGACCCTGCAAGTCACAGTCCCCGAATACCAGTCTTGGAAAACAAGAAGAACCGTGAGTTACCCGGGAGATTTCAACCCTAAGACACCAGGATGGAGTCCAGCCCAGCCCCCGACCCCGCCCCTCACCCCCACCTGGGCGCGGAGCACCCCGAGCAGTAGAGGAGCAGGGTGGGACAGTCCAAGACCGGGCGCCCGCATCAGGTCCGGATGTTCCGCAGTAGTCCCAGGAACCTAGAATTAGGGAAACGGGAAAGGGAGCCGATTACCCGCGCCCAAGCCGTTCGTTCCTAAGAGCCCCGCACCGCGCCACGAACTCGCCGGACAAACGCTTCAGTCGTAAGTGACGGATGTCGCACACTGCTGCGCTTGCGCAGAGCTCCCAGTGGGCCTAAGGATGGGGAGGAACCCAGCCGGATCCTGAGTCTGAGCTGCTGTCTGCGGTCTACCGAACCCTGGCCGAGGTCTCGCCCAGGGGGGGCTACAAGAAAACTGTTCGTCAGCCTGCCTACTCAAAGCTAGCACGAGCCCAGCTCTTCCTCGCGGAACTGAAATCACTTACTCTCTCGGTGTTTTTTACTGGAAAAATCACAGGTCCAAGCTACAGTCTACGAAAAAATGTCAGTGTTATAACTCAAAAGCCAAAGGTGGGGGGAAAGCAGTGTTTGGGGGTTTCCTGGTAAGCTTTTATCAAGTCCTTATATCTGTGAATGTGCTATGTTAATGCTACTTGACAATTGTATCAAGAGTAGCAATATGCAAACTGGCTTTGCAAACTGTGAAACTATTAACACTATTGTATTTGTAAAAAATATAAAGGATAATTTCCTTCCTACACATAATTTATATAGCAAAAATCGGATAGTTTTAATTCCAATAAATTCCATTTATTTTAATATAAGTGATATTAAAGATCTTGCCTTTGATTAAATAATCCCATTTGTAGTTGCACTTTGTAATATGAAAATTTGAAAACTTCGAATCAAATATTTGGAGACTAAACTATGGTATATCAATATGGAATATAAACCATTAAAAGTCATGACTCTAAAAATAAGTATGATTATATATTTACAAAGGTAGAATACACTTCATTTTGCTACTCTGTAAAAAGCATGGATGAAGAGTAAATAAAATGTGTTTAGAGCTACACTTGTGGGTACGTTTTTAAAGTTTTATGTTATAATGAATACTTAATTAATATATTGTGATTGGTAACTGCTACCATATGGCACTTTGAAGATTTTTCTTGTAGGACTGATGAAAAGATGTATGTGCACAGGGTATAGAAATTGACTAATATGTATATTAATTGTATTTAATATTAAATGCTTTTCAGGAGTGGGAAATAACAGCAAGCAAGACCAGAGAAAAATTGGGAAAATTTAAGAGAATAGTTATGTGCATTGTTATAAGTCATATCCATACATTTCCCAATACATAGTAGGCACTGACTAAATATTTCCAAACTCCAGAAAGTAACTGAGAGCTGCTAATTTACACTTTCTAAGTACTGACAGTTTTGGTAAAATAGAAAGCTAGACTGTGAGCTTCATCAGGGCAGGGACCTTGTCTTATGTATCTTTGTACCTTGCACAGTACCTGGTACACAGTAGGTACACAACATACACTCAGTTGATTCATAGTAAAAATTGGATAGTAATATATGCACTGACATTACTGCAGACAAAAAAAGACAATATAGAAATGATTACTGAAGGGAGCAACACAGAACAAGTTAACCTAGCCAGGTTTCTTTCAATCTAGAGAAGACTTAATAGTGTGGTTTTCAAAAAGCTTTCACTAAAGTTTTTTACATTTACAACTTAGTAATTGAAAGATTCTGAGATCAAGCCATAGCAGCAGAGAGATGGGCAGAAAAAAATAACAGCAAGAAATTATATAAGGGATCAGCAAGAAAGTAATAGGAAACAAAGTTAATTGAAGGTACAGCAGAATGCTGTTTTGTTATGAGATTAAAGACTAAACAGGATGGCGATGGGAACTATGATTATGACACAAATTTGCAACAATATGTACTGTCTACAGCAGAATAAATTAAAAGAATGGGAAGAACATGTAATTCATTTAGACTTGTAGTACCAAACTTTGCTGAGGACTCCTCTCATCTGCTTCTGTTATGGCCTCCTATTATGGTACTTACCTCATTCTGCCTTATATATTGTTTATAGTTAAATACAATTAGATTTTTTAGTTCTTCAAAGGCAAAGATCTTATTATATTCATCTTTATTTGTTCCTTATAGTCAGTAAATGTTTTTTTCAAAAGAAGTGAATTTATAAGGAAAGCAAGGACTTGCACCACAGTACTACTGTCTAGATTTCCTGTCTTGGGTTTTAAGGAGCTAGTAGTTAAACATTCTAGAACTAGAATTCTAAAATCTAGAGTAATAAAGAAAAACTACTGTGCTTGATATCTTCTTACAGGCTTGGTGCAAATTCTATTTATAAAACATTAACTTAGGCAATATCTATTTAGGAATATTATTTAGGAATAATACAATGTATAGTAGAGAAATACTTGATTTGAGATTAGAGGAATATTAAAACCTGGTTCCTTCATTTGTCTGCATGTGGAATTAATCAAATATGTTAACTCTTCAGAGCTTCATGTATTTTCACATATAAATTAGGATAATAATTCTTACTTCATAAAGAGGATCAAATGAGGTAAGATAGATGCTTTGTAAACTGTGAAGTAACACAAATGTAAGCGAAACATTCTATTTTATCTGCACCTAACTACTTCATTATTATAATGTCCTACTTTTTTGTTATTGTTTCTATTCTTTTTTTCCTTTTAACTAATCTGCAGGAAAGAAAGTGCTCAGAGAAATAACATGATTCAGTGTATACACACACACACACAAAAAAAATCCATAGAATATTTAGGGTACATGAGCCCTCTGAGCACAGTTTTTGGGGAGGGACACCAACCACCTCTTAAGAAGTCCTAGAAATAAATATTCCAAATTTGGTAAATCTCTTTCAAGGAAGTGTCTTTCAGAGGCTAATATAGGAAGACAGCTGCTGTACTCATAGCTCCATTGTCCACTAGCAAACCCTAGGCCCAAATTCCCGTAGCACCAATCTCATCTCAGAAATGTTGGTATATCAAGGAACATACCAAATGGGCTTTTTAAAAACGTGAGTATCGTGTGTTCTTCTAATTTTTATAATACAGACATGATCTCAGCAATGACAGCAATAAAAATGAAGAAAACAGCTAAACCTAATACCATTTCCAATCACTAAATTGTCAATTATTTCAGCCATTTTTCATAAGAGGTTATATTTTTTTTTCTAAAATTTCCTAAATGGCTTACAATTTTTTAACTTAATTTTATGCTTTGTGTTTTCTTTTTAGAATCCAAATAACTTAAGTTTATGTTTACAAATAGGTCACACGTTATTAAGTAAATAGGTACAATATATAACTTTAATATCTTTTAACTTTAAGAAACCCAGAGCCAGTCCATGTTAATTTATGTTGAAACCATTTTTCTTCTTAAAGACAAACTTGGGCAGTTAAATATATATTGATAGTTATGCCACTTACTTTTAATATAATATTGTTTAATATGTTTTTCTCTATAATATCGTTATCAGGATGCATTACAAGGGGAGAATGAGGGGAAAAAATGAATTAGGAGTCCAACTTTGTTAAGGTACCCTCCAAAGGGATTTATTTATTACACCACATAATGCTCTAAAATCATTCCTTGTAAGGTAGGTATGATTATCCCTATAAAATAAGATGATAAAATGGACTAAGAAAAATTCTGACATAATACATAAGTAACTATATGGCCAGCTGAAATTTCAACCCAGATCGATCAAATTCTAAAGGTTGTGTTCCTGGCTGTGTGTAAATAGAGAACAAATGAATCAGTTAGTATGTTTTTGGTATCCAGTAAGAGCAAACCTGCCTCAAATTTGTTAAACAATAAAGGAGACCTTGGCTAACAACTGAAAAGCCCAGTAGCAAGATGGGTATCAGGCAAGGTTTACTCATGGCTCTTACACTGTTTCTCTGTGATTTTCTCACCTTCATCTCTCCTCTGTATATCATCTTCATCCTCAGGTTGTTCTTCTCATGGTTGGATGAGGATCCTAGGAGTATTCAGGGCTACATGCTTTCTTTTTCACATTCAAGGAAAGAAAACATCACTTATCATAGGTTTACCCATTGACCAAAAATGAACTTTCCTCTGATCTGTTCAACTTGAACCAGTTATTTTAATAAGGTGGATGCCATGTGTGACTAGCACAGACCTGAATTACTGTCCATCCTTGAACAATGACAAGGATGTTACCTGGTAGTAATTAATCCCACTTGAATTGGATGACTGCTGTGTAATGGGAGAAGATTGGTTCCACAAGAGAAAACCTTAGAATGGCTAAGAAGGGGAAAGAAAGGGAATGGATTCTGAGTAGTGAGCCTAAAAATATTCATTACCTCATATTATATCAAGAATTCATGCTCAGTATGAGCTTACCATAAAAGGGATAAACAAAACGGAGTTTTCACTTTGACACACCAATTCTACTTCTAGGACTTTATCCCATAGAAATACAAAAAAGTACAAAGACATAAAGACACTTGTATCATATTTTAAAGGAAAAGAGTAGGAATAGGTTAAATTATGCTATCTCAATTCAATGGACTACTGTGTAGCCACTGGAAAGAATGAGGTAGACTTACAGGTACTGACATAAAAAGACATTCACAACATAATTTTATATGAGAAATGCATATTTTAGGAAAATCCATGTAGTGAGTTCTATTTTTGCACATATATCAGTATATGCACAACAAAAAGCCTTGGCAAGATGTAAAACAATTAATAGTGGTTGCCTGTAGAGAGGGAAAATGGGGAAGTTAAGTATTTGCTTTGTAGAGACTTTTACAGTGTTTGAATTTTTTTTTCACCAAAAGCACGAATTTGTTTCAGAATTAAGAGGGTAAAAATATTTAAACAAATTTTTCTTTAATTGTAAAATAAAATTTGTACATTTTCAAAAGTACGTTTAACACATGCAGTGATGGGAAAGAAATATGTATGTGAATAATGAGTCTAACCTGCTGTATGATAGTATTAAAAGAAAAGATTTCCAGCCTGCTGTTCCCTTCATCCAAGTATTTATGGGTAGTGTGCAGAAAAGTGTTAATGTAGTAGGCCTGAGACTGCTATCTTTAGAAAGGCTGGTTGCAAGATTGGCTGGTGTCTGGGAATTTGAATGATAAACAGTTCCCTTGCTGATATAAAACATTCCCTAAATGATGAGAGTGGCTCCATGTACCTAACTATTTGTGCAAAGTGATTTATGTTAAACACCTGCTTTCCTTTAAGGCATCTGGAATTGTGGTATGTATTAGGCAGAGGGTGCCTACATTATCAACCCCAATAAAACCCAGAGTTTCTGATGAGACTCCTTGGTAGAAAACATTTCATACATGTTGTCAGAATTCATTGCTGGAGGATTTAAGTGCATCCTGTGTGACTCCACTGAGAGAAGACATTTGGAAGCTGGCACCTGGAGGGATCCAGACATTGCCCCATGTGCCTTTTCCCTTTGCTGATTTTGCTCTGTATCCTTTTGCTGTAATAAATCTTAGCTATGACTATGACTATGTTTTGAGTCCTGTGAGTCTGCCTTTTAAATCACCAAACCTAGAGGTAATCTTGGGAATCTTAAACTCTCGGGGAGTTTAAGGTAAATATAAATTATAGTGCCTGCCCTCATAAATTTGTATTCGAGTTCAACTTGATCAGACATATATGTGATACATTTAAATGCTAATAAGACAATAACTGATTAAAGGTTAAGATGAATGATATAGAGCATAAATTCTGAAGGACTTTAGATGAGGTTGAGATAAATGTTAAGTAGGTATCTTTGGAGCAGTATTAAAGAATAAGCATTTAAGCAAAGCTGAGAGGAGCACAGAATGGGGACATAATATAAACTGAAACACTAACGAAGGGAGTAAATGGAGAACCTCAGGTATCCTTAAGCAGAATATAGGAATTCAGTTTATCTGACAAGATGGAGAGGAGAATCCCAAGGATAAAGAAGGCTTTCTGAAACCACTGCAGTTGGTCAAAACCACCCTTGAACAGACAACTCCTTTTATGTGCTCCAACATTCACATAGTGCTAACAATTCCAATTACTCTGTTTTTCATGTGGGCTAGGGTAAACACAACCTGCCCACCATAAATATAGAAATGTAATATGAAATTTATATACCCAAGTACTTTGTTTAGAGTCATGACTGAGTAAGTCTCTGATATCTAGACTGCCATTCTAGGGCATTCATTTAAAATTCTGTTTAACTGACTTTGCTGCTTCCACAGCATCACAGCTTTAAAAATCAAGTTGAACAGGTTAGGCAACAACTTACACTCTTACGCCTACTACTATTTCAAAACCATTAGCTCAGTCACACTTTCACTAGTCACAACAAATCCTCTGTGAACTAGAGAATCTCAAAATGGTGTCTCAATTTTGTTTCAGTTGGTTTGTTTTTAAATTTTGAGACAGTATTTGCTTAGGAAAGCAATAGATTTTCACATAATACTCAGAATTCACATTTCTCTCAAAATGTTTTAAAAATCTGACAACAGTAGCCATATATTCCTGAAAGGCAAAAATCAACTGGAGCTGAGTAACATCTGTCCCATTTAATAAGGGGATGCTACTCTCTAGTTCCTTACAATCACTATATACATTTATGAATTCCACACCCACACATGGAACTCATATATCTGATCACTGTTGCCATTTGCTATTTGAGCTTTTTTTGCCATTGTATTAGACTGTTATTCCCTACCACAATCCTGGCATCTTATTTATTGCCTGGCATATTCTTAATACCTGTTTGTTGAAAAAAAACAAATAAATAATATGTGCTACAATGTAATGATTGTCTACAATTATGCTGTTAACAAAGCTATAGGGTTATAATACTCTAATCATTACCCTACTCCTCCCATCCCTCAACTCCAACCATGTCTTTTAGTTTGTTTCTCTTCTTTAGGTTTTCTGCCTTTTTTCAAAATAAACCATTTCTTCCCTTGGTTCTAGGTGTGCCATTTTATTATGATCTTTTTATTGAAAAGAGGTCCTTAATATCTGTAATTGGTCTCTTCTTCAAATCCAGCATCTCTCAAGCTGAAGGTTTGGGGAGTTCCTTAGAAGAAAAGTAGAGCTAAAATACCCAAAAAACTATTTGGTGGTAGTCACTCTGTAAATAAATTAATAGGTTAAAGTGATAAAGTGCCCAAATGTCCTGGATTAGTTAGCACAGAACTCAGCTCCTCCTTTTTGTCCTGGTGAAACTGGCCCAGATTCCTTTCAAGATTAAGTGTCCTACAAGTTCTTACCATTTGAAAACTGGGAGGCTGTCACACTCTGGGTTAAATGGCTGAGGATAGGATCTTTCGTCTAGGCCGGCCAGGGTAACATCTAGGCACTATTTTTCTTGATACAAATTTAGTAAGATGTTAACTGAGAAAATGTACTGGGATATAATTCCAAGAGGCAGAACATGTGGACTGAGACTACTAAAAATTGAGATCCCAGTAGTCTGAATACTGGAATGACATTAGAGGTATAAGAGACAAAAATGAAATTTATTGAGCCCTTTTATGTTGCAGGTATTATGCTGGAGGTTTTAGTTGTATTCTTTCATTTTCTAATTTAATTGTTATTCCACCAATTTCACAGAGGAGTTAACTAGTTAAAGAATTTGTTCCATATCACAGAAGTAATAACTGGCAGAACCATATCAATCCTTGCCTTTCTGACACTCAACCCCATATATACATATTTTTTTTGGTATCTAGTCTACAATTACATGATTACATGTGCAACATTATCGTTACTAGACTCCCCATATCATGAAGTTCCCCCCATATACCCCATTACAGTCATGGTCCATCAGCATAGTGAGATGCTATAGAATCACTACTTGTCTTCTCTGAGTTGTACTGCCCTCCCCGTGCCCCCCCAACATTATATCTGCTAATCGTAATGCCCCTTTTTCCCTCTTATCCCTCCCTTCCCGCCCATTTTCCCCAGTCCCTTATCCTTTGGTAACTATTAGTCCATTCTTGGGTTCTGTGAGTCTGCTGCTGTTTTGTTCCTTCAGTTTTTTTCTTTGTTCTTATACTCCACATACGAGTGAAATCATTTGATACTTGTCTTTTTCGGCTTGGCTTATTTCACTGAGCATAATACCCTCTAGTTTCATCCATGTTGTTGCAAATGGTAGGATTTGTTTTCTTCTTATGGCTGAATAATATTCCATTGTGTATATGTACCACATCTTCTTTATCCATTCATCCACTGATGGACACTTAGGTTGCTTCCATTTCTTGGCTATTGTAAATAGTTCTGCGATAAACAGAGGGGTGCATATGTCTTTTTCAAACTGGGCTGCTGCATTCTTGGGGTAAATTCCTCAACCTCATATTTTAATCATACAAAAAAAAATGGCAAAGATACAGAAAAGCACAATCTTAAGTACAACAGAATAGCAGGACTTAGCAAGTGGGAGGCCAGAGGCCAGACACTTAACACCAGGATGCCCACTCCCGCTCCAGTGACTAAAAATACACTTATTTCATAATTAATAAAATATAAACAAACTATGTAAAAAACGTTTTTCTTTGGAAGCCTAGATTTTCACCTTAAGACCCTGAAGTAGTATGTGTTCATTAACTAATATGTAATTTTGAGACTAAGAACAGACTGTTAGAGCCTTAAATTCCTTGTTTTAAAAAACGGAGACAATAATGCTTAACTCAAACTGTGATGATTGAATAAGACAGTAAAAGTTAACTTGCTTAGCACAGAATATGGGTTCAACAAATGTTAGCTAATAGTAGCAGTTAGCACCATCCTTGGTGTTTATGTATGTTAATTTAACTCATGATCGAAACTAGGAGATTTTATCATTCAACAGAATGGTTGGGAAATGCTTTCTTAGATGAGCAACCCATTTAAGCTCCAATATGATCTTGTAAAAGGAAAGTCTATACATAATCCCTATGGTGTATTACTTGTAAAGATGGCCACAATACTTCCCTCCAGCCAGTGTGATGTGATTTTGCCACTCTTCCATCTTTGGAATCTCTTTTCCCATCTCTTACACTGGCATTGGCCTTGTGACTTGCTTTGACAACAGAATGCAACAGAAATGACACTGTGCAACTTTAGAGTTTAGGCTTCCAGAAGCCTTGCAGCTTCCACTCACATCCTTCTGGGAGCCAGATACCACATAACAAAATCTGGAATATCCTGCTGGAGACACATGGCTCAGCAGATAGCCACCATCAATAGCATCTGGGCATGTGAATGAGGACAGCTAGGCCACTCAGCCCCAGTGAAACCATCGGATGACTGCATACACATGAATGACGGCAGGCAAAGCCAGCAGAAGAACCACCAGATGAACCCAGCCCAAATTACTGATTCATAGAATTGTGAGTAAATAAATGGGTGTTATCTTAAGCCAGTAAGATTGGAGTTGTTAATTACACAGGAACAGATATCTACAACAATAACCACATTTGACCTGGTTTTCAAATCATTAATATTTAGTAAATGAGAACCATAAACAAGGCACCAGGCTAGGTGCACAAAGTGAGCCAAAATGTGTAACATTAGGCCACTGTCTTTAAATAAGTTTATAATCCTTATCCGGAGGTGACAAAGTATTTAAATAACTATCACACAATGCAATATATTAGAAGAGCCATAAAGCAAAACAACCATAGTGTCTAAAGAATTTAAAAAATAGGATCATATCTGCTGGAAGTAATAAGGGAAGGATTTATCAAGATTACATTAGAGCAAGTTTTGATGGATTTTGACAATAGACGTAGGAGGAGAAGTGATTCTAAGGGAAAGAAAAATGGCCTGAGGATAACTGTGGTCTAGGAAAGAGCAAAGAATACTTAGAAACTTGACAGTTCATTTTAGTTGGATTATACTATATATGTATATGGGAGAACAGTTCTTCATTCAACAACTATCAAACAGCAACTTCATTCCAGGCACTGCCTACCCCTCTGTTATTATGTAATAAATAGGAAGCTTAGCCACACTAGTCCAAGATCATAGAAAGAGGTGGAATAGGGATTTGAATGCAACCAGTCTGACTCCAGAATCAACTACTATTGGCATATGTCTTGGCCAAATAAAAAAGTTAGTTATGTTACCAAAGGGCAGGGGACTGGGGAGGGTGGGTGGGAACGGAAGGATAAGGGGATTAAGGGGCATTATGATTAGCACACATAATGTTGGGGGGCATGGGAAAGGAAGTATAGCACAGAGAAGACAAGTAGTGACTCTACAGCATCTTACTATGCTGATGGACAGTTTCTGTAATGGGGTATGTGGTGGGGACTTGATAACGGGGGGAATCTAGTAATCACAATGTTGCTCATGTGATTGTATATCAATGATACCTTAATAAAAAAAATTCAAAGAAAAAAGTTAGTAACTTAAAAAAACAAAAAGAACTAGCATGACACTAAATATCCATCAACAGTTGAATGGTAAAATTAATTTTGGTAAATTCATATAATAGAATACTGTATAGCAGGGGAAATAAATGTACTATAGCTATACAAATCAACAAGGAAGAATCTCATAAGTTAAATATTGAGCAGAAAACGCTAATTGAGAATACATGCAGTATGATTACATTTGTATAGAGTTAACACCAGGCAAAACAGCAACATATTGTTTAGAGATACATATATACATTGCAAAACTAAAATGAAAGGCAAAGAAACGATGAGCACAAAATTCAGGATAATGGCTTCCTTTAGAAGGGGAGAAAAATTGAGATTAGGGAGGGGCTCTGGTTACATTAATTTTTCTTAAAACTGGATGCTGTTCATTATTTTTATTTAAATCATATATATTTTATATACATTTTGTTTACATGATATAGTATAATAGATTTCACATAAGTAAAAGTGCCATGGGGTTCAAAAAAAGACTTTTTCAGGAATTTAATCATGGGAAAGAGAGGACATTTCAGAATGAAGAACTCACCAGAGCACAGAGACTGGAAAAGGGGTGGGTAGCAATAGGAGGGAAACAGGGAGTAGGTAATTTTTGCAGCAGCCTATATTTATAGCAGAGTGGTTATAGGGACAATTAGGTAAAGCTGTGGCCAAAATGTCGAGATTCGTGGAAGCTGGCATGAAACATTTGTAAACATCACACTGTAAACAATTTTATATCAGTTAGGATTCCTTCTTTCAGGCAACAAGAAACAATTATGGCCAACACAAGTAAAAAAAAGAGCAGAGAGAGAAAAGGAGATAAAGATGGAGAGAGAAAGAGAGGAGGAAAGGAGAAAGGGAGAGGGAGAAGAGAAGAGAAATGAGACAGACTAAATAGTTTACTGGATAGGTTACATTTTCAGGTGAACCTGGCTGCTCTGGGCATCTCAAAGACATGAACTGATTGACCAGCTCTTTGGAGCATTCAGTTACTACTATACTATTCCTACAATTCTATCCCAGTGGGTCTCCATCCAAGATTCCAGTTCCTAGGAGAATATGATTAACCCGATGTTTCTACATCTGTGCTACGGACAGGGTTCTGGGCTTGCTGCTCATTAGAGTACAGGCAGCAGAGGTGTAGTTTGCTGAAGGAAGCGACGTTGAGTAAATTAGGAAGAAATAAAAAAGGCTGGATTCCTCAACAAAATCTAAAGAATTCCCTTATTCAAACAAAGTAATTCTTCTGATTGTACATCTAAACGTGTACTAATTTAATTAAACCTCTGGAATCGTTGACTTCATTCCATTGAGCTAACATTCTCGTTTTGGGTGACCTTAAATTTGTACGTCTCTACAATCGTTTCCACCTCAAGTAACAATTCCCAGATTGGTACCCTTTACTTCTGAGATGGAACTGAGATCATTCTTTGCGGAAGATTGGCAGAAAATGCTGAAAGAAATAAAACAAAACGATGACACTGAGAAATAAGAGCCATGCGAACCAGCCGAAGCGCAGCTGTCTCCTCCCGTGAGCTGATGACCAAGGTACCCTGGTACAGAAGGCCCAGGGGCTGCGAAGTCGACAGAACGACGGGCCACCGAGGACGACGTGCGCCGAACTGCGCACTGGGAACTGTAGTTCCGTCTGGAAGGGACAGAGTGGCGGGCGCCGCACACGCGCACTAGAAGCTCAGGGCAACAAAGACGGCAGCGTGCGCGCGCGCGCTTCAAGGAAAGACATAGTACGGCGTGTGCGTGCGCGCGCGTCTGCGACTCGGAGCTACCGGTCCGCTGAGAGGACGGAGAGAGGGAGGGGCAGGAGGCACCGACCGCGGGGGGGGGAGGAGAAGGGGTTGTGCTCTTGGCCGAACGAGGAGAAAGGGGCGGGGCCGGCTAGCAGCGCGTGGAGGTGCCGAGCGCCTGGAACCGGCGGGCACGCGGGTGTCTGTGGCCTTCCCCGTCCCAGTGGCCGCCGCCGTCGCTTGGCCGCCGTCGGTCTGCGGGAGGCGGGTTATGGCGGCGGCGGTATTGGGCGCTGTGAATGAATTCTCCGGGTGGACGAGGGAAGAAGAAAGGCTCCCGCGGCCCCAGCAGCCCGGTGCCTCCCAGGCCTCCGCCCCCCTGCCTGGCCGCCGCCCGTCCCGCCCCCAGGCCGGCCCCTCCGCCCGAGTCGCCGCATAAGCGGAACCTGTACTACTTCTCCTACCCGCTGTTTGTGGGCTTCGCGCTGTTGCGTTTGGTTGCCTTCCACCTGGGGCTCCTCTTCGTGTGGCTTTGCCAGCGCTTCTCCCGCGCCCTCATGGCTGCCAAGAGGAGCTCCCGGGCTGCCCCGGCACCGGCCTCGGCCTCGCCGCCGGCTCCAGTGCCGGGCGGGGAGGCCGAGCGCGTCCGAGCCTTCCACAAACAGGCCTTCGAGTACATCTCCATTGCCCTGCGCATCGACGAGGACGAGAAAGGTACCGGGGGCTGGGAGGAGGGGGAGGCGGCGCCAGCAGAAAGCGGTGGGGTCGCCGAAGGAGGGCAACACCTGCGTCTCTTTCCTGCGGGAGCTGGCGGTGCACCCGGGAATTGATCCGCCCCGCGGGACTGCTTCCCGCAGTCAGACCCTCATCCTTTGCGAGTTTTAGTTTAACCTCTCCTCTTTCAGAGAACCTTCGCTATCGACTTTCAGACACCAGGTTTCCCCTACACTTTTGCATGACCCAAGTCTCTATGAAACACTCAGACGTGCTGGTGACAGTGACAGCTGTCCTAGAGTGACCACACGGATCCTTTCTAACACTGTAAACAATGTGTGGCTTGCTCTGAGCCATGTTTCCAAAAGATGTTGATACCGAAGAGGTGCCGTGTTGTATAGGCTTTCAATGAAAAAAGTACTGTAGTGTCAGAAAAAAAAAGAACAAATGGTGACTTAATTTTGAAAGGAACAGTGCATATGCTTATAGCTGAATTTGCGTTATGTTTAAGTTTCATGACATTTTATCAATGTAAAGACTCCTGTTTCTCTGTAAAGTTCGGTTTTAACATGAAACTTTTGACCCTGTTTGTTTGATTTTATCTAAGTCAGTATTCCAAGATAGCCTCTAAGTTTCTAAATTGAAATGTTAGATGAATGAATAGCAGAAGCATATCGTTTTATAGTTAAACATAAGAGATTATGTTTCTGAATGGAAGCAAGGATACTACATCCTTCAGATACTAGCTTTTTTTCTTACTATGTACCAGGCACTATGCTCTGCATGTGTTATCTGTTTAATGCTCACAATTGCACTGTGAGGTGAAGGTATATAAATACCAGCATTGTATAGATGAACAAACAGAGGCTCGAAAAATTAAAGCAGGTCATTCTAAAGCAATGCTAATTCCTAATGAAGAAAATTTTTTATGGAAGGTGATAGATGAAATTAGAAGGAGCCCTACAACATTTTGAAAATCCCTCCTTTTATTCCTACTTACTATGCTGAGGTCTTCTTTTCCCTTTAACTACGAAAGAACACTTGTCCACTAATCTTCAATTAGGTACTCAGTTGCAGGGTTCATTAGTGAAATCAAAAGAGCTATCTGCAATTCATTTGTAGTCTCTCTGCACTACCAACTGCAGAAACCCTTCTGAAATTGCAGTTTTATTCAAATCTTACTTCCTTTGTGGGGCCTAGGAATGAGAAGTAGGATATAAGGAAAGAGGCAGGTACTTATAGTTTTAAAGTGTAAGGACAGAATAGAGGTTAAGAGAGTTCAATAATGGAGGCATGTCTGAGGAAAGAATATCATGTGTTTGTGGAAGGAAGATTTTTGTTAGCTGCTTCCTTCTTTACTCCACATCTTAGGAACATCTGAGGAACTCTTGGGAGAGGATGAAGAAGGGTACCATCATCCCTTTCTAGAGGAGCACTGTTTTATTACAGTATCCTATTACAATAGAATCCTCCGAAGTTTACTAATCTAGGTCAAAAGATGTTTTAGAATAGAGAGAATATGTTTGAGTGTAGAATAATTGTTGTACTTAGGAAGAGAGTGCCAGAAAATACAAGGAAATCTTAGGTAACCCTGGGTGATGGGAGCTGTGAGGTAGGATAAAACGAGAGGTCAAGGAAAACCTAGGTGTACGTATATATATATAATATGCATATATATTATAAAAACCCCATGCTCTTAGATGTAAAGAAAAATCTATTCCATATGAGGAATAAGTGACAGGTAGAATTTAGACCTTGGGTTTCATGCTGATGACTTATCTTTGAGTATCACATATGTGCCTATATTATAGTTAAATACTCTTAAGATATTTTAAAGTATGTTTTCAGCAATCTACCACATATTCGCCCTCTTTCTACTGACAGTGCTTCTATTAAATTTTTTTGCTTTGTATTTCAGTGTCTAAAGTCAACATCAGAATGAGCTATGAAAATGCTTTAGTTTGAGTTCTACAGCTGATGCATATATGCCAAAATAAATTAAAGACTTAAATTATATATTCACTTTCTTTTAACAATGAAGTAAAACTGAGTTTATATTGTCATGGTTCTCTTCTATCTCATATTTCCTTTAATGTATTGAAATTTTTTGTACTTTAGCCTTAATCCAGTGTTGGATTTAATAAAAGTATTAAATTATTAGTTTGTTCACTTAAACTGTTCCTTGTTCTGTTACTGTGATTTCACTCATCAAGTTTCAGCTTCTCTGTATATACAATGGATATCATAGGTTATGATATGAAGTCCATTTGACTCTCAGCCATCCTTGATAATCCTTAATTCCAAGAGTGCATCGTTCTCTTGCCCACTACATCAGATAGAAATGAATTGGATAGGCAGTCTTCAGAGGTTTCCTAGCCCTGTGGTACACCATTAAGGACGGGGCTAGTAATATTATGCATTGTCATTCCCTTAGCAATTTGACTTAGCTTTTAAAAAAATGTACTGAAAGCCACTTTATTTCATCAGATGAAGTAGGCTATTTCCGTCAGTAGTGGTGTCAGTTAATTGAAATATTTGGTGCCTTGAAACAATAAATGCCAAATTAAATCTTTTTTCAGTAGTGTATATATGTGGTTTATATGGTGACTATTTTGAATTTCACTCTTCCTAATGGCATACTCAGCTTTGATGTCAGATTTTAATAAAGGCCTAAATTTGTGTGAAACCAAACTGTTTTAAATAGAGAATAATAGCTAATTCTGTTTACCTGATGTGAGTATATATGAGTCCTAGTAATTGAAGCAAACATTTATTGGATACCATTTAATTTGCATAGCCCTGCGTTCTAGATGTTACTTGAGAAAAACTCACTTCCTCTCCAGTGAGATGTAAGATAATATTGTGATGTGATTAATGAATCTGTGTATATTTTCATATATATTATATATCCCTCATTTAAAATTATTTAAATAGTTTTGTGGGCATTTTACTTGTTAAACATTCTTGGAGTGCTAATAACCTATGATATCCATTGTATATACGGAGAAGCTGAAACTTGACGAGTGAAATCACAATAACAGAACCAGAAACAGTTTAGGTGAACAAACTAATAATTTAATACTTTTTGTTACATATTAAGCAGGTTCTGTGTTTTATAATATTAGTACTGGACCCCTTGGAATACTTGGGAAAAAGAGGAGGTTATAACAGTGGTTCTTTGGATTAGGCAGAACTTGACCTAACATGTTTTGCATGGCTTCTGCAGGTAGACAAGCCTGAGATCTTCTGGGTAGTATAGTGGTACAGGTTCTCTGGGTGTGGTTCGATTATCTCAACTACATAGGACTTGGCGGTGAGGACCCAATATGTTGTATGGGAGAGAGCCAGTTTCTCAGGCTGTTGTAGGGCTGAAGAATCTGGCATGAAGAGTATAAATTGTCTGAATGAAATCCTTTTCTATTTGTTTCTAGTCAGCTTATATTTTAAAAAGCCAATTTTTTAAATTGAAGTATTATTGATATACAATCTTATGAAGGTTTCACATGAACAGCCTTATGGTTTCAACAGTCACCCATACTCTCAAGTCCTCACCCCTCACACCCATTGAAGTCACTGTTCATTAGTGTTGTAAGATGCTATAGAGTCATTCCTCGTCTTCTCCCTGCTGTACTGCCTTCCTTGTGACCTGCCTATATTGTGATTACTAATTATAGTGCCCCTTAATCCTTTTCTCCCTCCCTTCCTACCCACATTCCCTAATTCCTTCTCTTTGGTAACTGCTAGTCCCTTCTTAGAGTCTGTGAGTCTTCTACTATTTTGTTCCTTCAGTTTTGCTTTATTGCTATACCCACAAATGAGTGAAATCATTTGGTACTTGTCTTTCTCTGCCTGGCTTATTTCACTGAGCATAATACCCTCTAGCTCCATCCATGTTCTTGCAAATGGTAGGATTTGTTTTCTTCTTATGGCTGAATAATATTCCATTTTGTATATGTACCACATCTTTGTCCGTCTGTTGATGTACACTTAGGTTGTAAAAAGCAAGTTTTCAAAAAATTAATTGCCACTACAGTTTTATAATTCCATATAATCCTACTTTGCATTTTATTCAGAACATACACAAAATACTTTGCCTATCCACATGGATTTTCAGAAGTTGAAGATAGAAACTTTGAGACTCAGATTTTACTTTTAAAATTAAAATCTCTAACTCCTAAAAACGACTAGACACTATTTTAAAATGGTTGATTTCAGACAGTTTTCTTGGGCAGAGTCAGTTATTCTGCTTTACAATTTCCATGATTAGAACAAGGAAAGAATTATTCTAATGGATGAATATCAGAAAATGATATTCCTAAAGAATAACATTACAGTCTATTAAATACACAGTAAACATTTCACATTTCTCTTCAAGAATGTTTAGTGGTGGGCTTAACGATGGCAGCATGAGATGTGAGACAGAAACCTCCTTCCAAAACCACATATAATATGAAAATATAGTAAATCCATCTAATCCTGAAAGAGCAACAGGAAAGAAGGCTGCAGAAGACTGTATACACCTGGGGAAAACAGCAGACCTCAAGGAAAAGGGTAAAGTACCAAAGCCATGATCTAGAGGGAACCAAGCCCTTTGCCCACCCCAGCTCACTGGAGGGAGGAAGAGAAATGGAGCAGGGAGGGGGTGGAGGCCTAGGACTGCTGAACACCCAGCCCTGGAGTTATACTCTGGGAGCTGGAAACTACATTACATGGTGCTCTGGAGATAGTCGGGTTGGAAAGCTAAGACAGGCGGAATACTTGGAGAAACTGAGATTCCAGCTGCTTGTAGAAAACAGTTACTCACAAATGGCCACTCTGGGACAAAAGAGAGGCAGGCAGTCAGAGACTTCTAACAGCGAGACAGCTGCTAATGGGGCAAGGATTACACAGAGCTTGCTGCTCAGGAGAAAGGACAGATGGGCAAAATATTCTGGGCGCACTCTGCCCACCAGGTTGGCAACTTTCAGAAGCTTCAGGTGTTCCAATTCCCTGGCTGGATAAGCAGCGACAAGACCCCCACCGCGATACGCAGGCTGCTGCACCTTCCTCCCGGCTGGCACCAGCTCGTAAAACTGGCTGCCCCAGCCATTGTGCCAGGCCAGCCAGAAGGCCGCCCCACTTATGGCAGCAAGTGCAAAGCACAGAGGCCTCTCCCTGCATGCTCGGCCTACTGGCCCTGTCTCTGGAGACAGGCACTGCAGCCAAAAAGCAGAAAAGATTTCTTTCCTCCCGACAGGCACCAGTGCCGCTTGCCTGCAACCCCCGCCATACCCCTGGGGCTGAGTAGCTCCAGAGAGTAGAGCTTCTGGGCACTAGAGTGAGCCACCTACAGATATATGAAATATCAGAGGAACCTGGTTCAAATCAAAATACCACAAACACCAGAAAGAGGGCCAAGTGAAACGGAACTCATCAATCTTCCTGAACGAGATTTCAAAATACAAATCATGCTTCTGGAGACACAGAAAAATATTCAAGAGCTCAGGGAGGAATTCAGGAATGAGATACAAATGTTCAAGACTACAGTATCTGAAATGAAACATACAATGGAGGGATTTAAAAGCAGATTAGATGAAGTAGAGGAGACAGTAAATGAAATAGAAGTTAAAGAATAGGAGTACAAAGAAGCTGAGGAACAGAGGGAAAAAGGACCTCTAGGAATGAAAGAATATTGAGAGAGCCGTGTGACCAATCAAACAGAACAATATTCACATTATAGGGCTAACAGAGGAAGAAGAGAGAAAAAGGGATAGAAAGTGTCTTTGATTAGGTAATTGCTGAAAACTTCGCCTGTCTGGGGAAGGAGATAGTCTCTTGGGCCATGGAGGTGCACAGATCTCCCAACACAAGGGACCCAAGAGAGAACACACCGAGATATATAATAATTAAAATGGTAGATAGAGATCAAGGATAAGGAGAGACTATTAAAAGAAGTCAGAGAGAGAAAAAAGATCACATACAAAGAGAAACCTATTAGGCTATCATCAGACTTCTCAACAGAAACCTTACAGGCCAGAAGGGAGTGGCATGATATATTTAATGCAATGAAACAGAAGGGCCTCAAACAAAGAATACTGTATCCAGCAAGATTATCATTTAAATATGAAGTAGGGATTAAACAATTTTCAGATAAGCAAAAGCTGAGAGAATTTACCTCCCACAAACCACCTCTACAGTGCATTTTGGAGGAACTGCTATAGATGGAAGTATTCCTAAGGCTAAATAGCTGTTACCAGAGAAAATAAAACCACAGTAAAGGAAGTAGAACAATTAATTACTAAGCAGAAGCAAAATCAGTCAACTACCCCAAAGTCAGTCAAGGGATGATAGACAAAGACTACAGAATATGCAACCTAATATATAAGGAATGGAGGAGGAAAAAAAAACCTTTAGATTGTGATTGTAATAGCATAGTAAGTGAGTTAAATTAGACTGTTAGATAGTAAGGAAGTTACCTTTGAACCTTTGGCAACTAGGAATCTAAGGCCTGCAATGGCAATAAGTACATACCTATCGATAATCACCCTAAATGTAAATGGGCTGAATGCCCCAATCAAAGACGTAGAGTAACTGAATGGATAAAAAAACAAGACCCATCTGTATGCTGCCTACAAGACACTCACTTCAAACCCAAAGACATACACAGACTACAAGCGAATGGATGATAAACATATTTCATGCAACTAATAGGGAGAAAAAAGCAAGAGTTGCAGTACATGTACCAGACAAAATAGACTTCAAAACAAAGAAAGTAACAGGAGACAAGGATATTGCATAATGATAAAGGAGGCAGTCCAACAACAGGATATAACCATTATAAATTTCTATGCACCCAACACAGGAGCACCTACATATGTGAAACAAATACTAACAGAATTAAAGGGGAAATAGAGTGCAATGCATTCATTTTAGGAGACTTCAACACACCACTCACTCCAAAGGATAAATCAACCAGACAGAAATTAAGTAAGGAGATGGAGGCACTGAACAACACATAAGAACAGGTGAACCTAACACACATGTACAGAACACTCCATCCAAAAGCAGCAGGATACACATTCTTCTCAAGTGCACATGGAACATTTTTAAGAATAGAGCATACATTAAGTCATAAAAAGAGCCTCAGTAAATTAAAAAACATTGAAATTGTATCAACCAGCTTCTCATACAACAAAGGTATGAAACTAGAAATAAATTATGCAAAGAAAATGAAAAAGCTGACAAACACTTGGAGGATTAACAGCATGCTCCTAAATAATCAATGGATCAATGACCAAAAAAAAAGAGAGATCAAGTAATATATGAAAACACATGACAACAATAACTCCACACCACAAAATCTGTGGGACAGACACAATGAAGGCTGTGCTAAGAGGGAAGTATATTGCAATACAGGCTTACCTCAGGAAAGAAGAACAATCACTTATGAACAGTCTAACCTCACAATTAAACTAGGAAAATAAGAACAAATGAGGCCCAAAGTCAGTAAAAGGAGGAACATAATAAAGATTAGAGCATAAATAAATATATTGAGAAGAATAAAACAATAGAAAGAATCAGTGAAAGCAGGAGCTGGTTCTTCAAGAAAATAAACAAAGCAGATAAGCCCCTAGCGAGACTTATCAAGAGAAAAGAGTCTACACACATAAACAGAATCAGAAATGAGAAAGAAAGAATCACTATGGACAACACAGAAATACAAAGAATTATTAGAGAATACTGTGAAAAATTATATGCTATCAAACTGGATAACCTAGAAGAAATGGACAACTTTCTAGAAAAATACAACCTTCCAAGGCTGACCAAGGAAGAAACAAAATCTGAGCAGATCAATTACCAGCAACGAAATTGAATTGGTAATAAAAAAACTACCAAAGAACAAAACCCTTGGACCAGCTTCACCACTGAATTTTTTTTATTATTTTTATTTTGGTATCAATTATATACAATTACATGAGCAACATTATGGTTACTAGACTCCCCCCATTGTCAAGTTCCCATTCACCACTGAATTTTATCAAACATTTAGTGAAGACCTAATACCCATCCTCCTTAAAGTTTTCCAAACAGCACTCTAACACTAAAACAGGCAAAGACACCATAAAAAAGAAATTACAGACCAATATCCCTGATGAACATAAATGCAAAAATATTCAACTAGATATTAGCAAACCAAATTCAGAAATACATTTAAAAAATCACCCATCATGATCAAATAGGATTTATTCCAGGGATGCAAAGATGGTTCAATATTTGAAAATCCATCAACATCATACACCACATCAATAAAGGGCAAAGACCAAATGATCATCTCCATAGATGCTGAAAAAGCATTTGACAAAATTCAACATCCATTCATGATAAAATGTCTCAACAAAACGGGTATAGAGGGCATGTACCTCAATATAAGAAAGGCTATATATGACAAGCCTACAGCCAACATCATACTTAACAGGGTGAAGGTGAAAGCTTTTCCTTTAAGATCGGGAACAAGACAAGGATCCCACTGTCTCTACTTGTGTTCAGCATAGTTCTGGAGGTCCTAGCCACGGTAATCAGACAACACAATGAAATAAAAGGCATCCAGATTGGTAAGGAAAAAGTTAAAACTGTCCCTGTTTGCAGTTGACATGATGTTGTACATAAAAAAACCCCAAGGAATCCACCCCAAAACTACTAGAACTAATAACTGAATCCAGCAAAGTTACAAGATACAAAATTAATACACCAAAATCTGTTGCACTCCTACATATATAATGAACTAGTAGAAATAGAAATCAGGAAAACAATTACATTCATAATTGCATTAAAAAGAATAAAATAACTAGGAATAAACCTAATGAAGGACGTGAAAGCCCTATACCCTGAAAACTACAAGACACTCATGAGAGAAATTAAAGAAGATACAAATAAGTGGATATGCTTCCCGTGCTCATGTATAGGAAGAATTAATATGGTCAAAATGGCCATCCTGCCTAAAATATTCAACAGATTCAATGCAATCCCTATCAATATACCAACAGAATTCTTCAACAAACTAGAACAAATAGTTCTAAAATTCATATGGAACCACAGAAGACCCCTAATAGCTAAGACAATCCTGAGAAGGAAGAATAAAGCTGGGCGGACTGCGCTCCCTGACTTGTAGCTCTACTACAAAGCCACAGTAATCAAGACAAGTTGGTACTGGCACAGAACAGACCCATAGATCAGTGGGACAGAATAGAGAGCCCAGATATAAACCTAAGCATATATGGTCAATTAATATAAAGTAGCCATGAATATACAATGGAGAAATGACAGCCTCTTCAATCACTGGTGTTGGGAACACTGGACAGCAACATGTAAGAGATTGAAATTGGATTATTGCCTAACTCCATACACAAAAGTAAACTCAAAATGGATCAAAGACCTGAATGTAAGTCATGAAACCATAAAACTCTTAGAAGAAAACATAGCGAAAAATCTCTTGAATATAAACATGGGCAACTTTTTCCTGAATACATCTCCTTGGGCAAGGGAAACAAAAGCAAAAATGAACAAGTGGGACTACATCAAGCTAAAAACCTTCTTTACAGCAAAGGACACCATCAGTAGAACAAAATGGCATCCACCAGTATGGGAGAATATATTTGTAAATGACATATCCAACAAGGGGTTAACATCCAAAATATATAAAGAACTCACACACCTCAACACCCAAAGGCAAATAACCATATTATAAAATGGGTGGAGGATATGAACAGACACTTCTCCAAAGAAGAAATTCAGGTGGCTGACAGGCACACGTAAAGATGCTCTACATCACTAATTATCAGGGAAATGCAAATGAGATATCACCTCACACCAGTTAGGATAACCAAGATAGAAAAGACTAGGAACAACAAACTGGTGAGGATGCGGAGAAAGGGGACCCTCCTGCACTGCTGGTGGGAATGTAAATTAGTTCAGCCATTGTGGAAAGCAGTATGGAGGTTCCTCAAAAAACTCAAGACAGAAATACCATTTGACCCAGGAATCCCACTCCTGGAATTTACCCTAAGAATGCAGCAGCCCAGTTTCAAAAAGACAGATGCACTCCTATGTTTATCACAGCACTATTTACAATAGCCAAGAAATGGAAGCAACCTAAGTGTCCATCAGTAGATGAATGGATAAAGAAGAGGTGGTACATAAAAACAATGGAATATTATTCAGCCATGAGAAGAAAACAGATCCCACCATTTGCAACAACATGCATGGAGCTAGAGGATATTATGCTTAGTGAAATAAGCCAGGCAGAGAAAGACAAGTATCAAATGATTTCCCTTATTTGTGGAGTATAGCAACGAAGGAATAAAACAGCAGCACCCACAGACTCCAAGAAAGGACTAGCGGTTACCAGATGGGAGGGGTTGGAGCAGATGGGAGGGGTTGGAGAGGGTTGTGGGGGAGGAGGGAGAAGGGGATTGAGGGGTGTTTATGGTTGGTGCACATGGTGTGGTTGGGTGATGGGGAAGACAGTGTAGCACAGAGAAGACAAGTAGTGACTCTGTGGCATCTTACTACACTAATGGACAGTGACTTCAGTGGGGTATGGGGGGACTTGATAATATGGGTGAATGTAGTAACCACAATATTTTTCATGTGAAACCTTTATAAGAGTGTATATCAATGATACCTTAATAAAAATAAAAAGAATGTTTAATGGGACTTGCACTAAAAAGAAAATAATTTAGCCACTGGTAGAAACTTTGCCGTGGTTTATTTTTAGCTGTTTTTAAAATTGCAGTTTATATTTTTCCTAATGTAGAATACTGTTATACCCTATAAAACTCACCTGGTAACTAGATTTCTAAGATTACTGGTAGTCATCCAGATGATAAATATTAGATATTAAAATTTGTAGAACAATCTTCTCCAATCCTTCCTGTCTCTTTGCCACTCATATCCCTATCTCCACCCAATAGTTGTTGGATTTTTTTTTACTTCTGGCAGATTACAGATTCTTTACCTTTCTATCCATTTTCCTCCCTCTTAACCTATCTAATACCAGTACTAATGTGCTTAAATAACCTTTTTTTTTCTCATTTTGTGAATTGTTAACAGCTGCTCATGCTGTACATTGTATAGAAGAAAAGATCTTGGAGTCCACTCATATCACAGCAGTTCATTCTGGTAAATGAATGAAGAAAAAGGTCAAAAAGTATGATTTTCTTGGAGAGTATTAAATGTTTAACCGTTATATAGGTATAGCATAGATATGCTATACTTAGTCACATATATTTTCTGCTCTTCTGCACATTCATGCTACAAAGAGGGAGAGAATTAACTGTTAAGTGCGCTTTGTCCATGCCTTTCAGTTAGCCATCACAGGAACACATACCTGTGGTTAACAAGTGGGATTTATTATTTTAACCAGGGAGAACACACACCATCAAGAACCCTAGTGCATCTCAGGAAAAGGGTGCTGGAAAGAACTTACTATAGGATTTCGGCTTGTATTCGATGATTTTGAAGAGGATTTAAGGAAGCAGGGTTTACCGTGGAGTGGATGCTGTCAGAAACTGGGAATATTCGGTGATTAAGTATTTTAACAAATCTGATCTAGAAAGAGGGAGGACTAGTGAGGCTAAATGTATAATTGGTTAAGAAGCCTGAATAGGGGGATATTTGATGTTTTGTGGCTTGGACAGTGTTCGTGTTTTGTCTGTGTTTATAAATGATTATAGAGTGGTCTTGTTTTTGTCTTGATCCATCATGATCACGAGTGGCCTTTCTGGTTTGAAGTTCATGATCGCGAGTGGCTTTCTGGTGTGAAGTTTTGTGAAATTGTTTATATTCAAGAGAACACCAAGGTGTAGCTATAATACCAGCCAGCTCCTACATGTCAGAGACTCTCTTTCTTAGGGTTGAGGGTCTAATTTTATCCTTTTTGAATTGCAGTGCCTCTTACCCAAATTGACATTTGAATTTTAACTTTTTAATAAGACCATGGACAAGTTACTTGCTACACTGACACAATGTAAAATACTTGGTGCATGCTCCTGGTAGGTCCTTAGAAAATGGGAAATACTGTTATTAACTCAACAATCCTTTTAGATTACAATTCCTAAAGGTAATGTTAGAACATTGTTAATCCTTAATACCTAGTTTCTATTACCCTTCTTAGGATACAGCAGCAGCATAAATGAGATTTGGGGGGAAAGAACAATTAGTCTTGCTTACGTTAGGTCAGAAAAAACAGGCGGAAGTTTCTTCCTAACCTGACAGTATCCTAGCTTTTTATTATGAAACAGATAAAATGAATATTTGTGTTCATATATGGATATAATGTAAGCTCTTGGTAGACAATTTGGAAAAATACAGAAAAGGCACAGAAGAAAATAAAAACTACCCACCACCCATAGTAAATATAAAAGACTTTAAAGAAGATAAGTTAATTGACATTCTTAAGGTTTAAAGAAAATGTACAAAACTGAAATGATTTCTTTATGTAGGATTCAAAACATTCCCAATTAGATGGGAAAATAAATCTTTAGTTCAGAAGTAAACCTTGAATTTTGAAAATGAAAGACAACATCATCTTTTTGCTGAATAAAACAGAGTAGAAAGCATTCTTGTTACAAACCCTGTTTCATTTGAATTTTGTTACAACTCAGAATTAGATATAAGAAATGTCATCTTGTTTTTAGGTAATGAGCCTGAAGCTTAGAGATTAACTGACTTGCCCAGTCATACAGCTATTAAATAATGGAGCAAGGATTTAAATCTCTGTCTTAAAACTCACATACTTGGGAACACACATCCTCTCTCTGTACTCCAAACTACTCTTGTTTTGACCCTTGTGGCAATCTGAGTACTGCTAATATATGAATGAAAAGATGTAGTAGATAATTCACAAATTAGTCCACTGTACTTATCTTGATGTCAAGATGGATATTATTAGTGTTTCTATTGCTTGTACAGTAACACTCAAAAAATATTACATGAATCTTGAAAGTGAAAATCCTAAGGTAGTATTTACCCACAGGGAGATGATTACTGATAAATTTCTTGACTTTGTCTACTTAAATAAGCATAAATATTCATTAGAGGGAATAAAACACATGTACATACAAACTAATCTGTAACCGTTTTCATTTTATTTATTGGACTCTTTCCATTTCAGTATATTTGATCTTCCTCTTTTTCTCAGTTTTTAAGTACACTTTTATTAAAATATATATACACTGTACAATTAGTGTATTAATGAATATTCAAACTGAGCACAGCAGTCTGAAACTCCAATGGGTCAAAAAACAGAATATTGCTCTAGCAGGCTGCCTTTCTCATGCTCCCTTACACTCACTTCTTTTCCTCATACTTGTGAAGTATCTGTAAATCCTAACTTCCAACACCATAAATCAATTTTTTGCCTCATCTTGAGCTTTTTAAATGAAATCATACAGTATATGTTGTTTTTGCTCAACATGTGCTTGTCAGATTAATCCATGACATTACTTGTTGCAATAATTTGTTCATGTTTGCTGCTGTGTACCAGGGGTACAAATAGCATGTAATGAATGGGTCATTTAATAATTTTTTTTATTGTGGTAAAACATAGATAACATAAAATTTTAAGTGTACAGTTCAGTGGCATTAAATAGTTTCACAGTACAACCATCACCATTATCCAGTTCTAGAACTTTTCATCATCCCAAACAGAAGCTATACCCATTAAACAGTAACTCCCTGTTTCTCCTTCATTCTCTCCTCTTCCTAGACCCTGGTAACTTCTGTTCTATTTTCTGACTATGAATTTGCTTGTTCAGTATCTCATATAACTGAAAACATACAGCATTTGTCCTTTTGTGTCTGACTTATTTCACTTAGCATAACATTTTCAAGGATCATTTGCCATGTTATAGCATGTATTAGATTTCATCCCTTTTTAGGCTGAAAAATAATCCATTGTATTTGTATTCTACATTTTGCTTATCCTTTCATCTATTGATGGACATATGGGTTGTTTACACCTACTGTGAATAATGCTGCTATAAACATTAGTACATAAATATCTGCTTGAGTCCTTACTTGTCATGCTTTTGAGTATCTACCTAAGAGTAGGATTTCTGGATCATATGGTAATTCTGTGTAATTTTTTAAGTGACTGGGAAACTCTTTTCCACAGTATGGGTGCCATTTTTACATTCCCACCACCAGTGCACAAGGTTCCCAGTTTCCCCACATTTGTTCAGGTTTTTAAATAAAAGCCATCCTAATCAATGTGAAGTGGTATCTCATCATGACTTTGATTTGCACTGCCCTGAGCATCTTTGCTTGTGCTTATTGATCATTTGTATATCTTCTTGGAAAAATGTATTTTCAAATATTTCTCCCACTTTTTGGTTGGGTTTTTGTGGAGTCATTTAGTGAATATTTTAAGCTCTCTGTCACAACTACTACTCATATAGTGGGTGTGATCCAGTATAGCTTTACGTGCAGAAACAGGCAGCTGACTGTATTTGACTCTTGGGCCATTGTTTGCCCTAGATTATGTAGTTCACTTATAGTTCAAATTATTGGCTAATAATTTCAACTACAAGTAATTGAAAGTTTCTGCCACCCCAGTCTTCTCTTAATTTGTAGTAGTCTGGCTGGTTGAGTTTGAGTGTTACTTGGGGCCATAGAAGTAAGTGGGAAATGTGCAAGGGAAACTAGGAACTCTTTAGAATCTTGAGGGCCTTTTATGTGCTGGAGACCATTGGAACTTTGATTTTTCTAACATAATTTAGTCAAAAGGGGTGATCAGTGAAGATTATGGGCTATAGTTTCCCCTTCCTCAAGGGACTGAAGTGATTTGAGTATGGGTTTCAGCCCTTGTGCAGACTGGTGTAGTTTATAACTCTTGGGTGATGCAGGGTCCAACTGAAATTCTGGAATCTTTGCCACTACATCTCCTGGGCATGCCCTTCAATTAATTTTTTGTCAGTTTAGTTCCATAAATCTGCTGAAAACCTGCCTAGTTTCTTGGCCACTTTTGCTTTTAGAATTGGCAATAGCTTCAAGCAGAAAAGTACCCTAAATACCAGGCTCACCTTTGTTGTTTTTCTCCTTTCCAAATTTTGTTATTTTCACTATATAATCCCTTCAAATGGATGTTTAAAAAAATTTTTTTCTTTTCTAATCTGATCTTACTCTTGTAATAAAAAACTTAGTTCTGGTATTAGAACTTAACATAATTATGAATATCCTTATATATAAATATTGGAGTATTACCCTTCATAAAAATCAGATTTATTGAGGTATAATTTACATACAATAAAATTTTGCCCTTATTAGGGGTGTGTATTTCAGTGAGTTTTGACACAGCTGGGTGACCATCACCACAGTCAATACATTGAATATTTTATCACCCTAAAACTCTCTTGTTGTAATCAGTCTTCTTGTCTTCCCCTTAGCCCCTAGCAATCACTGATATGACCTGTCTCTATAGTTTTGTCTTCACTGAGAGTCATATAAATGGAATCATATATTATATAGCCTTTTGTGTCTGTATTTCACTTAGCATGTTTTTGAGATTTATCAATGTTCCACATGTATCAGTAGTTCTTTTTTATTACTGAATAGTAGTCTGTGTATGGATGTACCACAATTTGTTAATCCATTCATTAAATGTGGGACATTTGGGTTTTCAGTTTTACTTTTATGAATAAAGCCGCTATAAACAGTCACATATAGGTCTTTGATATTTTTCTTTCTTTGGGTGTATACAAAGAAGTGATTGCTGGGTCATGTGGTATATATCGTTGTTACAAGAAACTGCCAAACACTTCCACACAGTGGCTGTACCATTCTGTATTCATACCTGCAAACATCTGCAGGGTCCATTTATACTTAGTCTTGTAGTTTTTTTTTCCATTCTAAATTAAGTGTATAGTGGTATCTTGTGGTTTTAATTTGTAGTTCCCGGATGTGGTTTTAATTTGTAATTCCTGCCCTTGTTGTTTGAAGGGCAGGAACTATCAATTTTAATGAAGTCTAGTTTATCAGTTTTTTTCCTTTTAAGGTTTGTGATTTTTATGTTCTAAATGTTTCTGCCTAAACCAGGATCACAAAGAATATTGTCTGTATTTTCTTCTATAAATTTTATATTTTTAGGTTTCACATTTAGGTCTGTGATCCATTTCAAGTTAATTTTTGTAAGTCATGTGAAGTTTTCTTTGCATGTGGATGTCCATTATTTCAGCATACTTTTTTAAAAAGACTTTTCCATTGAATTACCTTGTCATTTTTGTCAAAGTCCATCAATGGTGTATATCTGTGGGTCTATTTCTGGACTTTCTCTTTAGTTCTTTTGACCTATATGTCTTATCTCTTCTTCAGTAGTCTGTACTTTCAGGTAAGAAACATTTATGCATTTTCTACTATCATACTGGTGAGATTGAAATAATGCAGTAGATCAACTGTCTGTTACCAAAGAATGTTAGGTAATTAAGTAATTACTGAACATGTGAATTTATTTGTAATCAGTCATTCATTTGCCTACGGTAACATACTGAAACTCCTTAAAACACTTTGTTCAGATGTTGCCAGTGAGAACTGTCATACATTGCTACGAGTGTAAATCAGTACAAGTGCTCTCAAAAAGCAGTTGGTTGATTTCCGGTGAAAGGAGAGTATGTGATAAGCTGTGACTCATCAATTCTACTTCTTAGGCATATGCCCTAGAGAAACTGGCATGTGTATGTACTTAAGGGGATAGATACAAGAATGTTTATTGGAGCATTATTTGAAATATTGCAAAACTGGAAACAACCTAAATATCTTTTAATAGGAAAATAATGGAATAAATTACAGGTAGAAGATACTATAAATTAGTCAAAATGAATAAATTAAATTTCTAAATAGCAGCATAAATCTCAAGTCATGCAAATGTTAAAAATAAAACTACAAATAAAATAGGAACAATAGAAAAACATGCTAGAAAGAGATGAACTGAATTCATAACATGGTTTCTGGAAAGGAAAGGGGTATGGGAATGGGAAGAGGCACAAAAAAGGAACTTCCATTATATCTGTTAGATTATACTTTATTTAAAACATTTTAAAGCAAATGTGACATTATCAATATTCCCATCACTCAAAGTGCAAATACTGTTTTCCTGTTTTGTTATTTCCCCTGTCAAAAAAAAAATACATGTAAACAGATATGTTCTTTTAAATAAAGAGGAATATAAATGTCCAGTTGATTTACAACATATTTTTAATAATTTCTTCATGTATCATTATCAAGTGCTTACTAAGCACTTACTGTGGACTAGATACTGTGTAAAATACTAATGGGACTGTAATAAGTAAGAAATTACCCTAAGAGACTGACTCTAGTTATCAGTATATATCGGGAATGAGGGAAAGGGTAGGTAGTACACACTCATAAAGGGAACAGCATTTCTTAGTTGTTGTGGTATCGGTAACAAGACTTCATCTGTTCTCTGTTATCAAAAGAGTAATAATATTGTATTGATTTTGAAATATCAGATATTAAAGAATGACTTGGGAATTTTTGTTAAGGACATAAATTTTTTTAAAATGAAATACTTCTGTAGATGATTTCCACCTTTGCTTTGCTGTATTTCTGTAATAGCCACTACAGGCTTTGTAGATTCTAAGGACTAAGAAATTAATTTTCAAAAACAATGAGATTTGCATGAATTATTATCACCTTACAAAAATACTCAACCCACATTTTGATTATGCTGAATTTTTAAATCCTTTTTAAGCTTAACTTGAGCCAATAATTAGTGTAAACTAGTCATGTATTTAAAAGAAAATAGAAACGTGTTACTAAATGCCACACTTGTAATCCCATATATCAATTCCTATCATGTAAACATTTGTATTAAAAAAAACTCTAGAAAGGAGGCACCCAACAATGAACATATTACATCAGATTTGAATAGATTAAACAGTGCTTTTTTTTCTTTCTCACTATTATTGAAATCATGTTTATATTTTCTAAAAATATATATTTTAAAAATCATTTATTTAAAATAATTTTCCTTAAGTAAAATTTCTCTTACTATAGCATATCAGTACTTACAAGAATCAATAAGATGAGGTGATAAATAAAGGACTCATAGCCTTAAATTTTTGAGGAATGTTGAAGTCTATATTCCTCTCTTGGAGATTCACATGTACATTAAAATGCTAGAGATATAAGAAGTCATATAGTAGTATTTCTCTGACTTATTTGATCATAACCCTCTTTTTCATGTATCACCTAATAGCATGCTTTGGGAAATGTTTAGAGTATTCTTCATACTTGTAATACATACAAATAATTATTTTTACTTTAAAGCAGGACAAAAGGAGCAAGCTGTGGAATGGTATAAAAAAGGTATTGAAGAACTAGAAAGAGGAATAGCTGTCATAGTTACAGGACAAGGTAAGGTTATTATTATTTTTTTAAGTATTGTTGATACACAATTTTGGTTTCAAATATATACAACACAGTCGTTCAACAGTTACTCATATTGTTAAATCCTCACCCCTTCTAGTGCAGTTACTATCTGTCAACATAGAAAGATGTTACAGAATCATTGACTATATACTCCATGCTGTACTAGCATCCCCATGACCAACTTACGTTAAGATTTTTCTGCTTCTTCATCTCCCTTATCCTCCCCACACACCCATCCCAACTTCTCCCCCATGGTAACCACTAGTGACTTCTCAGTGTCTGTGAGTCTACTGTTGTTTTGTTCATTCTATTTTGCTTTGTTTTTATATTCCACAAGTAAGTGAAATAATATGGTATTTGTCTTTCTCTGCCTGGCTTATTTCACTGAGCATAATACCCTCTAGGTCCACCCATGTTGCAAATGGCAGGATTGCTTTTCTTTTTATGGCTGAATAATATTCTATTGTGTGTATATACCACATGTTTATCCTTTCATCTATTGATGGACACAGACACAGGTTGCTTCCATATCATGGCTACTGTAAATAATGTGGTGATAAACATAGGGGTGCATATGTCTTTTTGAATTGGGGATTTTGTTTTCTTCAGGTAAATTCCTAGAAGTGAAATTACTGGGTCAAATGGTATTTCTATTTTTTGATTTTTTGAGGAACCTCCTACTGCTTTATAAAGTGGTTGTACCAGTTTACATTCCCACCAGCATGTGTAGGAGGGTTCCCATTTCTCCACATCCTTGTCAACACTTATGATTTTTTGTCTTTGGGGTAGTGACCATTCTAACAGGTGTGAGATGATATCTTATTGTGGTTTTGATTTGCATTTCCCTGGTGATTAACAACGTGGAGCATCTTTTCATGTGCCTGTTAGGCATCCATATTTCTTTGGAGAAATGTCTGTTCAGTTTCCTCCACATTTTTTGATCAGGTTCATTGTGTTTTTGGTGTTGAGGATTATGAGCTCTTTATATATTTTGGATGTTAACCCCTTATCAAATAAATCATTTACAAATATATTCTCCCATAGTGTAGGTTGCCTTTTTGTTCTGCTGATGGTGTCCTGTGCTGTATAAAAGTTTTTTAGCTTGATGTAGTCCCACTTGTTCATTTTTTTATTTTGTTTCCCTTGCCCAAGGAGATCTGTCCAGGAAAAAATTGCTTATGCTTATGTTTCAAGAGATTTTTGGTTTCATGTCCTACATTCACGTCTTTGATCCATTCAAATTTATTTTTGTGTATGGAGTTAGTAATCCAGTTCACTCTCTTACCTGTAGCTGTCCAGTTTTTCCCTACACCAGTTATTAAAGAGGCTGTCTTTTCCCCATTGTATATTCATGGCTCTTTTATCGTATATTAATTGACCATATATGTGTGGGTTTCTATCTGGGCGCTTCTGTTCCATTGATCTATGGGTCTGTTCTTGTGCCAGTACCATGCTGTTTTGATTAATGTAGCTTTGTAGTAGAGATTGAAGTCAGGGAGGGTAATTCCCCCAGCTTTGTTCTTTCTCTGGATTGCTTTGGCTATTTAGGGTCTTTTGTGGCTCCCTATGAATTTTAGAACTATTTGTTCTAGTTCATTGAAGAAAGCTGTTGGTATTTTGATAGGGATTGCATTGAATCTGTAGATTGGTTTAGGCAGGATGGCCATTTTGACAATATTAATTCTTCCTAGCCAAGGTAAAGTTATATTTACATTTGTTTAGTAGTCACCCCAAATTATATTCACATGATTGCCCTGATTTCAGATACATTTATCTTAAAAAAAGGTGTTCGACAGATTTTTAAATGTTATTGTTAATGTTCATAGACTTATAGTTAATACTTTATTACCTATGATAAAAATGAAGTTATAACCAGGTATGCTGAAATTTGATTACCTGTAGCAGTCAGGCAAAAACTAGTACATTTTTGGGTCCTTCTTAGACACAGTGTTGGTGATGCTTTTGCTCTGTTTTTAACCTGTGTCTGAAACCTGGTCCTTTCCTCATTGTCGAGGCAGGGAAGGGGTTGTTAATCCACAGACTTCCCTTTGCACTTGTGGGTAATGCTTGACTGCATGTAAGAAAGTGAGCTGTAAATGTCTTAGTTTGATTTACACTTGGCTTTTTAAAACCAAGGTAATTATTTCTCATCTTTATTTTCCTATTATCTCAAATTAAAAGTTAGAGTCTAAAATTATCTTTAAATATATAGATAACATTTATTGTACACTTAATTTTGTGCCAAAGTATCATTGTATATCTCTTCATTTATCTCTCTTAATTTTCAACCCCATACTTTGAGGCTGCAGTTTTTATCCTTATTTTCCAGTTGAGTAACCCTAAATACAAAGAAGTTAAGTATCTTGTCTGAGGTTTCAATGCAGGTGAGTGGTAGAGTCAAGATTCGAACCCAGGCAGTCTGACTTCAGAGCCTGAATTCTTAAATAGTATGCTGTAAATATTGTGTAGTTCCTAGGTGGCACTATTGAATAAGTAAAGTACTTGGTTTATTATAGCTAAAATAAATTCAGAAGCATAAATTACAATATGTAGGCTAAGAATCTTAGCTTTATGGATCAATTCACCCAGTGGACGTTTGTTGTCTGGCTGAAGTTAGTATTTACATCAGCTAATCTCCAATAATTACAGTGTGTCCAATATTGTGTCCAATATTTACTATGTTTTTTTCTCTCCTTTTTTTTTTGACTACTTACCTAGCTACTCATCTCCTGCATAAAAGAAAGCAGAATAGAATAAGTGAATATGGGAAGTTGGGCCCTTGAGACTTTCATGAGTTGATAAACATGACTTTATGAATTATGTAGAAAATATATTTGCTATTCATTGTGAGGTGCATAGAAGAGTTAAAAGAAAGTGAGTTGGTTGTAAGAAAAATAGCATTTCATTGAATCAAAAATGCCTTTGTTTTTACCACTAAGAGGAAAGACAATGTCAATTTAACTATATGCATTCTCTTCTTATCACTTAGAATTTGTATTTTAACTGAATTGACTATGCTGTCTTAATCTTATTTAGACATAGTTGTAACAGCAGTATTAATATATTTGTATATGCACAGGCAAAGACAAACTGTTATGACTGCACTTTGCTAAAAGCAGTAGTAAATTGGCACTGTTGTAAAACACATCCCAATTTCAAAGACTTTAAAATGTAGGGGAAAAAATATGTTTGAACATTCATGATATACACGTGAAATCCATGTAATACCATACACAGTAGGTCTGAAACCTTCAGAAGGAACTGTAACTGATTTTTTAAAGGTAATATTTGAAAATAATATTAATGTTTTTTATAAAGACTGTGACTCCCCATGATATTAGTTGGGGTGATATTTTATCTTGAAGCAGTATTAGTAGGAAATGTAGATATTTTAATTCTTTTTTTTTTTTCCCTGTGTTTTCTTTCAGGTGAACAGTGTGAAAGAGCTAGACGCCTTCAAGCTAAAATGATGACTAATTTGGTTATGGCCAAGGACCGTTTACAACTTCTAGGTATCAATTAATGAATTGTATAATGGGAGTAAGATTTATTTGAAAATGTATGTTCAAAGGAACTTTGAATGTAGAATGAAACTCTAAATGTAGGTGGAAATAGATCACTGATCTTGAAACTGTGATCTAGGCTTTTTAACTTACAGAAATACCTAACATATACAGAATAGAAGAGTATAATGAAATTCTTATCCATCACTCAGCTTTAATAATTGTCAACTCATGGTCAGTCCTGATTTATGCATACCAGGGGTTGGCAAACTAAAGCCCTTGGGCTAAACCCAGTTCAGTGTCTATTTTTGTAAGTTAGCACACAGCTTCTCTTATTCCTTTACATATTATCTGGTTGCTTTCATGCTGTAGTGACAGAATTGACTAGTTAATACAGAGATCATATAGCCCCTCAAGGCCTTTTAACATACAGTCTTTTAAACTATTTTACTATTTACAATTTGGGTCTTTACAGAAAATTTTGCCAACCCCACTTATTATACCAACCCACTTTCCCCTACTTCATGTTATTTTGAAACAAATTCTTGACATCTTTTCATTTCATTTCTAAGTAATTCATAGTGTATCTGTAAAAGATAAACATGCTTTAAAAATAAAATTGCCAAAATACCATTATCATACCAAAAATATTTAATATTAACTAAATGAGACACAAAAAGGTCAGTGTCCAAATACAATTTATATGTAATATAAACACTGTCCAGTTTCTCATAAGTTAATCTTACTATTTTTTATAATTTAATTGAATAAGGATCTCAAGAAGATCCATGCACTATGTCTCTCTTAATATGCAAGTTCAACTTTTTTTGTTTCTCTTGCAATTTATTTGTTGATGAACTAGAATTTTGTCATGTAGTCTGACATATGCTACATGCATGTCCATGGTATGTCTTAATATTTTCTTCTGTTCTCCATGTAAATGGATAGTTAGATATAGAGCCTCAACTGGAGAGGAAGTTGGTTTGTATTTTTTGATAAGACTACTTGTTGGGGGGTTATGTGTCTACCCATCAGCAGTTCCTACATCATGTGATATTAGCAGTAGTTGATGACTGATACCTAGTGATATTATGATTTTGTCATTCTTTTTGTATTCATCACCTGGAATAGGTCTTTAAAGAGAAAACTCATCTTCTATTTGATGGGATAGATTTTAAAGATAAATTCTTAAGGAAATCTACCCCTAAAATGAAGGGAAACTTAAAACCCACCATTTTTGGATGGTTCTCCAATAGCTTGATGTGAGAGAAACAAAAGATACTTGTTAAACAAGCAGATCTTATTTATGTGTAGCTCTATGATTTGTGTTAAGTTATTTAGCATGCCTGGGCATATTTTTTTTCTAATGAAAGTATTATTGACATACAATTTTACATTAGTTTCAAATAAACAACACAGTGATTCAACAGTTTACCATATTATTAAATCCTTACCGTCTCTATTGTTCATACTATCTATCAACGTAGTAAGGTATTACAGATGCACTGGTTGTATTCTGCCTGCTGTACTACCATCCCTGCGACCACCTTATATTGTGATTGTAAATTATTGTACCCATTTATCCCCTTCACCCTCCCCAATCATACACCGCAACCCCTCTCCCTTGATAACCACTAGTCACTTTTTGGTGTTGGTGAGTCTACTGCTATTTTGTTCCTTTTGTTTTGCTTTGGGTTTTTTTTTCTTTTTTTTTCTACCCCCTTCATCAGGTCCCCCCCACCAACCCCATTATAGTCACTGTCCATCAGCATAGTGAGATGCTATAGAATCATTACTTGTCTTCTCTGAGTTGTACAGCCCTCCCCATGCCCCCCCAACATTACGTCTGCTAATAGTAATAACCCTTTTTCCCTCTTATCCCTCCCTTCCCACCCATCTTACCCAGTCCCTTTCCCTTTGGTAACTATTAGTCCATTCTTGGGATCTGTGAGTCTCCGGAAGTTTTGTTCCTTCAGTTTTTTTCTTTGTTCTTATACTCCACATATGAGTGAAATCATTTGATACTTGTCTTTTTTGGCTTGGCTTATTTCACTGTGCTTAATACCCTCTAGCTCCATCCATGTTGTTGCAAATGGTAGGATTTGTTTTCTTCTTATGGCTGTATAATATTCCATTGTGTATATGTACCACATCTTCTTTATCCATTCATCTACTGATGGACACTTAGGTTCTTTCTGTTTCTTGGCTATTGTAAATAGTGCTGCGATAAACATAGGGGTGCATATGTCTTTCTCAAACTGGGGTGCTGTAGTCTTAGGGTAAATTCCTAGGAGTGGAATTCCTGGGTCAAATAGTATTTCTATTTTGACTTTTTTGAGGAACCTCCATATTGCTTTCCACAATGGTTGAACTAATTTGCATTCCCACCAGCACTGTAGGAGGGTTCCCTTTTCTCCACATCCTCGCCAACATTTGTTGTTGTTTCTGTTTTGCATGTTGGCCATCCTCACTGGTGTGAGGTGATATCTCATCGTGGTTTTAATCTGCATTTCTCTGATGATAAGCGAAGTGGAGCATCTTTTCATGTGCCTGTTGGCCATCTGAATTTCTTCTTTAGAAAAGTGTCTATTCATGTCCTCTGCCCATTTCTTAATTGGATTATTTGCTTTTTGTTTGTTAAGGTGCATGAGTTTTTTATATATTTCGGATGTCACCCCCTTATCAGAAACGTCGTTTATGAATATGTTCTCCTATACTGTAGGATCTCCTTTTGTTCTACTGATAGTGTCCTTTGCTGTACAGAATCTTTTTAGCTTGATATAGTCCCACTTTTGCATTTTTGCTTTTCTTTCCCTTGCCTGGGGACATATGTTCATGAAGAAGTCGCTCATGTTTATGTCCAAGAGATTTTTGCCTATGTTTTTTTCTAAGAGTTTTATGGTTTCATGACTTACACTCAGGTCTTTGATCCACCTTGAGATTACCTTTGTGTATGGGGCTAGACCGTGGTCCAGTTTCATTCTCTTACATGTAGCTGTCCAGTTTTTCCAACACCAGCTGCTGAAGAGGCTGTCATCTCCCCATTGTATGTCCAAGGCTCCTTATCAAATATTAATTGACTGTATATGTTTGGGTTAATGTTTGGATTTTCGATTCTTTTCCACTGGTCTGTGGGTCTGTTTTTGAGCCAAGACCTAATTGTCTTGATTACTGTGGCTTTATAGTAGAGCTTGAAGTCAGGGAGCATAATTCCCCATGTTTTATTCCTCCTTCTCAGGATTGCTTTGGCTATTCTGGGTCTTTTGTGGTGCCATATGAATTTTAGAATTACTTGTTCCAGTTCATTGAAGAAAGCTGTTGGTAGTTTGATAGGGATTGCGTTGAATCTGTAGATTGCTTTAGGTAGTATAGCCATTTTGACAATATTTATTCTTCCTAGCCAAGAGCATGGATGCATTTCCATTTGTTAGTGTCCTCTTTAATTTATCTTAGGAGTGTCTTGTAGTTTTCAGGGTATAGGTCTTTCACTTCCTTCGTTAGGTTTATTCCTAGGTATTTTATTCTTTTTGATGCAATTGTGAATGGAATTGCTTTTCTGATTTCCTTTTCTCTTAGTTCATTGTTAGTGTATAGGAAAGCAACAGATTTCTGTGTGTTAATTTTCTTTCCTGCAACTTTGCTGAATTCAGATGTTAGTTCTAGTAGTTTTGGAGTGGAGTCTTTAGGGTTTTTTATGTACAGTATCATGTCATCTGCAAATAGTGACAATTTGACTTCTTCTTTACCAATCTGGATGCCTTGTATGTCTTTGTTTTGTTTGATTGCCATGGCTAGGACCTCCAGTACTATGTTGAATAACAGGGGAGAGAGTGGGCATCCCTGTCTTGTTCCCAATCTTAGATGAAAAGCTTTCAGCTTCTCGCTGTTAAGTATGATGTTAGCTGAGGGTTCGTCATATATGGCCTTTATAATGTTGAGGTACTTGCCGTCTATAACCATTTTGTTGAGAGTTTTAATCATGAATGGATGCTGAATTTTGTCAAATGCTTTTTCAGCATCTATGGAGATGATCATGTGGTTTTTGTTCTTTTTGTTTATGTGGTGGATGATGTTCATGGATTTTCGAATGTTGTACCATCCTTGCATCCCTGGGATGAATCCCACTTGATCATGGTGTATGATCCTCTTGATGTATTTTTGAATTCGGTTTGCTAATATTTTGTTGAGTATTTTTGCATCTACGTTCATCAGGGATATTGGTCTGCAATTTTCTTTTTTGGTGAGGTCTTTGCCCGGTTTTGGTATTAGAGTGATGCTGGCTTCATAGAATGAGTTTGGAAGTATTCCCTCCTCTTCTATTTTTTGGAAAACTTTAAGGAGAATGAGTGTTATTTCTTCTCTATATGTCTGGTAGAATTCAGAGGTGAATCCATCTGGTCCGGGGGTTTTGTTCTTGGGTACTTTTTTTGATTACCGATTCAATTTCGTTGCTGGTGATTGGTCTGTTTAGTTTTTCTGTTTCTTGCTTGGTCAGTCTTGGAAGGTTATATTTTTCTCAGAAGTTGTCCATTTCTTCTAGGTTTTTCCAGCTTGTTAGCATATAGATTCTCATAATAGTCTCTTATAATTCTTTGTATTTCTGTGGGGTCCGTCGTTATTTTCCGTTTTTCACATCTGATTCTGTTTATGTGTGTAGATTCTCTTTTTCTCTTAATGAGTCTGCCTAGGGGTTTATCTATTTTGTTTATTTTTTCAAAGAACCAGCTCTTGGTTTAATTGATTTTTTTCTATTGTTTTATTCTTCTCAATTTTATTTATTTCTTCTCTGATCTTTATTATGTCCCTCCTTCTGGTGACTTTGGGCCTCATTTGTTCTTCTTTTTCCAATTTCAGTAATTGTGTCTTTAGACTATTCATTTGGGAATGTTCTTCCTTCTTTAAATAGGCCTGGATTGCCAATATACTTTCCTCTTAGAACTGCCTTTGCTGCGTCCCATAGAAGTTGTGGCTTTGTGTTGTTGTTGTCATTAGTCTCCATATATTCTTTGATTTCTGTTTTGATTTGGTCATTAACGCATTGATTAATTACTAGAATGTTGTTAAGTCTCCATGTATTCGTGAGCCTTGTTGGTTTATTTCTAAAATTTATTTCTAGTTTTATACCTCTGTGATCTGAGAAGTTGGTTGGTAGGATTTCAGTATTTTTGAAATTACTGAGGTTCTTTTTGTGGCCTAGTATGTGGTCTATTCTGAAAAATGTTCCATGTGCACTTGAGAAGGATGTGTATTCTGCTGCTTTTGGGTGCAGAGTTCTGTAGATGTCTGTTAGGTCCATCTGTTCTAGTGTGTTGTTCAGCGCCTCTGTGTCTTTACTTATTCTCTGTCTGGTTGATCTGTCCTTTGGAGTGAGTGGTGTGTTGAAGTCTCCTAAAATGAATGCATTGCTTTCTATTTTCTCCTTTAATTCTGTTAGTATTTGTTTCACATATGCTGGCGGTCCCGTGTTGGGTGCATATATATTTATAATAGTTATATCTTGTTGGACTGACCCCTTTATCATTATGTAATGTCCTTCTTTATCTCTTGCTACTTTCTTCATTTTGAGGTCTATTTTGTCTCATACAAGTACTGCCACACCTGCTTTTTTCTCTTTGTTGTTTGCATGAAATATCTTTTTCCATTCCTTCACTTTTAGTCTGTTTATATCTTTGGGTTTGAGGAGAGTCTCTTGTAAGCAGCATATACATGGGTCTTGCTTCTTTATCCATTCTGTTACTCTGTGTCTTTTGATTGGTGCATTCAGTCCATCTATATTTAGGATGATTATTGATAGATATGTGCTTATTGCCATTGCTGGCTTTAGATTCGTGGTTACCAACGGTTCAAGGGTTGCTTCTTTATTATCTAACAATCTAACTTAACTTTCTTGTTAAGTTATTGTAAACACCATCTGATGTTTTTTTATTTCTCTCCCTTCTTATTCTTCCTCCTCCATTCTTTATATACTAGGTGTTTTATTCTTTGCTGTTAGTTAATATTTGGATGGTCTGCTTTCTTTGCTATGATTTTATTTTCTCTGGTGACATCTTTTTAGCCTTAGGGGTGCTTCCCTCTGGAGTAGTCCATTTAAGATATCCTGTAGTGGTGGCTTATGAGAGGCAAACTCTCTCAACTTTTGTTTGTCTGGAAATTGTTTAATCCCTCCATCATATTTAAATGATAATCGTGCTGGATACAATATTCTTGGTTCGAAGCCCTTCTGTTTCATTACATTAAGTATATCATGCCATTCTCTTCTGGCTTGTAAGGCTTCTGTTGAGAAGTCTGATGATAGCCTGATGGGTTTTCCTTTGTAGGTGATCTTTTTTTCTCTCTAGCTGCCTTTAATACTCTGTCTTTATCTTTGAGCTTTGCCATCTTAATTATTATGTGTATTGGTGTTGTCTTCCTTGGCTCCCTTGTGTTGGGAGATCTGTGCGCTTCCGTGGTCTACGAGACTATTTCCTTCCCCAGCGTGGGAAAGTTTTCTGCAATTATTTCTTCAAAGACACTTTCTATCCCTTTTTCTCTCTCTTCTTTCTCTGGTACTCGTATAATGCGAATATTGTTCCGTTTGGATTGGTCACACAGTTCTCTTAATATTCTTTCATTCCTAGAGATCCTTTTATCTCTCTCTTCCTCAGCTTCTCTGTATTCCTGTTCTCTGATTTCTATTCCATTAACAGTCTCTTGCATCTCATCCAGTCTGCTGTTAAGCCCGTTGATCCCTTGTCTGATATCTCCATTGTCTTTACTCATTCCCTCACTTCCTCCCTCAGCTCTTGCACATTTCTCCCTCAGCTCTTGCACATTTCTCTGTAGATCCATGAGCATGGATTATGACTTTTATTCTGAATTCTTTTTCAGGAAGACTGTGCATTTCCATCCCTTCAGGCTCCCTCTCTCGGTTATCTGGTTGATCTTAGTCTGTTCCATGTTCCTCTGTCTTTTCATGGCTATAGAAGTGGTCGCTGATAGTTGCTACGTATGTCAGGTGGGCTCTTTAAGACTTTAAAAAGAAATAAAATGAGAGAGAAAGAAAGAAAAGAAAAGAAAAAAGAGAAGAAAAAACTAAAAACAAAACAAAACAAAAAACGCGCACCGGGAGTAGATTCTTGGGGATGCTGTAGGTGACGCTGTTGCTCCACTATTCTGCACCCGTGGCCACGCCGCTCTGCAGGTCCCTTTATAGCTCTGTCCCGGGTGGGAACAAATGGGAGGCTGTTGATCTCTTTGAGAAGTCTGTGTGTGGCCACCGTTTCCCAGTCACCAGCTAAGGGGTCCGAAACTCCCCAGGTCTCCCAGTCTGCTGGACTGAGTGTGCCATGGCTATCCGGCTCCTCTGCTGGGCTCCTGTCTCTTTAAGACTGCTGAAAAAATTGCACAGTTTTCTTTTTTTTCTTTTCTTTCCCTCCCGGGAGCCGGCTGCAAGCATCTGGCACATTCCCTGCTCAGATCCTGTACCCTCTGTCTCTCCAATCTCTGCTACACTGCGCGATGTGTGTCACCACTCTCCTCACAGATCACTGGGGCTGGTTATTTCACAGGGTGTACTTCCACTCCCTCCTGGCTCTGAATCCTCTTCTCCCACCGGTGCGCTGGGGTGGGTGAGTGCCCGGGTCCCACCGGGTCGTGGCTCTGTATCTTACCTGCCTCGCAGGGTGCCGTGTCCTCTCAGGTATAGCTGCGCGCTGTGTGCTTTCCTCTGTATTCTGGTCTCTGTTTTAGGAATAGTTGTATTTGCTGTATTTTCATAGATATATATAGTTTTGGGGGGAGATTTCTGCCGCCCTGCTCACGCCGCCGTCTTCCTGTAAGTTGTTTTGCTTTGGTTTTATACTCCACAGATAAGAGATATCATGTAGTATTTGTCTTTCTCCACCTGGCTTATTTCACTGAGCATAATACCCTCTAGGTCTATCCATGTTGTTGCAAATAGGAGCATATCTTTTTTTTATGGCTGAATAATACTCTATTGTGTATATGTACATCTTTTTTTTTTATTAAGGTATCATTGATATACAGTCTTTTTAAATTTATTTTTATTAAAGTTTCATTGATATACACTCTTATGAAGATTTCACATGAAAAACATTGTGGTTAGTACATTCAACCGTATTATCAAGTCCCTCCCATATCCCGTTGAAGTCACTGTCCATCAGTGTAGTAAGATGCCACAGAGTCACTACTTGTCTTCTCTTCTCTTTCCTATACTGTCTTCCCCATGACCCCCCACATCATGTGTACTTATCATAATACCCCTCAATCCCCTTCTCCCTCCCTCCCGATCCCCCACTTCCCACCCCTTCCCTTTGGTAACCACTAGTCCTTTCCTGGCGTCTGTGAGTCTGCTGCTGTTTTGCTGCTTCAGTTTTGCTTTGTTATTATGCTCCACAAATAAGGGAAATCATTTGGTACCTGTCTTTCTCTGTCTGGCTTATTTCATTGAACATATAATACCCTCTAGCTCCATGTATGTTGTGGCGAATGGTAGGATTTACTTTCTTTTTATCACTAAATAATATTCCATTTTGTATATGTACCACATCTATTTTATCCATTCATCTATTGATGATGTCCAAGCCTTTTTATCTCATGTAATACTAGGCTAATAGATATTTATCTTACTGTATTTGTGATGATTGAATTACTGAAAGAACGTTACCATAGTAAGTGCTCAAAATGCCACTTTTTGTTCATGTTCTTCCCTGTCTGTAATCTCTACACCTGCTTTTGTGAAAATATATATTTACCTATGCATACATAACATACTTTACTCATTCATTCATTCATCATTCTTATATGGTCCATTGTATCTCTAATAACTTTTTTGCCCTACACTGTTGAAAAAGAAACCTTTACTATTTCTGGGTCACTAATAAGGTAACATTCCCTTGGCTTCTGTGGCTGACAGAGTTTGCTTCCAAGTGAAGTTTATTACTATATCAAATAAAATTAAATGTTATATCAAAGTTTATTGTGGTAAACATCTAATTGTTCTAATTGGTACTTGCTATGTTTTTTAGCTATAACACTTTTTAGTATATGTACAAAGTATCATATATATAATGCATAGTAAGTTTGATTATGGAATATTTTATAAAATGTTTCAAATTGAGTAATTTTTTCATCTTTTATTTGAAGTGATATGATAAAACATTGGAAACATCTCATTGATTATAGACTTGTCTTTAAATGCAACTTTATAATTCCTTATTTGTGTTTTTACAGGAGACAACCAAAAGTACATGAAGCTAGGCATAAATAGTAAATATTTGGATGTTACTATTATCATTGTCACCGCTTAAAAGTGTATGTGCACATTAGTGAAAGATGTTACTTTAAAAAAGAGGGGCAGGAGAGGAGGCATCAATATGCTTCATACACCAAATACACTGAAAAAGAGTTGTGCACAAGTGCATAGTACAGTGTATTTGTGTATTATGTGTTGATTAAGAAGTAGAGCTTTTCAGAAGTGGGATGCCTGAAAGGAATCTATCTGGGATGGATATAATACTGGGAGTGTCCCCTACAGACTGGTTTGAGAGGATGCAGTCTCTATGATAAAGATAAGAAGAGTTCATATATATATTATGTATCTTCAATTTAGTGATAGTAAACCTTAGAGCAAAGCTTAACTGTAAAACCTGCTGTGGTTGACAAGATGATTTTAGTATCAGCATCTTGGTATACCTGGTTACCTGGTCTTTACCCTCATTTTTTTTTAGTTTAGCTTTATTCAGTGTCCATTTATTAAGTCCTTACTACATAACAGGTACAGTGCCAAGGGATATAAGCTGAATTATTAACTCCGCAAATATTTATTGGGTGAATACCATGTTCTAGGCACTTAGGATATAGACAAGGATCCCTTCACAGTTTTTATTCCAACAGGGGAAAGACTGACAGTAGAAAATAAACTTAAAAAATAAATAAGTTATATAGTGTGTTAGAAGGTAATAAATATATGGAAAATGGGAAAGTAAAGCAACAGTAAGGGGGATTAGGAATGGACAGGAGGTGGTTTGGGCTTTTAAGTGTTGAATAGGATAGTTAGGGTGTGCCTCTTTGAGAAGTTGACATGAATTAGCCATGCAGGTATCTGGGAGAATGGTTCAGAAAGAAGTTAAGAGCCATTGCAAAGCCTTAAGAAAACCCACCTGCTCTGTTGGAGAAGCAGAAAAGAGTTCAGTGTATCTCAGTAAGGACAGTGTGGTAGAGATGAGATCAGAGAACTAATGGGGGTGGGTGTCATTACAACATGTAGGTTCTTAACATCTTCCATGAAGAGTTGAGCTTTTGCTACATGAAATGGGGAGCAGTTACAGGATTTTTAGGAGTGGAATGACATAATCTGACATAAATTTTAAAAGGATCACTGGTTGTTAATGTTGCATAGAGACTCCAAGGGTAGAGAACTAGGAGAACAAGTAGGACCACTACTGCATTAAGCCAGAAGAAAAATGGTGCAAGCTCGGACCAAGGTGATAGCAGGAGAAATAGTGACACAGGGTATGGTTGGATTATGATTATATTTTTATATTTTAAGGTTGAAGGAACCTTTTATATATTTAAGGTTGATTTACTGATAGGCTGCCTGAAATGTTTCTCTCCTTAAGGCTATGTGATATAGTGGGGGAGGCAGATATGTAAAAAGATAATCACTGCATAATGGAGATATACAGATATTTTGTAAGGGTGGGAAAACAGGTATCTGAGAAATATTCCTGGAAGAAGTGAAACCTAATGTGGGAATTAAAAAAAAAGATGAGAGCTTTAAAGAATGTTTGGGAAATAAAATGTTTCAGGAAGAAATAACAGCATAAACAAAAACTCGGGCAAGAATAGTATGACAGGGTTTAGTAGAGACATGAATGTGGGATTGCTCAAGCATGAGTGATGTAGGCAGATCGTGGAGGGCGTTTTTTGTCACATTAAGGAGCTCAAATGCTTATCTGTGGGCAGTTGGAATCTGCTAAAGGGTTTTAAGCAGAAGAGTTTTGTGGTAAGATTTTTTTTTAGGTAGATCACTTAAAGGCTTATATGGGGATTGCATGTGAGAGGATCAAGAAGCAAGGTGCCTGTTTAATTTTAAATTTTCTTAATTAATCTTATACATAATCTTTAGGTGTGAACATTCTTAAAGGAAGCATTAAACTAAGTCTACTTTCTTTAACAAAAATGAATCAGAGCAGGTTCACAGTAGCAGTGTACTGCCTTTGTGTATGTGTTTCCACGCATATAAATCTAAACCCTACACACCTACAAAGCAAGTTCTATCACTTTTATTCCTAGTTATTAGTTATAAAAATTAAGGATATAATTGCTGTTTATTTTTACTATGTAATGAATGCTTATATGAACTTTTTGTTATATTTCATTGAAGAGAGTGTTAATTGATAAAGCAGACATTTACAAATCAGTTTTTTTTTTCAATTTATGCCTTTTACCAACACAAGTAGTTTCTTTCTCAGTATGGTGATTTAAAGAGTATTATCATTAGGAAAAATCAGATGACCTACCTGTTAACTAAAAACAATAATAGAAAAGCTCCAAGCTATATTGTATCAGCCAGTTCTAGGATACAAAAGCTGTGTAGTACTTTGTGCTTTGTGCAAAAAGGGTAGTGCTATTTAACCTGTCCCAAAGGCATGTGTGGCTGGACCATAAACCAAGCATGGCGCCTGCTTGTCTGACTTCAGAAATGAAAGTTTAGAAGAGTTAGTATGTTATGTACTACATTTTGCATGTATTCTTTGACTTTCTAAACTGAAGAAAAGAATCTGTTAATAACTACTTGAACTATTCCAACAAAATAGGTATGGTAAAAATTGAGCCCCTGTAGTGAATGAGTCACAGAGCAGGTACTATATATTACTTTACTTAGTTCTGGAGTCCCTTGGGAAACTGAGGCTAAAGCAAATTCATCCTAAGAAGTAAGTGGTAGAGCAGGGTGTTTGTCAGCTAGCAATATGGATGATTTGAATGGGGAAAGAGAGTGCAGCAGTGATTTAGAGTGGCAAGGAACCCCTAAGGGCTACCCTCTTGTTTTCAGGTCCTAGACATACAGACCCAGATCTTGAGAGGATTTATTGTTCTTTGAAGTGGGGATAGGGTTGAAATAATTATTTTAAGACTGATTAATTTTTTAAATAGGTAATACAGGTACATGCCATGAAATTTTTAAAGTTTAAATACGGAAAGCATCCATCCTATACTATTCCCCAGCCACTCATTTTCCCTCCCAAGAGGCAACTGCTATTACCAGTTTCTCTCTGTCCTTTTTAGACATAATCTTCATGTATATAAGTATGCACATGTGTGTGTTTAAATAAATGGTAGGGTACTGTACACCACAGTTCTGCAGCATGCTTATTCCATTCTGCTTTTTTGCCTGACACATGTTAATATGACTGAATATGGCATTTCCTAGATACTCCTTATAGTTCCCTTCTATGTCAATTTAAGTGTTGTTTTCCTTTCCTGGAATGTCCTTTGTTTTTATCTTTTCAAATCCTAGCCAACTCAAGCTCACTTCCTCTGAACAACCTTTTAGTACTCCCATTCTTATTTGCCATCCTACTCTTAAAAATACATATTTGTGTTTTAAGTTGCCAACCCATATTTATTAAGTATCTGGATGGTAGAGACCATATTCATTTCTTTCTCTCCATGCTGTTCTCCTGACACAATGATTTGGGCATATTGTATATTCAGAAAATATTTGCTGGTGATAGTGATATGGAACTGCTTCCATTTACTAAACCTGAATAAGGCATTATTTTGAACATAGCCATTCATTTGTTTGTATCTGTTGGTTTTTTAAAGTCTGACTTTTTACTAATTATATTTTTTAAGAGAATTTTTTATAAATGCAAAAACCCTTCATCATCTAACAACCTTGTAACACCTTGAATAATTTTCATTTTCACATGTACATTTTACTTTTTCATTGCCTATTTTTTCTTTTTGTTTATTTTGTTCTTTTTTACTCTCCTCTGTTGCATAGAGAAGCTGCAACCAGTTTTGCAGTTTTCCAAGTCACAAACGGACGTCTATAATGACAGTACTAACTTGACGTGCCGCAATGGACATCTCTTGTCAGGTGGGTTTAGGTTAACTAACATGTAAAATAATAAAGCTTGCATGCAAAGTAGAGTCCTACTTAGCTTGAAAATGTTGAATGTTTTTATTGTGGTAGATTTGATTGTTTTTGTTTTCAGAGGGCTATGTTGAAAATACAGGAATCCCTATCATTTGTGGTGTATAAACATGTAACAAATATAGCCATTCTCAACATACTTTATTTGCATATTTTGCAACCTCTTATTTTTGAGATTATAAAATATGAAGGTTCATTTTCATAAATTATTAAAATGTTCTTTAGTTTCAATTGTATTTTCAGCTTTTGTGGGGGTTTTTTCCATTTTTAGATATACCAAGTTTTTATTAAGTAGTGTTTTTTAAGACAGAATATGTAATAATAAGTTTTTCTCTGCTATATATCAATTTTTGTTGCATATTAATTTGCATATGTACTGTATATGAATGTTCTGTCATAGTACCTATTAGAAAAAATTTGAAGCTGAGTTCACATAGTGAGGAGAAACATTAGAATACTATTATTATTACATTATTATATAACAATATGTATATTATTATTATATTAGAATACTATTATCATAATACTATAAATATTATTTACTATGGGTTAAATTTGTTTTCCAGGAACTTTTGTGTACCAATTCCTATAGATTTTGTGCTGTTTCTTTTTTTGTTTGTTTGAATCAGGGAAATTATTTTCTAAGTTCTCTGGCATCTTGGCTAGTTTTATTTGACTTTTTCAGTATTAGTTTCATGTCCAGAGCTTAAATTTATTAAATATTACTTTGTTCAAATTGCAGCAGAAAAACCTTAGTTTAGACTATAAGACAACTGCTTTATTTATATGTAATGTAAAGCTTTTAAGATTTCAGTAGGAAAGAGATAGTAAGTGGATTTTTATGGACAAAAGAGACCGCTGGTCATCAGCTCTTTCCACCAGTGCTTCACCTCTCCCTCAGTAGTCCTCACTTTGGTCTTCCAGTACAGTGTCCCATGTCATTGTCTATATTCCTTTTCTTATTCCTTCCTGTACCTGATTTAAAATACCATTTCAATTACAGAGATAAACATTTTACATGTTTCTTGTAAGCACAGCTGTGAGGGGCTGACATTTTCCTAAGAAACTTTTTTAAAAAACAAAGAAATGTAAGAATGCACCACATATATAAATAGTTAAGTTTCCAAAATACAGATCTGAAATCCTAATAACCCAACCAGGATAAATTGCAAAAATTTTGTAGCCCTGAGGAGCTGGTATGCCTTTCCCTTGTTATTTTTATGCTCTTCTACTTCATTCCATCTGTGAGATCCCATTGTAGTGTTCCATCATGCAAAAAAAAAAACCCAACTTTCTCTTCTTGGGACGCATTAAAAAAAAATCAGACTGTCTTACTTCAAATCCCCAGTAATCTGTCTGTTCTATTAATTCTGTTTTCTGGTTGACGACATACTAACTTCACAGCTAATTCATGCAGCACTGGTGTTTGATACTCATTGGGCCCTAGTGAACTCACTCAGGCCTTTAGTGTCACAAACTTCTGGAATATTCTGTGATGTTTCACTTGGGTTGGTTATGTTATTTCTATTAGGAAATAGTTATGCCAAAATCTACTTTTTACTTCAGTATGTTATCTACAATGTCCAGTTTTCAACTCAAAGTTACTAGACGTACAAAGAAATAAGAAATAAGAAAAAAAATTGGTGTATACAAACTGACTTCTGATTGGGCCCAGATGTTGAATTTAACATGCAAAGATTTCAAAGCAGCTATTATAAATATGTTCAAAGAATTAATAGAAATATGGCATCAATAACAAATCTGTAGTCTTGGCAGATAATATTAACTACACAATAAAACAATAGATATTCTTAAGTTGAAAAGTACAGTTGCTGAAATAAAAAAAAAATAGTAGATAGCCTCAGCAGCAGATTGGCAATGTAAAACGAAGTATATTCAGTGACCTTGAATCTAGACCAATAGAAATTACAAACCAGATGGCTGCTGTATTGTTGGAAAGCAGATTAATGATTGCTTAGGACCAGGGGCAATAAAAGGAATGGAGTACAAATGGATAGAAAGAAACTTTTGTCTATGATGGTAACATTTTGTACCTTGATTTTAGTGGCTCTCTCCCTTTACATACATCTTTATAAGTGAGTCAAAATGTACATTTTAAATGGATACAATTTATACATAGATTATACCTCACAAAATTGATTTAAAAATAAATGCTAAAAGGTTTATTAAGAAAAACTATTCTCCTTCCTATCTTTCTTCTGCATTCCCTACCTTTATTCCTTCTTTGTCTCATACAATGTTTAATTCACTTTGCTACTTTTTCTTACGCTTCCTAATATATTTTCAGATATTATGCTTATATTACTATTCTTGATTTATAAGTTTGATAGTATTGACTAGTAAATCAGGTGGAAAAAGGCTTAATTGTCTTGTGCCACCGTTATGCCTTGTCTCCCAGTATATTTGCTATTTTTAGTTACATTGAAAAATAATATTTAACATTATTATGATTTAGTAAATACTGTTTACCCAAAGCCAAATAGTATATTCTAATTATAGTTCCTTTTTTGAGTCTTTCCTCTCCACAGATTTTCTGATTTTTCTTGTTCTCTAACTTAATATTAATTTTTTACTCCTTTTTGTATTTAAATTTGCCTTTTAACTAAAAGATCTCCTTTAGTTCTTTTTTTGTAAAATAATACTATATGCTTAAATATCTAAGCATATAGTATTGATTTTTTAAAATTGAAGTATTATTGATAGAAAATCTTATGTTGGTTTGAAATATACAGCACAATAGTTCAACAGTTACCATATTATTACATCCTCACCCCATCTACTGTGGTCACTATCACTGTAGTTAAGTAGTAGTTCTTTTAATGAGGGTTTGTAGAGAGTAAATTCACTTAGTCTTTTAAATATCTCAAAATGCCCTCACTCTTATGAGCAGAACCCCTGGATATAGAATTGATACAGGTTAACACTATTTTTTCCTACAGCATTTTGAACATACTCTGTTGCCTATGGACCTTTTGTTATTTTTTCAAGAAAACTCTGCTGCTATTCTCATTGTTCCTAGTGGAAACGTCTATTCATTTATAGCCTCAGGACTGTATATTTTCTTTTTTTGAATTTATTTTTACTTTTTTATTATTTATTATTTTTCATACTTTATTTTGGTATCATTATTCTACAATTACATGTGCAATATTATGGTTATTAAACTACCTACTTCATCAGGTCCCCCCCACCAACCCCATTACAGTCACTGTCCATCAGCGTAGTGAGATGCTATAGAATCACTACTTGTCTTCTCTGAGTTGTACAGTCCACGCCATGCCCCCCCAACATTACATCTGCTAATCGTAATGCCCCTTTTTCCTTCTTATCACCCCCTTCCCACACATCTTCCCCAGTCCCTTTCCCTTTTGTAACTGTTAGTCTGTTCTTAGGTTCTGTGAGTCTGCTGCTGTTTTGTTCCTTCAGTATTTTTCTTTGTTATTATACTCCACATATGAGTGAAATCATTTGATACGTGTCTTTTTCGGCTTGGCTTATTTCACTGAGCATATTACCCTCTAGCTCCATCCATGCTGTTGCAAATGGTAGGATTTGTTTTCTTCTTATAGCTGAATAATATTCCATTGTGTATATGTACCACATCTTCTTTATCCATTCATCTACTGATGGACACTTAGGTTGCTTCCATTTCTTGGCTATTGTAAATAGAGCTGTGATAAACATAGGAGTGCATATGTCTTTTTCAAACTGGCTGCTGCATTCTTAGGGTAAATTCCTAGGAGTGGGATTCCTAGGTCAAATGGTATTTCTATTTTGAGTTTTTTGAGGAACCTCCATACTGCTTTCCACAATGGTTGAACTAATTTGCATTCCCACCAGCAGTGTAGAAGGGTTCCCTTTTCTCCACATCCTTGCCAACATTTGTTGTTGTTTGTGTTTTGGATGTTGGCCATTCTCACTAATGTGAGGTGGTATCTCATTGTGGTTTTAATCTGCATTTCTCTGATGATTACCGATGTGAAGCATCTTTTCATGTCCCTGTTGGCCATCTGAATTTCTTCTTTAGAGAAGTGTCTATTCATGTCCTCTGCCCATTTCTTAATTGGATTATTTGCTTTTTGTTTGTTAAGGTGCGTGAGTTCTTTATATATTTTGGATGTCAACCCCTTATAGGATACGTCATTTATGAATATATTCTCCCATACTGTAGGATGTCTTTTTGTTCTACTGATGGTGTCCTTTGCTGTACAGAAGCTTTTCAGCTTGATATTGTCCCACTTGTTCATTTTTGCTTTTGTTTCCCTGCCCGGGGAGATATGTTCATGAAGAAGTCGCTCATGTTTATGTCCAAGAGATTTTTGCCTATGTTTTTTTCTAAGAGTTTTATGGTTTCATGACTTACATTCAGGTCTTTGATCCACCTTGAGTTTACCTTTGTGTATGAGGCTAGACAGTAGTCCAGTTTCATTCTCTTAACTTGTAGCTGTCCAGTTTTTCCAACACCAGCTGCTGAAGAGGCTGTCATCTCCCCATTGTATATCCAAGGCTCCTTTATCAAATATTAATTGATTGTATATGTTTGGGTTAATGTTTGGATTTTCTATTCTGTTCCACTGGTCTGTGGGTCTTTTTTGTGCCAATACCAAATTCTCTTGCTTACTGTGGCTTTGTAGTAGAGCTTGAAGTCAGGGAGCGTAATTCCCCGTGTTTTATTCCTCCCTCTCAGGATTGCATTGGCTATTCGGGGTCTTTTGTGGTTCCATATGAATTTTAGAATTATTTGTTCAAGTTCATTGAAGAAAGCTGTTGGTAGTTTGATAGGGATTGTGTTGAATCCGTAGATTGCTTTAGGTAGTATAGCCATTTTGACAGTATTTATTCTTCCTAGCCAAGAGCATGGGATGCATTTCCATTTGTTAGTGTCCTCTTTAATTTCTCTTAGGAGCGTCTTGTAGTTTTCAGAGTACAGGTCTTTCACTTACTTCGTTAGGTTTATTCCTAGGTATTTTATTCTTTTTGATGCAATTGTGAATGGAATTTTTTTTCTGATTTCTCTTTCTGTGAGTTCATCATTAGTGTATAGGAAAGCAACAGATTTCTGTGTGTTAATTTTGTATCCTGCAGCTTTGCTGAATTCAGATATTAGTTCTAATAGTTTTGGAGTGGAGTCTTCAGGGTTTTTTATGTACCGTATTATCATGTCATCTGCAAATAGTGACAATTTGACTTCTTCTTTACCAATCTGGATGCCTTGTATGTCTTTGTTTTGTTTGATTGCCATGGCTAGGACCTCCAGTACTATGTTGAATAACAGTGGCGAGAGTGGGCATCCCTGTCTTGTTCCCGACCTTAGATGAAAAGCTTTCAGCTTCTCGCTGTGAAATATGATGTTAGCTGTGGGTTCGTCATATATGGCCTTTATGATGTTGAGGTTCTTGCCGTCTATACCCATTTTGTTGAGAGTTTTAATCATGAATGGATGCTGAATTTCGTCAAATACTTTTTCAGCATCTGTGGAGATGATCATGTGGTTTTTGTTCTTTTTGTTTATGTGGTGGATGATGTTCATGGATTTTCGAATGTTGTACCATCCTTGCATCCCTGGGATGAATCCCACTTGATCATGCTGTATGTTCCTCTTGATGTATTTTTGAATTCGGTTTGCTAATATTTTGTTGAGTATTTTTGCATCTACGTTCATCAGGGATATTGGTCTGCAATTTTCTTTTTTGGTGAGGTCTTTGCCCGGTTTTGGTATTAGAGTGATGCTGGCTTCATAGAATGAGTTTGGAAGTATTCCCTCCTCTTCTATTTTTTGGAAAACTTTAAGGAGAATCGGTGTTATTTCTTCTCTATATGTCTGGTGGAATTCAGAGGTGAATCCATCTGGTCCGGGGGTTTTGTTCTTGGGTACTTTTTTTGATTACCGCTTCAATTTCGTTGCTGGTTATTGGTATGTTTAGTTTTTCTGTTTCTTGCTTGGTCAGTCTTGGAAGGTTATATTTTTCTAGGAAGTTGTCCATTTCTTCTAGGTTTTCCAGTTTCTTAGCATGTAGATTCTCATAATATTCTCTTATAATTCTTTGTATTTCTGTGGAGTCCGTCGTTATTTTCCCTTTATCACATCTGATTCTGTTTATGTGTGTAGATTCTCTTTTTCTCTTAATGAGTCTGCCTAGGGGTTTATCTATTTTGTTTATTTTTTCAAAGAACCAGCTCTTGGTTTCATTGATTTTTTCTATTGTTTTATTCTTCTCAATTTTATTTATTTCTTCTCTAATCTTTATTATGTCCCTCCTTCTGGTGACTTTGGGCCTCATTTGTTCTTCTTTTTCCAATTTCAGTAATTGTGTCTTTAGACTATTCATTTGGGAATGTTCTTCCTTCTTTAAATAGGCCTGGATTCCAATATACTTTCCTCTTAGAACTGCCTTTGCTGTGTCCCACAGAAGTTGTGGCTTTGTGCTGTTGTTGTCATTAGTCTCGATATATTCTTTGATTTCTGTTTTGATTTGGTCATTAGCGCATTGATTAATTACTAGAATGTTGTTAAGTCTCCATGTATTCGTGAGCCTTGTTGGTTTATTTCTAAAATTTATTTCTAGTTTTATACCTCTGTGATCTGAGAAGTTGGTTGGTAGGATTTCAGTATTTTTGAATTTACTGAGGTTCTTTTTATGGCCTAGTATGTGGTCTATTCTGGAAAATGTTTCATGTGCACTTGAGAAGGATGTGTATCCTGCTGCTTTTGGGTACAGAGTTCTGTAGATGTCTGTTAGGTCCATCTGTTCTGGTGTGTTGTTCAGTGCCTCTGTGTCTTTACTTATTTTCTGTCTGGTTGATCTGTCCTTTGGAGTGAGTGGTGTGTGAAGTCTCCTAAAATGAATGCATTGCTGTCTATTTCCTCCTTTAATTCTGTTAGTATTTGTTTCACATATGCTGGTGCTCCTGTGTTGGGTGCATATATATTTATAATGGTTATATCTTCTTGTTGGACTGACCCCTTTATCATTATGTAATGTCCTTCTTTATATCTTGCCACTTTCTTCGTTTTGAGGTCTATTTTGTCTGATACAGGTCCTGCCTCACCTGCTTTTTTCTCTTTGTTGTTTGCATGAAATATCTTTTTCCATTCTTTCACTTTTAGTCTGTGTATATCTTTGGGTTTGAGGAGAGTCTCTTGTAAGCAGCATATATATGGGTCTTGCTTTTTAATCCATTCTGTTACTCTGTGTCTTTTGATTGGTGCATTCAGTCCATCTATATTTAGGATGATTATTGATAGATATGTGCTTATTGCCATTGCTGGCTTTAGATTCGTGGTTACCAAAGGTTCAAGGGCTGCTTCTTTACTATCTAACAATCTAACTTAACTTTCTTGTTAAGTTATTGTAAACACCATCTGATGTTTCTTTATTTCTCTTCCTTCTTATTCTTCCTCCTCCATTCTTTATATACTAGGTGTTTTATTCTTTGCTGTTAGTTAATATTTGGATGGTCTGCTTTCTTTGCTATGATTTTATTTTCTCTGGTGACATCTTTTTAGCCTTAGGGGTGCTTCCCTCTGGAGTAGTCCATTTAAGATATCCTGTAGTGGTGGCTTATGAGAGGCAAACTCTCTCAACTTTTGTTTGTCTGGAAATTGTTTAATCCCTCCATCATATTTAAATGATAATCGTGCTGAATACAATATTCTTGGTTCGAAGCCCTTCTGTTTCATTACGTTAAATATATCATGCCATTCTCTTCTGGCCTGTAAGGTTTCTGTTGAGAAGTCTGATGATAGCCTGATGGGTTTTCCTTTGTAGGTGATCTTTTTTTCTCTCTAGCTGCCTTTAATACTCTGTCTTTATCTTTGATCTTTGCCATTTTAATTATTATGTGTCTTGACGTTGTCTTCCTTGGGTCCCTTATATTGGGAGATCGTGCGCTTCCGTGGACTGCGAGACTATTTCCTTCCCCAGCGTGGGAAAGTTTTCAGCAATTATTTCTTCAAAGACACTTTCTATCCCCTTTTCTCTCTCTTCTTCCTCTGGTACTCCTATAATGCGAATATTGCTTCGTTTGGATTGGTCACACAGTTCTCTTAATATTCTTTCTTTCCTAGAGATCCTTTTATCTCTCTCTGCCTCAGCTTCTCTGTATTCCTGTTCTCTGATATCTATTCCATTAACAGTCTCTTGCATCTCATCCAGTCTGCTGTTAAGCCCATCGTTCGCTTGTCTGCTTTCTGCATTGTCTTTCCTCACTTCCCTCACTTCCTCCCTTAGCTCTTGCATATTTCTCTGTAGATCCTTGAGCATGGTTATGACTTTTATTTTGAATTCTTTTTCAGTAAGGCTGTGCATTTCCATCCCTTTTGGCTCCCTCTCTGGTGTTGTCTGGTTGATCTTAGTCTGGATCATATTCCTCTGTCTTTTCATGGCTATAGAAGTGGTCGCTGTTAGTTGCCACGTATGTCAGCTGGGCTCTTTAAGACTTTAAAAGGAAATAAAAAAGAGAGAGAGAAAGGAAGAAAAAAAAAGAAAGAGAAGATAAAACAAGAAAGAAAACAAAACAAACAAAAAACGCCCACCAGGAGTAGATTCTGTGGGGATGCTGTAGGTGGCTGTGTTGCTCCACTGTTCCGCAGCTGTGGCCACGCCGCTCCACAGGGACCTTTATAGCTGTGCCTCATGGGGTGCCGTGTCCTCTCAGGTGTAGCTGCACGGTGTGCCCTTTCTTGTGTATTCTGGTCTCTCTTTTAGGAATAGTTGTATTTTCTTTATTTTCATAGATATATATGGTTTTGGGAGGAGGTTTCTGCCGTCCTGCTCATGCCACCATTTTCCCAGAAGTCTCAGGACTGTAAATTTTCTGTCTGAGGAAATTCTTCTGTAGCTCCCTTTTTCCTCTGAAATGAATGATTTTTGTCTACATGCTAGATAGATCTTGCTTTTTTCACATCTTCCGTTTTGTTTTTGACATTCTCTTTTCTGGATTGCTTTCATGCTTCTTTCCTTGGGGTTGCTATGCATTAGTTCCTTGAAAATATTGTTCAGAACTTCACATTTATTTACTGGAAAAACCCCTTGATCACCTTACTCTACTCTGAAGTTCTCTTCTTTTGAGTTAAACTAAACTAAGGCATTTGATGACAAAAGCAAAACGGTTTTTGTCTTTTCTGTAGACTGCTCTAATTTGCTGATTTAACATTTGTCTTCACAGTTAATATTGTTATTAATAAACTGATGTTGTGTAGTAGATAAAAATATTATTTAGAAGCAGTGAGATTTGAACATTTAAAACTGAAATTTATGTAAAAGAGCATTGTGGGTACGTCAGGTAACCTTAATTGAAGGTGTTTTTTCTATATTTATATAGTACATAAAATACTTGCATATTAAAAACCACATCTTTATATACCCTTTAGGTTAAAAATTGATTATTTAAAAAACTCTTTGGTGGGCACAGACTGTGTATTTTCATACTATTTTATAGTCTTGAAAAGTTTGAAACCAAAGTAGTTCAGGGCTATTTTTTTTTCCCCATCTGTAGAACCTATCCCCAATACCTTTACTGCATTTTGTTTCTTAAATATTGGGCAAATTATTTGTTTTATAACCTTTTAATAGCCTCCCCGTGTCTCCACAAATAAAATTATTTCTTCTTATTAAAAATATATATTCTTATAAGAAAATTAGAATACACATCTGGAAAAGGGAAAGTCTAAGTAATAATCTTCTCCATCCACTGACAACCTCTATGAACACCCTTGTATGTATTCTAATGGAAATCTCATTTTGAAGTATTGCTAACATTAAAAAAATAGCACTCGCTTAGTTTTATAAATTTGCACTGGTCGTTATTGCTTTTAATGCTTAGCCACAGTTTTCTAACCATGATGATTTTACTTTTTTCTTAATAGAAAGTGGAGCTGTTCCAAAAAAAAAAGATCCCTTAACACACACTAGTAATTCACTGCCTCGCTCAAAAACAGTTATGAAAACTGGATCCACAAGTCTTTCAGGCCATCACAGGGCACCTAGTTGCAGTGGTTTATCCATGGTTTCTGGAATGAGACAGGGTCCTAGCCCTGCAACTGCCATTCATAAGGTATTTGGAGATGGTACTTTGATTGCTATGCTTTTGCAAATAGCAAATTTTGAACATAGTATTCTTGCTTAAGTTTATTGTAAGTACTTTATAATGCCTTACAGAACTTCTTCGTTTCCACGAAGTTGAATGTAATTTTTCTTTCTTAAAATCTACAAGATCAACTTGTTATTGAAAAGAAAATCGTATTTTAATTCTTTTTGAGCCCATTGAGGCTTTTAGTAGTAAGTTTGCTTATCCAATCTGTTTTATATAATACTATATAGTTCATAAAGTTGTTATTCTTTTACTTATTTAAATCTCATAAATGTTTTATACTGTTAAATATACCCAGAGTTTTGTTACAATTCTAGCAAGGATCAAAATTATATGACTGCATTGTCATGGGGCCTTTTAATTTAATAGTAACTAAATCTTCGAATAAAATCCTCTATAAATCCACTTTATGTCAAATGTAGTTCTATAGTGAACACCATTTTACCTTGGAGTAAATATTCAATTTTTGGATTTTTATGTCCTTTCTTTCCACTTTTACACCTTTAATTCTGTGAACTATAAGGTTAATTCACTTGTGAAAAGTATAAATGTTACATTGTGTTTTCACTTTAAAATTTTGTGTCATTTAAGAGTACACCAAAACCAAATAGAACAAATAAACCTTCTACCCCTACAACTGCTGCTCGTAAAAAAAAAGACTTGAAGAATTTCAGGAATGTGGACAGCAACCTTGCCAACCTTATAATGAATGAAATTGTGGACAAGTAAGTTTTGCCATATTAAGTATTTTATTTTACATTTTTATTTTAAAAATTTTCAAAAATATATCATGTGTGCAGTAGATAATAAATACCTTGTCTAATTTACATACTTAATTGTTGCGACAGTTTTCATTTACTATAAATGAAGAAAACCTTTACTTTCCTGACTTAACTGTAGTTTCACTATTAGCATAAGAATGACTACATTTTTTAGAGCTTAGACTTCATAGTATAATAGCTAAACCACATTTCTGATGTGGAGCTAACTGAAACTATGTTTCTTAGTGGAACAGCTGTTAAATTTGATGACATAGCTGGTCAAGAGTTGGCAAAGCAAGCATTGCAAGAAATTGTTATTCTTCCTTCCCTGAGGCCTGAGGTAAGGACTTTGTATTATCATTTTCCTATAATATCATCCATTATTGAATCCATAGTAGCAGTAAAGAAATATTTAAGCTATGCTAGAATAATTAATAATTCATGTACCAGTAGAATTAATGTTTTTGAAAAGAAAAATCATTAACAATTGATGTTGTATGTTATTAAAGGAGAGGATGACGGTAAGGGTTCCTAATTCCCAATCCATTTTAATGTTTATAGGACAAATAGGTAACAGGAAATAATTTTTATATCAAGGTATGAGGGACTTAAAATTAACCAATATAAATCATGCTAGAGAAAGGAAAATTAAGATCAAATTATTCTTTAAGTCTAAGTTTGAAGAACAATTTTTAAAAGAATTATTTTCAAGGGTATTAAGTCATCAAAGTAAGAGAGCCAGTGAATGATGGGTGGGGACTTAACTTTCCATCCCATAATTTTAGGTTTGGTAAGGAAATTGGGTAATTGTGGAACTGATAATAAATATTTGATTTTCCAGAATTAGCACTGTTTTGGATTTTTCACAGTTCACTGATTGCATATTTGATGCTGTTCTGATAATGTTGCAAAAAATAAATCTGAGGATCCACTTCTGGCTCAATTATTTTTCTTCCTCTTGAACATTCAAGTCTTACAGACTCATTTACAGCATTAGTGAAAATGAAAATAGATGTTGTATGGTACATTGTAATGGATGTGCTTTTAAATGAATATGTAAAGGTTGTATGGCTGTTCCCTGTAGTCTCAGTCATTCTCATACTACCTTCATGCTGTATATAACTCACGAGTGCCAATTAAACTGGAACTTATTGAATACTTTTCAACTCTGCTTTCCTTATTTTACTTCTTACTCATTCTAAGTACATGAATCACTGCTTTGATACACTAACTGAAATTTTGCTAGTACACAAAAAATCTTAGGGAATATTCAAATAGAAGCATTTGTCCTTATATGAACCAAATCTATCTCTTGTACCACCTCAGACCATGCTTTGGGGAAACCTACTGTAGTTTATATACTGAACTGACTTTTTGCTGGAGTTATAGAAGAGTAGTGAATGTAGCAGAATAAGTTATGACAAAAATGCTAGTTGAAAGGATTCATATTATTGTAGTCCTGAAAAGGATCTTACTGAACATCTAACCCTTTTGTTGATAAACTAATCCTAAGATCTAAATAACTTGCTCAAGATTATAGTTAAGTGGTGGACCTAGGAAATGAAATAAAAAATAAGATATCTAGATTAAGTTTAGAACTGCCTCCTCCTCAGTGCTGTAGATGCCCCTAATTCTTAAGTGTGAGTTTTAGTATTTATTAAGTGCCATGCTTTTTAGAGTACAAAAATATATCTAAAATAAAGGTAAGTACTAAGGAAATAGTTGGACTACACTCGAAGTTATTTAGCTTCTGCTCTATCTGTACCTTTAGAGAGCGCATCTAAAGTGGAAAGTGAGGTCAAACAGCATATGAATTTGCATTTTAGGCATATTGACATGGTAGTGATATAATATGCAATTAAGCTGGAATAATGTGGAAATGTTAGTTGAAAGTTAGTTCAAATAAACCTAAATAACCTCAGGAAAGCCAGAAACCTCAGTAGATGTAATAAATAGGGGTCTGAGAAAGAGCAGGATCTGAGGTAGAGCCAGACCTCAGGGTTTGGACCATTTATCTCTGTATCTCCATACCTGCCAATTGAAACATTTTTTTTTCCTTCCAGTTCAGATTCCCAAGAAAGGGAATATGATTTTCTTATCTCATCTTTTCACAGTAGATCTATAAAATGGATCATGGTAAGCCTGTGAAATGGGTCCGATTTATCCCATCAAGCACCTCCATTGTGCAAAAATCAGCTTTATTTTTAATTCTCCACAATGGGGAGTTTGCATGGACCACAATGGAGACATTGTTAGACTAGATTGAAAAATAATTGGGTGTGACAGGCATTGTGATGAACTTACTCATTCTTCTATACTAGAATTTTTTATTTCTTTGTAGAAACACAGAATCATTGCTAATTCATTTAATTCTACAATTGGTTTTAAGGAGATGATTAATATTAAAGATAAATTCTTGAGATAATTAGTCTTCAGAGGTACTCAAAACACACGTTTTAATCCTTATTCATGAAATCATAGACCTAGAAAGGATATAACTCTTGTCCATCTCCCTTCCTTCAAACAGGACTATTCTTAATTATATTTTAATATTAAAAATAATTTTTAAAAATCACAAATATTAATCTTTGAAAATATTCAAACTGTACAGAATATAAAACTTCCCACTTTCAAAAACAACACTCAGTTTCAAAATAAAACTTCCCACTTTCAAAAACAACACTCAGTTTCAAAATACATCACAGTGATCTAAGTTTTTTCTCAAAAAGTTTACAAGGAAAATATATGTTCTTCTATATTTCAAAGACCTCTTCCATATGCATGTCATCTGTCAGCATTATCTTGAGCTCTTGTTTGTTCTCTTGCTACTAAATAACCGTTTTCTTACAGCTTTGTAGAATAATGTGACTTTACTTCAATTTAAAAAGGCTCTACTCTACCCACCACTAAAATTTCCATGAATTTCTAAATATGATGTTATCTTTAATATACCAGTTTGAATATTTGCCTTTTAAATACATTTTAGAACTTAGCTCTTTATTTTTTTTATTTTTAGCTCTTTATTTTTAACTAATAATCTTATTAAGTTGATTCTTTAGAATCAGCTAAATACAGAATCTAGTTAAAGTTAGAATATTAACTTGATGAATCCTTCACTCTTTTATACCACACATCCCCTACCCCTGTCCTCCCAGTATAGTTATTGCACCACTGTAGGTTAGATCAGTATTCGGTGCTTGTAAATGTTATTCACCAGCAAGCAGAGTAGGGTATGGTTTTGTTTTTCCTTGTATAGCTGTTTTTCTTCCCTAGAGTAAATAATTGTGTTTTTCATTTGGTTAGTTTTTATCTACCAACTGATAATTCTTCCTACACCATATCAGTCAGTTTTCCATATAGCCAAACTAATTTAGAAATCTGTTAAGCTCAGTTTCTTGTTTTTTGCTTTTTCTTGGAACTCTTTATTCTAGAGCCACCTCCTTCTGTTCCTTGCAGACTATTGCCCTCAATACCGATTTCAAAGCTGTTATATAACCTCTCTTCACCATCATGAAATTGTACTTTGTCTTTCTGCTATATTGGATCTCTTGGGATTTTTTTGGATTCCATATTTTCTACTTTCATGGTTATGTTCTCATTTTGATAGCATATATCCTCCATCAAGTTCCTAAGAAAGGATCATGTGAGACAATTTTTAAGACTTCACAAACCTGAAAATAAGTTTATTCTGCTGTTTTGCCTTGTTGATAATTTACATGTCAAGATTTAGGTTGGAAAGTATTTTCCCTTAGCATTTTAAAGACATTGTCCATTATTGCTTCTTATAAGGTACAAAGAATCAGTAATCAAGAATAACACTGGACTTGTTATTTTTATTTCCCAAAGCTTTGGGGTTCTGCTTTTTACACCTGCTATTCTGATATTTCACAGTTCGCTTCATTCATTTTCCTTTACTTTTCTTCTTTTTTTCTTAGTGGACACCTGTCTAGATACTCATCCTTTAATTCTGAAAAAGGTTCTGTATTTCTTTACATTTTTGTTCCATCTTTCTAAAACTTTCAAGATGGTTCTGAAACCCTACTAAATTGATCTTCTGAGATTTTTCAAATCTTTCCTCTTTAGTCTTCATTTCTTTGTCCTTTGTAGTACTTGCTGGGAAATTTTATCATATTTATTTTCCAACTATTTCCCTGAAATTTCAGGTACTGTGTCTTAGCTTCCAAGTACTCTTTGTTGTCCTCTGGTTAGCCCTTTTGTTTAGTTTCCTGTTCTTTTCATAGAAGCATTATCTTCCTGTATATAAGAATATTAATTACAGTTTTTGTGAAGTTTCATTTTATGTACTGGATTCTCTGTTTCTTCCTCCTTTTATTTTATTTTTTCTTTTGAACTGTTTAATGTTGGAAGCTTCTCTTAAATATCTGGTTATCTGGTTTTCCGTTTATACTAACCATAAAAATGTTGATTAGCAACTCTGTACATTCTATAAGCTCCATTTTTCCAACAGCATTCACTCACATCGTGCTTCAGTGTCACATTTTGGAAATTCTTGAAATATTTCAAACTTTTTCATTTTTGTTATATTTGTGTTCTGGTGATTTGTGATTAGTGATTATGACTTGTGAAAGTTCAGGTGATGGTTACCATTTTGTAGCAATCAAGTGTTTTTTAATTAAAGTATTTACATTGTTTCTTTAGATATAAGGCTATTGCACGCATAGTAGACTACAATAGAGTGTAAACATAACTTCTGTATGCACTGGGAAACCAGAAAAATTCATTTGACTTGCTTTATTGAGATATTTGGTTTATTGTGATGATCTAGAACCAACGTGCAATATTGCTGAGTATGCCTGCGCAGGTAAGCAGGGCTGATCAAGCAGAAAGGCTGCTATTTATTTGATTTCTCCAAATGTCTGTAGCTATAGCTCTTTTTTTTTCTGGGGTTATTCATATTCTCTAGAAAAGGATTTTCCAGTCTCTTGTTTGGAAAATATAATCTTGACTATTGGTGTTCTAGAAACTGGTTGAGAGAAGAGGACTTAGTTTTCTTTAAGACTGAGCTAATGCAAGTACTATTCTTACAGGTCAAAGTAGTTGAATATCTCTGGTCTCAGATGACATGATTGTCAGTGTAGAAAATCCCAAAGACTCAACACAAAAAATCTCCTGGAATTTACAAGTAATTATAGCAAAGTTGCAGGATATGAAGTTAACATACAGAAGTTAATTGCTTTCTTTATATACCAGCAATGAAAAATTGGAATTTGAAGTTTACAAAAACATACCATTTACATAACACTGAAAAAAAGAGAAATATTTAGGTATAACTACAATATGTGTCGCACAACATGTATTAAAAAAAAACAGAATTCTAATGAAAAAAATCAAAGATCTAAGTAAATGAAGAGATACCCTACATCAATGGATAGGAAGACTTAATATGAAGATGTCAGTTCTTCCTAACTCAATATATAGATTGAACACAAACCAGGTCAAAAGTCCAGCCAGTTATTTTGTGGATATTGGCAAACTGATTCTAAAATTTATGGAGAGGCAGAAGACCCAGAAGAGCCAACACAATATTGAAGTAGAAGAACAAAGTTAGAGGACTTACACTACCTGACTTCAGGACTTACATGGTGCTACAGTAATCATGCAGCATTATTCACCATAGCCAAGACATGAAAACAACCTAAATGTCCATCAGTCGGTAAATGGAGAAAGAAAATGTGATAGGTAGAGAGATAGGAATATTATCCATAAAAAAGGATATCTTCCATTTGTGGCATGAATAGACCTTAAGGGCATTATGCTAAATGAATTAAGTAAAACGGAGAATGCCAAATACTGTATGATCGCACTTATATGTAGAATCTAAGAAACAGAGTAGACAGCTGGTTGTGAAGGGTGAAAGGTTGGGGAGACAGAGGTGTTGGTTAAAGCATACAAACTTTGAATTATAAATAAGTCTGAGCATCTCAAATATAGCGGGATGACTATAGTTAACAGTACTGTACTGTATATTTGAAAGTTGCTATGAGAGTAGAGCTTTAAACTTCTCACCATAACAACAACAGAACAAATGGTAATTATGTGAGGTGAAAGATGTGTTAACTAACCTTATTGTGGTAAATATTTTTGCAGTATATATGTGTATCCAAAGGAATACTATTCAGCCATAAGAAGGAAACAAATCCTGCCATTTGCAACAACATGGATGGAGCTAGAGGGTATTATGCTCAGTGAAATAAGCCAGGCGGAGAAAGACAAGTGTCAAATTATTTCCCTCATTTGTGGAGTATAACAACGAAGCAAAACTGAAGGAACAAAGTAGTAGCAGACTCAGAGATTCCAAGAAGGAACTAGTGGCCACCAAAGGGGAGGGGTGTTGGAGGGTGGGTGGGGCAGGTGGGAGAAGGGGATTGTAGGGTATTTTGTTTAGTACACATGGTGTGGGGAATCACGGGGAAAACAGTGTAGCACAGAGAAGGCAAACAGTGAAACTGTGTCATCTTACTACACTGATGGACAGTGACTGAATTGGGGTATGAGTGGGGACTTGATAATATGGGTAAATGTAGTAATCACATTGTTTTTTCATGTGAAACCTTCATAAGAGTGTATATCAATAATACCTTAATAAAAATATATATATATATATCTGTATCAAATCATTACATGGCTTATTTTATTGAGGATAATACCTGTAGATCCATCCATGTTGTTGCAAATGGCAGGATTTCTTTTCTTTTTATGGCTGAATAACATTCCAATGTGTACATGTACTGCATCTTCTTTATCCATTCATCTACTGATGGACACTTAGGTTGCTTCCATTTCTTGGCTATTGTAAATAGTGCTGCGATAAACATAAGGGTGCATATGTCTTTTTCAAATTGGGCTGCTGCAGTCTTAGGGTAAATTCCTAGGAGTGGAATTCCTGGGTCAAGCGGTATTTCTATTTTTAATTTTTTCAGGAACCTACATACTGCTTCCACAAGGGTTGCGCCAATTTGCAGTCCCACCAAGTGTAGGAGGGGTCCCATTCCTCCGCATCAGCTGCATTTGTTGTTTCTTGTCTTTTGGGTAGTGGCCATTCTAACTGGTGTGAGGACATATCTCATTATGGTTTTAATTTGCATTTCCCTGATGATGAGTAATGTGGAACATCTTTTCATTTGCCTGTTGGCCATTTGTATTTCTTCTTGGGAGAAGTGTCTGTTCAGGTCGTCCGCCCAAATACTATGATTTCATTTATTTGTGAAATATAAAAACAAAACAGAACAGAAGGAACAAAACAGCATTAGACTCATACACACTAAGAAGTGACTAGTGGTTACCAAGGGGGAGGGGATTGGGCTTTGGAAATGGGGGAAGAGGGAGACTGTTGAAACACTGTGATGTACTTTTGATAATCAAAAAAAAACATTGTACACCTTAAACTTACACAATGTTATGTCAGTTATATCTCCAAGCTGGAAAAGATAATAAATTCAAAAAAAGCTACAGTGTTTAAGACAGCATGTCATTGTTGAAAGAATAGACAAATAGATGAGTGGTACAGAATAGAGAGAGTCCAGAAATAGATCCACAGAAATATATTCAACTTGATAAAGGAGCAAAGCCAATTTGATGAAGAAAGGATAGCCTTTCCACAAATGGTGCTAGAACAGCTGAACATTCACATGCAAAAAATGAATGTAGGCACATACTTTACATCTTTCACAAAAAACTAATTCAAAATTGGGCACAGACCTAAGTGTAAAGCCAACTGAACTGTATAACTGCTAGAAGGTAACATAGGAGAAGATCTGGATGCTCTTTGGTTTAAGAATGACTTACAAGATACAACACTAAAAGCATGATCCTTGAAAAAAAAATTGACACACTGAGCTTTATTAAAGTTTAAAACTTCCCTGTGAAAGACATTATTTAGAGAATGAGAGACAAGCCACAGACCTGGAGAAAATCTTTGCAAAACATATAAAAGACTAGTATCCAAAATATTTAAATAAATTTTAAAACTCAACAGTAAGGAAACAAGCACCCCAATTAAAATATGGGAAAGATCTGAACAGACACCTTATCAAAGAAGATATACAAATGACAAGCATATGAAACAATATTCAGAATCATTTGTCCTTAGGGAATTGCAAGTAAAACAATAGTAAGATTCCACTAAACACTTATTAAAAAGGCTAAAATCCAAACACCAGCAACACAAAATGCTGCTGAGGATGTAGAGAAACATGAACTGTCATTCATAGCTGGTGGAAAGGCAAAATGATAAAGCCACCTTAGAAGAAAGTTTGGCAGTTTGTTACAAAACTGAACATACATATTCTTACCATGCTATCCAGTAGTTGCTTTTTTTTAGTATTTACCCAAATGAGTAAAAAACTTCTGTGCACACAAAACCCTGCACATGAATGTTTTTTTTCCCCGCTTGGAAATTTTTTTTTTTATTAATCTATAATTACATGTGCAACATTATGGTTACTAAACTCCCCACTTCATCAGGTCCCCCGCACCTACCCCATTACAGTCACTGTCCATCAGCGTAGTGAGAAGCTATAGAATCACTACTTGTCTTCTCTGAGTTGTAAAGCCCTCCCCGTGCCCCCCCCCAACATGTGTGCTAATCGTAATGCCCCTTTTCCCCCCTTGTCCTTCCCTTCCCATTCATGCACCCCAGTCCCTTTCCCTTTGGTAACTGCTGGTCCGTTCTTGGGTTCTGTGAGTCAGCTGCTGTTATTTTCTTTCAGTTTTTGTCTTTGCTCTTATGCTCCTCATATCAGTGAAGTCATTTGATACTTGTCTTTTTTCCCTTGGCTTATTTCACTGAGCATAATACCTTCTAGCTCCGTCCATGTTGTTGCAAATGGTAGGATTTGTTTTCTTCTTATGGCTGAATAATATTCCATTGTGTATATGTACCACCTCTTCTTTATCCATTCATCTACAGATGGGCACTTAGGTTGCTTCCATTTCTTGGCTATTGTAAATAGTGCTATGATAAACATAGGAGTGCATCTGTCTTTTTCAAACGGGGCTGCTGCATTCTTAGGGTAAATTCCTAGGAGTGGGATTCCTGGGTCAAATGGTATTTCTATTTTGAGTTTTTTGAGGAACCTCCATATTGCTTTCCACAATGGTTGAACTAATTTGCATTCCCACCAGCAGTGTAGAAGGGTTCCCTTTTCTCCACATCCTCGCCAACATTTGTTGTTGTTCGTGTTTTGGATGTTGGCCATCCTTACTGGTGTGAGGTTATACCTCATTGTGGTTTTAATGTGCATTTCTCTAATGATTAGCGATGTGGAGCATCTTTTCATGTGCCTGTTGGCCATCTGAATTTCTTCTTTGGAGAAGTGTCTATTCATGTCCTCTGCCCATTTCTTACTTGGATTATTTGCTTTTTGTTTGTTGAGGTGTGTGAGTTCTTTATATATTTTGGATGTCAACCCCTTATCGGATATGTCATTTATGAATATATTCTCACATACTGTAGGATGTCTTTTTGTTCTACTGATGGTGTCCTTTGCTGTACAGAAGCTTTTCAGCTTGATATTGTCCCACTTGTTCATTTTTGCTTTTGTTTCCCTTGCCCAGGGACATATGTTCATGAAGAAGTTGCTCATGTTTATCTCCAAAAGATTTTTGCCTATGTTTTTTTCAAAGAGTTTTATGGTTTCATGACTTACATTCAGGTCTTTGATCCATTTTGGGTTTACTTTTGTGTATGGGGTTAGACAGTAGTCCAGTTTCATTCTCTTACATTTAGTTGTCCAGTTTTGCCAACACCAGCTGCTGAAGAGGCTGTCATACCCCCATTGTATATCCAAGGCTCCTTTATCATATATTAATTGACTGTTTTTGTTTGGGTTAGTGTTTGGATTTTCTATTCTGTTACACTGGTCTATGGGTCTGTTTTTGTGCCAATACCAAATTGTTTTGATTACTGTGGCTTTGTATTACAGCTTGAAGTCAGGGAGCATAATTCCCCGTGTTTTATTCCTCCTTCTCAGGATTGCTTTGGCTATTCGGGGTCTTTTGTGGTTCCATATGAATTTTAGAATTATTTGTTCCAGTTCATTGAAGAAAGCTGTTGGTATTTTGATAGGGATTGCCTTCAATCTGTAGATTACTTTGGGTAGTATAGTCATTTTGACAATATTTATTCTTCCTAGCCAAGAACATGGGATGAATTTCCATTTGTTAGTGTCCTCTTTAATTTCTCCTAGGAGTGTCTTGTAGCTTTCGGGGTATAGGTCTTTCACTTCCTTCGTTAGGTTTATTCTTAGGTATTTCATTCTTTTTGATGCAATTGTGAATGGAATTGTTTTCCTGATTTCTCTTTCTGTTAGTTCATCATTAGTGTATAGGAAAGCAACAGATTTCTGTGTGTTAATTTTGTATCCTGCAACTTTGCTGAATTCAGATATTAGTTCTAGTAGTTTTGGAGTGGAGCCTTTAGGGTTTTTTATGTACAATATCATGTCATCTGCAAATAGTGACAATTTGACTTCTTCTTTACCAATCTGGATGCCTTGTATTTCTTTGTTTTGTCTGATTGCCGTGGCTAAGACCTCCAGTACTATGTTGAATAACAGGGGAGAGAGTGGGCATCCCTGTCTTGTTCCCGATCTTAGATGAAAAGCTTTCAGCGTCTCACTGTTAAGTATGATGTTACCTGTGGGTTTGTCATATATGGCCTTTATGATGTTGAGGTACTTGCCCTCTCTACCCATTTTGTTGAGAGTTTTTATCATGAATGGATGTTGAATTTTGTCAAATGCTTTTTCGGCATCTGTGGAGATGATCATGTGGTTTTTGTTCTTCTTTTTGTTGATGTGGTGGATGATGTTGATGGATTTTCGAATGTTGTACCATCCTTGCTTCCCTGAGATGAATCCTACTTGATCATGGTGTATGATCCTCTTGATGTGTTTTTGAATTCGGTTTGCTAATATTTTGTTGAGTGTTTTTGCATCTATGTTCATCAGGGATATTGGTCTGTAATTTTCTCTTTTGGTGAGGTCTTTGCCCGGTTTTGGTATAAGAGTGATGCTGGCTTCATAGAATGAGTTTGGAAGTATTCCCTCCTCTTCTATTTTTTGGAAAACTTTAAGGAGAATAGGTGTTGTTTCTTCTCTATGTGTCTAGTAGAATTCAGAGGTGAATCCATCTGGTCCGGGCGTTTTGTCCTTGGGTAGTTTTTTGATTACCGATTCAATTTCGTTGCTGGTGATTGGTATGTTTAGGTTTTCTGTTTCTTGCTTTGTCAGTCTTGGAAGGTTGTATTTTTCTCAGAAGTTCTCCATTTCTTCTAGGTTTTCCAGCTTGCTAGCATATAGATTCTCATAGTATTCTCTTATAATTCTTTGTATTTTTGTGAGGTCCATCGTGATTTTTCCTTTCTCATTTCTGATTCTGTGTATGTGTGTAGATTCTCTTTTTCTTCTTAATAAGTCTGGCTAGGGGTTTATCTGTTTTGTTTATTTTTTCAAAGAACCAAGTCTTGGTTTCATTGATTTTTTTCTGTTGTTTTATTCTTCTCAATTTTATTTATTTCTTCTGTGATCTTTATTATGTCCCTCCTTCTGGTGACTTTGGGCCTCATTTGTTCTTCTTTTTCCAATTTCAGTAATTGTGTCTCTAGACTATTCATTTGGGATTGTTCTTCCTTCTTTAAATAGGCCTGGATTGCAATATATTTTCCTCTTAGAACTGCCTTTGCTGCATCCCACAGAAGTTCTGGCTTTGTGTTGTTGTTGTCATTAGTCTCCATATATTCTTTGATCTCTGTTTTAATTTGGTCATTGATCCATTGATGATTTAGGAGAATGTTAAGTCACCATGTATTCGTGAGCCTTGTTGGTTTCTTTCTAAAATTTATTTCTAGTTTTATACCTTTGTGATCTGAGAAGTTGGTTGGTAGGATTTCAGTATTTTTGAATTTACTGAGGTTCTTTTTGTGGCCTAGTATGTGGTCTATTCTGGAAAATGTTCCATGTGCACTTGAGAAGAATGTGTATCCTGTGCTTTTGGGTGTAGAGTTCTGTCGATGTCTGTTAGGTCTATCTGTTCTAGTGTGTTGTTCAGTTCCTCTGTGTCTTTACTTATTTTCTGTCTGGTTGATCTGTCCTTTGGAGTGAGTGGTGTGTTGAAGTCTCCTAAAATGAATGCATTGCTTTCTATTTTCTCCTTTGATTCTGTTAGTATTTGTTTCACATATGTCGGCGCTCCTGTGTTGGGTGCATATAAATTTAAAATGGTTATATCCTCTTGTTGGACTGACCTCTTTATCATTATGTAACATCCTTCTTTATCTCTTGCTACTTTCTTCGTTTTGAAGTCTATTTTGTCTGATACAAGTACTGCAACACCTGCTTTTTTCTCCTTGTTTTTTGCATGAAATATCTTTTTTCATCCCGTCAGCTTTAGTGTGTGTATATCTTTGGGTTTGAGGTCAGTCTCTTGTAAGCAACATATTCATCGGTCTTGCTTTTTTATCCATTCTGTTACTCTGTGTCTTTTGATTGGTTCATTCATCCATTTACATTTAGGGTGATTATCGACACATATGTACTTATTGCCATTGCTGGCTTTAGATTCGTGGTTACCAAAGGTTCAAGGGTAGCTTCTTTACTATCTAACTTAACTTTCTTGTTAAGTTATTGTAAACACAGTCTGATGATTCTTTATTTCTCTCCCTTCTTATTCTTCCTCCTCCATTCTTTATATACTAGGTGTTTTATTCTTTGCCTTAGTTAGTATTTGGATGGTGTGCTTTCTTTGCTATGATTTTATTTTCTCTGGTGACATCTTTTTAGCCTTAGGAGTGCTTCCATCTAGAGCAGTCCCTTTAAGATATCCTGTAGAGGTGGTTTATGGGAGGCAAATTCCCTCAGCTTTTGCTTCTCTGGGAATTATTTAATCACTCCCTCAAATTTAAATGATAATCGTGCTGGATACAATATTCTTGGTTCGAGGCCCTTCTGTTTCATTACGCTAAATATATCATGCCATTCTCTTCTGGCTTGTAAGGTTTCTGTTGAGAAGTCTGATGACAGTCTGATGGGTTTTCCTTTGTAGGTGATCTTTTTTCTCTGTCTAGCTGCCTTTAATACTCTGTCTTTATCTTTGATCTTTGCCATTTTAATTATTATGTTTCTTGGTGTTGTCTTCCTTCGGTCTATTGTGTTGGGGGATCTGTGGGCTTCCATGGTCTGAGAGACTATTTCCTTCCCCAGCTTGGGGAAGTTTTCAGCAATTATTTCTTCAGAGACACTTTCTGTCCCTTTTTTTCTCTCTTTTACTTCTGGTACTCCTATAATGCAAATATTGTTCTATTTGGATTGTTCACACATTTCTCTTAATATTCTTTCATTCCTAGAGAGCCTTTTATCTCTCTCTGCCTCAGCTTCTCTATATTCTTGTTCTCTTATTTCTAGTCCATTAACTGTCTCTTGCATCTCGACCAGTCTGCTGCCAAGCCCATCGATCGCTTGTCTCATTTCTGCATTGTCTTTCCTGACTTCCCTCACTTCCTCCCTTAGCTCTTGCATATTTCTCTGTATATACATCAGCATGGTTATGAGTTTTATTCTGAGTACTTTCTCAGGAAGATTGTGCATGTCCATCCCATGAGGCTCCCTCTCTGGGGTTGTCTGGCTAAGCTTTGTTTGTAATATTCCACCTGCCTTTCATGGCGATAGAAGTGGTCCCCAATAGGTGCCACTTGTGTCAGGTGGGCTCTTTAAGACTTTTACAGGGAAAAAAAAAACTCCCACTGGGTATAGATTCTGTGAGGATGCTGTAGGTGGTGCTGCTGTTTTAGTATTCCGCAGCCACAGTGGCTCCGCTGGATCTTTTGTCGCTCTGGCCGGGGGTGGGGGAACTAATGGGAGGCTGCTGATCTCTGTGGGAAACCTTGGCACGGCTGCTTTGTCCACCACCCAAGGGGTCCTAAATTCCCCAGGACTCCCAGCCTGCTGGGCTGAGTGCACTGGGACAATTTTATTCCGCTGTTGGCCCTTGTCTGTTTAAGACTTTTGAAAAAGCGCTCACTTTTCTTTTGTCCCAGGGAGCCGGCTGAGGGGACCTACCATGTCGGAACCTGCACTTCTGTTTCTCTAATCTCCGATACACCACGCTAAGTGTGTCAGTGCTCCCGGCGCAGATCACCAGGGCTGGTCATTTGGGGGACCTGTGCTTTCACTCCCTGCCTGCTCTGAATCTTTTCCTCCCACCAGTGCGCTAGGGTGGGAGAGTGTTTGGGTCCCACCAGGTTGCAGCTTTGTATCTTACCTGCTTCATTAGGCACTGAACCCTCGCAGGTGTAGCTGTAGCCTGTTGTTGTCCTGTATCTTGTGGTCTCCCTCTTTTAGGAATAGTTGTATTTGTTTTATATTCATAAATATATATGGTTTTGGGAGGAGATTTCCGTCGCCCTGCTCACGCTGCCATCTTCCCAGAAGTCCCCACATGAATGTTTATAGCAGCTTTATTTGTACTTGTCAAAACTTGGAAGCAAGCCAGATGTTTTTCACTGGATAAATGGGTACATATAGTATATTCACATAAGAATATACTGTTGAGCACTAAAGTGAAATGCACTACTAAGAAGCCATAAAGATATACAGAGGAATCTTAAGTGTGTATTGCTAAATCAAAGAAGCCAATCTGAAAAGGCTAATGATTCCAACTATATGACATTCTATACTAGCAAACTCTGAAGACAGTAAAAATATCAGTGGTTGCTAGGGGTTCATGGGGAGGCAGGGAGAGAGGAATGAATTGATGGAGCACAGGTGATTTTTTTTGGACTGTGAAACTATTCTGTATGATACTGTGATAGTGGATACCTGACACAAATAGTAAACCCTAATGTAAAGTATAGAGTTCAATTAATAATTATCAATATTGTTTCAACAGTTGTAATAAATGTGCCACATTAATGCAAGATTATTATAATAGGGGAAATTGCGTAGGTGAGGAGTTACATGGAACTCTGTATTTTCCATTAAATTTTCTGTAAACCAAAACCAGTAAAAAAAAGTAGTTTTTCTTTTAAAGTTGAATATCAGCCATTTCATATGGTTCACCTTAAAAATACATACACCTTTACTATTAAGTAAGGTGTTGTCAGTCTAGTGCTTCATGCTCTATTCCTGCCATGCCTCGTGTCTCTGAGTCTAGAGATTCTGCCTTAATTTCTCTAGAGAATAAAACTTCTTCCTTTGGTTGTCCAGAGGAGTACTTGCCCGAGTGCCCTTGGGTGGGTACAGGAACATGGTTTAGGTTGTTCATCATACACATTTTAAATCTCTTTGTCTGATTTTGGCCACTTAACTTACTGCTCCTTTCCCTGGCACCTGAGGTCTCCAGTTCCAGAGCTTTTCCAGGGTTTTTCATTGACATCAGTTTGCTCTTTCCCTCTGGTTTCTCCCTTCACAGGCAGGCTCTTTTAGGTCCCTCAGTTTTGCTAAATAATTTACCATCCTCTATCAATTTTCTGTGTACAGAATTTGTGTCCTATGTTGTCTCCTTTCACATTCGTTTTGTTATCAAGATTTACATCTTTTTTATTCATTTACCATTATTTTGGTGAGATTTCTAAAGGAGAGGAGAAACATTCCTATACTCTGTGTGTCTTTTTTAAATAGTCTGCTTTTATTTTTGTCAGTGAAGATTTGGTTGTATTTTATTTTGTTTTCTGTTTCATTAATTACACTAATTTATTGATAAAGCATTTTGTTTAGAGCTCTGGACAGTTCTGTTTGGGAGGATGCTACTGAAAAAAGGTGCTTTTTAGATGGCAAGTAATACTTAAAATGTCTGTAAAAAAGTATCTCCAGAATCATAGTTGTAAACTAAAATATGTATTTTTAAGTTGTTTACAGGGCTTAGAGCACCTGCCAGAGGATTGTTACTCTTTGGTCCACCTGGAAATGGGAAAACAATGCTGGTAAGAATTCTTTCTAAGTTTGAAACTTTTATTTAGGTATTAGAGATAATAATGTAAAAAAAAGAAACTTTACATTATCCCTGAGTCTGTTATCTATGATTTGTGTTTTGCTATAACCTACTTCTTTTAAATTTCTAAACCAGTGTTCAATGACAGAATAGATGAAAAACCATATATATTATCTTCAGTAATATATTTTGGACTCGTTAAATTTAACAGTGTAATTTTCATTATTTTTCCCAAGTTAAATAGTGACATTTTCACTTTAAAGGAGTTTACCTTACTATATTAAGTATCTTCCTATTAACTTTTTTACTATCTTAACAGCTTTATTTAGTCAGCATGATACACATTTTTTTTTAGTTGAGATATAATTGACATAAAACAGATTTTTAAAAAATAATACCTTTTGCCAGAACTTTTTACTAGGATCTGGATACCTCTTTCTCTTCCATAGTTCTTATAAAGGGAAAAAATAAATAGGGAAAGAATTACTTTTTCCCTTAGCTCTTTATCTTTCTCCAGCCAGCTGTCTTTCCATAACTAAGAAAAGAATAAAACCTTTTTTTTTAACCTCTCCATTTCCATTCTCCCTTAGCAAACAAAAAGCTTGGAAAGAAGCACAGCTAGACCTTTCCTTATTGCTAAGAAGGAAACACATTGACTGCTGTACATTGGGAATTGTGTCAGACCTTATATTTTTAGAAAATCTTTTTTCTAATACTTAAATTGATTACATGTTGTTATTTTTTTAAAGCAAGATATTGAATTAATATAATATTTGCCCTTGTGAATTTTAAAGGCTAAAGCAGTAGCTGCAGAATCTAATGCAACATTCTTTAATATAAGTGCTGCAAGTTTAACTTCAAAATACGTGAGTATTCTTTTCCCAGTATTGTCATGTTTTAAGTTACTGTCTAAATGTTACTGTGTTAAGTATAAATAGCAATAACATTACACAAAAATATTATTCTATGAGTTTTATATCTTTTATTTAGATGGGATGAATATCACTCTTCAAAGTAGAAAGTTATATGCATTTGTTGGGCACTTTTAAGATTAGAATTATGCTGTCAAATACTGTATTAGTTTGCTAGGCTGTGTAACAAAGTACCATGAACTAGCTGGTTTAAACAACAGAAATGTATTGTCTGACAGTTTTGGAGGCTACAGAAGTCTAAGTAGATTGGCAAGTTTCTCAATTTTGTAAAAATAATTAAAAATAAATATAAAGTAATACCTCTGTTCCTGGTTACATTTTGTTACCTTGTGAAATTTTATAACTAAAATTGTTATTAAAGTAGGTGAACCCACATTATGCACATAATATAATGGAAAACAGTCTTGGAAGTTAGAAGATAGGGATTCCAACCTAACTTTTACATTCTGAGTTGGCCTTAGAAAGTATCACTTTAAGCCTTAACCTCATTTATAAGATGTTGATGTCATTAGAGGTGATCTCTTTCAGTTCCTTCCAGCTCTGAGAATATTTGTTTCTTTTTTCTTTTTCTTTTTCTTTTTAAATAAAATGTTCAATTCAAAGAATAAATGCCACCTAGAGGACAGAATAGTTTTTACAATATATTACCCCAACTTTGTGACCCTTTTTTCATTAGATGCCTTGATGTATAGATTGGTTTTAGTATTGTGTCTCAAGGGGTATTCACAGACCTCCTGGTCTACCTGGAAATATTTTGATATTTATTGACAGTGGTAATGTAAGAATGAGTTTTCAAGGTGTTCTTGATAAAGCAAGTTTTATTTAGGAGAGCACTTTCCAACTTAACCTCCTCTGTAAATATAGCCTGTAGCCTAGGCCTTACAGAATGTGTATAGCATCTCTTTCTCTCTCCTAGTATTCCCTCTTCTCACTACTAATAGCTGTAAAAGTCTCAGGTCTTAGGAATGTAGCGTGAAGAAAATAGAGATATATTTCATTTTAAAATGTACTTACCAGACTGTACTAAGTAATAAAGAGCCTATTTTCTAAAATAATGAGGGACAATTCAGTAATACCCCCCCTTCCTTAAACCAAAGTTTTGGTTGTCAAAACTTTCAATCATGAAATTTAAAAAGCTGGAATAATACTGCATTTTATGTAACAGTGTATAATGCCTGTTTCAGGTGGGAGAAGGAGAGAAATTGGTGAGAGCTCTTTTTGCTGTGGCTCGAGAACTTCAGCCTTCTATAATTTTTATAGGTAAGAATATGTCTTCTAACTTAGTTGAACATTTGTGAAATTCCCCCCTTCAAATATGAGAAGTATGATAGGAAAGTTTATTCAGGATGAAAAAAGTTTTAAAGAACTACAAAGTTAAAGACTAATGAATTGAGTAGGACCTACTGTATTAATAACTTGCTGGATTAATCTCAGATGAATCATATAGCCTGGGTTTTAATTATTTTAATTAAAGTCTTTTCCTTGTATTTCCCCTAGATGAAGTTGATAGCCTTTTGTGTGAAAGAAGAGAAGGAGAACATGATGCTAGTAGACGTCTAAAAACTGAATTTCTAATAGAATTTGATGGTGTAAGTATTATGATATTTTTAACTCGATAGCATTTTAATGTATTATTTACATATTAAATGACCCAAATTAGAAATACAGATATGTTTATTATGTTTTATTACTGTATCTAAAAGTATTAAAAAATTTTTTGGCTTATAGGTACAATCTGCTGGCGATGACAGAGTGCTTGTAATGGGTGCAACTAACAGGCCACAAGAGCTTGATGAGGCTGTTCTCAGGTAGGGAGATTTATGTAGGATCACACATTTATTATAGGTATATGTCTACTCATGTGTTCATCTCACGTATTTCTTATTTCCTTCACTCTGAATTTGGAGACTAAATTCAGCATTTTCCCTCATGTATCCACTCTCTGGCCTGTTGTCACCAACTACAGATTTTGAGGAGAGGGCCAGTATGCTGTCAGGAAAACCAGTATTCACTTTATGGTTTTAGGCAAATTGCATTTCTTCTGGTTTGTGTTAAATCATCTTGAAGCTCTAAAATTAGTTCTTACCTCTTTTACTGGGTTACATGAGAAGCTGATAAAAGCAGGACTAATGGGAACTATGTTATCTGTTCTTATACTTTGAACAAATTTGTTCCCTTCCCACTGGGAGGACAGTTTGGCTCAGCATAAAATTCTTGGGCCTCCTTTTCTTTTCCTGAGGAATTTATAACAATGCCCCATTGTTTCTAGGATTGGATGTTGCAGTGTAAAAGTCAGAAGCCAGCCTGCTTTGATTCAGAGTTATGGCCTAACTTTATTTCTTCTCTTTGCTAGATTCAATTTTCAACCATTGAAATCTAGTTATTTGAAAAATATATTGGTTGATCTGTGTTTATTTTTCCTGGGATTTGGTGTTTAAATTGCTAGTTTGGAACTTCTTTTGTTTTTGGTAAAGTTATTTAAAATAGTATTTCCTAATTCATTTTTCTGTTTTTTTTTCTTCTACGCCCAATTTTTGCATTATGTTACATCTTTTTGCCTTCCGTATCTGTAATTTCCTTTCTAATCCTTTTTGACTCCTAGATCTCTCTTTTTGTTCCATTTTGTCTGTTTTCCCACTTCTCCTTATTTCTTACTGGGTTAGTGTCTAATCTCCTTTCTGCTACTATATTTGTAAATTTTGTGTGATGTATGGCTTTCTTTTTCTTTTTCATTATGTTCTTGATCTTTATGACCCCATTTTTCATCTTCTGTTGTCTTATTCCCTTGAGCTTTTGTATGTCATTGCCCTGAACCTTTTTATCTCACTGAGCTCTTATTTCATAGAAGATTTATTTTCATTATTTTATTTCATGGAGAGATATTTGGTCTGTGGCAAAAATGTGTGCATGTTCTTCAGTTTGTCTCTTTTACATTTATTATTTTCCCTCGTTGAGGGGCACTACTTTTTTTTTAAATTAGTCCTGTGCTTTTGCCTCTTTTGCTCATTATTTTTGAGTACGGGGAGTTTTCTTGGAAAACCCAGTTTTGGAAGGACATTTTAGGAGAAGAGCTCAAAAAGTAAGATGAGAGCAAGTAACTTGAGTCATTCTATAAATCCCCTGGACTAACAGGCAATATTCCTGACTCATGATAAAGTGCTACCTAATAGAAGTGTATAAATAAGAGATAGGTGGATTTAGTCTCCTTCAACTAAAAAAGATTGGTCATTGCAAGAGCACTTCTCATCTTGTTAGAGAGATTGATGTCTTCTTACAAAGATGCGTCTTTCAGTTTCTTTGTTCAGCCTCACCTTCCTTGCCATTCCGCTGCTGCTGACTAGGGGCCACGTATTCTATAGATCCAATCCTCAAATGCTTGTTTAAATATGGGGAAGTTGAGTTTATTACCCCTCAGAGTGTGCTCTGTTTTCTTTGGAAAAACTTGATGCTCTGACAGCCATGTCTAGAATCTGCAGTAGCAGATCCTGTGTGTATCCTCCTTTGGTAGTGTGATTTTCACTGCTCTAGGAAGCCCTTCATACATTTTAGTTCTGTAAATGTTGTGTAGTTTGTTGATAATGAAGTTTACATTTTTTTTCTTTTGTCCTTGATGATTTTACTTGTTTTCAGTTTCAAGAAAACAGTAGAGATCTCTTTATTCCACTTATTATATCAGATATTGTTTAAAGCATTATTTCTATTAAAAACATACACATACAAAAATGACTGATTTAATTCTGACAATACTGAATTTAGGATTTTTAAACATTAACTAGAGAATTTTAAAAGAGTAACTCTAAAAATAGCTTTTCTCATTGATGACTACTAAGATGCATTCAAATTCTTTGAGCATTATACTTAAATCTTTCTCTTATCATTTGCTTCTTGAACTGAGTTACCTTTAAATTCAAAACTTTATTTCTGAAATTGCTTGAATCCTCTTTTTTTAGGCGTTTCATCAAACGGGTATATGTGTCTTTGCCAAATGAGGAGGTATGTATCTATGTTTGCATTTTTTTTCTATTAAGCAGAAACAAGAACTACCATCTTGACAGTATGGTACAGCCACATTGGAAAACAGTTTGACAATTTCTTAAAAAGATAAACTTACTGTAGGAGCCAATGCCTAAGAATCTACTCAAGAGAAATGAAAACATGTCTACACAAAGGCATATACAAGAATTTTTATAGCAGCATTATAAATAATAGCCAAGAACTGCAAAGAATGTAAAATATTCATCAGTTGATGAATGGACCAACAAATTGGTATATCCATTTAATGGAATACTATTCAGCAAAAAAAGGATTGCAGTGTTTATACATGCTATAATATGCAAAAGCCTCAAAACCATTATACTAAGTGAAAGACACCAGATGCAAAAGATAACATGATTCTGTTTATATGAAACGTCCAGAAAAGACAAATTTCTAGAAACATAAAGCAGCTTGTGGTTTGCTCAAAGGCTAAGATGGGGGGAATGGGGATAATAGAGATGTTCTAAAACAGGCTGATGGTAATGGTTACACAACTCTGAATTTATTAAAAGTCATTGAACTATACACTTATAGTGGGTGAGTTTCATGTTATATGAATTCATACATCTATAAAACTGTTTTAAAAAAATTATAGTTGTGTAGTTCAGACCTTAACACCCTTGCTAATAACAGGAGCTACCTCCTTAGTGCTTTATTTGGATTATCTTTAATTTTCTCAGGAACTCTCAAAAAATGGTAGTTTTAACTCCATTTAACAGACATGAGTATCTTATATATAAGAGGTAGAGTAATTTGTGTAAGATTTTTCAGTTGATAAATCGGAGTCAGGATTTGAGCCTGATTCCCGGATATTTTATTAAGCTAATTCTTAGGACTGATAATTCTTTAATACTTCTTTTCAGACACGACTACTTTTACTTAAAAACCTATTATGTAAACAAGGAAGCCCATTGACCCAGAAAGAACTAGCACAACTTGCTAGGTGAGTAATTTGGTCTATCTTACAACTGTTTTTTCAAAGAGTTCTTTTTCTGTTTTGTTTAAAGTAAGCTCAAGAATGAAATGAGTAATTCGTTTATCAGAAAACTTGTCTCGTCCTCTATTTCCTTTGCCTTCCTATCTCTTATTATATATGTGGTTTCTAAATTTCAATTTCTAGATACTCTTCAAGATGTGATGAAAATACTATATTTAATATTGAATAATGGTACAATATTCCTTTTATAAACTTATTAAACTTAGTGATATTAAAGTAACTTTAAAACTCTAAAACATATCTGTCTACACCAACACATATTTTTATATGAATTTTTTCTTTTTGTATTACACATAATTTTTTTACTTTTACAAAAATCTTCAACTTTTTTTATGAGTGGTGTACTTAGAAACTGAATAGCAAGGTACTTAAGTAAAAACTGAATTAAGGAGATGCATTGGGAATTTTAATCACTGAAAATCTTATAATTTAAAATATTCAACAGATACATGATTAGGTAGTCATTTTAGTAAAAACTTTTGAGTTCCCAGGTACATATGAAAAAAACCCAAATTCAGTACTTGGACATATTGAGGTCTTTCTTCTTCATGCCAATAAAGAATTCAGCTAATAATGTTTGACCTCTATCCTGTTTTATTTTCCTCCTTCCCTTCCTCCTTAGTCCTAGTTCCCTTTGTAATCTCTTGGCTGCCCAGGATTCTCCACTGTAGCATCCCATTCATGTGTGCCTCTTTTTGTCAATGTCTTCTACCCCAGACCCTTCCTTCACCCTGTCCTACATTTAAAGAAATCTACTTTTACTGGCCATTATTCCATCAGAGTAATGCTTTTTGTCCAAATAAAGTATCATTAACTAATAGAAAACTAATTATGATATGTGTCATTTGCCAGTAATGGCATATAGATATTAGGTTTCCAGGGGATGTTACAATTTAATGGAGCCTCCTGCTAAAAATAATATGCCTTAATCTGAAAAAAAGGTTCTGATGAAGACAATTGGAGGCATTACAAGGAGTGAGCAGTAGGCTGCTGTTTTCAGCAAGTGGGCCTTTCTGTGCCCTAAAACCAAATCACATAGTTGTCTGCTTGATGACAGAGGCAAACTAGGTTTACCCTCTTATTATATGGAGATTTTAAGCCTGCAAAGTTGGAAATAATTTGTTCTTTCTTCCCTTCCATCCTCAGAATGACCGATGGATACTCAGGAAGTGATCTAACAGCTTTGGCAAAAGATGCAGCACTGGGTCCTATTCGAGGTAGGTGTATAAGAGATTGAAACATTTGGAATTACTTGTTAGACCACTTTAGAAATTTAAGAAATCCCTACTGAGAGATATTTATTGTTAATAGCAAAGCAGTAAAGCTGTGTCACTGGAAAATCTATTACAAAATAGTTTCCAGACTTAGGGTTAGCAAACTTTATTGAGTAAAGGGCCTGACTGTAAATATTTCAGGTACTTAAGCTCTTTGTTGCATATTATCCTATTTTTGTGATGCAAAAAACACAAATATGAAACAATTCTTAGCTTATAGACTGTACAAAGTCCATGGGTCAGTGGATCATGACCTCCGTTCTAGACAACAGGTTTCACTTCTTGATAGTAGGTATCCAACAGGAAATTCAAAGAAAAAGAAAAGAGTAATTTGCTTGTTTAAGCAAGTAGAAAAGAGTAATAAAGGGGAAATGTTCTCACCAGTTTTTTTGGCTTTTGATTTCAGTATTCTGATATCACTTGAAATGTGTCCAAGGGAAGTTTTTATTATGTTGTATTTTGAAGAATTGCAGCAAAATAATATATCATTCATTGCTATGTTTTGATAAAGGGTAATTATTTGTTGATTCTGAAATGCCACAAGTGATCATTTTTATGTTAGAAAACTGTGATATCACTTTAGAGTGGATATTCTCAGCTACTTTTCTGTAGCCAGCATGGGCAGTGGACAGGACATGCTCTCAGGTATGCACTCAGGTTACTGACTATGATGATAAAATAGAACAGGGAACATGCAACTTCCAAAACACATTTTCTACAGTGAAACAGGGTACTGATTAAGAACTGCTTTGGAGAATAATAAATGTAATCTTGAGAATATATTTCAAAACTCCAGGTAAAGCACTTCAATCAAACTTTCTTGCTGCCAGAGGCATGCAATCTTGTTCAGACAGTGGACTCAAAAATAGTAGCTACTGTATAGGCCATTTGTATTTTTTAGACTTTTTTGCTATTATTCTGAAGCAGAGAAAAGTTGTTGGGTTAAAAAAACTAATGCCTTTTGTAAAGAACAAGCTGAATTCTTTTAAGTTTACTCTCAGATGTGAAAATTTTATTAGCCTTGGTCAGTATGCAAAGAAACTGAATGCCTCTCATTTACTCCTAAGGAAAAGTATTATTCTAAGCATTTATAAATGTATGTGCTCTTCATAGGTATCTCTTTCTTTTAATAAAAATGATGTACATTGAACATATACTTAGAGGTCATTATACTTGGTTTTGCTCTTTAGCAATTTAAACTTAGAAATTTTTTTTTAAGTGGCTGACTTTTATATTTTACAGAACTGAAACCAGAACAAGTGAAGAATATGTCTGCCAGTGAGGTATACTATTTTATAATTACCTTTCCTTTGTTCTGATTCTCTATATTGTAAGACATGTCTTTTGTCTGGGGTTTTCTAGTTTATTTGATTAGGAACTAGAAAAAGTTAACTTTGCTTCATCTCAAAATACAGAAACCTATGAAATTACGATCTCTTACAGTGTTCTTTGGTAAGACAAAAATACTGTAAATAGTCATTAAGTCATTTTCTGTCAAATCATATTACATAAATACTAAACAAGAAACTGTAGAAACTGTAGAAAACTTAGAGATTTTATACAGTATGAAAATAACTTGTAATAGGTTAATCCCTTGAGTTTGTTTTGTTTTTCAGCATTTATGTTTTCCTCCTTAAAAAGCAATACAGTTACTTGTTTTAATGTAATTTAAAACCTTCTTAATATGGTAGGCACTCTAATGAGATGTTGAACCATTTCTTTTTTTAAAATTATGTGCAAAATATAAAACTGGATATGCAGAATGATCACAACTTTAAAAGTAAACTTTTAAAATCAGACTTGAATTATATTTGTAGCTTAGAGATATTTACTGCCCATGTTTCAGTAGTATTGAGGAGATAGTGAACTCTTAATGAGTATATTTGAGTACATTTTGGCAGTCTTTTTTCTTCAAGCTTCTAAGTAAATTTGAGGTTGGCTTCAGTTATCTTGTGGTGGTTAATCAACTATATTACTAAGAAAGCCTTCACACTTCTTGTAACCACCCTGCCATTTTAACCATCTAGTTTTACCTGGAGTGCGACATGAATGAAGCTTGGGAATAGGGAATTCCACATACCCACTTGGTGTTTAGCTACTATTACCTTAAAAATTAACATTTGAAGTTCAAGTTCCAAGCCCCTTTTATCTGACTCATAATTTTAATTACACATTTTTCGTTCATATATATATATGTATGTATGTATACCATACAATTTGTGTTCTCAAAGTGTCTTTTGGATTTTTTAAATAGTTTTAGTATAATTTACTAATGATATCCCATAAATGTATTATTTTAAAAATGTTTTTATAGCTATAATATAAACCTAACAGCACCTTTCTACCCAAAAAGCAAGCAACATGCATAAATTACTTCTTTTCCAAACACCACTCCTCCTGCCTTGGACCCAGGACAGATAAATGTGATATTTCATGTACTCTGGCCCTCTGAATTAAAGTTGAGGAAGGCCCATTGTGTGACATTTTAGGGCCCTGTGTGTGTCACTTGGAAAGGCCATATGGAGGAATAAAGGGGCTAATTAAGGCAGTAATGAGGTAAAACCACCAACTGGCAAATAAATTTCTGTAAGAAGCAGTCTATAAATTCTCAATCCACTTAGGGCAAAATACACTCAGCTTCACATCTGCATGTGTTCTCCACTGTGTGTAGCTCCAAGGCCATGCCATTTCCTGTGAAGATCCATTGGGAAGGCCACTTATACCTATAAATGAAATGCTTTGATGTACTTTCATTAATATCTTATTATAATTTCATAATAGTAACTAGTATTATATTTGTGGCTACTTAGGGAATAGTAGAAATTCTTAAAAATCTGTCCATCATTATTTCATTAGAAAGAGACTTATTTTTCATTGAAAGTGGCTCTTTTAACCTTTGCATATATTTTACCCATCATGAGAAAATATATACTTAAAATCAAACTTGATGTTTCTTCACTGAACAAAGTTAATCTAAATATAATTCCTGTTTTTTTTGAAGAACAAAGAATTTCTTAGTCTCTTTTCTTTTTTTAGTAACTCTTACAGGCTTGTAACTTTAAAACAAGGTAATTCTGTTATAATAGGTATCTATAGCTATAGATCAAATTGCCCAAAACCTTAGCTACTTAAAATGACACACATTTATTATCCCACATTTTTCACAGAGTCAGAAATATAGGCACTGTTTAGCTGAGTCCTCTGCCTCACGCTCTCTCAGAGGGCTGCAATCCAGGTATTGGCTTAGGGTCTCCTATAAGCTATAAACAAGATGTTGGCTGGAGCAGTAGTTTTGCAAGGCTCAACTGGGGAACAGCTGCTTCCAAGCTTTTTCACATGGTTGTTTGCCAGATTCACTTTGTCATAGGTTGTTGGGGTTAGAACCTCAATTTTCTCTGGGGAGGCCTCCAGTTCCATGCCACACAGGCTTCTCCAACATAGTAGTTTACTTCATCAAATCAGGCAAGCTAGGAAGACAAGCGAGAGTTCCAGCAAAATGAAAGTTGCAGTCTTTAGTTTACATAAGGTAATCCTGAAAGTGACATCCAATCAGTTTTGCTATATTCTATTCTTAGGGTCAGCTCATACTCAAGGGGAAGGGATTACAGAAGCGTATATATAGTAAGAGACCAGATATTCCATTACCCACTTTACTGAACTAGCTACCAGTGGCTTTTTCTTGTTGTATACATTGTTCTCTTACTAACTTTAAAATATCATATGTAAATTTCATAAATATACATACACCAAAACAAACGACACTTAAGTTAGAATTTCATCAAAAGCTTTTAAAACCTTAACTTCTATAACAAATTTTATTGGGATATCATAGATAATACATTATATTCATCATTCTTCTACACTTTGGGCTTTAGGAAGAGCCAATATGTGTTTTACAATTAAATTTTTAAAAGGTAGGGCTTATATGGTGATCATGTGGTGAATATATGTCCTTTTTATTTTTGACTAAGATTTTGCAAATTAGGCTACAAGGTGCAAATGTGGGTGATTTTCTTAATCTGTGCTCATGGAGATATCAGACAGGGTGTGAAGTAGATTGTGTTTTATAAGAGTAATACAAAAATATGAATAAATACCAGTTTTTGAAATTTTGTTTCAAATTCTCCTTTAACTTAATGTTTTGGGGTGAAATGTACATGTATATACTAGTTACAATTTTTAAAACTAGTCAGTTTGTGCCAAATTCCATTTTGTCTTTTAGAAATCCTTAAGATAAATATATTTAACTCAGCATTGTTTTATTCTGTATCTTTAAGACAACTTAAAATATCAGAAAACAAGACCCAATTAATATAAAAAAGCATCATAAGCAACACATTAATATTGTTTCAGATACTAGTGTCCTCTATATTGTAGTTAAAGAGCAATATTTACTTAAAGTCCCATGTGTTTCTTGTAAACTCCACTTTCCTTTTTAATAAACCTAGAATGAATTAGCTAGAGTATGCTTGTGAATAAGACTTGACAATGTAAAATTCCATGAAATTATACACACAAAAAAAATTGGAAGGTCATAAGCTAAGTAGTGGTTGTATATTGAATGGTGGAAGTGTGATTCTTTTTTTTTTGCCTGCCTATATTTTGCCAGATTTCTTTAATGAGTGTGTTTTGTTTTTATAATGGGAAAACATTATGATTTTAAATGTAATACCCAAGAATCCAAACACATGTAATAAAAATAATATAAATTAATCACAAGGATGAAAGTACAGCATAGGGAATATAGCCAATAATATGTAATATCTTTGTATAGTGACAGTAACTACATTTACTGTGGTGAACATTTAGTAATGTATATAATTGTTGAATCACTATGTTGTACATTTTAAACCAATATAATATTGTATGTCAACTATATTTCAATAAATTTTTTTAAAGATATGTTAGTATAGCATTTTTGTAAGACTTCTCATATAGCAAACTTACCTAATGTGTAAAATGTGTAAAATAAGATGATTGGCATGATTTTCTAAGACTATGTCTATATTTAAAATGTTAATAAGCAACAGCATCATTAATCCATCATTGGGTTAACTACTGTATATGTCTTCATGATTTGCTTGTCATATGTTTTTTTAAAACCTAGATGAGAAATATTCGATTATCTGACTTCACTGAATCCTTGAAAAAGATAAAACGCAGCGTGAGCCCTCAAACCTTAGAAGCATACATACGTTGGAACAAGGACTTTGGAGACACCACTGTTTAAGGAAATACCTTTGTACGCCTGCAGAACATTTTACTTTGCAAGAGAGAAACACACCATTTTCAATAAATAATTACCAGCTACAGAAGCTCAGCCTAAGTTTACAGGACTTTTCAGAGTCTTATAATTATTTGTGCACCCCAGCAGAAGAACCATAAAACAAATTTAAATAAAATATACATTGCAAATGGAATATTTTGTTTAAGGCCTTCTTGCTTAGATGGAATGGTTATACCTATGGGCACTGTAAATTAGACCACAACAAAAACTGATTCTGGTCATCTTTACCAATATAATCATAATGTAAATAATAATTTGTATATTGTGTTGCAGATGAAAGTATTCCAGAGACAGTGAATAGTAGAAGACCCAAGAGCCTTTGGTTGTTTGTCTTCTGATGTCTTCTCTTAAAATAACAATTTTTTCTGTTTCCCTTTCCTGCTGTTGTCTTCCCTGTGGGTGATTGGAATGCCAAGCACTCTGTTTCTTTTTTCTTTTTTTCTTTTTACAAATCCACTGTGCCAAATGAAACTTGTTCCTATGTAACAGTAATAGGAAAAAGTATTTTGAAGGTTTTTCCTTCTTCATAAGTCTATAGCCATTAAACAATTATGTTTTCACTTTTTAATTTTCTTTTACCTTGCTATCAAACAATTTAGAAAGCAATTTGTTGAGAGCAACAAAGCAAAACTGTTAAAATAGAAAAGAAGGTTTGAAGGTTTGAGTCACTGTCATACGACGTAGATCAATCCTCGTGTGATCTGTATTTTTTTTCTAGTGTATTTGTAAGAAATCTATTGTAGACTGTTAACTTATTTGTAATGGAATTTATTTTCTGCTTGAATTATTCTAATATTTAAGAAAGCCAGTTTTAACTACTGTAAAAGTGGTTCCCTATATGAGAGAAGGGAAGTACTGGGAGCTAAAGACATTTCTAATTTATTGCTTATTACTTTCTTACTGTTTACAGGAGAATTATAAGCCAGTGATCTACCGTCTTTTATTCTTAATAATTATTAATCCCTTCAATGAAATTTTAAAAAATTACTGAATTTTTATACATTGCATACATTTTATAGGTTTATTGTGTTTGTTAACTAAAAAGTATGTCTGTTAATCTGCCTTTTGTTTCCCAAAATGTACAGTAATTCCGTTTCTTGTTTGTATAAGTATGCCTGGATTTTATTATAAAAATGTCACTGTAGGAAGTAGAGACTTATATCATGGCTTTTTAAAAATTATAATAAAGGCAAATGGATATTTGCCCTTAGTTTACTGGTTAAAAGTTTGTTTACAGAAATTTTCTTGGTGCTTTTATGTAAAATGTCATGGGTGGAAAGAATATAATAGGAACAAAGATTTTTCACTGAGGAAAAATACTTTGGTTTTGATAGAACACATTAGAATTAAAGACTTGCCCCACCAGATAAGAACCTTGTAATGAAGATGTACATTCTCCTTAGTTTAATCTTGCTCTTGTTAAAGAGTTATCTGAATATATAAAATGTTTGATTCATAAGATGATATGCTGTTTGTAGCCATAACTTAAATTATGTCTCTTCTAATCATAATTTTAGAACTCCTTGGATAATAAAAATGAGGGTTGAGGTAATAGAAAAAAATTTTTTTAACCCAGAGACATGAATATTTTAATCATGAACATTATCTTTTTAAGTTCTCAAAACATTAAAACATCAGTTATAAAATAATTATGATGAAAGATGATGAAATATATACGTGATGACAAGAATTGGGGACATCCAAAATTAAAGAATTTTCCATAAAGCTCCTAAAAATATTTTGTATTTTCATTTAGAAAAGGATTAACATTACTGGTACTTGGATAACTGGTCAGTCATATTAAAGGTGTATGTGCTTCAAGCTCAAATTCAAAAATATAATCTTCAAAATTATGATTCAAGTCACTTTTTATTGGGACAGTTTTTAGATAACAAATATTTCAAATGTTAAAAGATACAAAAGTTAATATTGTCATAAACACTGAGTCAGCGAATTACGTAAGTGTGTGAACATCCATGTATACTTTACTTTCCTGATCAAGTCTGAAGTTGAGCTTAGTGACAGAGAACTACTTTCTGTGACTAATTATGACCAAGTTTTATTTTAAGCTGTGTTACTTTCATAGAAGGGCCATGAAAATAGGATAATGATAGTAGGAAGTGAAAGGGATTGGTTTGTTCTTTTCAGTAAAGATAGAAGTTGTTGAGGTTTTCGGAATTAATATTAGATTTAGATTGTGACCTGTTAGATTTTACAATGAACTCTTTGTCATATTAACTTCTTAAAAGGTAATGCTTAAACATTAAATGTTAGTGTGCTCTTCATGTTAATATGGCAGAGTTTTGTAAACTAACTTAAAACCTATTGATGTACTGGACTTTTGAGCCAAGGGAAAGAATCAGTACTCTCTTTCCAGGTATCTTAAGGGTAAAAGCTTATTCTAAGATAGTTTGCCTATTGAGGTCATTAGATTTTTGACTTACATATATGCTTTGTGCTTGGGATGAATTGGAGGAAACGCAGATACTAGAATTCTAATTTAAGTATAGAGCAGCCTTAGTTTATAGTGTAAGATTCTTTATATTTTATACAAAAACTAATTCTTTTGGTGGAATCAACTATTTTACAGTTTGTTTTGGGACTCTGAGTCAAAGGATTTTCCTTTAAATGCTTGTTTGAATTTTATTCTGGTCTTTCGTACTTTTCTTCAGAAGAAATGAATTAGAAAGTTCAGATGCATAAAATGAGTTTTTATTCTAATGGATTGAAAATAAATGATAAACTTTATTTTGCTTTTATTTTTTTATTTGTAAGTTCTAGAGATGTTAGAGGTTGCAGTCTGGTAATGAAGGAGTAGCTTATATTGGACTATCTTGCCTATAATAATTACAAATTCTGAAAAAATATATAAAAAGAAATGATTAAAAGACTCTAGAGAGGAATCAAAACATGTAGAAACTGCACATCATTTACTAGAAGAGCTCCACATTAACTAGCTTTTACCCTGAGGACAATTTCTAGTTTGTGCAATGTGCTTGGAAATAGCATTCAAGCAGAATGTGACAGTCCTGCTGAGCTGATGAGTCATTTGGGGCTTGTAGAACAAGTGGAAATTAGGAGGGAAATCTTGGAGCTAGCTTCAGAGATAGAAGCTCCAAAATATGCTTACAAATTCCTTTCAAATCCTTGGTGGATTCCAAAATTGTACCTGTGCAGTGTGATCATCAAAGGAACCTAACAGCAGTTAAGGACTAAGGAACTGGGCAGAAGTAGCAGCTGCTGGGAAAATAAAGAGTTTGAAATTCAAATTCCACTAAGAGGGATTTAGTAAAAACTTAAGGTTCCTCGCTGAAACCCAAAAGGACCATGCTAGGGAGGAAGGACCACATTCTAGAACTAAGGGCTGTACTTTAGGACTATGAGCAAAATGGAAAAAAATCACTGAACAAAAAATCAGGTTTTCTTAGTATCAAGGATATGTATAAGTAATTTAATAGCCAGACACAACATTTTTTTTATTTGATACACAATCTTACGATGGTTTCAAATACACAACACAGTGGTTCAGCATTTCACGCATATTATCAAGTCCTCACCCTTCCATTGTGGTCACTGTCTATCAACGTACTAAGATGTTATAGTCATTAATTGTCTTCTCTGTGCTCTACTATCATCCCCGTGACCTACCTATATTGTGATTGTGAATTTCAGTGCCCCTTAATCCCCTTCTCCCTCCCCAAACCCTCCCCTTTGGTAACCACTAGTTCTTTCTCAGTGTCTCTGAGTCTACTGCTATTTTGTTCCTTCTGCAAAAGGCATTTTTTTAGAAAACATAATCCAAAGTTTTCACCACAAATCTTCAAAGTTCAGTACTATAATATGCCAGCATACAAAGAAAAATTATATTATCCATAATCAATGGAGACTATATAGAAGCAAATGCTTGAGACCCATATGTTTGAATTGATGTTATTTTTTAAAACAGCTTTAAGATTTTCAGCAGAGAAATAGAAACTAGAAACGAAATGGAAAGTCTAATAATGAAAAAATTTGAAATGAAACTGTCTGAAATAAATTTCACTGGGTGGGCTTAACAGCAAACTGGACATAGCACAGGACAACTGGAAGAAAAGCCAATACGATTATCAAACTGATGCACACAAAAGAAGAAATAGCAAAAGTCTGAGACCTGTGGGACAATATCAGTCTAATGTACCTGCAGTTGGAGATCCAGAGAGAGAAGAGAGGAAGAGAATGGGGCAAAAGAAATACTAGAAGCAGTAATGCTTGAAGTATTCCCCAAATTGTTAAAAGACATCAGTTTACAGATCTAAGAAGTTCAAAGAACCTCAAAAGCAGAATAACTACAACAAAGACTATCAGATTGCCAAAAAACAAGGCAGAAAAATCTTAAAAGCTGCCAGGGAGGGCAAACAACATTACATTCAAATAAACAGTGATGGCTCACTTCATCAGAAATGATGGAATGACATCTCTAAAGTGTAAACATTTTTTAAAGTTAAAATTCTTCAGTTAAAATAGCCTTCAAAATATTGAGAAAAAACAAAAATTGCTCCAGATAAATGAAAACTAAGAATTTGTTGCTAGCTGACTGACATGATAGTGAATGTTTTAAGAAATTCTTTAGGCTGAAGAAAGTGATCCTCAGCGGGAACCTGTAGCTCCAGGAAGGAATTTAGAACTTTGGAAATAATATGTCAGTAAATATGAAATATTTTTTCTTAATTTATCTAAATATCTATTGGCTGTTTAAAGCAAAAAAATTACAGTGTGGTATTTGTATGTAGAAGTAAAAAATGAAGGGTGGAAAAAGGCAATAAATGGAATTATATTGAACTGTTTATTGTGCACAAAGTGGTGTATTAATGTAAAGTAGATTGATAAGGATGAATACTGTAAGCCCTCACCCAGCCATGGAAAAGAAAAGATCTAAAAAGCCATTAAAGAAGATAAAATGGATTAGTAAAAATGACTCGATTGGTTCAAATGAAATGAAAGAAAGGGAAAAGGGATAGATGGGGCAATTAGAAAACAACAGTGTATTAGAGGTGAAGCACAGCTGTAATTAAGATGTAAGATGTCAGTAATTAAATTTAAATGAATGGCTTTTTTAACTTCCTCCGTCCTGTACTATTCAGTTTTACAGCTATTAAGTGGTTGGGTCCTTAAGATCATCTGTGGGTTTGATGATTTGCCAGGAGCACTCACAGGACTCACGCAACACCCAGTCATACTCACAGCTGTGATTTATTATAGCTAAAGGATACAAAGCAAAATCAGAGAAAAAGGGCATAGAGCAAAGTCCAGGGGAAACCAAGCACCAACTTCCAAGAGTCCCTTCTCAACTGGAGTCACACACGATGAGCTTAATTCCTCCAGCATCAAGTTATGCCAACACGTATGAGAGTGTTAGGCACAGTGAGTCACTCTGTTGGTTAGGGAATTGTGGGGACCCTTCCCCAAATCCACATTCTGAGATGCCATCCAAGGGCCGACCTTGCAAGCAGGACTTTCTAAGGATAGCAGTCTCAGGCCTGCTGTTTAAACCCTTCTGCACAGTGTTTCACAGTTCACAACGGGGGGTAGGGGACATATGTGGCCCAAAGTGGAGTGTCAAAGAGACTACATAAGTTAAGGAGGGTGTTTACAGTGATGGGCATCTTGGTATGGGGTGTAGACGACAGAATGAAGAAGTAACCCAAATGAGTAGCGGCAACCTGCCGTGATCAGTAAGTGCTCAAGCAAAGAGAGGGTGTCCGTAGGAGAAAAGGTGTCAGCAAAGATGGTAGATTGGTTACATACAGACTTGATCAAATAAGTCAATATGTTAACCATAGCAGAAATCACATTTCTCACTATGGGAAAAGGAGGTTATGAACACAGAAAGGGAGAACACTAGAATGAAACCTGTGGGGTTGGGTTGTAATTGGACTAAAGAGTATGAATTCATGATTTAAAATAAAAGCAGAAGTTCTTCTGGAAGGAGGATGAGGCTTCGGCACAGAGAAGCCCATAACACACAAGAGAGGACATGATGGTCAATTAGCAGTGTTATTAGTATTTTGTTAGTGTCTCAGATTCTCTAAACCAAGTTGGATGACTAGGAAGTCTGTACATTCAACAATCCAATAATCATTGGCCCCAGAATATGGACTAATCAAAGTGATCTTTTTTTTCCCCACAAATTGATTAGATAGTGTCCTCATGAAGGTTCTTCAGGATACCCAAGGCAAAGTTTGATCAATCACTTTTTCAATAATTGATCACCAGTCTAATGGGGCTTCCAATTAGGCCTTAAGGGCTGACTTGGATTGAAGACTTAACAGGTTTATACTTACATCTGTTTCCTTTGGAACATTCACTTATGCATTAAACAGAAATACCACAGTGTAAACAAAGCATATGAAACAAGACTTTGTAATACAAATAAGAGAAACAGTAACCAGAAGAATAAGCAGGTAAATGACAAAAATTTTTTCAAAGTAAAAAGTCTAATGACTTTATACAAAGATCTAGGTCTAACTACAAGATAGTACACCTCCAAACTGAAAACACAAGAACTCATGTCTGTAGTTCTATATCTTGTTTGTTAAGTGTTTTTTTTTCAGGTAGTGTTGGATTCATCAGGTGCTTTTTCTGCATCTTTTGAGATAATTGTGGTTGTTGCCCTTTATTAATAGGGTGTATTACATTGTTTGATTTTCCTGTGTTGAACCAAATATGCATTACTGTGAGAATGCCCACCCATTCATGGTGTAAGATTCCTTTATGTGTTAGTAGATGCATTTTGCTATCATTTTGTTGAAGTTTTTCACCTGTACTCATATGGTATGTTGGTCTGTAGTTTTCTTGTAATGTCTTTGGTCTAGTTTTAGTATCAGAGTAATTCTGGCTTTGTAGAATGAGTTGGGAAGTGTTCCCTCTTCTGTTTTTCTGGGAAGAGTTTGTGAATGATTGGTGTTAGTTCCTATTTAAGTGTTTGATAGAATTCACTAGTGAAGCTATCCGCCAGCACTTTTCTTTGTGGAATTTTGTTTGTTAAGAATTCAGTATCTTGTTATATGTCTAATCAGATTTTCTACTTCTTTTTTTTTTCTATTTCATCTTGAGTTAGTTTCAGTAGTTTCAGTCTTTAGAGAAATTAGTCCAGTTCATTGAGGTTATCTAATTTATTGGCATTTATAATATTCCCTTATTAGCCTTCTCATTTCTGAAGATCAACCATAATGTCCACCTCTTATTTTCTTGACTTTAATAATTTCAGTCTGCTTTTTCTTGCTCAGTCGGGCTTTGTCAATTTTGTTGAGCTTTTCAAAGAAGCGATTTTTGGTTTTGTTGATTTTGTTTATTGTTTCTCTATTCTCTACTTCACTTACTTCCTCTCCAAGCTTTATTATTTCCTTCCTTTTGTTGGCTTTCAGTTTAGTTTGACCTTGTTTTTCTATTTTCTTAAGGTGGAAGGTTATATTATTGAACTGAGATGTTACTTTTTTGATACAGTCATTTACAGCTATAAATTTCCCTCTACAGCTTTGGCTGTATCAAATAAGTTTTGATATGTTGAGTTTTCATTTTCATTTATCTCAATGTATTTTCTAAGTTCTCTGTGATTTCTTCTTTGATGAATTGACTTTTTTAAACTTTTTTTTTTACTAACGTATCATTGATATACAATCTTTTCTTTTCCTTTATTTTTCATTTTTTTATTTTGGTATCATTAATGTACAATCACTTGAAAAACATTATGGTTACCAGAACCCCTATTATCAAGTCCCCCCCACATACCCCATAATAGTCACTGTCCATCAGCATAGAATCATTACTTGTCTTTTCTGTAAATACTGCCTTTCCCGTAAATACTGCCTTTCCCGTGTGCCCCCCACCCCGCTACATTACGTGTGCTAATCATAATGCCCCTTTTCTCCCTTTATCCCTCCCTTCCCACCCATCCTCCCCAGTCCCTTTCCCTTTGGTAACTGTTAGTCCATTCTTGGGTTCTGTGACTTGGAGGCTGTTTTGTTCTTCCAGTTTTCTTCTTTGCTATTATGCTCCACATATGAGTGAAATCATTTGATATTTGTCTTTTTCCACTTGGCTTATTTCACTGAGCATGATACCCTCTAGCTCTGTCAATATTGTTGCAAATGGTAGGATTTGTTTTCTTCTTATGGCTGAATAATATTGCATTGTGTATATGTACCACAGCTTGATATAGCTCCCTTGTTCATTTTTGCTTTTGTTTCTCCTGCTCGGGGAGATATGTTCATGAAGAAGTCGCTCATGTTAATGTCCAAGAGATTTTTGCCTATGTTTTTTTCTAAGAGTTTTATGGTTTCATGACTTACATTCAGGTCTTTGATCCATTTTGAGTTTACTTTTGTGTATGCGGTTAGACAGTATTCCAGCTTCATTCTCTTACATGTAGCTGTCCGTTTTTCCAACACCAGCTGTTGAAGAGGCTGTCATCTCCCCATTGTGTATCGAAGGCTCCTTTATCATATATTAATTGACCGTATATATTTTGGTTAAAAATGTTTGGATTTTCTATTCAGTTCCACTGATCTGTGGGTCTGTTCTTGTGCCAATACCAAATTGTCTTGATTACTGTGGCTTTGTAGTACAGCTGGGAGTCTGGGATTGTAATTCCCTGTTTTAGTCTTCCTTCTCAATGCTTTGGCTATTCAGTCTTTTGTGGTTCCATATGAATTTTTGAACTATTTGTTCCAGTTCATTGAAGAATGCTGTTGGGATTTTGATAGGGATTGCATTGAATCTGTAGATTGCTTTAGGTAGTATAGCCATTTTGACAATATTTATTCTTCCTAGCCAAGAACATGGGATGAATTTCCATTTGTTAGTGTCCTCTTTAATTTATCTTAGGAGTTGTCTTGTAGTTTTCAGGGTATAGGTCTTTCACTTCCTTCGTTAGGTTTATTCCTCGGTATTTTATTCTTTTTGATGCAATTGTGAATGGAATTGTTTTCCTGATTTCACTTTCTGTTAGCTCATTGTAAGTGTATGGAAAGCAACAGATTTCTGTGTGTTAATTTTGTATCCTGCAACTTTGCTGAATTCAGATATTAGTTCTAGTAGTTTTAGAGTGGAGTCTTTAGGATATTTTATGTACAATATCATGTCATCTGCAAATAGTGACAATTTGACTTCTTCTTTACCAATCTGGATGCCTTGTATTTCTTTGTTTTGTCTGATTGCCGTGGCTAGGACCTCCAGTACTATGTTGAATAACAATGGGGAGAGTGGGCATCCTTGTCTTGTTCCCGATCTTAGATGAAAAGCTTTCACCTTCTCGTTGTTAAGTTTAATGTTGGCTGTGGGTTTGTCATATATGGCCTTTATTATGTTGAGGTACCTGCCCTCTATACCCAATTTGTTGAGAGTTTTTATCCTGAATGGATGTTGAATTTTGTCAAATGCTTTTTCAGCATCTGTGGAGATGATCATGTGGTTTTTGTTCTTTTTGTTTATGTGGTGGATGATGTTGATGGATTTTCAAATATTGTACCACCCTTGCATCCCTGAGATGAATCCCACTTAATTGTGGTGTATGATCCTCTTGATGTATTTTTGAATTCGGTTTGCTAATATTTTGTTGAGTATTTTTGCACCTACGTTCATCAGGGATATTGGTCTGCAATTTTCTTTTTTGGTGAGGTCTTTGCCCGGTTTTGGTATTAGAGTGATGCTGGCTTCATAGAATGAGTTTGGAAGGATTCCCTCCGCTTCTATTTTTTGGAAAACTTTAAGGAGAATGGGTATTATGTCTTCTCTATATGTCTGGTAAAATTCAGAGGTGAATCCATCTGGCCCCGGAGTTTTGTTCTTAGGTAGTTTTTTTGATTACCGATTCAATTTCGTCGCTGGTAATTGGTCTGTTTAGGTTTTCTGTTTCTTGCTTGGTCAGTCTTGGAAGGTTGTATTTTTCTAAGAAGTTGTCCATTTCTTCTAGGTTTTCCAGCTTGTTAGCATATAGATTCTCATAGTATTCTTTTATAATTTGTATTTCTGTGGGGTCCGTCGTGATTTTTCCTTTCTCATTTCTGATTCTGTTTATGTGTGTAGGTTCTCATTTTCTCTTAAGAAGTCTGGATAGGGGTTTATCTATTATGTTTATTTTTTCAAAGAACTAGCTGTTGGTTTCATTGATCTTTTCTATTGTTTTATTCTCAATTTTATTTCTTCTCTGATATTTATTATGTCCCTCCTTCTGGTGACTTTGGGCCTCATTTGTGCTTCTTTTTCCAATTTCAATAATTGTGTCTATATTATTCATTTGGGATTGTTCTTCCTTCTTTAAATAGGCCTGGATTGCAATATACTTTCCTCTTAGAACTGCCTTTGCTGCATCCCACAGAAGTTGCGGCTTTGTGTTGCTGTTGTCATTTGTCTCCATATATTGTTTAGATCTCTGTTTTAATTTGGTTGTCGATCCGTTGATTATTAAGGAGCATGTTGTTAAGTCTCCGTGTATTTGTGAGCCTTTTTGTTTTCTTTGTACAATTTATTTCTAGTTTTATACCTTTGTGATCTGAGAAGTTGGTTGGTAGAATTTACTGAGGTTCTTTTAGTGGACTAGTATGTGGTCTATTCTGGAAAATGTTCTGTGTACACTTGAGAAGAATGTGTATCCTGCTGCTTTTGACTGTATAGTTCTCTACATGTCTGTTAGGTCCATCTGTTCTAGTGTGTTGTTCAGTGCCTCTGTGTCTTTACTTATTTTCTGTCTGGTTGATCTGTCCTTCGGAGTGACTGGTGTGTTGAAGTCTCCTAAAATGAATGCATTGCTTTCTATTTCCTCCTTTAATTCTGTTAGTATTTGTTTCACATATGTTTCTGCTCATGTGTTGGGTACATACATATTTATAATGGTTATATCCTCTTGTTGGACTGACCCCTTTATCATTATGTAATGTCCTCCTTTATCTCTTGCTACTTTCTTCGTTTTGAAGTCTATTATGTCCGATGCAAGTACTGCAACACCTGCTTTTTTCTCCTTGTTGTTTGCATGAAATATCTTTTTCCATCCTGTCACCTTTAGTCTGTGTATATCTTTGGGTTTGAGGAGAGTCTCTTGTAAACAGCATATAGATGGGTCTTTCTTTTTTATCCATTCTATTACTCTGTGTCTTTTGATTGGTGCATTCAGTCCATTTACATTTAGGGTGATTATCGATAGCTATGTACTTATTGCCATTGCCGGCTTTAGATTCGTGGTTACCAAAGGTTCAGTGGTGTCTTCTTTACTATCCAACAGTCTTACTTAACTCTCTTATTAAGCTATTATACACACAGTCTGATGATTTTTTATTTCTCTTCCGACTTATTCTTCCTCCTCCATTCTTTATATACTAGGTGTTTTAATCTGTACTCTTTTACATTTCCTTTGACTTTTTGTGGATAGTTGATTTTACTTTTTGCCTTTAGTTAGTATTTGGATGGTCTGCCTTCTTTGCTATGATTTTATTTTCTCTGGTGACATCTTTTTAGTCTTAGGAGTGCTTCCATCGAGAGCAGTCCCTTTAAGATATCCTGAAGAGGTGCTTTGTGGGAGGCTAATTCCCACAGCTTTCTCTTGTCTGGGACTTGTTTAATCCCTCCCTCAAATTTAAATGATAATCGTGCTGGATACAGTATTCTTGGTTCTAGGCCCTCTGTTTCATTCCGTTAAACATATCATGCCATTCTCTTCTAGCCTATAAGGTTTCTGTTGAAAAATATGATAACACTTCGATGGGTTTTCCTTTGTAGGTGATCTTTTTTCTCTCTCTGGCTGCCTTTAATACTCTGTCCTTGTCTTTGATCTTTGCCATTTTAATTATTATGTGTCTTGGTGTTGTCTTCCTTGGGTACCTTGTGTTGGGAGATCTGTGGGCTTCCATGGTCTGAGAAATTATTTGTTTCCCCAGCTTGAGGAAGTTTTCAGCAATTATTTCTTCAAAGACACCCTCTGTCCCTTTTTCTCTCTCTTCTTCCTCGGTACTCCTATAATGCGAATATTGTTCCGTTTGGATTGGTCACACAGTTCTCTTAATATTCTTTCATTCCTAGAGATCCTTTTATCTCTCTCTGCCTCAGCTTCTCTGCATCGCTATTCTCTGATTTCTATTCCATTAACCGTCTCTTGCATCTCGTCCAGTCTTCTCATAAGCCCATGGATCGCTTGTCTCATTTCTGCATTGTCTTTCCTCACTTCCTCCCTTAGCTCTTGCATATTTCCCTGTATATCCATCAGCATGGTTGTGACTTTTATTCTGAATTGTTGTTCAGGAAGATTGTGTAAGTCTACCCCATCAGGCCCTCTCTCTGTGGTTGTCTGGGTGAGTCTTGACTGGACCATATTCTTCTGTCTTTTCATGGCGATAGAAATGGCCACGTGTGTCAGCTGGAAGAACAAAGTCCCTTCCTGCTTGTTGTTCTCCTTGCCCTTCTCCGGGGCCTGAGCTGGTTTCTTGCACACCGGTAGGAAGTCTCTGGGATAATCCCAGGCTTACTGTGTGCGGGGTCATCCTCAGCCTATCCTATAGCACTGCGGTGGTTTGTAGTCTCGCTGGGTGCCTTTTGGTCCCCTTGGTGCTTTCCATCCCTTGTAGGTTCTGGGATCCTTCCCGCTTAGCTGCAGGCCAGCCGGGAGTAGATTTTTTGAGATTGCTGTGGGCGGGGCCGCTCCTCCGCTGTTCAGCAGCTGTGGCGGCTCCCCAGACCCTTTGCGGCACCAGCCGGGGGGGAATGAATGGCAGGCTGCTGATCTCTGTGGCAAGCTTTGGCGCGGCTACTTTGCCTTTCCACCGGCCAGGGGATCCAAAATTCCCCACAACTCCCAGACTGCTGGGCTGAGTACGCTTGGATGATTTTGTTCCACTGTTAGGCCCTTTTCTCTTTAAGACTTTTAACAACGTGCCCGCTTTTCTTTTGTCCCCAGGAGCCAGCTGAGGGGACCTGCTTGCAGTCTCTTTCTCAGATCCTGCCCTTTTGTTTCTCTAATCCCCTATACACCACACGATGTGTTTCTGTGCTCCTCGTGCAGATCACCAGGGCTTGTTATTTGGCAGGCATGTGCTTCTACTTCCTCCGCACTCTGATTCTTTTCCTCCCGCTGGTGTGCCAGCGTTGGGGAATGTTTGGGTCCTGCTGGGCCTGGCTTTGTATCTTACCCGCTTCGTGAGGCACTGAGTTCTCGCAGGTGTAGCTGTAGCCTAGCTGTTGTACTGTATCTTCTAGTCTCTCTTTTAGGAGTAGTTGTATTTGTTGTATTTTCACAGATATATATGGTTTTGGGAGGAGAATTCCGCTGCCGTGCTTATGCCACCATCTTCCCAGAAGTCCTCATATACAATCTTACAAAGGTTTCACATGAGTAACATTGTGATTACTACATTCACCTGTACTATCAAGTCCCCCTACACCCCATTGCAGTCACTGTCCGTTAGTGTAATAAGATGCTATAGAATCACTGCTTGTCTTTTACATGCTATACTGCCTTCCTGTTACCCACCTACATTATGTGCACTAATTATAATGCCCCTTAATCCCCTTCTCCCTCCCTCCCCACTCACCCTCCCTAACTCCTTCCCTTTGGTAACTGCTAGTCTCTTCTTCGAGTCTGTGAGTCTGCTTTTGTTTTGTTCCTTCAGTTTTGCTCTGCTGTTATACTCCACAGATGAGTGAAATCTTGTCTTTCTCTGCCTGGCTTATTTCACTGAACCTAATACCCTCTAGCTCCATCCATATGCATTGACTATTTAAGAGTATGCTTTTAAAAAAAATTTCCCCAAGATGTGAACATCCCAAATTTCCTCTATAATGGATTTGTAATTTCATCCCAGTATGTTTGGATAACATAGTTTCTATGATTTTAATCTTTTCAAATTCATTGAAAACTGTTTTATGTCCTAATATATGTTTTATCCTGGAGAATGCTCTATATACACCTGAGAAAAATTTATTCTGTTAGGTGGTGTATTTGACAGTGTTAAGTCTAATAGGTATATAGAATTGTTCAAGTCTTCTACTGCATTGTTAATATTCTGTCTAGTTGTTCCCTAAGATTGTCTTAGATGATTTTTCTCTTAAAATAGCTTGAGAGATTTCTTCTTGCTACATATAAATACTGACTGTTGCACTGACCAACAAGGAATTGATAAAATATAAGATACATTCAGTCATAGGAATGTATAATACTATGGGAAGAGAGGGATAAGGGGGAAAAAGGGCTATTACAATTAACACACATAATGTAGCGGGGGTGGGGGTGGGGTGGGGGGATACGGGGACTGCAGTATAACAGAGAGAGACAAGTAGTGATTCTGTAACATCCTACTATGGTGATGGACAGTGACTGCAGTTGGGTATGTGGTGGGGACTTGATAATTGGGGGAGTCTAGTAACCTTAATGTTGCACATAAGGCCATTACATAATACTCTGGAAAAATACAAGGAAAAGTCAGAATACATCCTTACACAAAGTAGGAAGACTGTATAATAAGTTTGATTCCTGTTTGGTTAAAATAAAAAAGCCCATAAGGAAACTTCAGAAATCAAGAATGATTTGTTATGACTAATGAGGCAGTAGTGTTCTAACTTGTTTCCTGCTCCTAATCTTGTCCAGAAATACTAAGTACACAGTAGCAGATAAGGCTTTACAACTAGGTTCTGTAGTACAGAATTCAGTTCTGCCACTGATTAGGTGTGTGACCTTGGCACACAATTTTCCAAGCAGGGGCTAATAATGGTACCTATATCAAAGTGCTGTTATAAGGTAAGTTATTAATACATAGTAAGTTCCTAGATCATTACCTACCAAAGAAATGTTTAATAAATGTTAGCTGTTATATCATCCATCTACACTCATTCTCCATACCACAGCCACAGTGATCTTTTAAAAATGTAAAAGTCACTGCCTTGTTAAAACTGTCCTCTGGCTTCCTTTCTCACTTAGAAAAAAAAAACAAGGTTCTTTACCCTAAATCAGAATTTCCTACTTAATCTGACCCCTGTTTACTACTTAGACCTTAATTTCTTCTCTTCTGCTCCAGACACAACTGCTCTCTTTCAGATCTTAGAACAACCCTGCTTGTTTTTTAAAATTTTTTTATTTTCATATTGTTTATGTTCAATCACTTGAACAACATTATGGTTACTAGACCTCCTATTATCAAGTCCCCCCCACATACCCCAGTACAGTCACTGTCCATCAGCGTAGTAAGACCCCTGCTTTTTTTGACTTAGGTATTTGAATTTTGTCTGGGAAGTCTTCCACAAAAAGACCTTTGTCATTTGGAAGTCAAATTTCATCTCCTCAGAGAAGCTTTTTCTAAGTACTACTATAAATTAGTGACCTAGTTACTCTATAGTATTATTGTATTAACTACACGCACTACTTATCAATGTATTTGTAAAGTTTTTTTCACTAGTTTTGTCTCTTCTTACTAAAATGTAATTTTCATGAGACCAGTACCTGACACACATGTGCTCTATATTCAATCTTTATCGAATTATTTTGTTTTTTCCGTTTTCTGCAATTTTCTATAATAAAATTAATTGCATAGAGAATTTTTTTTTGAATGTCTCACATGGCCTTTATTAACAGCGGGTGGGTGTGGTGGTTAATTTTATATATCAACTTGGCTAGGCCACACTACCCAGATATTTGAGCAATCAGTATTCTAAATGTTTCTGTGAAGGTATTTTTTTTTTGCAATTATTAATGTACAATTACATGTGCAACATTAAGGTTACTAGACTCCCCCAATTATCAAGTCCCCACCACATACCCAACTGCAGTCACTGTCCATCACCGTAGTAGGATGTTACAGAATCACTACTTGTCTCTCTCTGTTATACTGCAGTCCCCGTATCCCCCCACCCCACCCCCACCCCCGCTACATTATGTGTGTTAATTGTAATAGCCCTTTTTCCCCCTTATCCCTCTCTTCCCACCTGTCTTCCCCAGTCCCTTTCCCTTTGGTAACTGTTAGTCCATTCTTGGGTTCTGTGAGTCTGCTGCTGTTTTGTTCCTTCAGTTTTTTCTTTGTTGTTATACTCCACATCTGAAGGAAATCATTTGATACCTGTCTTTCTCCGCCTGGCTTATTTCACTGAGCATAATACCCTCTAGCTCCATCCACGTTGTTGCAAATGGAAGGATTTGTTTTCTTCTTATGGCTGAATAATATTCCATTATGTATATATACCACAACTTCTTTATCCATTCATCTACTGATGGACACTTAGGTTGCTTCCATTTCTTGGCTACTGTAAATAGTGCTGCGATAAACAAAGGGGTGCATATGTCTTTTTCAAACTGGGCTGCTGCATTATTAATTGTATAGAGAATTTAAGTAGCATTTTAGGAAATGGAACACAGTACTCTTGTAATTGGTCTGAGTTCAATTCTGCTACTGCAAACTAGATGTGTCTGGGCAAGGCTTTTCCTGCTTTCTCACTTTTAAAATAAGAATATTATTTATTTCATGAGCTACTGCAAAAAAATCTACTTCATAAGGTACATCCCCCAATGAAATTTTCGTGTCAATACAAATAAACCGCAAATGCCCTTTGACAAGAGGCTTCCTCTCAGCTCACCACCAATCCCACGAAAGGTGCCGATGAGCCGCTCTAGCCGCTACCTCCTCCTCTATAGGAACCAGGGTCGTCCGGGGAGAGGGGGCGGGACAGGAGGCCGGGACGCACTTCCGCTCCCCAGTCGCTCGCAGCCATTCGGCGTCTAGTGCCCCACCTCTTCCGCTCCAGAGAAAAGCTAGCGCCCAGAGCGTCTTCCGGCGGGAGCTGCGCGGCTCCTTAACATGGTGAGTTGGCCGGGCTTGTGAGGGTTTCTGCGGTAGATCTTCCCTTATTTTCTCTCGTACTGAAGAGGCCTTGAGATGCCTCCGTTGCCCAGAGGAGGGGTCGTGGGAGTTGTGCTCTGGCCCCGCTCCCCGCCGCCATCCCCGGGAGAAGTGGCTGGTGTCCGAGAGAGTTCTCCCAGAGCTCAGTTCCCCCCTCGCCTCCTCATCCAGTTCCTCTGCCGGTGGGCATCCCCGCCCCAAGCCCGAGCTGTCACCTCCAGGCGAGCTTGTGACAGGGGGCTGCTGAGATTTCCTTGATAAAGAAATAAAAGTCTTTGCCGGCGTCAGTGACCAAAATACCAAGAAATGCTCCGAGAACCAGTCCACAGCAACAACGCCGTAGTAGTGCCGCTTACAGCAGAGACGTTAACGCTGGCGTAAATCAAGAGGGTTAGTAGGCTGTTGAAGCAAGCGGACTCCCACTCTGCATCTTGGCTTTATTGAATGCCGGATAACCTGATACAGTAGCAACTTTCAGAAGGCCAGTGATTGGAGAAAGTCGAAGTGTCGGTAGAGAACCTTTTTTGCAGTTTTTTTTCTGCGTTTGTAGATCCCAGTAGCCTTACTTAGTTTTCAAGATGTGGAGTTTTCATCTAAAATTTGTTAGAGGAACTAGTTATTTTATGCCTTTAGAAATCAAGCGTATAGCTCTCTGAATTTTATCTAAAGATGAGCATTTGTGATTTCAGTGTCAAAAGAAGTACACAGCATTTTATTAGAAAAATTCATTGTTTCTCTTATTGATAGTCTCCATATGAGAAATGGAGCACGTTTCTGTGCCTAAGGCATTATCACTCTTGCTGTTCTCCTTGAGTAGAAAAAAGTATCTTATTCACATGATTTATCATTTGTAAGTTTTTTCGGTATTACCCACACACAGAAAGTGGGTAAAAGTTTATTAGGTGACCAAATAGCCTCCAACTACGTTCTTCTTAAAAACATTCATCAATATATAGCCAGAGTTAAATTTCTAAAATCTATCTATACCACCCCCTCATTTAAAATACTTCAATTTTTTTCAAGTAGTGATTCAATACATCTTACTACGCTGATGGACAGTGATTGTAATGGGGTATGTGGTGGGGACTTGATAATGGGGGAGTCTAGTAACCATAATGTTGCTCATGTAATTGTACATTAATAATACCAAAATAAAAAATACTTCAATTTTTTAATGAAAGTTTTTTTTTCTATAACCCTCAAGATAAAATCCTTTGTAGCATGGTATACAAAGCCATCCGTAGTCAAGTTTCTTACCTTTACAGCTTCTTTTTACACATACATCCATATTCCAGCTACATTGAACAGCTTGAATATCTTCTCTAAGAAATAGGCCTCTGCACCTCATTTGTATGTTTCATCTTCCAGAATCGTTCTCCATCCCCTACTTCTCATTCTTATCAGTACAACCCTTATGTATCCTTTTGTCTTTTTCATGAACCTTTTTGCATGCCTCAGGATTCACTTAGGTGCCTCTGTTATACTCCCATGATAACTTGGTGCTTTTTACAAATAGCATCAGTAGCTCTTAACAGACTGTTAAAACTTGTCTTTCTCACTTCCTAGACTATACGCTCTTTGAGAGTAGGACTTATACCTGTGTACTCACTCTGGTATTCCCAAGCCTTGTACAGTGCCTGGCCAGAGGAATTTCTCAGTAGGTGTGTGTTTTACAAAGCACTGAATAAATAATTATGACAGTAAATATTTATGCTTGAAATAGTAATACAGGAAAATGGTAGTATTTAAGTTTTAATCTTCTTGGGAAGAAAGGTTTTATGAGTCACTCATTGTGTATTATTTATTAAGAATATGCTATATGCAAAGCACAGTGCTATCTTTGAAAATATAAAGGAAATATAGCCCATGTCATCAGTGAAGATACTAAAAAATTAACTTAAAATGCAAGATAACAAGATGAAGGCTGTATTCTGGCTAATTACAAATCAAGTGGCATTAAGAAAAGCAGTATAGTTTGGAATAATCTGGGAAGGTTTCACATAAGAGGTGAACAGTGAAACTGAGTGCTTTGTGCATTACTCCACTGCTCTTAATCTACTATACATTACTCTCACTTGGATGAGGAAATGGGAGTGAAGTCAGGAAACTTGGTAAATGTTACAGGCCATTAGAGCTTAATTATACAGGTCTGTAGAGTGGTATGAGCAAGAAACAGGGTATACCACTTTATTGGAGTTGAGGATTACGATCTGGAGCAAGAAGTAAAACGAAAAAATGGGTTAAGTCATTGAAAGCATTAAAATTTGGAGTTTATCCTGATAGCAATGAAGAGCAAGTATAATTTTGGAAATAGTGCTGTGAAAATTGGTATTTCTGTGTTTTTTTCCCCAATACCAGAATGGCATCAGAAATGGCCCTCTGCCTTTTAGAAATCTTGATTGTTTTTACCTGAAACTTCAGTTAAAGTAACTTAAATAATTTAAAGTGGGCTGAGATTAGATGGTATCCAAGGGTAACTGTATTAAGCAGAATGTATCTTTGGGACAAAAATATCCCACACATAATTCTTTAAGAATAGAGTATGTCCATTAGCATTTGTTAACATCTCAAATGAAAATACTGTATTGTTCCTTTTAAACTGAATTGGCATAGCAGAGCCTTAGGGTTACACATCTTTATTTGGATATCAAAATTAGTAACACTTTTTTCTGATGCTTTATATTTTAAAGTATGTTTTTGCTTTATGATTTTTTTAATATGGAAATTTTCAAAGATAAAAGTAGAATATGATATAATGAGTCCCATGTAGCCATCACTTAGCCTCAACAATTCTATTTTTCTTATGTCAGATTTCTAGGGCTCAGCCTTAGTTTCTGCCTTTCCTGAGTTTCGGCATAGTGCCACTAACGATATTTCTAAGCTTTGAAGAAATGTGATATACTTTTTTATAACTACTGAGATGTTCCTGGATACTAACTGTAGGAAAATCATACTCTGCTGGAATTGGACCTGAAAGTCTTTCACATTTTTAATCTCACACCCAGTTCTACTGCTTTCTGTGTAGCTTCAGTGTTTGAGTCAAATTTACCAACTTTATGAGGTAGAAATGTAGTATGGTAGTTGTGGTGATTGTGGCTTTTACTACCTAGGAAAGTATTTTGTTAAAACCTAAATATTTAAGTACATGGCACTTAGCTATCAAATTATTATGTATGTATGGCTCATTGAAAATTGGGAAGTTTTTTTTCCCTGGAAATAATTACTTTGCTTTTGCTTTTGGAATAACAAACTTTTTTTCCCCCACAGCTTATCTTTCCTTTTCAGGGTTTTTAATTGTTTCTGTTATTTTGTAGTGTATTGTATTCCCAACATGGAAATATATAGTATATTAATCAATTTTTTCCTTTACATCTCTTCTTGGTTTTACATCCTATTTACTTATCCTTATTAAGATAAGTCTTCTCCAACTCCAAGATTATAAAACTATACATCCATAAGTTTCTTCAAGTACTCTATATCTTTATACTTTAATTAAAAAATAATAAAAGAGTAGGAAATGTAGTAAGGACCCAACTTTACCTTTTTCCAAATACCTTTTTTGAATAGCTCACAGTTCTTCCCACTGATGTTGAATACTACCTTAATCATAAGCTAATTTCCCATATGTGCACTAACTCTATGCCCAGGCTTTCCCACATGGTTTCTGGAACTTGAGTGGTAAATCCCATACTAGTTGCCACTCAGTCTCTTTTCTTATTGATAACCCCACTGCCAGGCCCTTTCTCTGCTGGCCCCATACTGCATACCAGTGGGGACCACAGAGGCTAGCTAGGATGTTCGATACTTTGAATGCCTAAGAGAACCTCAGAGGTTGCTACAATAACAGTTGCAAACTTTTCATACACAAAGCTTCAACTTGGTAAATTCTAATATTTTCTTACTAGTGGAGCTATTTGGCAAACTGCTTTTCTGGTTCAAAATTGCCTAATCCACTGAAAAATAAATAGTGTGGTCTGGAGGAAAAATGCTGTGGTTTGAATTCGTGTTCAGTCATTTGCTAGGATTGTGCCCTTGGACAATTTACTAGAAACTGTTTCCACCTTGTAGATAAAAATTGAATAGATAAATACATGTAAAGTGTCTAGAACAGTTGGTTGCCACATATTGAGCATTCAGTAAATGTTAGTGGTTATTGCTATATCATATCACAGGAATTATGAAGAAGATACTTAAATACTGATGTGTGAATTTTTCGTTTGTTTTAAAGGGGACAATTCATCTTTTTAGAAAACCACAGAGATCTGTTTTTGGCAAGTTAGTACAGGAATTTAGACTTGTAGCAGCTGACCGAAGGGTAAGTTGTTTTTTATTCCTTAACCCTGATTTTAAAGATTGCAGAAATGCACAATGTTACAGCATGGAAGAAAGTTAATTTTTAAGGCAAATAGGAATTACTCTTAATCTCACCATACTGTTTTCATTTCTTTATGTTGGGTAAGTAATTTTTTAATAAAATTACACTCTTTTGGTATACAGTTGTTTTGCTTGCAAGGAAGCTAGTTCAGAGTTTTTATTCTGATTCTAAAGAGTTTTAAAGAAAAATTGTTTTGTGCTTGCCTTACTATTTTTTAAACAAATTAACTGATGTAGTCTGAAGCCATGTTTTCTTATTTTTAATATAAGGCATGAAAAATAAGTTATGCTTTGGGACTGTAAATGAAAAGGTAATCAGCACCTCTTTTGGTCACCAGTATAAACCTAATAGTTATTGTTCTGTTTTCCTTGTTCTTGTTGTCTAAATTATACTTAAGCTCCTTGAGGGCAGTGACTATTTCTGTTTTGCTCACTTTTTTATAAAATTACAAAAAAGCACCCAATAAATATTTGATGAGTTTTAAGTAAGCCTAGTGTCAATGAACATAATAAGCAGTACCAATGATATTGGCCATGTATTGTGATACCAGACCAGAGGCTTCTTTTCTTAGTTCTTTAGCACTGTATCTCCTGTTTCTAAAACTTTGGAATATAGTCAGAACTCAATAATTCTAGTTTTTGGAAATATTATCATGTCCTGAGTGTTAAACTTCAAGAGCCATGGGTAGGGAATTAATCTACTGCTTGTGTATCTAGTCCATTTAGGATGATCTCTTGAGAACAGATAGATACAGCTTTATGATGTTGATTGAAAGCAACTATGTTGCAAAAGTAAATGGGAAGTCTTTAGCAGTACCATTTATTGAGGCACAGTACACTACAGAACAGGTGGTAGGAACAAAACTGATATAGGAACACCTGAATTGTGCAGATAATTTCTATCATAATATAAATCTTAAGAAGTATGCCTGGCTCATCCCTCACTACTACTCCTTAGTTATTGTGATTTCATACTTCGTGAGGAAGATCCTTACTTCTCAGTTACATACGTCCTCATCACAAATAATCTTGTCTTTCCCATCCCTTCCAATCATCTACTCCTATGGTCATACCATAGACTTTATCATTTATAATAACTAGTAATAACTATATCCTACCACTGTCTCAATTTCTGCATTTCACTCATCAGTCACCATTTCTTGTCTTTCTAATTTACTTCTATTACCCCAACTCCCGGTAACTCTACAGTCTTACCAGGACCTTCAATCCATTGACTCTGCCATATGTTTTCACTTCTGTTACCCTCATTTGCTTACTTATCCAATTTAGATTCTCTGGTCCATCATTATCATTTTCCTGTATGTGTGCCTTCAACTCCTTTGTGCCCTCTTCTGTCTATCATACTTCCCTGGCAAATCCTTCACCTCTTGAAGTCCACTTTCTTTCTACTATGTACCTGCACCCAAGCACCTGCGTGTAGCCTGGAAGAAACACAGAACCATGCTGACTGGTCTCACTTTAAATTCATGGTCAAGTTTGCCATTAGTACTGCCCATACCATGTTTTCCTAGTGCACTTACTTTCCCATTTTCCTAGTGAGTATTTCATGTCATTTTCTTTCACTTATCTCCTCAAACTTCTAGAAGCTCATTCATCCTTACTCTAACCTGTTGGACTTCCTTCCTGTTTCACTAAGGGAAAAGAAATAATCAGAAGAAAATGTCCACATCCTACCATTAGCTCATCTACCAACACTCTGCCTTCCCTCCTGTCCCTGTGAATGAACTGAATGGTCTCCGACATAAGGCCATCGCCTCCACTGGTTACCTACTGAAACTGTTCCTATAACTGTCCTTCTATCTCTTGCCTCATTGTTTCTTCTTGCATCATTCTCTTTCTCTTTCTTGCACCATAGTTACATTCCATATATTCCATTAACACGTACTTCATTTCTCTACTTCCTTTTTTATAGTGACTTGTCTTTACTTTCTTGTTCACTCTCTTTTCTCCCTGTCTCTATTAAACACATGCAAGTTTGTCTCTAGTCACTACTAATCCACAGAAACACCTTTTATGAGGTAACAACCTGTGTCACCAAAATCAACATCCTCATTAAACCATCTTACTTGAACCAACAGTATTTGACAAATATTGATCATGTCCTCCTTCAAGTACTTTATTCATTTGGACTCTGAAATACCTTTCTTGGTTTTTTTCCTACTTCCTTGGCCATTATTTATTTATTTAAATTTTTTAGTAAGGTATTATTGATATTCACTCTTATGAAGGTTTCACATGAAAAAACAATGTGGTGACTACTTTTACCCGTATTATCAAGTCCCAACCCATACCCCAGTGCAGTCACTGTCCATCAGTGTAGTAAGATGCCACAGATTCACTGTTTGCCTTCTCTGTGCTACACTGTTTTCCCAAAGACCCTCCACACCATGTGTACTAAACATAATACCCCTCAATCCCCTTTGGCCTCCCTCTCCACCCACCTTCCCACACCCCTCCCCTTTGGTAACCACTAGTCCCTTCTTGGAGTCTGAGTCTGCTGCTGTTTTGTTCTTCAATTTTGCTTTATTATACTCCACAAATGAGGGAAATCATTTGGTGCTTGTCCTTCTCTGCCTTGCTTCTTTCACTGAACATAATATAGTCCAGCTCCATCCATGTTGTTGCAAATGGTAGGATTTGTTTCTTTCGTATGGCTAAATACTATTCCATTGTGTATATGTACCACATCTTCTTTACCCATTCATCTACAGATGGACACTTAGGTTGATTCCATTTCTTGGCTGTTGTAATAGTGCTGAGATAAACATGGGTGCATATGTCTTTTTGAATCTCAGAAGTTGTATTCTTTGGGTAAATTCCAAGGAGTGGGATTCCGGGTCAAATGATATTTCTGTTTTTAGTTTTATGAGGAACCTCCAGATTGCTTTCCACAATAGTTGAACTAGCCTACATTCCCACCAGCAGTGTAGGAGGGTTCCCCTTCATCCACATCCTCGCCAGCATTTGTTCTTAGTCTTTTGGAAGCTGGCCATCCTTACTGATGTGAGGTGATATCTCATTGTGGTTTTAATTTGCATTTCCGTTGTGATTAATGATATGGAGCATCTTTTCATGGGTCTGTTGGCCATTTGAATTTCTTGTTTGGAGAACTGTCTCTTCATATCCTCTGCACATACTTTAATCGGGTTATTTGCTTTTTGGGTGTTGAGGTGTGAATTCTTTATATATTTTGAATGTTAACCCCTTGTCGGATATGTCATTTACAAATATATTCTCCCATACTGTAGGATACCTTTTGTTCTGTTGATGGAGACCTTTGCCATACAGAAGCTTTTAAGTTTGATGTAGTCCCATGTGTTCATTTTAGCTTTTAAGTCCCATGTGTTCATTTTTGCTTTTGTTTCCCTTGCTTGAGGAGATACATTCAGGAAGAGGTTGCTTGTGCTTATATTCAGGAGATTTTTGCCTATTTTTTCTTCTAAGACTTTTATGGTTTCATGACTTACATTCAGGTCTTTGATACATTTTGAGTTTACTTTTGTGTATGGGGTTAGACAATAATCCAGTTTCATTCTCTTGCATGTAGCTGTCCAGTTTTGCCAATACCAGTTGTTGAAGAGGCTGTCATTTCCCCATTGTATGTCCGTGGCTCCTTTATCATATATTAATTAACCATGTATGGTTGGGTTTATATCAGGGCTCTTTAGTCTGTTCCATTGGTCTGTGGGTCTGTTCTTGTGCCAGTACCAAATTGTCTTGATTACTGTGGCTTTGCAGTAGAGCTTGAAGTCAGGAAGCGTAATCCCCCTAGCTTTATTCTTCCTTCTCAGGATTGCTTTGGCTATTCGGGGTCTTTTGTGGTTCCATATGAATTTTAGAACGATTAGCTCTAGTTCATTGAAGAATGCTGTTGGTATTTTGATAGGAATTGCATTAAATCTAAAGATTGCTTTAGGCAGGCTGGCCATTACGACAATATTAATTCTTCCTATCCATGAGCATGGGATGTGTTTCCATTTATTGATATCTTCTTTAATTTCTCTCATGAGTGTCTTGTAGTTTTCAGAGTATAGGTCTTTCACGTCCTTGGTTAGGTTTATTCCTAGGTATTTTATTCTTTTTGATGCATTTGTGAATAGAATTGTTTCCCTGATTTCTTTTTTTGCTAGTTCATTGTTAGTGTATAGGAATGCCACAGATTTCTGCATATTAATTTTGTATCCTGCAACTTTGCTGAATTGAGATATTAGATCTAGCAGTTTTGGAGTGGATTCTTTAGGATTTTTTATGTACAATATCATGTCATCTGCAAACAGGGACAGTTTGATTTCTTCCTTGCCAGTCTGGATGCCTTTTATTTTTTTGTGTTGTCTGATTGCCGTGGCTAGAACCTCCAGTACTATGTTGAATAGAAGTGGGGAGAGTGAGCATCCTTGTCTTGCTCCCGATCTTAAAGGAAAAGCTCTCAACTTCTCACTGTTAAGTATAAAGTTTGTTGTGTGTTTGTCATATATGGCCTTTATTATGTTGAGGTACTTGCCGTCTATACCCATTTGGTTGAGAGTTTTTATCATGAATAGGTGTTGAATTTTGTCAGATCTTCTTCAGCATCTATGGAGATGATCCTGTGGTTTTTGTCTTTCTTTTTGTTGATGTGGTGGATGATGTTGATGGATTTTCGAATCTTTTACCATCCTTGCATCCTACTTGATCATGATGGATAATATTTTGATGTATTTTTGAATTTGGTTTGCTAATATTTTGTTGAGTGTTTTTGCATCTATATTCATCAGTGATATTGGTCTGTAATTTTCTTTTTTTTGTGGTGTCTTTCTTTGCCTGGTTTTGGTATTACAGTGATGCTGGCCTTAGAATGAGTTTGGAAGTATTCCCTCTTCTTCTGCTCTTTGGAAGACTTTAGGGAGGATGAGTATTAGGTCTTCACTAAATGTTTGATAAAATTCAGCAGTGAAACCATCTGGTTCAGAGGTTTTGTTCTTAGGTAGTTTTTTTATTACCAATTCAATTTCCTTGCTGGAATTGGTCTATTCACATTTTCTATTTCTTCCTGGGTCAACCTTGGAAGGTTGTATTTTTTTAGAAAGTTGTCCATTTTTTCTAGGTTATCCAGTTTGTTAGCATATAAATTTTCATAGTATTCTCTAAAAGTTCTTCATATTTTTGTGGTATTCATAGTGATTTTTCCTTTTTCATTTCTGATTCTGTTTATGGGTGTAAGCTCTGTTTTTTTCTTGGTAAGTCTGGCCAGGGGTGTTATCTATTTTGTTGATTTTCTCGAACAACCAGCTTCTGCTTTCATTTATTCTTTCTATTGTTTTATTCTTCTCGATTTTATTTATTTCTGCTTTAATCTCTATTATATCCCTCCTTCTACTGACTTTGGGTCTCATTTGTTCTTCTTTTTCTAGTTTCATTAATTTTGAGTTAAGACTGCTCATACGGGATTCTTCTTCTTTCCTGAGGTGGGCCTGTATTGCAGTATACTTTCCTCTTACCAAGGCCTTCTCTGCATCCCATAGATTTTGCAGTGTTAAATTATTGCTGTCATTCGTCTCCATATATTGCTTGATCTCTGTTTTTATTTGGTCATTGATCCATTGATTATTTAGGAGCATGTTGTGAAGCTTCCATGTGTTTGTGGGATTTTTCATTTTCTTTGCATAATTTATTTCTAGTTTCATACCTTTGTGGTCTGAGAAACTGGTTAGTACAATTTCAGTTTTTTTAAATTTACTGAGGCTCTTTTTGTGGCCTTGTATAGGATCTATTCCTGAAAATGTTCCATGTGCACTTGAGAAGAATGTGTATACTATTGCTTTTGGGTGTAGAGTTCTGTAGATGTCTGTTAGGATCATCTGTTCTAATGTGTTGTTCAGTGCTTCTGTCTCCTTACTTATTTTCTGTCTGGTTGATCTGTCCTTCGGAGTGAGTGGAGTGTTGAAGTCTCCTAGACTGAATGCATTGCATTCTATTTCCCCCTTTACTTCTGTTAGTATTTGTTTCACATATGTAGGTGCTCCTGTGTTGGGTGCATAGATATTTATAATGGTTACATCTTCTTGTTGGATTGACCCCTTTATCATTATGTAATGTCCTTCATTGTCTCTTGTGACTTTCTTTGTTTTGAGGTCTCTTATTTCTAATACAAGTACTGCAACTCCTGCTTTTTACTCCCTGTTAGTTGCATGAAATATCTTTTTCCATCCCTTCACATTTAGTCTCTGTATGTCTTTCGGTTTAAAGTGAGTCTTGTAGGCAGCATATCGATGGGTCTTGTTTTTTTATCCATTCAGTGACCCTGTGTCTTCTGATTCATGCATTCAGACCATATCCATTTAGGATGATTATTGATAGGTGTGTTCTTATTGCCATTTCAGGCTTTATATTCATGGTTACCAAAGGATCAAGGTTAAGTTCCTTACTATCTAAGAGTCTAACTTAACTTACTTAATATGGTAGTATAAACACAGTCTAAAGGTTCTTTTTTTCTCCTCCTTTTTCTTCCTCCTCCATTCTTTATGTATTAGCTATCATATTCTGTACTCTGTCTGTCCCTTGATTGACTTTGGGGATAGTTGATTTAATTTTGCATTTGCTTAGTAATTAACTGTTCTACCTTCTTTTGTGGCTTTATTGTCTCTGGTGACAGCTATTAAACCTTAGGAACACTTCATCTATAGCAGTCCCTCCAAAATACACTGTAGAGGCAGTTTGTGGGATTTAAATTCTCTTGGCTTTTGCTTATCCGGAAATTGTTTAATCCCTCCTTCGAATTTAAATGGTAACCTTGCCAGATAAAGTATTCTTGGTTTGAGGCCCTTCTGCTTCATTGCATTAAATACATCATGCCACCCCCTTCTGGCCTTTAAGGTTTCTGCTGAGAAGTCTGATGATTGCCTGATGCGCTTTCCTTTGTATGTGATCTTATTTCTCTCTCTGGCTGCTTTTAACAGTCTGTCCTTATCCTTGGTCTTTGCCATTTTAATTACTATATGTCTTGGTGTTGTCTTCCTTGGGTCCCTTGTGTTTGGAGATCTGTGCACCTCCATGGCCTGAGAGACTATCTCCTCCTCCAGATTGGGGAAGTTTTCAGCAATTACCTCCTCAAAGACACTTTCTATCCCTTTTTTTCTCTCTTCTTCTTCTGTACCCCTATAATGCAAATATTGTTCCATTTAGATTGGTCACACAGTTCTCTCAATATTCTTTCATTCTTAGAGATCCTTTTTTCTCTCTGTTCCTGCTTTTTTTATTCCTCTTCTCTAATTTCTATTTCATTTATCGTTTCCTCCACCATATCTAATCTGCTTTCAAAACTTTCCATTGTATATTTCATTTCTTATACTGTGTTCTGTAATGATTGGATCTCCAACTGGAATTCGTCCCTGAGTTCTTGAATATTTTTTGTACCTCCATGAGCATGTCAATGATTTTTATTTTGAAATCTCTTCCAGGCAAATTCATGAGGTTGATTTCATTTGAATTTTTCTCAGGGGTTGTATTCATAACTTTAGTTTGAACCAGGTTCCTTTGGCGTTTCATATTATATATGGCACCCTCTAGTGCTCAGAAGCTCTCCATTCTGGAGCTGCTCAGCCCCTGAAGCAATGTCGGGCGTTACAGGGGAGCAGCATTGGTGCCTGGGGTGAGGAAAGAGCTGTTTCCTGCTTCCCAGCTCCTATGCCTGTCTCCACTGCCAGAACCAGTGGGCTAAGCATGCAGGTATAATCCTCTGTGGTTTGTGTATGTAGTTGCTCCAGATGGGGCTTCCCTCTGGCTGGCCCAACACCAGAGTAGGTTTTGCCAGTTTGCAAGCCAGGTTGGGCTGGCCGGGAGAAAGGCTCAGTAGCCTGTGTATCACAGAGGGGGTCCTTGGAACTCTGTAGCTAGCCAGGGAGCTGGAGCTCCTGAAGATCGTGAACATTCCCAACCTGCTGGGCAGAGTGCACCCAGACAATTTTGTCTACCTGTCCTTTCTCCTGAGCAGTAAGCACCGTGCAATCCCTGCCCCTTTAGCAGCCCTCTTGCTGTTAGGAAGTCTGTCGGACTGCTCACCTTTCTTTTCTCCCAGAGCAGCCGGATGTGGATTCCTGCTTTCCACAGCAGCTGGAATCTCAGTCTCTCCAGGTATTCTGCCTGTCTTAGCTTTCCAACCCCGTAATCACGAGAGTACCATGAAATCACCGTGAAATGTAGGTTTGTGCTCCCAGATCAGATCTCCGGAGTTAGGTATTCAACAGTCCCAGGCCTCCACGCCCTCCCTGCTCTGTTTCTCTTCCTCCCCCTGGTGATCTGGGGTGGGGGAAGGCTTGGGTCCCACTGGGCCATGACTTTGGTACATTCCCCTGTTCTGTGAGGCTTATTCTTTTCTCCAGGTGTATGCAGTTTGGCACTGTCCTCTTTCCTGTTGCTCTTTCAGGATTAGTTGTATTTATTATATTTTCGTATTATTTGCAGTTTTAGGAGGAAGTCTCTGTCTCACCTCTCACGCTGCCATCTTTAATCCACTCTCTTTGGCTATTATTTTTTAGTCTTCTTTGTCACTTTGCTCTCATCCTTTTGATCTCTAAGTTCTGGAGTGTCCCAGAGTTTAGAGATTTAGCCCCTCTTGTTTATATTCACTACTGCTAGGTGAAATTTTCACTGCCATATGCTGATGACCCCATATTTATATCTCAATCCCTAATGTCCCTACCTCCAGATTCCTACATATAATAGCCTTCTCAGCATTGCCACTTGGATATCTAATGGGCAACTCAAATTTCAATTTGTTAAGCCTGAACTTTGATTTTCTACTACTCCCTTACAAAATAGCTATTATATTCTTCCATATGCTTAGGTCAGAAACCTTGGAGCATTCTTATGCTTCTCTTTACCTCACTCCTCACATCCATTTCATAAGTATATCTTGCTAGCTCTGTCTTTCAGTATAAATAAGACCTACAATCTGGCTCTTCTATGATTTTCATACCACCTTCAAAGCCACCATCATTTCTCACATAGATTATTGCAGTCACATTCTAAATGATTTTCCTGCTTCCATCCTTGTCCCTATGAGTATAGTCTAAATAGAGAAGCCAGAATGATCTTTTAAAATGAAAACTAAATCCCTTCCTGTCTCATTTGGAGTAAAACCCAATTCTTTTCCTGGCTTACAGACAATAGCTCCAGACTCCCTCTCTTCTCCCTCCTCTAGCTGTCCTTAGCCAGTATTCTTCTATCTCAGGGCATTTGCACTGAGAAATGGTTCCCGTTTTCTTTCGCAGATATCTGCATGCTTAGCAGCTTTGTCTCTTTCACATTTCTGGTCACATGTCACCTTACCAAAGGGGTCTTTTCCAGTCACCCTATTTGGAAGAGCAGCTCTTCATATCTCCTGCTACTGCGTTCTTATTGTACTTTATGTGTCCACCACCTGACCTTATGTACTTATAGTCTTTTATCACACCTGGGTTATAAGGTCCATGTTTTGTTCACTGCTATATCTCCATTGCCTAGAAGAATGTGTTACAAATATAGATACTCAAATATTTGTTGACAAATAGCTTGATTCACTTGTAGGGCTACAGGGAGTGCCATTTTCAAATTACATGTTTTATCTTCCTTTTTTGACTATTCTTAAATCCCTGTCCTGGCTAAATCCCATGTCGAGTCATTTCATTATTGTCCTCACTTAGCCTGTCATATCAGTCCTCGAGTCTTTAACGTCCCCAGCTCACCTACTTCTCTGGTTTTGCTCCTGGGTGTAGAGGAACTTCAGAACGGTGTCTACCACAAATGCATGCTGGTAGCTCTTGTTCTCCTCTTTGATGATTCAATAGTACACTTGCTGTAACAGCTATTCCTCTGTGGATTTTCCCCTTCAGAATAATTCTACTTCTAGAATTGTTCTTTTACATTTATAATATTATAATTATAACTTGGTTGATGATAATTTTGGTAGGTACAGAAAATGTGACACTGCGTTTTTTGAAGGAAGTTGTGCTTATTCCTTTGAATATCAGAGTATGAATTACAACAACTTGAACAAACCCAGTGAAGTTTTTCAGCATTATGCAAATAAGAATGATTTTCTTTTTCACAGTCCTGGAAGATACTGCTCTTTGGTGCAATAAACTTAACATGTACGGGATTCCTGCTTATGTGGTGCAATTCCACTAACAGTGTAGGTATGTTACCCTTCTTATTTTTATGGAGTTAATTATTAGTTTCACTGTTATTGTTCAGATTTTAAATAAAAGTATGTCTTCCATTACATACAATATATTATTTTGAAATATAGCTCAAAACATTTAAATGAGAGAATCTGTTTGAAAAATTCCTTGTATACTATAGGTGTGATTAGTCATTATCACTTTAAATGACCTTTTTTAAAAAAAATTTAGATCTGTTTGAAAAACAGATTCCTTTTTTTTGTGATAGAAGAGTACTTCAATTTATGCAGTGCTTAAGATTTTGAGATGTATTGATTTTCCTTAGAAAGGAAAATCTGTAATATATTTCTTGTGTCATGACCTCTTACATTTTTATGTACCATTATTTTCGTCCTTCTATTTAACAACTACATTTAAAATAGTACTTGGATGACAGAAGCCAAAAAAAAAAATGATCATAGGGCTTTGACCATATGCTGCTTCATTTTTCCTGATGGAGAAATTGGATTCTAAAGTAAGCTTCTGTACTAACCAACTTTGGCTACATGTAGTAATCAAATTTACCAGATAATTGCTAACTATGACGTTAATCGGAAACTTACAACTTTTTTAGTAATGGATGTCCCTGGTGTGAGTAATTTTTGTGATTTGCCAATAGTTCCTAACAATTGATTCAGTAAAATTTTAAGCACTCTTTTTTGTTTTTCAGCTTTAGCTGCCTATACTTACTTGACCATTTTTGATCTTTTTAGGTAAGTTTTAAGAAATCTTAGTGCTTTGAGCTAATAAGGAATTTGTTGCACTGAACTTACAAAGTTTGCTTTGCTTAAAGAAATCTGTGAAATAAGTAAAATTATCAACATAGAACATTTATACCAAAACAATAATAATTAGAAGATATTCTGGAATAAAACATTCCATTTTTATAGCAAGAGAAAAGATAATACCCAGGCTTAGGTCAGGTTCTTAAGATGCCTCCCTGTAGGTGAGTCACCTGTGGCCAGGGAGCAGGGTCATGTAAGACCATGTATTTCCCACTGTACCTGTGTAGATGGGAAAAGACATGAGGGACATTGACAACTGATAAGGAAGGAAGTGATTGAGAATCAGGGAGACAAACACTTGTATTCCTACTTCATGGGACCTTTCATATTGCCGTATAAGGATTATAGAATAGTTAGACTTTGATGTCTTCAAGATCCATGCCAAAGTAGTACAAGTAATTATGTAATTTTTTTCTTTCTTTTAATTTAATTTTATTTTGGTATCGTTAATGTACAATCACTTGAACAACATTATGGTTGCTAGACCCCCTATTATCAAGTCCCCTCCACATACCCCACTGCACTCACTGTCCATCAGCATATTAGATGCTATAGGATCATTACTTGTCTTCTCTATAAATACATCATTTCCCGTGACCCCCACCCCCCGCTGCATTATGTATGCTAATTGTAATGCCCCTTGTCCCCCTTATCCCTTCCTTCCCACCCATCCTCCCCAGTCCCTTTCACTTTGGTAACTCTTAGTCGATTCTTGAGATCTGTGAGTCTGCTGCTGTTTTGTTCCTTCAGTTTTTTCTTTGTTCTTATGCTCCACATATGAGTGAAATCATCTGATACTTGTCTTTCTCCGCCTGGTTTATTTCACTGAGAATAATACCCTCTAGCTCCATCCATGTTGTTGCAAATGGTAGGAGTTGTTTTCTTCTTATGGCTGAGTAATATTCCATTGTGTATATGTACCACATCTTCTTTATCCATTCATCTACTGACGGACACTTAGGTTGCTTCCATTTCTTGGCTATTGTAAATAGTGCTGCAATAAACATAGGGGTGCATATGTCTTTTTCAAACTGGGCTGCTGCAGTCTTACAGTAAATCTCTAGGAGTGGGACTCCTGGGTCAAATGGTATTTCTATTTTGAGTTTTTTGAGGAACCTCCATACTGCTTTCCACAATGGTTGAACTAATTTGCAGTCCCACCAGCAGTGTAGGAGGGTTCCCCTTTCTCCACATCCTCGCCAACATTTGTTGTTGTCTGTCTTTTCAATGTTGGCCATCCTCACTGGTGTGAGGTGATATCTCATTGTGGTATTAATTTGCATTTCTCTGATGATTAGGGATGTGGAGCATCTTTTCATGTGCCTGTTGGCCATCTGAATTTCTTCTTTGGAGAAGTGTCTGTTCAGCTCCTCTGCCCATTTTTTCATTGGCTTATTTGCTTTTTGTTTGTTGAGGTGTATGAGCTCTTTATGTATTTTGTATGTCAACCCCTTATCGGATTTGTTATTTATGAATATATTCTCCCTTACTGTACGATGTCATTTTGTTCTACTGATGGTGTCCTTTGCTGTACAGAAGCTTTTTAGTTTGATATAGTCCCACTTGTTCATTTTTGCTTTTGTTTCCCTTTCCAAGGGAGATATGTTCATGAAGAAGTTGCTTGTATTTATGTCCAAGAGATTTTTGCCTATGTTTTTTTCTAGGAGTTTTATGGTTTCATGAGTTACATTCAGATCTTTGATCCATTTTGAGTTTACTTTTGTGTATGGGGTTAGACACTAATCCAGTTTCATTCTCTTACATGTAGCTGTCCAGTTTTATCAACAACAGCTGTTGAAGAGGCTGTCATTTCCCCATTGTATATCCAAGGCTCCTTTATCATATATTAATTGACGATATATTCTTGGATTTATATCTGAGCTCTCTATTCTGTTCCACTGGTCTGTGGGTCTGTTCTTGTGCCATTACCAAATTGTCTTGATTACTGTGGCTTTTAGTAGAGGTTATAGTCAGGAGTGTAATCCCCCTGCTTTATTCTTCCTTCTCAGGATAGCTTTGGCTATTCGGGGTCTTTTGTGGTTCCATATGACTTTTAGAACTATTTGCTCTAGTTCATTGAAAAATGCTGTTGGTATTTTGATACGGATTGCATTGAATCTGTAGATTGCTTTTGGCAGGATGGCCATTTTGACAATATTAATTCTTCCTAACCAAGAGCATGGGATGAATTTCCATTTATTAGTGTCCTCTTTAATTTCCCTTAAGAGTGTCTTGTAGTTTTCAGGGTATAGGTGTTTCACTTCCTTAATTAGGTTTATACCTAGGTATTTTATTCTCTTTGATTCGATTTTGAATGGAATTGTTTTCCAGATTTCTCTTTCTGCGAATTCACCGTTAGTGTATACGAATGCAACAGATTTCTGTGTATTAATTTTGTATCCCGAAACTTTGCTGAATTCAGATATTAGATCTAGTAGTTTTGGAATCAGTTCTTTAGGGTTTTTTATGTACACTATCATGTCATCTGCAAACAGGGACAGTTTGACTTCTTCCTTGCCAATCTGGATGCTTTTTATTTCTTTGTGTTTTCTGATTGCCATGGCCAGGAACTCCAGAGCTATGTTGAATAAAAGAGGGGACAGTGGGCATACTTGTCTTGTTCCCGATCTTGAAGGAAACGCTTTCAGCTTCTCGCTGTTAAGTATAATATTGGCTGTGGATTTTCATATATGGCCTTTATTATGTTGAGGTACTTGCCCTCTATACCCATTTTGTTAAGAGTTTTTATCAAGAATGGATGGTGAATTTTGTTGAATGCTTTTTCGGCATCTATGGAGATGATCATGTGGTTTTTGTCCTTTTTGTTGGTGTAGTGGATTATGATGGTGGAATTTTAAATGTACCATCCTTGTATCCCTGGGATCAATCCCTCTTGATCATGATGGATGATATTTTTGATGTATTTTTGAATTCGGTTTGCTACTATTTTGTTGAGTATTTTTGCATCTATATTCATCAGGGATATTGGTCTGTAATTTTCTTTTTTTGTGGGGTCTTTGCCTCGTTTTGGTATTAGAGTGATGTTGGCCTCGTTGAGTGAGTTTGGGAGTATTCCCTCCTATTCTACTTTTTGGAAAAACTTTAAAGAGGATTGGTATTAGGTCTTAAATTCAGCAGTGAAACCATCTGGTCCAGGGTTTTGTTCTTAGGTAGTTTTTTTATTACCAATTCAATTTCTTTGCTGGAATTGGTCTATTCAGATATTCTGTTTCTTCCTGGGTCAGCCTTGGAAGGTTGTATTTTTCTAGAAAGTTGTCTATTTCTTCTAGGTTATCCAGTTTGTTACCATATAATTTTTCATAGTATTCTCTCATAATTCTTTGTATTTCTGTGGTGTCTGTAGTGATTTTTCCTTCCTTATTTCTGATTCCTTTTATGTGTGTAGAGTCTCTTATTTTCTTGATAAGTCTGCCTAGGGTTTTATCTATTTTGTTTATTTTCTTGAAGAACCATCTCTTGCTTTCATTGATCCTTTCTATTGTTTTGTTCTTCTTGATTTTATTTATATCTGTCTTAATCGTTATTCTGTCTCTTCTACTGACTTTGAGGCTCATTTGTTCTTCCTTTTCTAGTGTCATTAATTGTGAGTTTAGACTGTTTATTTAGGATTGTTCTTCTTTCCTGAGTTAGGCCTCTATTGTATCATATTTCCCTCTTAGCACAGCCTTTGCTGCGTCCCACAGATTTTGTGGTGTTGAGTTATTGTTGTCATTTGTCTCCATGTATTGCTTGATCTCTGTTTTTATTTGGTCATTGATTATTTAGGAGCACGTTATTAATGAAAGGGTTTTTTTAGCTACCCAGCTCACTTGCTCGCAAAGAAGGACATGAGAACTCCCTCAGCGTGGTTTTATTCCTTGTACGACAAACAGGCAGAGTGGCTGTCTCAAAAGAGACAGAACAGCAGTGGCAGCAAGGTGGGGGCTGCTTATATAGGAATTTAGGGCCTTGGTGAGCAGGATGGTGGCCTTGTGACTTCTGAGAAACAGAAGCTGATGCAGACGATAGGTAACTTAGAAACTACTATGGGGGGCTTAGAAACCACTGTAGACAATAATGGATTTTGCTACACTTGGGTGCAGCTGCTGTTCAAGGCTGTGTGTTAAAGGGAACCTAACATTCCCGCATTTTGTTTTTTTTCTTGTGCAAGGTGTAGGGAGGAGGGGTGAAGTGTTGGATTATCTGGCTGCTTCGTGCAGGAAGAGGGGTGAAGCAAGGTGCAGGGGATAGGTTTGAAGTGATGGCTTATCTAGCTACTTCATGTGGGAAGAGGGGCGAAGTACAGCTGATGGCTCAGGCATCTGTCAGCACTGCGTTGTCTGCTGGCAGGATCTTTCTTCCGTTGGAAGGCAGTGGTACTCCTGCATAATTAACTGATTGATTGTTTGGTTAGTGATTCTTGAAATTTGAGTTTGAATGAAGTTTTTTAGAAGATTAGTTAGGCAGGGAGCGAAGAGTAGGAGAAAGCAGAAAATGATGAGAGGCATGAGGAGAGGAAGTAAAATGTCTCTGAGTTGATCTAAGCCCATGGTCCTTGTCTCATACTCTCTTCTACAGATAGAGCCTATAGCTGCTGCTAGGGAAAGGGGGCGACAACTGTTCTGGCTGCTTCATGCTGAGAGGGGGCATAGTAAGGGGTGCAGCTAGGTCTCTATCAATGGTTGGTCAGGAGGGCTTTGGAAGATGGGAGTTTCCATCTTGGGTTCTATTGTTATTACTATTTGCAGTTTTGTGATTTCTAGGCAGACAGAATAAATCATGTTATTAAGTTAAGTAGTAACATCTGGAGTTGGATTTTCCATTCTGGAAGAACAGACTTGACAAGGAGATTGATGAATGCATGGCTGAATATGAGGATTGGAAATAGTAAAACTCTAATGGAGAATCATAGCCAGATATCTTGGGGAAACTAGAATTCTGGATCTAGTCTATGTCCCAATGACTAGTATTAGGACTCAGTATAGATAAGGCTGCATTATTGAAACAATACTTTTCTCTCAAATCACCCTCATTTTTATTAGAAGTAACCAGATTAAGAAAATAATTAACACTTGGCTTGATTATTTGCATAAGTTGCTAAAGTATTGTCAGCTTAAGAGAAAAAGCTTAAAACACTTTATCAGTAACATTTGAACTTCTTTAGTTTATTTAATCCTATGTAATACATGTTTTGCTGAAATCTAGTTCTTTACTAGTTTAGAAGTAATAAAACAGTGATTATAAATGACAAAAGACTTACAAATGACAATGGCTAAAGATTTGATGAAAGCTTACTATAAGAGAGTTGATAAGAAAATTTGGATATTTCTGTAACATAAAACATTTAGTAACAAAGTTTAACATCATTCCCTTTGACAGTGCTTTCCAGGTAATTAAGCAGGTGATTATATATTAGATAAAGAAATTAATTTAGCCAAATACTTTCTCTAATGAGAAAAAATTCCACTGACATGTTCTAGGGTCCCTCTGGAAAATATCAGAGTTAACTAGAGGTAAAAGCACTTTTTAAAATTTATTTTGGGAAGTTGTCAGAAGAAGGTTTCTTTGACACTTGCTTAAATAGGATTATAGGTTGCTATGAAGCAATATTTATTTATTTAACTAGAATGACAACAAAATACCTCAAAGGCAAATACAGAAGGTTACAATTGTTAGCAAAGTTTAGCTTTTAGTCCTTTTAATACTAAGATTTCATTTTCTTAAATACTCAGATAACTCATTGACGCTTTAAGCATGAGAAACTGCTTTGATAAAAACAATTAGAAAATTCTTTGCAATTTTTCAACATTAAGAGCATGCTAACAGTTTAAGAAAACTTTGTCTTTTTAACTGAGAACAAAATTCTAATTTTGCTGTGTACTTGATATTGAGACTCATTTGCTTTAATTTCATATAGCATGACTGTATCAATTCTTCTACAGACTTTCTACAACTTTCTTTTACATTCAGAGTTCTCCCTCTTTAAATAAACAGCTGTACTTTAGAACAGTTACCTTCTTTTACCCTCAACAAAATGAATTTTTATTCCTTATACTTTCTCTTATTAAACACACATCTTTTCTAGCAAGCAGAGATGTTTTCTTTATTACTTTAAGTAGTTTTATTTAGAATTTAAAACCATTAGGAACTTTAATTTTCAGTGAACACTGAGAAGTGGGCTATTGTAAACTATTACAATACCATTCTTTAAATTAACAAATTATGAACACATTTCATAATTTCTGGAACTGTGTGCTTTACAGCACCATCTCTAAGCATAAAATATGTCTACTTAACTTAGCAAAACTTTGTCGTAGTTTACTACAAAGATTTTCAGGCAGTTTGTACGTACACACACTGTAACACAATTAAGATGTTCTCTTGCTACTCTTAGTTTACTCAGAACTATGCTAGATTACTCATGATAAAGATTTGATTTGCTGATATTTAATTGCTTTCTTTCCTTTTAGCTCATTTGACTAAAAGTATCTCAGTTTTCAAGAATACACTCTAAAAGGCAAGCAGTTTACATAAGTGGGTTAAGGTTTAGATGGCCCAGGCCAACAGGGCCGATGAAGGCTCTGAACTGATAGGGACTGTGTGTGTCTAGGTGGCGGGAAATGAAATGCAAGTAGAATTTTAACACCAGTCATTTAAAGCCAGGCTGTATTGCAGAAGATAAATCTTTCTTTGGGATACTGGCATCTTGGTCTAGGAGCATATCAGAAGGTGGCCTGCGCAGCCTCCAAGGTGGGCTGAGGTATTGTCTGTTTGTTAAAAGTAAGTTAAGAATCTTGCTTTCTAAACTTCCTGGGTGTTAAAATGCAATCTTATTTTTAAGGTGGCATCTTTCCTGCCTTTTACTATGTTGTTTACAGCTGGGTCTGCATGCTAAATTAGTTGCCCAGTTTGTCAAATTACTCTTATCAGATCTGAAAGAGAAAAGACAGCACATAGGCCTGGGCCTTTTAGCATGGTAAAGTGAATCTTACAAATGATTAGCATAATAAAAACATGGGCTACTCTTTTTTGTCTGGGGAACACTAACTGATCTTATTGAAGAATGACTCTAGAGCTCAATGTTTAACACAGAGTTTTGGTAGGGGGGTTTTGGATTTAAATTGGTATACTGTAAGAGGGCTTGCGTGAGCCTGTCTAGGAAGGCTGAAGGGTTTTCGTCTTTATTTTGGACTTCTCTCAGTGGGGCTAAGAGGTGAGTTTTTGTGCGTCTGTGAGTGGCGGGTGGACTGGGAGGCAAGGGGACTGAACAGGGGTCAGGGTGATGAGAAAGCAGGGGTGGTGGTATGGAGACTGGAAGGAGAAGAAGGCAGGGTCGGAGGGGTGAAGGCAGGCAATGTAGGAGATGGAAGAGGTGGGTATAGGTTGTGGGTGGTGGAAGTAAGGCTGGAAACAGAGGAGTTGGATGTGAGACTGGAAGTGGATGGTTGCGTCCCTGTGGTGGGAACAAAGGCTGGTGGGGGAGGGGAATTGACTGAGCTTTGGGCTGCTTAGCGATAAGAGGGGAATTCATCTGCAGGATCTGGGTCTAGGGAGGAAGGGGGAGCGCTTGGAGAGCTTGAAAGGACGGCAAGGACATGTTTGGGGTGACAAGAGCTACATAGAGATGGTTTGTTCTGAAGATAGAAGAAAGCTTGAACATAGGGAATTCTGTCTGTCTCAGGGAATTTCTTTCCATCTGCCTGAATGCTCATAGAAGTTGTGGAGGTCTTGAAGGACTTTAGGGTCTAAGGACTCATATTGAGGCCAAATTGTTTTATTGTGTAAAGGATATTGGGGCCAAATCTGGCTGCAGAGCTGAATTAACTTCGAGGGTTTCAGATCTGGATGTAGATGAAGAGTTTTGAAATTGCTTAGGAGGCAGCTGAGTGGGGAATCGGCAGGGATGGAGGGGGACGCTCCCATCGTGACTCTTACAGTGGAGTTTCTGTAGCACACCCCAGGCGTCCCTAGGGGGCTTAGAACTCTGAGAGAAACCCAACTCCAAGTGAAGACTCGTCACCTCTGTCACTGGAGGGGTCAGCTTGCCCCGGGCAAGCGTGCCAGCAGGTGCCTAGCACTAGGACTTTTCGGCACCGCCCCAGGCGGCGAGTACAAAAGTACGAAGCCTGCTGGAAGTGGAAGAGTCATAGTGGGAGTGGTCTCTCGCCTGCTGGGGACGAGAAAAAGTGGACTGGGGGCTTCACTGATCTGCTGCGGGTCTAGGGGGCAGTCTCTTGCCTACTGGGGGCTAGAGAAACTGGACTGGGGGCAAGTCTCTTGCCTGCTGGGGATGAGAGAAACTGGACTGGGAGTGATTTAGGGGCACAGCTGTAGCCATGAAGGCCGTGGCTGTGGGTGACCCCCGCCTACGGTGAGGCCTTTAGGGTGCCGGACACTCAATGGTCAGCCTTCAGGCGCTCACAGAGGTGTTTTAGTCACTTGATGGGGGAAGGTGACTCACCGCTCCTTTGGCACAGGTGGTGGATGCTGGAGAGGTGTTTAGGGAGATGGAGGGCGCTGAGGAGCCCCTGTGTCCAGAGGGGCCGGGCGCTATTGGATTCCCAGTGCAGCTCGAATTCCTGGGGAAGAGCAGGCAACCGGGAGATCCCAAACCAGGCGGAAACACCAATGAAAGGCTTCTTTTAGCTACCCGGCCCACTCGCTCGCAGAGAAGGACACAAGAACTCCGTCAGCGCAGTTTTATTCCCTGTAAGACAAACAGGCAGAGTGGCTGTCTCGAAAGAGACAGAACAGCAGTGGCAGCAAGGGGGGGAGGGGGGCTGCTTATATAGGAATTTAGGGCCTTGGTGAACAGGATGGTGGCCTTGTGACTTCTGAGAAACAGAAGCTTGTGCAGACGATAGGGAACTTAGAAACTGCTGTGGGGGACTTAGAAACTGCTATAGACCATAAGGGATTTTGCTACACTTGGGTGCAGCTGCTGTTCAAGGCTGTGTGTTAAAGGGAACCTAACAAGCCTCCTTGTGTTTGTGGGCTTTTTAGTTTCCTTTGTGTAATTAATTTCTAGTTTCATACCTTTGTGATCTGAGAAGCTGGTTGGTACAATTTCAGTATTTTTTAATTTACTGAGGTTCTCTTTGAGGCCTAGTATATGATCTATTCTTGAAAATGTTCCATGTGCACTTGAGAAGAACATGTATCCTATTGCTTTTGAATGGAGTGCTCTGAAGATGTTGGTTAGGTCCATCTGTTCTAATATGTTGTTCAGTGCCTCTGTCTCTTTATTTATTTTCTGTCTGGTTGATCTGTCCTTTGGAGTGAGTGGTGTGTTGAAGCTCCTAAAATGAATGCATTGCCTTCTATTTCCCCCTTTAATTCTGTTAGTATTGGTTCATATATGTAGGTGATCCTGTGTTGGGTGCATAGATATTTATAATAGTTATATACTCTTGTTGGACTGACCCTTTTATCATTATATAATGTCCTTCTTTGTCTGTTGTGACTTTCTTTGTTTTGAAGTCTATTTTGTCTGATACAACTACTGCAACTCCTGCTTTTTTCTCACTATTAGTTGCATGAAATATCTTTTTCCATCCCTTTACTTTCAGTCTGTGTATGTCTTTGGGTTTGAGTTGAGTCTCCTGTAGGCAGCATACAGATGGGTCTTGTTTTTTTATCCATTCAGTGACTCTATGTCCTTTGATTGGTGCATTCAAACCATTTACATTTAGGGTTATTATCAATAGGTATGTACTTATTGCCATTGCAGGCTTTAGATTCATGGTTACCAAAGGTTCAAGGGTAATTCCCTTAACTATCTAACAGTCTAATTTAACTCACTTCGTACGCTATTACAAACACAACCTAAAGATTCTTTTTTTTTTCCTCCTCCATTCTTTGTATGTTATGAATCATATTCCATACTCTTTGTCTATCCCTTGGGTGACTTCTGTTTAGTCTTAGGAATACTTCCATCTAAAGGATTCCCTCCGGAATGAACCGTAGAGGTGGTTTGTGTGAGGTAAATTCTCTCAGCTTTTGCTTATCTGAAAATTGTTTAATCCCTCCTTCAAATTTAAATGACAACCTTGCTGGGTAGAGTATCCTTGGTTCAAGGTCCTTCTGCTTCATTGTATTAAATATATCATGCCACTCCCTTCTGGCCTGTAAGATTTCTCTTGAGAAGTCTGATGATAGCCTGATTGGTTTTCCTTTGTATGTGATCTTTTTTCTCTCTCTAGCTGCTTTTAAAAGTCTGTCTTTATCCTTGATCTTTGCCATTTTAATTATTATATGCCTTGATGTTGTCCTCCTTGGGTCCCTTCTTTTGAGAGATCTGTGCACCTCCATGGCTTGAGAGACTATCTCCTTCCCCAGATTAGGGAAGTTTTCAGCAATTATCTCCTCAATGACACTTTCTATCCCTTTTTTTCTCTTCTTCTGGTATCCCTATAATGCGAATATTGTTCCGTTTGGATTGGTCACTCAGTTCTCTCAATATTCTTTCATTCTTAGAGATTCTTTTTTCTCTCTGTGCCTCAGCTTCTTTGTATTCCTCTTCTCTAATTTCTGTTCCATTTACTGTCTCTTCTACTACGTCTAATCTGCTTTTAAATCCCTCCATTGTATGTTTCATTTCAGATATGGAATTTCTTAATGATAGACTCTCTGACTTAAATTCATTCCTGAGTTCTTGAATATTTTTATGTACCTCCGTAAGCATGTTTATAATTTTTATTTTGAACTCTCTTTCAGGAAGATTGGTGAGTTCAGTTTCATTTGGCCATTTTTCTGGTACTTGTGAGATTTTGGTCTGAACCATGTTCTTTTGACGTTTCATATTTCTGTGTGGTGCCCACTAGTGCGCTGAAACTCCAGTGTCTGGAGCTGCTCAGCCCGTAGTTTGAGGTTGGGGTCATAGGGGAGTGGAGCTGGTGTCTGGGCGGAGGAAAGATCTGTTTCCTGATTACCGTCTGCAGTGGCTGTCTCCAATGTCAGAGCCAGTGGGCCAAGCACACACATGTAAGCCTCTGTTTTTGCATCTCTAGCTGTTGTAAGCAGGGCCTCCCTCTGGCTCGCCTAATGCCAGCACAGTGACTGCCATTTTGTAAACCGGTGCCGACAGGCTAGGACGAAGGTGCAGGAGGCTGCATGTCACAGTGGGGGGGCCTCTGAGCTCAGTAGGCAGCCTGGGGATGGAGCACCTGAAGTTTCTCAAAGTTCCCAACCAGCTGGGCAGAGCGTGCCCAGGCAACCTTGTCCACTCTCCCTTCTCCTGTGCAGCAAGGTCCATGCAAACCCCACCTCTTCAGCAGCCATCTCGCTGCTACGAAGCCTCTCAGACCGCCCGCCCCTCCTCTGACACAGAGCAGCCGGCTATGGATCCCCACCTCCACAAATGGCCAGAATACCAGTCTCTCAAGCCCTTCCCCCGTCCGAGCTCCCCAATGTCCAGAGCTCCACACAATATAGGCTTCCTCTCACAATTAGATCTCCAGGGCTAGGTGCTCAGAAGTCCCAAACTTCCACCCCCTCCCCGCCCCCTTTCTCTTCCTCCCGTGGGTGTGCTGGGGTGGGGAAAGGACCTGGGTCCCACTGGATTAAGGCTTTCTTAAGTTACCCTGTTTCGTGAGGTCTGCTCTGTTCATGATGTCTGTATGCAGTCTGGTGCAGCCTTCCTTCTTGTTGCTGTTTTAAGATTAGTTGTATTAATTAATTATATTTTTGTACTATTTGTTGTTTTGGGAGGAGTTCTCCGTCTCACACCGCCATCTTGAATCCCAGTAAATTTGTAATTTAATCTACTTGATTCCATCAATTTATGTAAATAAATCTCCTTTTCATCAATATTGTAATTAAATCTTCCCTGATTGTCTGAAACAGATTTGTTACCTGAATTTCACATTGTGGGAAATTGTTTTAGAATGAATATCTATTATTCTACTTTGAAAATAAACATAATTTTATCCCATCTGGATTGTTGTTAAGGTGTTATTAATATTTATTTTAACTTTTAATAAAGATTTAGTAAAGTTTATCAAAGTTAAAATTCATTTTATGTATCTATAATAAAATATATTATCATTATTATTACTATGTAATTATTTTTTGCATGCATAGTTATGGACCATATTTAGAATGGATAACTCAGTGAGTAGAGAAAGTATTGGTTTAGGTTCTGTTTACCTGACTTAATTATGATGTGATATAACTTCTTTCAGTTTTTACACATGTTAAAAAAACTGTCGTGTTTCAGGATTCTTATATGATTATATTATAAATCAGAATAATTTACCAAATTATTCTTTGCAAAAACTGATAATTTTCAGCAGCTTAGGAATTCTGAGAACTCAGTTTCTTTCTGCTTGTTCTCTCGGTCTAGTTCTAATGCTAACTTTATTTTCCTTTTTGCTTAGTTTAATGACGTGTCTAATAAGTTACTGGGTAATGATGAGGAAGCCTACCCCTGTCTATTCTTTTGGGTAAGTTCAAATTATTTTATTTTCTACTAACTTCTTAGTGTCAAAATAATAGGTATATTAGGCATTAAATAGCTAGATACAGCGTTTCTAGAAAATAAATGCAGCCTGCTTAGTAGAATGGGGATCAAATAGTGAAAACAGATTAATAAATATCTTCCAAGAGGATTGTAAATAAGAAACATGAATATTTAATTTTAATTCATATTAAAATAAAATGTTCACGTTAGGTTCTTTTCTATTTTATAAAACAAATGTTACCATAAAATGTTCACATTATGTTTAATATTTTGGTAATCTCTTATTTTGCTTAAGAGAAAGTACAAAGGATTTTCATGTAAGTATATCTGGTAGATGTTAAAGTAAATGTGATACAACGCCCTATGATTCTTACCCTAGGCTATAGTTATACTAATTAGAGTTCCGAAAATTATCTGTGGTAAAAACTGATATAAAAATTATGTAATTAAGTAATTATGTAATCTGTGGTAAAAACTGATATAAAATTATGTAATTCAAGGATGTCATAACTTGTATTCATCCCTTGGTTTGGGTCAAAATACTTAATAATCTTCCATTGGGAGTACTTGGTAGTGGAAAAAAGTTCTATGATTTATTGTCAGATGAACAATACTATCTTAATTTTGCAATATACTATGTTTGCTGGTGCTATTTTATACAGTGGAGCAACAGCCTTGCAGGAAAATAAGAGCAGTTTAATAATAAAAAATACAACATCTTCATAATAAATAATGAAAAAGTAATGTAAATGTGATATATATATTTTTGTTATCATTAATCTACAATTCCATGTGCAACATTATGGTAACTGAACTCCCCACTTCATCAAGTCCCCCCCACCTACCCAATTACAGTCACTGTCCATCAGCGTAGTGAGATGCTATAGAATCACTACTTGTCTTCTCTGAGTTGTACAGCCAACCCCGTGATCCCCCTACATTATGTCTGCTAATCGTAATGCCCCTTTTTCCCCTTGTCCCTCCCTTCCCACCCATCCTCCCCGGTCCCTTTCCCTTTGGTAACTGTTAGTCCATTCTTGGGTTCTGTGAGTCGGCTCCTGTTTTGTTCCTTCAGTTTTTTTGTTTGTTCTTATACTCCACATATGAGTGAAATCATTTGATACTAGTCTTTTTCAGCTTGGTTTATTTCACTGAGCATAATAACCTCTACCTCCATCCATGTTGTTGCAAATGGTAGGATTTGTTTTCTTCTTATTGCTGAATAATATTCCATTGTGTATATGTACCACATCTTCTTTATCCATTCATCTACTGATGGACACTTAGGTTGTTCCCATTTCTTGGCTATTGTGAATAGTGCTGCGATAAATATAGGGGTGCATATGTCTTTTTCGAACTGGGCTGCTACATTCTTAGGGTAAATTCCAAGGAGTGGGATTAATGGGTCAAATGGTATTTCTATTTTGAGTTTTTTGAGGAACCTCCATACTGCTTTCCAGAATGATTGAATTAATTTGCATTCCCACCATCAGTGTAGGAGGGTTCCCCTTTCTCCACATCCTCGCCAACATTTGTTTTTTGTGTTTTCGATGTTGGCCATCCTCACTGGTGTGAGGTGATATCTCATTGTGGTTTTAATTTGCATTTCTCTGATGATTAGGGATGTGGAGCATCTTTTCATGTGCCTGTTGGCCATCTGAATTTCTTCTTTGGAGAAGTGTCTATTCATGTCCTCAGCCCATTTTTAATTGGATTATGTGCTTTTTATTTGTTGAGGTGTGTGAGTTCCTTATATATTTTGGATGTCACCCCTTATCAGATATGTCATTTATGAATATATGCTCCCATACTGCAGGATGTCTTTTTATTTAACTGATGGTGTCCTTTGCTGTACAGAAGTTTTTCAGCTTGATATAGTCCCACATGTTCATTTTTGGTTTTGTTTCACTTGTCTGGAGACAGATGTTCATGAAGAAGTCGCTCATGTTTATGTCCAAGAGATTTTTGCCTATGTTTTTTTCTAAGAATTTTATGGTTTCATGACTTACATTCAAGTCTTTGATCCATTTTGAGTCTACTTTTGTGTATGGGGTTAGACGATAATCCACTTTCATTCTCTTACATGTAGCTGTCCAGTTTTGCCAACACCAGCTGCTGAAGAGGCTGTCACTTCCCCATTGTATATCCATGGCTTCTTTATCATATATTAATTTAATATATATGTTTGGGTTAATGTCTGGATTTTCTATTCTCTTCCAGTCTGTGGGTGTGTTCTTGAGGCAATACAAAATTGTCTTGATTACTGTAGCTTTGTAGTAGAGCTTGAAGTCTGGGAGTGTAATTCCCCCTGCTTTATTCTTCCTTCTCAGGATGGCTTTGGCTATTCGGGGTCTTTTGTGGTTCTTTATGAATTTTAGAACTATTTGTTCTAGTTTATTGAAGAATGCTGTTGGTATTTTGATAGGGATTGTATTGAATCTGTAGATTGCTTTAGGTAGTATAGCCACTTTGACAATATTTATTCTTGCTATCCAAGAGCATAGGATGAATTTCCATTTGTTAATGTCCTCTTTAATTTCTTTTAGGAGTGTCTTGTAGTTTTCAGGGTATAGGTTTTTCACTTCTGTTATTAGGTTTATTCCTATGTATTTTATTCTTTTTGATGCAATTGTGAATGGAATTGTTTTCCTGATTTCTCTTTCTGTTAGCTTATTGTAAGTGTATAGGAAAGGAACAGATTTCTGTGTGTTAAATTTCTTTCCGGCAACTTTGCTGAATTCAGATATTAGTTCTAGTAGTTTTAGAGTGGAGTCTTTAGGATATTTTATGTACAATATCATGTCATCTGCACATAGTGACAATTTGACTTCTTCTTTACCAATCTGGATGCCTTGTATTTCTTTGATTTGTCTGATTGCAGTGGCTAGGACCTCCAGTACTATGTTGAATAACAGTGGGGAGAGTGGGCATTCCTGTTTTCTTCCCGATCTTAGATGAAAAGCTTTCAGCTTCTCGCTGTTAAGTATGATGTTGGCTGTGGGTTTGTCATATAAGGCCTTTATTATGTTGAGGTACTTGCCCTCTATTCCCATTTTGTTGAGAGTTTTCTTCAGGAATGGATGCTGAATTTTGTCAAATGGTTTTTCAACATCTGTGGAGAAGATCATGTGGTTTTTGTCCTTCTTTTTATTGATGTGGTTGGTGATGTTGATGGATTTTCGAATGTCGTACCGTCCTTGCATTCCTGAGATGTATCCCACTTTATCATGGTGTATGATCCTCTTGATGTATTTTTTAATTCGGTTTGCTAATATTTTGTTGAGGATTTTTGCATCCACGTTCATCAGGGATATTGGTCTGTAGTTTTCTTTTTTGGTGAGGTCTTTGCCCGGTTTTGGTATTAGAGTGATGCTGGCTTCATAGAATGAGTTTGGAAGTATTCCCTCCTCTTCTATTTTTTGGAAAACTTTAAGGAGAATGGGTGTTATTTCTTCTCTATATGTCTGGTAGAATTCAGAGGTGAATCCATCTGGTCCGGGGGTTTTGTTCTTGGGTAGTTTTTTGATTACCGATTCAATTTCGTTGCTGGTGATTGGTCTGTTTAGTTTTTCTGTTTCTTGCTTGATCAGTCTTGGAAGGTTGTATTTTTCTAAGAAGTTGTCCATGTCTTCTATGTTTTCCAGCTTGTTAGCATATAGATTCTCATAATATTCTCTTATAATTCTTTGTATTTCTGTGGGGTCCGTCGTGATTTTTCCTTTCTCATTTCTGATTCTGTTTATGTGTGTAGATTCTCTTTTTCTCTTAATAAGTCTGGCTAGGGGTTTATCTGCTTGTTTATTTTTTTCAAAGAACCAGCTCTTGGTTTTATTGATTTTTTCTATTGTTTTATTCTTCTCAGTTTTATTTATTTCTTCTCTAATCTTTATTACATCCGTTCTTCTGGTGACTTTGGGCCTCATTTTTTCTTCTTTCTCCAATTTCAATAATTGTGCCTTTCGACTATTCATTCATTTGGGATTGTTCTTCCTTCTTTAAATAGGCCTGGATTGCAATATACTTTCCTTTTATAACTGCCTTTGCAGCATCCCACAGAAGTTGCAGCTTTGTGTTGTGTCGTCATTTGTGTCCATATATTGTTTGATCTCTGTTTTAATTTGGTCGTTGATCCATTTATTATTAGGAGCATATTTTTGAGCCTCCATGTATTTGTGAGGCTTTTTGTTTTCTTTGTACAATTTATTTCTAGTTTTATACCTTTGTTATCTGAGAAGTTGGTTAGTAGAATTCCAGTCATTTTTAATTTACTGAGGTTCTTTTTGTGGCCTAGTATGTGGTCTATTCTGTAAAATGTTCCATGTGCACTTGAGAGGAATGTGTATCCTGCTGCTTTTGGGTATAGAGTTCTGTAGATGTCTGTTAGGTCCATCTGTTCTAGTGTGTTCTTCAGTGCCTCTGTGTCTTTACTTATTTTCTGTCTCATTGATCTGTCCTTTGGAGTGTGTGGTGTGTTGACATCTCCTAACATGAATGTATTGCTTTTTATTTCCTCCTTTAATTCTGTTAGTATTTGTTTCACATATGTAGGTGCTCCTGTGTTGGGTGCATGTATATTTATAATGTTTATATTCTCTTCTTGGACTGACCCCTTTATCATTATGTCATGTCTTTCTTTATCTCTTTCAACTTTCTTTGTGTTGAAGTCTATTTTGTCTGATACAAGTATTGCAACACATGCTTTTTTGTCCTTGTTGTTTGCATGAAATATCTTTTTCCATCTCTTCACCTTTAGTCTGTGTATATCCATGGGTTTGAGGTGAGGCTCTTGTCAACAGCATATAGATGGGTCTTGCTTTTTTATCCATTCTGTTACTCTGTATCTTTTGATTGGTGCATTCAGTCCATTTACATTTAGGGTGATTATAGATAGATATGTACTTATTGCCATTGCTGGCTTTAGATCCATGGTTACCAAAGCTTCAAGGGTGTCTTCTTTACTATCTAACATTCTAACTTACTTCTCTTGTGAAGGTATTATAAATACAGTCTGATGATTCTTTATTCCTCTCACTTCTTATTCTTCCTCCTCCATTCTTTATATGCTAGGTGTTTTATTCTGTACTCTTTTATGTTTCCTTTGACTGTTTTTGTGGGTAGTTGATTTCACTTTTTGTCTTTAGTTGGTATTTGGATGATCTGCTTTCTTTGCTATGATTTTATTTTCTCTGTTGACATCTTTTTAGCCTTAGGAGTGCTTCCATCTAGAGCTGTCCCTTTAAGGTAAACCCTTAGAGGTGGTTTGTGGGAGGAAAATTACCTCAACTTTCGCTTCTCTGGGGATTGTTTAATCCCTCCCTCAAATTTAAATGATAGTCGTGCTTGATACACTATTCTTGGTTCAAGGCCCTTCAGTTTCATTCCATTAAATACATCATGCCATTGTCTTCTGGCCTGTAAGATTTCTGTTGAGACGTGTGATGATAGTCTGATGGGTTTCCCTTGTAGGAGATATTTTTTCTCTCTCTGGCTGCCTTTAATCCTCTTTCCTTGTCTTTGATCTTTGCCATTTTAATTGTTATGTGTCTTGGTGTTGTCTTCCTTGGGTCCCTTGTGTTGGGAGATCTGTGGGCTTCTGTGGTCTGAGAAACTATTTCCTTCCCCACCTTGGGGAAGTTTCCAGCAATTATTTCTTCAAAGACACTTTCTATCCCTTTTTCTCTCTCTTCTGTTTTTGGTACTCCTGTAATGCGAATATTGTTCCATTTGGATTGGTCACCCAGTTCTCTTAATATTCTTTCATTCCTGGAGATCCTTTTATGTCTCTCTGCCTCAGCTTCTCTGTATTCCTGTTCACTGATTTCTATTCCATTAACAGTCTCTTGCACCATGTCCAGTCTGCTCTTAAGCCCATCAATCGCTTTTCTCATATCTGTGTTGTCTCTCCTCACTTCCTCCTTTAGCTCTTGCATATTGCTCTGTAGATCCACCATCATGGTTATGACTTTTTTTCTGAATTCTTTTTCAGCAAGACTGTGTAAGTCTATCCCATCAGGCCCTCTCTCTGGGGTTGTCTGTGTGATCCTTGTCTGGACCATATTCCTCTGTCTTTTCATGGAGATAGAAGTGGTCGCTGGTAGGTGCCACGTGTGTCAGCTGGGAGAACAAAGTCCTTTCCTGGTTGTTGTTCTCTTTGCCCTTCTCCGGAGCCTGGGCTGGTTTCCCGCACACCGCGAGGCAGTCTCTGGGATAATCCCCTGAGCTCCCTGTGTTCGGGGTCACCCTCAGCCTAGCCTATAGCAGTGTGGGGTTTGCAGTCTCGCCGGATGCGTTCTGCCTCCCTTGGTGCCTTCCAGACCTTGTTCTTGGTTCTCCGGCCCTTCTTGGTTAGCTGTGCACTAGCCGGGAGGAGATTCTGTGTGGGTGCTGTGGGTGGGGCTGCTCTCCCCTTGTTCCACAGCTATGACGGATCCGCCGGACCCTTGGCAGCGCCAGCTGGTGAGGAACGAATGTCAGACTACTGATCTCTGTGGGATGCTTCAGCGCGGCTGCTTTACCCAGCAGCCTCTTAAGGGGTCCGAAATTCCTCAAGATTCCCCGCCTGCTGGGTTGAGTACCATGGGTCGATTTTGTTCCACTGTTAGGCCCTTGTCTCTTTAAGACTTTTAAGAAAGCGCCCACTTTTCTTTTGTCCCTGGGAGCCGGCTGAGCGTACCCGCTTTCAATCTCCATCTCAGATCCTGCCCTTCTATTTCTCTAATCTCCGATACACCATGCGATGTGTGTCTGGCTCCTGGTGCAGATCACCTGGGCTGGTTGTTTAGTGGGCCTGTGCTTCCACTCCCTCCCCACTCTGATTCTTTTCCTCCCGCCGGTGCGCTGGCGTAGGGTAGTGCTTGGGTCCCGCCGCGTCGCAGCTTTGTATCTTACCCTCTTCATGAGGCGCTGAGTTATCTCAGATGTATCTGAGCCTGTCTGTTGTTCTGTATCTTCTGGTCTCTCTTTTAGGAAAAGTTGTATTTGCTGTATTTTCCCAAGTATATATGGTTTTCAGAGGACATTCCCGCCGCTCTGCTCATGCCGCTCTCGTCTCCAAAGTCTCCAAGTGTGATATATTTTAATGCAGTGATGGAGATGTATTTTTATCTTAAGACTGGATTTATGATAGCAATTGACTATCAAATAATTTGAGATGTCTCTATAGGTTTAGAAATTACTAAAAATTGAAAACTGGAAGGTATTAGAGGGCTTTTTTAATATTAGGAAAATCAATTCCTTTCAAATTCAAGAAAACAACTTGAAAGTTAATTTAATTTTGGTAAAGAAATTCTCAGACCAATGTAATCATCCTATTCATTGGGATTATATTCTTTTGAGCAAAATCATATTTCAATTACTTAAACAATGGGACAAAGCAAACATGAAGTTTTAATGCAAAATGAAGATATGCATAAGTGTCAGTGAAATTTGACAGGGTTAGACTTTTACTATGATAGTTAGGTATAAGTTATATAAAATATCTGTATAATGAAACTGACTAAGTCAAGGGTTGCAAGTGACAAAAATCTAACTCAAAACTGCTTATAGGGAAAAATGGGACTTTGGTCATTTATGTAAGCAAAGTATGGGAAGACTGAGGTAACTGGATTGGCACACTCAGGGTACTGTCCTTCTCTTACCTCTCAGGCTTGCTTTTCTCTACATGTCTGTTTCAGTTTCTCAGACCGCTTTTCTCCACTCTGCTGGAATGATAGCTCCTAGCAAGACCATAACTTGAACCTTCTCATCTTCATCCATGAGAGCAAAGGACTCTTCCCCAACTCTCATTTCTCTGAAAATCATGATAAGGAAGTGTTGATTGGTCTAGCTTGGAACAGACGTTAGTCTTTAGATTGGTCACTGTGGTCAACATATATGGTCAAGCAAGGACCTGATAGCTCCCATTTTGGCCCACTTGCTTAGAATGAATGGGAAACGAGGGAGCAATTAAATGATAAAACACTGAAATATAATTGCAGTCAATCACATAGCTTGAAATATCATCTATCTTTAGCAATACCAAAATCCAGTTTTCCAGCCCTGTCTGTCTTGTCTCAGACTGCTTCTTGACAGCGTCACATGGATGTCTAATTGGTATCTGAAATTTGGGCTAGAATTCTTGTTTTCTTTCCCCCAAATCTGTTCCTCTGAAGTTTTTCCCATTTCAGTAAATATATCAGCACTCAGTTGCTCAAGCAATATCCTTGACTATTCCCTCATTACCCACATTTATCCATGAGCAAATTAACCTATAGTACATCCAGAATCTATTCTGACCCGCATTTTCATCTCCACTTGTACCATCCTAACCAAGCTACCTTCATTTCTTGCCTTAACCAGCATACTAAGTGGTCCCCATGCTTCTGCTCTAGCACCCCCCCCATATACCATTTTCCATATAGCAGCCAGAGTGTTTTTCCTTTTTAAATTTAAATCATACTGTTGCTTTCAAAATCATCCAGTTTTCTGTCATATGTAGAATAAAATTCTGACTCCTTTCCCTAATTTACAAAGCCCTTATATGAGTTTTACCTTGCCTACTGGTCTTCAAGTTACCACTCTCCTTCCCTCTGTACACACTGACTGACTTTCTGTAATTTGAACAGAATTTATTCCTGCCTTAGGGCCTTTTTACAAGGCCTCAAGCCATTATCTCTGTGTGAAATTATCTTTATCTGATCTTTGCAAGATTAGCTCTGTATTGTTATCTGATCTTAATATTACTAAATGCTAATATCATTGACTGAGCCTAATCTAAACTAGGTTCTAAAATGATGACCTTGTTAAACTCATCACATCAGACTGCTGTAATTATATAGAACTTAGCAGAACTTATAAATTATTTGTTATTGTTTCCTCCTTTGCAATATAAATTTCATGATATCAGAACAATTTTCTTGTTCTAATATTCTTGTGCAGTTTGATTAATTTTATGAAATGAATATACCTATATAACTACTATCTAGATTATGGTATAAAACAATGCAAATCCCCCAAAAGTCTCCCTTCATGTTGAGTCAAAGTTAAATGCTAACCGAAGTAACCAATGTTCTGACCTCTATCATTGCAGATTATTATTGCCTGTTTTTGAAGTCATATAAATGTAAGAGTATATTCTGTCATATAGAAGTAGTTCATTCTTGTTCATTGCTCTAATAATCCATTATATGAATATACTACAGTTTGTTTTAATGTTGTTGAAAGACATTAGGTGATTTTTAGCTTGTAGCTATTATGAGTAAAACTACTTACAAACATTGGTGTACATGCCTTTTGATGCATGTGGACTCATTTATGTTGGGTATGTATCTTGAGTGAAATTACTCAGAAATAGGATTTGCATATGCTCATCATTAGGAGGTATCCAGGTTTGTTTTACCAATTTACACAGTCACTGGCATTGTATGAGAGTTCTTGTTGCTTCTTACCAGTGATTGGTATTGTCTTTTTCTTTTTAAGCCATTCTAGAATATGCAGTGTTATTGTGGTTTTAAGTTATTTTCCTGATAATTGAGCACTTTTTATATGTTTATTAATCATTCAAATTTTGTGAAATGCCTGTTAAAGTGTTCTGCCCATATAAAGTTTATACCCATAAATTACATGCCTTTTTTTTTCTTACTGATCTATAGGAGTTCTTTATCAATATCTTCTCCCACTCCCACTTGCCCTTCATTTTCTCAATAGTATTTTCTGATGAATGACAACTTTTTAATTTCTATGATAATTCAATTTATTGTCCTTTATGGTTAATATTTTTTTTATACTTGTCAAGAACTCTTGGCCAGCTCTGAGGTCATAAATATACTATGTTACCTATCAGAAGTCTTACTCTTTAACCTTCCACATTTAGGCCTACAGTCAAACTGGAATTTTTGTGTTGGGTTGGGTTGGAGGTCAAGGCATGTTTCTTTCTATATAGCTATTCAGTTGATAAAACATATTGAAAAAAATTCATCCTTTTTCTACTGCTTTTTTTTAAAATAATTTATTTTGGTATCATCTTTTTCTACTGCTTTTATGTGATACTTTTTCATAAATAGGGTGACTGTGTAGATCTGTTTATGGACTTTCTGTTCAATTTAGTGTTATTTATTGTTGCATTAGTACTGTACTGCATTAACTACTACAGTTTTAAAATAAATCTTGAAATCTGGTAGTGTAAATCTTCCAACTTTGTTCTTCAGATTTCCTCCTTCAGCTTTCCTTCACCTTTGTATTTCCATATGTACTTCAATATCAGTTTATCAATTTTCACGGATAACGTTGCTGCATTTACATACTTCTTTTTATAGTCTTTTATAACACACTTTTTTCACTTACATCTTTCCATCAATAAATAATTTGTTATATTTTTAATAATGCATAATGTTCTATTGTTAATTCCAACATTTTTCCTTTACAAACAGTGGTGTGATGAACATATTTAATTATTTTATTATCTTTTCTGAAGATAATTATTTTTTTGAGAAATGTTGGGCATTTATACTTACCACAAGTATTAAATGCCATTAAAGTGTATGTTGTGGAAAACTAGATGACTGAAACAACAGCCGCTGGCCTCTAGCTGATAGTGTAGGGATTATAAGGCAAACTCATAATTCACTGCAATTATGTGTGGAAGTGAGAGGCAGTATAATAAGTGGTTAAAATCATGAGCTCTGGAGCCACAGTGCCTGAGTTTGAAAACCTGACTCCTCTACTTGCTATTTAGATGATTAAATAGTTACTTTTCCTTTTTATGTTTCAGGTTCCTTTTCTTTTTTGAAAAAGTGGATAAAGTAACCCTCATAAGAGGTTGGGAGGTTTAGATGAGATAATGTTAAGCAGTTCGACCAGTGTCTAATGCAAGGAAGGTCCATAAAATGTTAGCTGTTACTACGATAATGGTTATTTCTAGAAAAACAAGAGCTATAAATTCATCATGGGAACAGGTACTTTAAAAAACAATCTATGGTGTTCATTGTTTATCATCATTCTAGAAATTCTGCAGCCTGTTCTAACTGTGTTTGGCTTATAGTAGGCATTTACATATATTAAATGAGTGAATAAATGAATGTAAATGTGTTTTAGACATACGGTTTGTGAATTATGTTGATCTAATTAATTTTCTGATTTCAGATTTGAAAGATTAGAAGTTCTGGCTGTATTTGCTTCCACAGTCTTGGCACAGTTGGGAGCTCTCTTTATATTAAAAGAAAGGTATATTTGTATCTGATGTTACTTACTATTATTGTAAATTCCTTCTATGCTATCTTTGGGAATATGAAAGAATCCAGTGAGACATGTCTGGTTCGAAGTGTATACAAATTAAGATGAGCAGTGCTGGGGTTTTCAGAGTATAATCTCTGCCTGTTTCAGACTTTCTCCTCTCTTTTCAACTTTCCTTTGTTGCCTTTTTTGATGCTCCCAAATTCAATCATTGCTAGGTGTGAATGAAAGGGATTCAGTTAGACATATTCTAATGCTTAGTACAAACCTATTAAAACAGGTTTGGTAGAGAAGATTGACATTATGTACTGAATAGAATCTGTGAGTCTCTTTGCATGATCACTGCTAATAATCAACAGTTTTATATTAAAAGATTTCGTAAACTTACTGGATTAATTATATTTAATAAATCATTTTAATTTTATAATTTCTAAGGTTTATGTAATACATTATTTCTTTCTTTTAGTGCAGAACGCTTTTTGGAGCAGCCTGAGATACACACGTGAGATTTTGCTTTGACATAACATATAATTTAACATTAAGTTTGATTACCAGTTATTAATTGGTATATTATTAAATAATGGTTAACCTTGGCCAATATCAGAGTTCAGACTGTAGCAATATACATTTTACTGATAGTTTACAAATAAAATCTCCAAATCCCAAGAGTCCTTCCCTTTACCCTTAACTGTTCCCAAATCCTTATGTTTTTATACTACACAAGGAGGCCTTTTCTACCCAGCCTTCAGGTCCCTCATTATTTCCAGCTCCAGGCCAACACACTAAGCCAGCCCCATCTAGTCTTCTATAATTTAAACTTTCATCTCCCAAATGTTATAGTAGCATCCATTGAAAAGATGGAGCTGTTATTATCTACCATATAGTTGCCAATTTCTATTCTGATAATTTTATTTCAGGACAGTCTGACCTGTCCAGTGTATTGTAATCAAATACTACTAGCATTTATACAAATTCATAACAGCAATTACCTGTTCAAAGATACAATTAACGCTTAGTGTCTTTTTTTATCCTATGTAAAACAGTAGACAGGACATGGGTTATGGAGCTAGAAATAAGATTCAGATTATGGCTCTGCAAATACCAAACCATTGAAGCAGACCACTCTACCTTCCCGTCTTTCAGCTCTCCACATGTTGAAACTACATGTCGGTATTATGAAGAAAAAAATAATGGTGAATGTTATGTTGTTCTTTTTAGGGGAAGATTATTAGTTGGTACTTTTGTGGCTCTTTCTTTCAACCTGTTCACGATGCTTTCTGTTCGGAATAAACCTTTTGCTTATGTCTCTGAAGGTATGTTTTTTATTTACCATTAATAAAAAAGTCCAATTCATCTCATAAGGACAAGTCTTGTTTGTTTCATTAACTCATTAATCAAGGAGACAGTTTATCCTGAAAACTACCCCAAAGATTCTCTAGTTTTCTCTAAGTAGGAAATCATAAAACAAAGTCTAATTAGTTCAAGCTTTAAAATAATGTATTACTTAAAAAACAGCCAAAACTGACTTAAATATGAAATTACATGTGATGAAAATTACATTTATCAAGTAATATGAAGAAATTTTAGATACACAGGCATACTTTGGAAATATTGTGGGTTCAGTTCCAGACTACCTCAATAAAGCGAGTTAAATGAAATTTTTTGTTTCTCAGTGTGTATGAAAGTAATGTCTATACTATACTATATAATCTATTAAGTATGTGACAGCATTATATCAGAAAAAAAGTGTACATTCTTTAATTTAAAAATATTTGCTAAAAATGCCAACCACCATCTGAGCTTTGAGCAAGTCATAGTCAACAATCACCATAACAAATACAATAATAATGAAAAAGTTTGAAATAGTGCCATAATTATCAAGATGTGACATAGAGACACAAAGTGAGCAAATGTTGGGGAAATGGCACTAACAGACTTGCTTGACAAAGTGTTGCCACAAACCTTCAATTTGTAAAAAATCTAGGATCTGTGAAGTCCAATAAAGCAAAGTACTATACAAGTATGCCTATATAACCTATCTAAAAAAACCTGTTGCAAGAGTTTAAGAAGCATCAGTACACTTAAGAGTAGTTGATGTGTTCATTGCAAATAGTTGTATTCTGTTAAATAAGTTCCCAGGAACTTCTCTCTGCCAGTGGTGGGTGGGCATATATTTGAAAGTAGCAAAATTTTATTTCTTTTGAAATACTCCTTTATTTTCAAGTCTTTACAAATTCAGACTGATTTTTTCACTTTAGTGTTGTAAATTATTGGCATTTTTAAATAATTTCAGTGATTTGGAATCCCACTATCCATGAAGGGTTAACCACTGATTGATGGAGAAGTCAGGTAAAAACAAAAGTGGCTGTGTGCACATACCCATACTTTGAAGAAAGATAGGTGAGGGTCTTTTTAGATCTCACTAACTTGAGCATCAGGACAACCAAGAGAGAAAAACGATCCAAAATGCCCATTCAAGTGTAAACACTTCATGAGTGTTATGAAGTGTGAGTTTTATTTGTATGAATTACAGTTTATGAATTACTGCATAAACTAGAAAATTAAATAATGGTATTTGTGACAAGCAGGATTACTTTGAAAAAACCATAAATTATTAAAATAGTATAATGCTCATTCTAGAAATTTTAAGAAGGTACAAAGATTTAGGAATGATATCCTTTTCTAAAGATCAGAAAGATGCAAGAAGGAAAGAATACTCTTAATCTTTTGACCCAGAGATAACATCCATTAACTTTTCTGTTTTATTCCTTTCATTTTTTTTTCTTTGCACATATACATATCTTTTAACATACTTAGAATTGTATGTATTTACAATTTTATGTCTGGCTTTGTGCAGTGAACAATATGTCTTGAGTACTTCCTCTCATTAAGTGCTCATTGAAAAAATGATTTTTGAATGCCTGTATAATATTTTGTCATGAATATTTATAAACAGTCTATTACACATTTCCAACTTTACCTTATAATGCTATAATTAGCTTGTTTCAAATTTCTTTTAGTCATTTCTGATTCTTTCTTAGGATAAATTCCTAGAGAAGAAATCATTAAGGGGTTTAAAATAAAGTATTTTAAAAGTCTTCGATTTTAAAAGCCACATTTATTTCCAGAAGGGTTATCTAGTTTGTATTTTCATTAGCTGGAAATGAAAGTTCCCAGAAACATAAAGATTTGTGACGTTAGTTGAAATTTGAGTGGAAAATAATACTGAGCACTGTCTGCCAAGCACTGGTCTAAATGCTTCACATAGTATAACCCATTTAACTCTCCCTATACCATCTGAGATTAAATCATTGTATTATCCCCATTTTACACTGAGGGACTGAAGAGATTAAATCACTTGCTCCATACCACACATCTAGTTAAGGGCACAGCTGGGTTTGAAGTCAGGTATTCTGGCATCATAATTTGCTCTTAAATGCTACTATACTGCTTTTGTATAAGGCTTGCCAATCTTTTTCACATCACGGTGCCCATAAAAAAATGAAAATTTCTGTAGCACCCTTGAGTATATATAAGAGGATGCTTGAACCTGGAAGCTACTTGTTCAGGGTTAGTAACTGGCAGGTGTCTGCATGTAGCCAGATTCCCACCTGACCTTCCTGAGACCTGAGGGAATTAAGCATTGGTATACCTATAATACATTCTTAGCACACTGGTTAGGAAGCTGTGCTTTAAAACCTCATATTAATATTAACAGGGACATAGGTAAGTTCTCTAATTCTTTCAGGTCAGCTCTGTGTTGTAGGTGAAAGTGGTTTTGATTTAGTATCTTAAAGGCATAAGAGGAAAAAGTTCTAGATTTGAGGAGTAACGTCCTTTTGTAATGTTACATGGTCATTGCTATATATTTTAAAAATTCAAGCATTTCTGGTAGTGGTTTATTCTATATAGATAATTTGACTCTTTTCTCCTTAAAGCTGCTAGTACGAGTTGGCTTCAAGAGCATGTTGCAGATCTTAGTCGAAGGTAAGATGTTGCAGGGTTTTCTGATAAACATAATTTTAAAGGACTGCCCAAAAAATGAATCTGTCTTGGGAACTTAACGTTATACTACATGAATCTCACAGATCAGATTCTTACTGTCCCTTTGCTTTTTCTTACTTTTAATTGATGATACAAAAGATACCTTTATAAGTGAGAGAACTTTGCTTTCTTCTTTGCTTCCTTAAAAGATACGTGATACTAATATATAAGTCGTCTTTTGTAAGATTTTCAAAAATATTACATGAGTTCTAATGAATACTCTTTCTGTTTTTTCATAGCTTGTGTGGAATTATTCCAGGACTTAGCAGTATCTTCCTTCCCCGAATGAATCCATTTGTTCTGATTTATCTTGCTGGGGCATTTGCTCTTTGTATTACATATATGCTAATTGAAATTAAGTAAGTATTTTTTATGGCTGTCAAATGTATTTCCACTCCTGGGGACTGACCGGAGGGATAGGGATTAAGCTTAGCATGTTGGCTTATAACCTGTGTAACTTGGCCAAGTCTCATCCTCAAGTGCCCTTCATCTGAAAAAATTGAGGGGGTTGGATTCAGGAAGTATTTTTCACCACTATCTATAATTCAGACTGGAAAACTCACATCTAAAATTCAGCAGAAAATTTTAAGTTCCCCACTACTGATCTCATGAGTGAAATTGAAATGATAATAAAGAGGATAAGCCACAACTGCTGTTGCTGAGAGAGGGAAGAGAAGAGGAAGTAGATGTGAAGCAATTTTTTAAAAGGCAAGTTTTTAAGCTTTAAGCTTAACACGTTGTGACATAGGATTCTTTGACTATCCTTTAAATATTAGTGTTTACTAGAATCTGTCTTTAATTGTTCTTTTAACTGTTTTGCATACTCTACTGGGAGATCACATAAAATTGTTTATTTACTATTTCTGTGTGTTTCCTAAACCTTTATTTCTAGTCCAAATCTCTGTTGAATTCCAAAAGGCACATTTTACTGACTTCTTCTGTTCATGTCTCTCTCTTAACTGAACCTATTTTCCCCTATCCCCCAAACTGTTTTTTCTTGTATTTCCAATCTCAGTGAATGCTAGTACTATCTATTTCCATTGCATCCTTTTAAAAAATTGTGTTAAAACATATATAATGTAAAATTTACCATTTTAAAGAATACAGTTCAGTGGCATTAAGTACAATCACATTGTTGTGCAACCATCACTATCATCCATCTCCAAAAGTTTGTCATCTTCCCTACCTGAAACTTTGTACCCTGTAATAACAACTCCTCATTTCACCCTCCCCCTAGCCCCTGGCAACCACTATTCTACTTTGTCTCTATAAATTTGACTAAGTACTTCATATAAATGAAAGCATGCAATATTTGTTTTGTGCGTGTGTGTCTGGCTTATTTAACAATGATATCAAATATCATCCATGTTGTAGCATGTGTTTGAATTTCTTTTCTTTTTAAGGCCGAATAATATTCCATGTTGTCTATACACCACATTTTGTTGGGCCTATTCATCCATTGATGGACATTTGAGTTATTTCTACCTTTTGGCTATTGTGAATAATGCTGCTTAGAGCATGGGTGTACAGATATCTGTTAAAATTCCTGCTTTTAATTCTTGTGTGTTTAAACTTGAAGTAGAATTGCTGGATTATATGATAATTCAGTGTTTAATTTTTTTTGAGGAATTCCAGTGCATTCTTCAATACCTACTTCTCTTCCCTCCTCCTCCTCACCTCTCCCCAAGCAGATTTAAAAAAAAATGTTATAGTCACCTTGCTGTACATTATATCCTCTTTGGAAACCACTAATCTGTTTTCTTGTTTCTTAAAAGTTTGGTTTTCTTAGATTCCTCATGTAAGTGAGATTATACAGTATTCGTATTTGTCTTTGTCTAACTTAATGCACTTAGCATAATGCCCTCAAGGGCCATTCATGTTGTTGCAAATGGCAGAATTTCTGTCCTTTTCATGGCCGAATAATATTCCTGTCTGTGTGTGTATCATCTTCATTTTTTTAATCTCTTCATCCATTGATGGGCCCTTGGATTGTTGCCATATCTTGGTTATTATAAATAATAGTCCTGTCACCTAGCCTTGTTTAATTTTTTTAAATACTTATTTATCTATCCCCTCTTTCCCATTCTCATTCCTGCTGCCCAAACTGAGGCCTCTATCATCATTTCTAATTAGAGTAGTCTACTCATCTCTTAATTTTCATTTTTACACATCTCTAGTTACCTACTATTTTGCTACTAATGTGATCATTCAAAATTTCAAGTCTGGAAATAATTTTTCCTCTTTCAAAATCCTCCTCTTTGCATATTTGAAAAAATTAAAAATTGTAGCATGATAAAGCCCCTACCAGCCTTACTAGCGGTCCCTCTGTCTATACTCAACTATTGTTTTGTTGCTGCACCAGGATTTTCATGCCCTTCTTGACACATGTTGCTTTCACTGCAATATCTTTCTCCCATCATCTTACTTATTTTTGAAGGCTTAACTCAAATGTCATCTGCTTTTTATTTAACCTTTCTGAATTATGCCTATCCTCGCAGGCTTGGCATTTACTCCTTTGTGCATCCATGATACACTGTAGGACTTCTCCTTTGTACCCAAAGTGCTTTATTATGTTTTTCACATGTATATCTCCTATTTTGTTCAAAGGCAGGAACTATGTCTTAACTTATGTTTCTATTTCCAACCTGTAGGAAGAAGTTTGCATGATCAGCTTGTAACCATTGGCATTTTGGTCTGCGCTCTTAATAGAACAGTCTGAACTACTGAGGAGATACTGCACTTCAATCACAATGTTGCTATAACGAATTCTTGGAGAATCTGACCTTGTGAAATTTCTTAGGAATTTTGAAAAATTTTAATAGTAATTATTGGAAAGCTATTGTTTACAGGAAATTTGATAGTCACTGATGAAATCCATTAGTCTCTGTATCAGAAATTACTAATTGAGGGTTCCTTTGTTACAACAAATGGATATATATGAAATATGTCTACTTGACAAATTGTCTGAAAATGCATAGTGAGGAAATGTTCACTTTTTTTTTTCCCTCTTCATCTGTCTTCACACTAACAATCACTAGTTATTTTCCAGTAAACTTTGGCAAGAAAGAATTCTAAAAACTTAATTTTCCTTTAAAAAATTTTCCCTTTCAGGTTGTCAGTGTGGCCAATTGTGATAAAACAGTCTTTAGATAATTAGTGTTTGGAAGATTTACTTGTAAGAAATCCAGGAGACATACACTTAAAATTTAGAATTGTTTTTTTTTCCTTTTAGTAACTATTTTGCTGTAGACACTGCCTCTGCTGTAGCCATTGCACTGATGACATTTGGCACTATGTATCCCATGAGCGTGTACAGTGGCAAAGTATTACTCCAGGTAAGGGTCTTCTTTCAGTGCATGTGCTTATTATTAGCCACATTCTTCTACCAGATTGCAAAATTGTATGTGTTCTCCTACGAAATTGTAAAATATCTAGTTACTGGAGGCCTTGTTAGGAATGAAGTTAAAAGTAATCTCTGAAATTTGTATAGTAAGAACAAGATGAAATTCTACTTGTCCATAAATTAGGCACAGATCTTTTGTATTTATATTATAAGACAAAATAAAAAGCTGAAATTGTTTTACCTAATGTTTCAAGTGAAAAAAATGTTACTTAAAACTTTTTTAGATATTTATTTTCCCTTAATAAATGTGCTTTGCTTATTTTATATAATCTGGTTGATTGTTTTCTTATTTCCTGTTGTTGAATTTTAAACTTAGAATTAAAAGTGACAAATTAGTACTTACTGAAATAATAGGAAGATGTGAATTGAATAGTTTCCTGGGGCTGGATGTGTATGTAAGCACTGCTTTTCCTTCTCTCTTCATCCTAATGCCTTTTCTAAAACTTAGGAGTGATAGTAGCTCCATCTCTAGAAGCAGGAATAACAATAAAATAACAGTTGTATACTGCTGTACCCTATACAGAGAGTACTTTCTTAAAGACTTTTTGTTGGTTCTTAAGGCTTGTTTGAAAGATAGCGGCTTCTTTGTGAGATAAAAAGCATCAGTGGGGCCAACTGAAACCCCTCTTCTTTAAATCGTAATAGGGCACATGTCAAACAAAGCAAAGGCTGGTATAAAAGCCAATTCTTTAAGTTTCAGGACCACTGTTGCAAAAATCTTTTGATCTCTCTAGGTTATTCTTACTTTATTTTTTCTGCAGACAACACCACCCCATGTTATTGGTCAGTTGGACAAACTTATCAGAGAGGTAAGATGGAATAGTAAATAAGATCATTTTAATTTGTAATTAGAGAATGGGAAGAGTGCTACAAAAAATACTTCTATTCAACCTTCCCTAGAATTTTATTTTAGGGGAGTTTGTATTCTTTAAAATAGCACAGTAGGAGGACAACATAGTGACAAAAGTAGAAAAATTTGAGCAATTGCTCGGTTTGCATGCCAAATTGACTTGAAATAAATGTGGAAGGTAATCATCTAAAGACACCCTATTGGCTGTGTGAATGTTGTGATTTTTAGGATTCTGTATTCAAACCTTGGATTTTGATAAAGTCAAAGATCACTTTTACATGTCAATTGCTTCACCACTTAACATCTTGATCTGTGAGTTTTAAATTTTTGAACTGTATAAATTTCCACCTGTTAACTAATGAAGGAATAAGATGATTGAATCATTTGGGTATTGAGAGTGTTTTAAAGTATTGGTTGTCAGTATCACAAAGGCTACTTTTACCAATATAACAAACCTGTGCCACTGTACCAATGGGCTGTATGCTGTATATCTGGACTTGGATTTCCTTTTGGCCTACATCCAGATAACACCCTGTGTTGTGCAGAAATTTGTTGAAAGGGAATCCAGAGAAAGAAATGATAGAAGACAAAAAAATCTGAAAACACAAGTGCTAGATGTAAATATATACCATAGTGATAAAATAACCATACACTATTGAACAAGGTGGTTAGGCTGGGTGAGGAAGCAAAGACCTGATTCTAGAAGGATTGGGCAGACAAGAAACTGGGAAAATAGGGTCTTGGTTCAGACTGAACAAACAAATGGTGTCTTGAGTAGTCTGAGACTTCTCTTGGCTAATAAGTATCTTCATACAGGATTCACCCTTGTATTTCTAGGCTTAGAGCAAGTCTGTAATGTGACTGAACTGTGTTGGATATGTCAAATACACACAACCTTATTTCTTTGTTTCTGATAAGGTATCTACCTTGGATGGAGTTTTAGAAGTACGAAATGAGCATTTTTGGACCCTAGGTTTTGGCTCATTGGTATGTTTCTTACATATTATTTCCATTATAATTTGCAACATAGTTTACATTTTTAAAAACTAGATAAAAGTATTTTCTTTAAAACTTTTATAGAGCCTTTTGATTCCCACTTCTGTTCAATAGAGTAAAATATAAATGGATTTGATAACCTAATGTTTACTTTTTTTCCTTTCAAACTGTTGTTAATGATTTCTAATCATTTTTGTTTTCATTTCTGAGGTTTTCTAATTTATGTTGTTCTTGTTTTAGAAGGTAGGTTATAGTTCTTATCAGTTTTATAAATCTGGTGATCTTTTATAATCTGTTTTGTATTCTCTTTTTTCTTATAATCATTTTGTGTGGAATTTGGATCCAGTCCTTTTCTGTTGCTCCTTTTTATGTAAAATTAGTTTTCCTGAACTTTAACATTAGGAATGATTTAGGGTAGTGTGTCTAAATACATGGTTCTAAAGTTCCCTCTTCTGATGAGTCTGTAGAGTAAAATTTTTTGCTTTTTCCTGGTTCTGTTCCTCTCCCGTTTGTATCAGAACGTTCTTTATCCTTTGTCTCTGCTGTGCAGCTAAATGTGGATTTTGTTCCCAGTTGTTTCTTCTTAATGTGGTGCTTTGTACAAAGGGAGCTTTGCTTGGTTACTTTTGAGAGCCCATAGGGCTTTAAATACTCCAGCTCTTCATATCTTTTTATGCAGACCAATGTATTTACCCACTATTGAAATGTACAAAATCTCTCCCAGTTTCCCAGTTGCCTTCTCAAATTCACTGACCTAGATTTCCAGTAAGTACCAGTTAGCTGTTTTGAAGGTTTTAGGTCAGTCACATCCCCTTTTGCTTCATCCTGCACAGATGCTGATACCTTGCAGGTCTTATATTTTGTATTTGGGGCTTCCTAGGGGTGCCGTGTTATCTAGTTTTTTGTAGATGCTGTCCACAGGCTTTTGGATTTGCTGACTGTCTGTTTTTATGGAGATGTTTTAAGTTTTTCAAAAAAATGCCATCACTGTACTATCTCCCAAGAATCCTAAAATAATTTTTAATGGCCGCAGAGTTTTACATTATGTGAATGTGTCATAATTTATTTAATCATTCCCCAATGGACAAGTTGTTCCCATTTTCCTTATATAAATAGGGCTCTGATGAACACTTATGTGGATACTTTTTAGAAGTATTTTCTGTGAATCAAAGGATATTCACATTTTTTATGGTTTTTGATGCAAATTACCATAGCAATTTCCAGAAATGGCTGTACCAGTTCACATCACCCTAGTAATGTAGTTTGCTTTTAATCATCTTTTAATTGTACTGATCTTAATAAATTAGTGGACAAGTATTTTATTTAGCAGGGTGGCTTATAAATACAAAGAATGCAGTCATCTCAGTTCCTTAGAACTTGGCCATCTAACAGCAGCACCTGTGTAGTGCCTAATTAAGACCACAGAAAGTAGTAAAACAAGCTTGAGCTGCCACGAATACTTGTCACAAAAACTATAGATTAATGCAGACACCATAATTATAGGAAGCTGTGTTTAAGCTCACACTCAGAAATGATTTTTACTTATTTTAATTACTTTGATTTCCATATCAGACTGAAAGAGAACACAGTATCTTTTATAGTTTTTATAGTGACAATTATGAGATGGTAGTGGCAAAGAAAAGGGAGAAATTAAGATGACTTCATTTCTAGGTATAACTTGTCTTACCTAAAAGTAATAAATTAGAAGGCAAATTCAAGCAATATAGGTATTTCTGTATCTTAAAATTGACAATAACTGTCTTATTACTGCTCAAGTCATAATTCTAGACATGTAACTAACCCAGCTATTTGGCTAATTTCTGTGCAGTTTATGCTTTGTTATTTTTTTTCTTTTTTGAAAATCTGAGTTTATCTAGAAATCAGCATAGAATGTCTGCTGCTATTTTAATTTATTTTAATTAATTAATTTTTTATTAAGGTATCATTGATATACAATCTTATGAAGGTTTCACAGGAGCAACATTGTGGTTACCACATTCACCCCTATTATCAAGTCCCCCCAACATACTCCACTACAGTTACTGTCCATCAGCAGAGTAAGATGCTCTAGAGTCACTACTTGTTTTCTCTGTGCTGTACTGCCTTCCCTGTGCCCCCCTACATTATGTTGCTAATCACAATGCCCCTTAATCCCCTTCTCCCTCACTTCCCGCCCGCCCTCTTCACCCCCTTTCCCTTTGGTAACCACTAGTCTCTTCTTGGGGTGTGTGAGTCTGCTGCTGTTTTATTCCTTCAGTTTTTGCTTTGTTGTTCACTCACAAATGAGTGAAATCATTTGGTACTTGTCTTTCTCTGGGATATTTTATTTTTTATATACTGTGTATTTTTATTTAAATTTTTATTATACAAATAGTGCCTGATTGTTAGAAAAATTAGAATTTATAACTAAGTCAAAAAGAATAAAAATCCTTAATAATTCTACCTAGAGATAAGTGCTGTCGTTCTTGATATTTTTCTTTGTATTTTTAGCCAAAATAGGATCATTGTTGTACTTACTATTTTATTGTCTACTTTAAAAACATAACATATGGTAAACATCTTTTCAAGTTAATAAACATACTTCTAACCATCACTGTAATACCTGGTGTCCTCTCTCCTCAGCTGGAAACCTAGGAGGTTTCCCTAGGCTAGGCTGGAACCTTAAGCTCATGTGTGATGAGTCCACCTCTCTCATCTATTGTATCCAGTTGGGTACAAGTCCATCCACTTCTAACCCATGGAATATCATGAATCCATCTGTCTCTCTCTGGTCTCTGTATTTGTCCTATTTCAGCCCTTTTCATTTCTAACCTAGACTGTTGGCAGTTGTTTCCTAATTACCAGTCATCCATATCTATAATTTTTCTGCACTCTGCTTATTTTACTTATTTTATTTTGCTGTTAAAACTCATTATCATGATTTGTAGAGCCCTCTGCTAGCCTCTATTTAACCATATTACCTACCTACCTTCCTTCTTTCCATATTTTCTTGTTTGTTCCCTCCTTCCTCCTTCCTTCTCTTTTCTCTCACTTTCGTTCTTTTTCTGCTCCCTGAAATATTTGTATTTCTTTATATATTAGTAATATTGCTTATTCTTGTCCAGACATACCACGATTTTAATTGCTATTCCCTCAGTTTAGATTGCCTGTCTCTTTCTTTTATTTCATTTAACCATCAGCTCTACCATAAAAAGCCATTTTTTGAAGTCTTCCTGAATTTGAATTAATACCTAACCTTTTCTGGCCTATTGCATTTTTCTTTTTTTTTTATTCAAGTATTGTTACATTTCATTTTTCATATACTTCATTTATATTCTGCCTGTGTTATAACATGCCTGTCCTCCAGGGACTTCTTTTTAAAAAAAAAATTTTTTTTAAGCCACATTTTATTTAAACTGTCATAAATTATTTCATTAACTCTTTACATTGACAATCACTACTAAGTAATATTTAAGAGATAACAAGACATTAAACTTTCTCTTGTTCTAACGAAATACCAAGTACTGTTAAAAACAAATCATAAGTAAAATGTTCATTTCTAATGGAATTTTTAGTAGTGTAAATCTTAAGCAGCCTCTTTCTTATGATTTTGCCCCTTTTAGGCTGGATCAGTGCATGTAAGAATTCGGCGAGATGCAAATGAACAAATGGTTCTTGCTCATGTGACCAACAGGCTATACACTCTAGTGTCTACTCTGACTGTTCAAATTTTCAAGGATGATTGGGTTAGGCCTGCCTTACTGTCTGGGCCTGTTGCATCCAACGTCCTGAACTTCTCAGATCATCACATAATCCCAATGCCTCCTTTAAAGGGTACTGATGATTTGAATCCTGTCACATCAACTCCAGCTAAACTCAGTAGTCCACCTCCAGAATTTTCATTTAACACCCCTGGAAAAAATGTGAGCCCTGTTATTCTTCTAAACACACAAACAAGACCTTATGGTTTGGGTCTTAATCATGGACACACACCTTATAGCAGCATGCTTAATCAAGGTCTCGGAGTTCCAGGAATTGGAGCAACCCAAGGATTCAGAACTGGTTTTACAAATATACCAAGTAGATATGGAACTAACAATAGAATTGGACAGCCAAGACCATGATGTACTGTAATTTAATTTATTTTTATGAGGAATATTGACGCCTTGACTTCCAATTTATTTACTGATCCAACTTTGAATTGACTGTTCAATCATTTACTCTAAATGTTAGAGAATAATAGGCTTATTCACATACATGAAACCAATTAAACTATATTTTTGTAAAATGTATTTGGGGCAGTGAGAACTTTCTAAATGTTATAGGCTTTAAATAGGCTTCCTTTAGGAAGCGTGTTTCTCTGAATTCTGCAGTCTTTGGTTTTGTGGTTGACTAGCGTGATAATGACATCATGAGAGAACCACTTGATGGAATGGATCTGTCACATTATTAAAAATATAATTTCTTCAGTGAGATTTATAAACATGCTCCTTGAATAATGATATACATTTTAGGAAAGGAAAAAAATGTCCACTCAAAGGTGTTTTATAGCTTTTCCAGACTTAATTGCTACATTTTTCTTTGAGGTCCTCCTGAAAAGGAAAAGGAAAATCTTTCATGAGAAATTTTAGAACATAGTTTACAATTTAGCATAAGTCAAATTTTAAATTATAAGTTTTTAAATAGTTTCTCTCATTAAAAAATTTCAGTACATTTGTAAATAGTCTGTGGTTTTGAAAATATTGTATTTTGGTTAGATGAATACCAAAATTCTTTGGTGATACGCAATGAAGGAGTCCCAGTTTTCTTACATTTAATCAAACACTGACATAATTATGTAATTTATCTTTTTTGTCATCTTTTAATTATCTTTTTTGTCATTGGTTGACTTAAATTTTCATTTTATTAAAATATATATCAAATGTATTATCAAAATACATGGAATTCCATACATAATATGGAATTTGATCTTTTCAAAATTGTACAATATGAGTTTACATTAATTTGGTAAGAAATTGGTAAAATTGAATAATTTTACAAAACATAATGGATCTTAGAGTATAAAATACAGTATTGTTAGATCTGCAATAGGCAGTTTCTAATTTGTTTTGCTTTGTCCAAAAATAGTGAGTTGTTAGCTGTGACTAAATGTGAGAATCATGTAGAACATTTTACTTTTTGGTTATTTTCCAAATGCAAATATTAGGGATTTTCCAACCTGGCCAGTATTACTTATAAAAAGTATAAAAGCAGCAGTCACAAATTATCTATTAGGTTTTTAAAAAATTTTATCATGAGTCTTATAATTACAGTTTTAAAGAAGGATTTTGAGAGTGGATTCACCTTTTCTGGATTCCAGTACTCCTGGACTTTTATGACTTTTCCAACCATCAGCCAACTATCTAGAGAAGATTTTTGTTTTTGTAGAATTTACAACACTTTCTTCAATCAACACATCCTCCTTAAAATATGAGCAACCCTTCCAAATCTTCACAGTGGAATAGCAAACATCCAAGAAGTCATCTCTGTCAAGCAGAATTTTAATCATCCTGTGATAAGTGACCAAGTTACTTTTACATGGTGAGGAGTGGGTCTTTGTTTTGACATCTGTAATCCTGTTCAGGCACCTGGACTTGCTGAAGAAATAGAACCCACACAATCTTGACTGCTGAGGAAAATGAAACTTCATAAAATGTAGTAAGGCAGTCTGTTCCTTGTCCTTTGTCCTATGTTCTCCAACTATTACTCTACCTATTATTGGCCAACTATTACAGACTAATTATTTTCTCCATTGACCTCATTGAAATGTGCATTCAGATCATGCATGAAATTAGAGGAACTGCTATGCTCTGAGTGATGACTAAGATGTATATCTGTTGCCCTGTGCATCTTCTCCATCCCCATCGGGTTTTTAAAGTGTCTAGGTATGGAACATAGTTCTGTGTGAGGTTAAATGCCTACTTCCTTAACCTCCCATTCAGAGGCAACACCTGTGCGATTGTCCTACCAAAGGTGCTTTGATACTCAACTACACTAGTTGAAAAGTTTTCTGTGGGTTCTGAAGGATTGAATCTTCATGCTGAAATTCAGTAGTGCCAATTGCTGCAGGTGACGTTGGTCCATGCGTTACTATATAGAAGTCTTATTTGCCAAGCTCTGGCCAGCTTCTGGATATGAAAAAAGAAACCTGGGCAGCATAGGCCTATTGGCAGTAGCCTTATGAGTAAATGTTACTATGGAGTCACTTGAAGATAGATGAAGGATGTTTGAATTAAATACTTGGCCCATGGTTTATGGTTAAGATCAAGCTCCATGGAGTGTTGAGAAATCACTGTATTGTAATGGAATATGCCCTGGACTGAACTTGGATTCCAGTCATGATGCTGCCATTATGTAAATAGGTTTGTAACTGTGGGCAAGTCATCTGTAAAGTTAGTGTGGAGAATGAATTAGTTGATCTGTAGATTATGAGCTCTAAAATTGTATGGCTAAATCTACAGAATATATGCCCACTTATTAAACAGAATATTACGCCCAGAATTTCTTTCCAGTGACTACCTCAACATACAGGCCAATTTTGAGGTGCCATGAGAATAGAAGCTGAGCTGCAGGCTAACACCATTTATGTTTTTGTTTATTTCAGACTTTCCTTAACTTAAATCTGTTTAGGTTAAACAGATTTTTCTCAGACTTCTTTCTTTGTGGGGAAGGATTATTTTGGGGAGTATTGGAGAAAAGATGAGGACAGAGTACCCTTAGTTTCTATAGGGTACAAAAGAATGGGGCACATTTTTTCTTTCTTAATCTCTGATGTCACAGTTGGAAGTACATACATGTACCAGCAACTGGAGAGGACCTGAATTTCAAGCCTCTGAGTTAGCTGCTCATGAACTACCAATTTTTTGCTTGACTAAAGAATGCTGATCTTTTTTGGACATCTGGTCTGCTGCTGCTTATATATGAAAATGTTTTTTACATTCCAAATAGTTTGAATTACAGTTTGAATAAAGAACATACATGAAGTTTTCTCTCTGATTTTAAATAATTTTGGCTTGTTTCTTTATTCAATACTTATTTATTGGTACTTTGATTACTTCATATTCAGCCAATACTTGCTGGGCATCTGTACTTGCCAGGCACTGTACTTAGTAACTGTACATACAGTGTATCAATTTTTGTGACTTGCTATTCTTGAGACCAAGGGGAAGACATGGATGAACAAGAGTCCCCTTCAAGTAGCTGATAATCCTAGTAGGAGTGATGAGACACAGAACTATTGTACATATCAAATTAAACTCCCTCCCATTTCTTCCGCTTTGGCTTCATTTTCCTGGCATCATCCTCTTTTCCTTCTCCTTTTTCCCTGAATGATAAGAAATATTTCCAAGGAAGAGGGCAGCTAAGGAGATGATGGTGCCACTGACATCCTGATATTAGTAAAGGAAGAAAAAGTTTAGAAGGGGCGACTTAAGCAAACTGTTGAGAAGATTACTTTTTAGGTGTATAATGGGTTGCCATATACTTTCAGGACTCTTGGACTATATGAGCAGAGATTTCTAAATCACCAGGCTGAAAGTAATGGGGTCTCTAGAGCATTTATGGGCTTTGGGTGTCCTTTAAGCAGTTACTAGTTTTAAAACACTTTCAACAATACTGACATCATCATTAAATTGTCACCCAACAAGCCTAGCTTCTTGCAAAAAAAAAAAATTAGATAACAAATGGCCAAGATTTCTGACTAATGTTGCTTCAGGTAAGAATCTCAGTACTGAAGTAAAAAAACACTAAATGCTTAAGATTCTTAAATACACTCATGAAGGCAAGCCATCCATCACTGCTCAGTTTCCCACCAAATGCAAGTGCTGGAAGTTTTTCAGAGGGTTCTTTTCAAAAAAATGCCCCTGGGTAAAAAAGGAAGTATGTTTGTTGGAAGCAAAACAATTTTTTAATATTAAAGTATCATTGATATACAATCTTATGTTGATTTCAAATATATAACACAGTGGTTCAACACTTACCCATATTACTAAATCCTCACTCCCTCTAGTGTAGTCACGATCAGTGTAGTAAGATGTTACAGAACCATTAACTGTATTCTCTGTGCTGTACTACTGTCCCTGTGACCAACCTATATTGTGATTGCAAATTATTGTGTCCCTTAATCCCCTTCCTTCACCTCCTACCCTCTCCAATCCCTGTTCCCTTGGTAACCACTAGTCCTTGTTGGTGTCTATGAGTCTACTGATACTGTGTTCCTTCCATTTTGCCTTGTTTTTATACTCCACAAATAAGTGGAATCATTTGGTATTTGTCTTTCTCCACCTGGCTTATTTCACTGAGCATAATAACCTCTAGGTCCATCCACGTTGTTGCAAATGGGAGGATTTCTTTTCTTTTTGGGGCTGAATAGTATTCCATTGTGTATATCTACCACATCTTATTTATCGATTCATCTACTGATGGACACTTAGGTTGCTTCCATTTCTTGGCTATTGCAAATAGTGCAGTGATAAACAGGGGTGTGTATGTCTTTTTGAAATAGGGATGGGAGCAAAACAATTTTTAGAAGATAAATGGCCACGTTTGAATTTGTGCTTTGCTTCAGAAAGAAATTAGAATACTCTGTAGATATGCTATGATTGTGAATCTGGTTCATTATATTTACAAATTGTATTTTTACTAAAGTTTAAGGGAATCTGATAAATAGTAGTTCACAGTAGTATAGCAAATTACTATAAGTGAATTATAATTTTTTCCCTTTTCCTGACTCTTAGAGGAAATGAGGTTGCTTAAAAAATTTTAAGTTTGCTTAAAAATTGAGGTTGAATACTATTAAATATTCAGTACCTGTTTTCAAAACTGGAAAACTTCGGCAATCATAGGTCATTTCGTCTCCTGGAGAAGCAAACACTACCTAACTATTGTTTCTTTGGGTGTGGAGCATTCCTAACTGCAAAACTGAGTAAGTGAGCCTCCTTCAGTATCTCAAGATTTTTTTTTTAAACATGCCCTAGACTCTTCAGGAATTTTCTCCATTCCTTACCAAGTAGGGCTTTCTAAAGTACATCCTGCAAAGGTAAGGTGAATATCCTAACCATGACCATGAAGTCTGAGACAATACCCTAAGGAATAAAGGCATAAAAATAAGTAGGTTTCTGGGCTTGAAAGTCTTCACAGAGCAAAACCACCCCACTTGCCTGGACTGCTCACTTCTGGACAGTTACAGGAGAGGGAAATAAAGTTTTGTCTTCTGTAAAGCCATGGTGTAGTTGGGTCTCATTATACCAGCATAGGCTGTGCCCAGCCTAACATTGTAGGGCCTCACTTTCTCCTCTTTCTCCTTCCCATAAGGAGCCAGCCCTTCTTCATTCCTTGTAAATAGCTTTCTCCTGGCTCTCTCTCGTATAACCACGTTTGTGTCTTTTCTGTCTCTGCCTCTTTTCCGTGTGCTTCCCAGCATGCCATGCCCTCTGTCAAAATGCTGGCTGCCAGTTAGTGTGTCTTAGGTAAGACTTCTTCCCCCAGAGCAACTTCTTTCTTCCTGGACTAGCAGAACAGATTTTACCACCTAAAAGGAATTTAATGAGGAAGAATATAAAGCCCATTCCAACCTCAGAGGGTGAGTTGTTTATACAGGCTATCTTCTAACGTTTAAGAATGGTATCAACTTAATAAAAGAACTTACTGTTTAATTATTAGAATGTGTGCAAACACAGGAACCAAGAACAAGCAACATAACCCATATCCAAGGGCATGCATTTTGTTCATTTAATCTGCAGTGTTTTGTCATCACTAGAAGCAGACTAGCTCTGAAAGAAAAAGGAATCTGACACTTAGCTGTAGGCTGTATGTGGGCTGGGGAGCATGCAGGTGGCTTGATCCCAATTTCAGGCAGAATCTCACATGCTTTTGTTGGGGTTCTAATCCTTGTAAGGGTTCTTGCATCCTGAACAAAACTCTGAGATTGTATATCAATGATACTTTAATTAAAAAAAAAACCTCTAATATTGTCAGAGACAGTTCGCCTGAGACTGAGCTCTTACCTTTTACTTATTCAGCAAACATTTTTGAGTGCCTACTATGTACCACAGATTGTGCTGCTGCTTGGGATGTGGGAAAAGTACAGACATGGTCCCTGTGTCATTGGGCTTACGATACAGTGTGAAAACATACATTATAAAGTAATTAGATGGGTGCTAGGTGCTGTGATAGTCAGCGTGCCCTGGGAGCACACAAAGGCAATGGGTCTTCCGATCCCATTCTGTTCCCGGAACACTAGCGACTGGGCTTACATATTACAGGAGGAAGACTGAAGGATCCTTGTCAGGAGAAACTGAGCTGCCGCCAAGAAAAGACCCTACAAATAAAGAGCCTGTTGCTTTCCTGATCACCCACAGAAAAGCCAGCCAGGTAAAAAGTCACTGCCTCCCTTGTGCCTCATTCTAAAATGTGAAGAGAACAGTACAGGTATACCCAACATTTGAGAACAGCCTCCAACAGAGAAGACAGACTAAAAAGCCAAACAAAAAACTCCCAAGAATGAGGGAACAGGAAACAGGAAAAACAAACTTCACCAAACTAAATTTTTTCCTGAGACCCTAAAATGTTACTCCACATACCCAATAAAAATAAGATGATATATTTTAAAAAATACAATTGGAATAAGAAAAAGCACTTGGAAAATAAAAGTATATCAGGATCCATGTGGCAGAGTGCTTGGACCCAGGATTACCAAAGAGCTTCTGAACATGAATAGGGTCTGTGATGTATTTTTTTTTATAGAACAAACTGGATAATGGAGTTCAGTTGTGATGGCTCTCTTTTTGAGAACAGGTTGGATAATAGAGTTCAGCCTCAAACGCTTAAATTGAAAGATGCCAGTTTAAAAAGGGTTTCGTTAGAACGGGTGAAAAAGATCCCTAAGCTAGCAACAGTTCTTATCTAGTAGTCGAGATTGTTGATGGGCTTAAACAGAATGTTGGAAGTCATAATAAAAAAATGGCAAAGCCTTAAGGTAGGATGTAATCTCTGAGGAAGAAGAGCAGAGAGTTTAGGACCATGCTACAAGGAAAATCGACAGCATTTAATATCTGTGTGGAGGAACTGCCATTGTAAAGGAGACTGTGAAGTACCCAAGGTGGCACGGAAGTCAAGAGAACATTTTGAAAAGGAGAGAGCGTTCAGTGTCAACTCCTACGGAGGGATTAAGTTAAGTTAAACACTCCCATATGTAGACTAGCTGGTATGAATAGAAAGTAGTGACTGATTAGTAAATGGGAATGTACTGAGGGTACATTAATTTTTTCCAGCTTTATTGAGATATAATTGACATAACATTATGTAAATTTTACACATACAACCAAATGATATATGTATACAGAAGGTCCCCAATTTACAATGGTTTGACTTAAAATTTTCTGAAGAATGTGATCAGAGTCTAAAGAACTTGTGGGACACCATCAAGTGGGCCAATACACATATTATGGAAATAAAGGTGGTGGTGGAAAGAGACAGGGATAGAGAAAAATTATTTGAAAAATAATGGCTGGAGAAGTGCAGGTATAGAAAAGGGAGTGCAGGTATAGAAGGACCAAAGAAGAAGTCACCAACCATCGATTTGTGAAGCTAAGCACATTCAGCTGCTAAGGTGAGCCTGACAAGGAAAATCAGTTTATCTGGGTGGCTATCACCTCTGCAGGGCCACAGCTAGCTAGCTAGACCTCTGTTAGTCAACAGGACTTGGATTTTAGAGGAAGAATTCAATGCAGACCATAGAAGTGTTAGGATAAGCTGGAACAATAGCATTTGTCCATTACCATGCTTGACTAAGAAGAAGCTTGGAGTGCAAAGGCTACTGCTTCAATTTCACCCTACAAATCTTGTGCAAGCTATTTGGAGAAATTCTAAGCTGAAGGTGTACAAGGAAAGTAATTCTAGGACTCATAATTCTAACTTAATTAAATTGTCCCACTACAAATGATGACATCCCTCAAGTTTTTACTCAAATGTAAACTCAATTTTGCCTATCTTGACCATCCTATTTTAAATTGCAACTTATCCCATCTCCTTTGAAGGCCAACCCTCCCTAGATTGCCTCTTAACTGTTAGTGTTCCTGAGAGTATCATTCTTGGCACACTTCTTTCATTCAGCACACTCCTCCTGAGCAATCTCACCTGTACTCATAGATGCAATTTCCATCCATGCACGATGACTACAATGCTCCAGTTCAAAACTCCACTCTGTGCACTTACTATCCAAAGAATAATCAGAGAAACAAACTTTTCTACTCTTTCAGTTTATTGTTCTTGGTATTTTTGACCCTTGAAATAAACTCTCAATTACCATTTATACTTTAAAAAAAAAAAAAAGAATAACCAGAGAGCTCAACCTGGATGTTCTTAAACTAATGGTGTCCAAAACACTCCCTCACCAAACCAACTCCTTTTCTTCTATTTTCTCACTTCATGAATAATACTTCCAACCATCTAAGCAAGATGCATAAGTCACCCTAGGCTCTTTCCTATTCTTCACTTCAGTCTCTTCCCATTGATCACTACGTCTTGTGGATTCTTAATATATCTAATTTTTGTTTCCTCTTTCCTATCCCCAATGCTGCAACCCTATTCCAAGACTTACATACATTTCTGTAAAAGCCTCATACAAGTCTCTGCTCTCTTACTTAAAATATTCACTACTGTGGGTATTTTAAATAATCATTCTAACAAGGATGTCTGATATGTCACTCCTTTGCTCTAATTCCTTTAATGGTTTCCCCTACATTTGCAAACAAAAAATTAATCTTTAATTTAAAAAAATTAATGCAAAACTGTTCATGATCTCTTCTTTACCTATTCATGCAATTTCATCTGTAGCAATGGCTATAGATTAAGAGCTACGGAATCTTGGAATCCTTAAGCCAGGAATAATCCCAAGAAACGTTCCTACTTCTGAAATTCCTTAACCCACCCAGTTAACAAGATATGTTGGAAACAGGCAAAGAAAAGCCATAAAGAGATGAGGCTTAAAAGACAAAAACAGCCAAGAGGGAGAATGAACTTCCCGTCCTGCGGCAACTTCCGGTAGCAACAACAAGGAGACCCAATCAGAACCTCTCTCGGGGAACCAATGGGCGAGCACATTACAAAGAACCAATCCAAGCGGCGCTGTTACTGTTATGATCCTGTCAGGCTCGGGCGTCGTGGTGCTTGGGCTGTCGCCACCGAAAGGACTTCGCTGGGGCCGTCCGGGGCGCAGCTTCTCTCTGGCCCGGCTGCCAGCCTGCTCCTCCTGAGTCGCCGGCCGCACCGTGAGGCGCGTGTGCGGGTTGGCGCCGCGGGGTCTGGGCCCAGCCGCAGCCGCCGTCTCCGTCGCCGGCTCGGAGGGGCCGCGAGATGCAGCCTCCCGGCCCGCCCCCGGCGTATTCTCCCACCAACGGGGACTTCACCTTTGTCTCCTCAGCTGACGCGGAAGGTGAGACTGAGCCCCAGGAAGGCCCGTCACCGCGGACGCCGTGCTGGACGCGACGGCGTCTCTGTGGTGCTGGGGCAGGTGGGGCCGGTGGGGACGGGTAGGAAGGTGCCTGTGACCCAGTCCCTGCCCGGCCTTCCGAGAGGCCCGAGTGGCCGAGGGAGGACTGGTGGTGGGTTTTCCAAGTCATTCAGCTTCTGGCTTTGCCCGCACCGTCTGGTGGCACGTTTTCCTGGGTGACTTACCTACCGGAGATGGATCCACAGAACCTTAACATTTTATTTCTGAAATGATTCGCTGTTTCAGAACAGGGAGGGTTAGATTGGCTAGGGTGGGTGGCGAAGAATGAAAACGAGGAAGGACACCTGTGTTCCTGTTACTTGTCAATAGATAACTTTTTTCTGGGATTAGATTCGGCGCTGCAAATACTAACTTCCTTCGAGGAGTTCGTGTTTTTTATGGCATCTGATATCTTGCTTACGTCCCAGTTTTCCTCCTATTTTGTAGTGATTAACCTCGGTATTCAGAGAAGTGGGCCCAGGTATATTTGAAACTTCTAGTAATCCAGCTAGGTGTTCCCAATAGCTTCTAAAGATTTCCTTGTACTGTTTTGAGGAAACAGTTGTGCTGGAGATATTTATCTCTCCAGAAAATCTGCACAGGAAAATTTGTTTTCCTCTTCTCTGTTCCTTACCAGACTCTTTGTTACCAGAATCTTTCTGTGCTAATCGTTTTCAAATTTTACTTTTATTAGATTTTGTACACCGGTTATATCTTCCATTGACCAGACTTACTGCTCAATTTGGAAAAAAAAATTATACTTAGCTATAGAAATCACAGTCTAGAGCCTCAGTTTTATTATAAAATACGGAAATAATAAAAGTTCAGCGGGATTCTTACAAAGACCCAACAAGTCGTTTGCTTAAAATACCCTGTACATTTATGCAGTACAATGTGATACACGTGAAGATATTATTAGACCTATAGCTATCCTTGTCTGTATACCCTTGGATATACAGAGAGTCTGTATATCCTGGGAGGCTATTTGGAGAAGTTTGAATAAACTTTAGGGATTTTACTTATCCAGGTTTCTTGGTTTAATATATGGAGTCAATAGGTTAGCTTGTTATATTATTATGTCAGAAAACAAGTTAAAGTCCCATCTCTCAGTAAATAACTGTGATATTGGGCAAATTACATAGCTTCTATAAGCTTCTATTTTGTCACCTGTAAAATGAAAACCACATGTAAGACTAGTTGAGAATTATTTAGGATAATGTGTATAAAAGCATGGTCCATAAGTACAAGTTAAAAGAACGAGAACTATGGGTAAATAAGACATTAAATGAATTAATAAATGAATAGTAAAATCCAGGCTGAATATTCAAGACTGTGATGTAAAACTGCATCCAAAAGCATGCAAAAGTAATGAAATGCATATGTGTATAAATGCAAGAATGTAATAATACTATTACATATATATATGTAAATTGTAGTATAAATATCTTAATGGCAGTCCTTTGACTTTATTTTCTATCGGACAAATAAGTAATTTTTTGCCTGGTTTATGTCCACACATCAGCAGCATTGGCATTACCTGAGCATTTAGAAATACAGAATCTGCCTTCATCATAATTTGCATTTTAACAGGATCCTTAGGTGATTGATATGCACATTAAAGCTTGCGAAGCACTGATTTAGAATGTTGTGAGAGATCAGAAGAGGAAGAAATTTTTTTCTAGCTGGAAGATCAGGGACAATTTAATGGAGGTGGTATTTTGCCACACTTTAAAGGATAGATAATGTTTTGTATATGTAAGATAGAGGGAGTTCCTCTGTGTGCAAGGGATTGCATGTGAGGGACTGAATATGAGGAAGTCCCTGACACTGAGAAATTGTCTAATAAAGACATAGAAGAAATTTCATTGTACATAATAAAAGCTGTAAAAAATATGGTTCAAAGAGGAAGTGGTTATCAAGGAAGTCTTCAGACAGATGAGGTATATTTGAAGGATAAGTAAGAATTCTTCATATTGAAAAGGGGAAAGAGCATTCACTTAAGAACTGTACAAGTCCAATAATTGGTGGAGGCAATCCCTGTATCTTATACTTCTCAGTCTTCACAGACCTAAAACAATGCTTATTTATACCATGAACTCCTTGGTGTTAGAAGCAGTGCTTTTCTGCCTACCAGTATCATACCCACTGCCTAGCATGGAAGCTGGCACATAACAGGAACTCAATAAATATTTGATGAATAAATGACTACATGAAACTTTTTAAGATAAAGGTATAGTGCTGCTAGAACTAAACCCAACATTAATTCAACAGAAATTCAGCAAGTAATTGGAAAGGGCATGGGCAGAGATAACTAACCAAGAAAAAAGATAATCTAAGCTACCCAGTAGCCATTTTCCCATGCTCATATTTACATACCTCTAAATATCTTTGTATCTGTATTGAAATATTCATCTTTCCTCCAAATGTTAAAGGAAAACTTGCTTTATTCCTTTTTAAGATAAGCCGTTACTAGTGCTTTTTTTCCCCTACCTCCCTGCCTCCTTTGAAACTTGACTTTCTCTTATCTATTTTTCTCTCTAGCATTTTTTATTTCTCCTCTGTTTCTTCCATATCTACTGTCACTCACAGGTCACCTAATTAGTAGAATTTTTCGTTAAATCTACTACTTCCCATTTTCCTTATTTTCACTCTTAAATTATCTCTGTTATTTACTATTTTCTTAGCATCCAGGTATCCCTACCACTCTGTTAGAACTTCACTTCCTTCCTGTCAGCTACGGAAGTCTTACGTAGTGTTTCCCAAATGAGAGAAGTTCCATGACAGCGTTAAGTTTGGTAAATAATGTGTTAATAAGCTAAGTTAAATCAGTTTCCTTAATGCAGAATTCCCAGAGCCTTTAATAGGCCGACCAGTATTAGTTCTGAAACTGAAAGTGGGGCTTGTAGTATGTAGGGTTTTCCAAATTTAGTGAACATCAAAAGCCTTTTGTGGAGAGTATCTCATAGGATCCAGATTCCACAGAACATGCATAAAGAAATACCTGCCTGTAAAATATTTCCCCTCCCCCACCCGATATTTATGCCTCTAACAATTTGTCCCCAACCTATCTTCCACAACTTTTGGAGATGGTCTCTGTGCCTGTCATAAGCCTTGGGCTTCCATGCCTTTTTGTTCCTGCCATTACTTTTCCTTGGAATGATTTCTCATTCCTCTGTTCATTCAGCTGTCCCTTATAGCTAAATTGGAGTTTTACCTCCATATATCCTTCCTGACCACCTCTCTGATAGTGTAGACGTCTTTACTGCTATGGCGCAAATGATGACTTGGCAATATGCATTGTTCTTTGTCTACAGAAGAATGAGTTTTCAGTACTAATAGGGGTTTGTATCACATCTTACCTCTTTTGTTATTGAGATGTAATTCACGTATGATAAACTTCACCCTTTAAAGCATACAGGCTTTCGAAGGGGTTTTAGATTATTCATAAAGTTGTGCAGCCATCACCACTATCTAATCCTAGAACATTTTCATTACCCCAAAAAGAAGTCCTGTACCCATTTTCAGTCATTCTCCATTCCCCGCCATGCCTCCTGGCCCCTAGCAGCCACTAAACTACTTTCACCTGTTCTGGATATTTCATATAACATAACATAACAGCATAACATTCTATGATATGTGACCTTTTGTGTCTGGCTTCTTTTGCTCAGCAAGTCTTCAAGGTTTATCCATGTTGCAGCATGAATCTTTCTGGCTGAATAATATTCCATTGTTTGAATGTACTAGCGATTAGATTTTAAACTCCCCAAAGTATCTCTTCTTTATATTATTCTCAGGGCATTAAAACAATAAATAATCCATAAATATTTATTGGTGGGTTAATTGGTCAACATGAAAAATGAAGAAAGTAGTAAAGTGAAAATAACTTAATATTTGTGATGTAGTTCCTCCAAAGGCCAGAAACTTGTCTCTAGTCTCCCCCTCAATTTCTCATATTCAGTTAGTTTTTGAATAATTTCAGAATAGCTCCAGAATAACTATATAATTAATCTGTTCTTCCATCTCTACTGAGATTACCTTAGTTCAAGTCCTTATTGTTTCTCATCTGTATTCCTTACAGCACCCTCCTGACCATACTCCCTGCTCAAATCTCTCCCCTCTCATATCAGTCCTTTTTAATGTAGCTCATATTTTTCCAAAATAGAGGTTAATTTTATGTTTGCTTTATTAAAAGTCTTTAATGGAGTTATTTGCCCTTTCTTTAATTCATTCATTCAACCAGAACACATTTGTTGTTGCCTGCTATTAGCCAGGCACTATGATAAGTAATGGGGATATATGTTCAGAACAAAATACAACAGAACACTTAGTTCCTGCCATCATAGAACTTACAAACATTAACCATACAATCACACAAACATATTATTATTATCAGTGATAAATGCTATGGAGACCAAAGTCTAAGAGACTATGAAAGGAATGTAGTCTAGTCTGAGAGGTCAAGGAAAATTTCCTTAAGCAAGTATATCTGAGAACTGAAGAATGACATTTAATTGTCTGAAGTTAGAGGATACAGTCTGGTACAAAGTCCTTGAGGTTAAAGGGATCCTGTTTCATTCAAAGAATTGAGTCTTGAGATTGCTAGAACGTAGGGTCCAGATGGGAAAGGGGTAGAAAATTGTTTGAAGAAGTAGGTAGGGTGTGTAGAGATTGTTGGACTTGAGCTGAAAAAGCAGAGGGAGGCCACTGAAGGATTTTAAACGCAAGAGTGAAAGATTTGCATTTTTAAAAGATTGTCCTGGCTATAGTTAGAATGGATTGGAAGGAGACAAGAATGATTAGCGAGAGAGCAGTTAGTAGCCATTATAGTCATGCAGGCAGGAGGTAGTAGTTTGCACTGGTGATAGAAATGAGAAAAGTGGACAGGTTCAAAAAATATTTACAGGTATAGGTAATAGAATTTAGTGGTGGATTGGATGGAGCAGGGAGCATAAGAATGAAAGAAACTGTCAAGGGTAATTAAGCTGCTAGTTAATAATGCTGGTGGATTTAGTGGTACCATTTAGTGAAATAAGGAAGACTTTCAATATCAAGAATTCAGTTTTGGAATATTGAGTTTTAGATGCTTTTGACATACTACAAGAAAATGTGAAACTGACAATTTATTACATGAGTCTACATAAGATAACTGGGTTCGAATATATTCCTTTTTGAGCTCAGCCTTCCTCAATCTTCTTAACCCTTGTCATGATCTAAATGGTCGTGTCCCCCCACCCCCAAATTCATATGTTGAAATCCTAAAGCCCTATGTGAGTTATTTGGGAGAGTGGGGCACTTTGAGAAGTACTTAGGTCATGAAGGTGGAGTCCTCATAAATGGGATTAGCGCTCTTATGAAAAAAAGACTACACAGAGTTCCCTACTTCCTTTGCCATACAAGGATACACGAAGTCAGCAAGCTGGAAGAGGGCCCTTACCTGTCCATGCTGACACCCTGATCTTGGGCTTCCAGCCTCCAAAACTGTGAGAAATAAATTTCTATTGTTTATGAGCCACCTTGACTATGTTATTTTGTTATAGCAGCCCAAATAGACTAAGACACTCCTATATAAAAATGACAATATCTATAATTCATAGTACATTACTGTGATCAGTAAACCATAAATATAATCTATAATTATTGTCAATGTTCTTTTGAGTAAGTGATACTTTCTGTTAATCTGTTAAGGTGGCCAAACATTTAGCTTACTCTTTGTGTGAAGTTACTCTTTCCCCGAAAGGATATCATTTCCAGTACAAGCGAGTAGTGTAGATGGAGGAATCTTTAGTTTACTTTTAAGTTTTCCCACCTGGTTTTTAAAAAATTATATCCATATAGCTATGATCACAGATATCTTCTATATTATCTGCTAATGAGTATGATAAATGATATATAATGGATGCAAGAATAGCTTTTCTTCTCTATTTGAAAATTGCAAGTGACTTTTAAGCCAATCATTATTGGGAAGAATAAAACAGGTAGTTAAGCAAGGTTTACCTTTTTAAAAAAAAATTAATCTATTTTTTTCTTTTCATAAATTTTAAACTCATAAGGCATTACACAAACCTATAAATGTGATAAAATTGCATAGAACTGTACACACATACAAAAAACTGCATGGAAAACTGGTAAGATCTGAATAATACACCATTGTCAACATATACTATACTAACTAGTCTTGTTAGTTATATACTATGGTACCCTGGAGGAAACTGGGTAAAGAGTATATGTAACTTCTTTGTTCTGTTTTTGTAACTCCCTGTGAACCTATAATTATTTCAGAATAAAAAGTTAAAAGATTCATAAGGCAGACAAAAGAGATTTTCTGTTAACTGGTTTATGCAAAAATGGGATTAAATTTTTCTAAAGGTAGGCACAGGTGATTTAACTGATTTTCATTATATGATGTACAATGTGAAAGTTTACCGACAATATTAAATAATAAGGCTAATAAACCATAAATCAAAACAACAGAAATAAAAATAAAACCTAAGATACAATTTTATAAAAGGCTTTACAAAAATTTTGTAATGGAGTAACGTGATCAAGCTCCAGTATAGGTCTTAAAATTATAAAATCATTATACTTTTATTGGTTGCTTGATCTCTTTCATGGGCCTATATGTGCATTGAAATGTTTTTATAACTAAAATGGAACAATGGAATTTTTCCCTTTAGTGTGAGACTTGTGCTTGTTTTGTTTTTGCCACACAAATGCTCAGTTTTGGCTTAGACTTAAGGACACGTGGATTTCATTTTCAAATGAAATGAGATGATTTTTGTTTTTGCTCTTGCTGCTTGTTAAATAAGAAAAAGTTTTTCACATATTTCAGAACTTGATGAGTGCCAACAAAATGTTCATTGTTCACTGCAGGATAATCTTCTTTCACAGAATCTAGGAGTTGTCTAGGGGCAGATCAGTAAATCTCATCCTGAGTATACGGTCAGACTCCACTGACTGAGTTCTTCCTCAGCTCAATTTGGAGCTCTCAGGCTAAGGAGAAGATTCAGGGGAAGGATACCTCAGTATATATTCAGTAACATACTTGAATTGAAAGGGAGGGAGAATTATGGTTAAATATTGTTCGGCACTTCTTCCAGGCAGCTTTCAATTAAACTTGAAACTTAAGGATATTCTTCACTCTAAGCTCAAAAGCAGTGGAAACTTTTTTTTTATTTTGCTATTATTAATGTACAATTACATGAATGACATTATGGTTACTAGACTCCCCCTATTATCAGGTCCCCACCACATACCCCATTACACTCACTGTCCATCAGCGTAGTAAGATGCTATAGAGTCACTACTTGTCTTCTCTCTGTTATACTGCCATCTCCGGGTCCCCCTGCCTACATTATACATGCTAATCGTGAAAGCGGTTTTTCCCCCTTATCCCTCTTTTCCCACCCATCCTCCCCAGTGCCTTTCCCTTTCGTAACTGTTAGTCCATTCCTGGGGCCTGTTAGTCTGCTGCTGTTTTGTTCCTTCAGTTTTTGTTTTGTTCTTACACTCCACAGATGAGTGAAATCATTTGATACTTGTCTTTCTCCTCCTGGCTTATTTCAGTCAGCATAATACCCTTTACTTCCATCCGTGTTGTTGCAAATGGTAGGATTTGTCTCCTTCTTATGTCTGAATAGTATTCCATTGTGTATATGTACCACATCCTCGTTATCCATTCATCTACTGATGGACACTTAGGTGGTTCCCATTTCCTGGCTAATGTAAATAGTGCTGCGATAAACAGGGGTGCATATGTCTTTTTGAAACTGGGCTGCTTCATTCTTAGGGTAAATTCCTAGAAGTGGAATTCCTGGGTCAAAGGGTATTTCTATGTTTAGTTTTTTTTTTTGAGAAACCTCCATACTGCTTTCCACAATGGTTGAACTAATTTGCATTCCCATCAGCAGTGTAGGAGGGTTCTCCTTTCTCCACATCCTTGCCAACATCTGTTGTTGTTTAGGCCATCCTAAATGGTGTAAGGTGATATCATTGTGGTTTTAAATTGAATTTCTCTGATAATTAGGGATGTGGAGCATCTTTTCATGTGCCACTTGGCCATCTCAATTTCTTCTTTGGTGAAGTGTCTGTTCAGCTCCTCATCCATTTTTTAATTGGCTTATTGCTTTTTGTTTGTTGAGATGCATGAGCTCTTTATATAATTTATATGTCAACCCCTTATTGGATATGTCTTATGAATGTATTCTCCCATATTATAGGATGTCTTTTTGTTCTACTGATGGTGTCCTCTGCTGTACAGAGGCTTTTGTTTGATACAGTCCAACTTGTTCATTTTTGCTTTTGTTTCCCTTGCCCGAGGAGATATGTTCATGAAGAAGTTGCTCATGTTTATGTCCAAGAGTTTTTTGCCTATGTTTTTTTCTAAGAGTTTTATGGTTTCATGAGTTACATTCAGGTCTTTGATCCATTTTGAGTTTACTTTTGTGTATGGGGTTAGACAGTAGTCCAGTTTTGCCAACACCAGCTGTTGAAGAGGCTATCATTTCCCCATTGTATATCCATGGCTCCTTTATCGTATATGAATTGACCATATATGCTTGGGTTTATATCAGGGCTCTCTAGTCTGTTCCAATGGTCTATAGGTCTGTTCTTGTGCTAGTACCAAATTGTCTTGATTACTGTGACTTTGTGGTAGAGTTTGAAGTCAGGGAGCATAATTCCCCCCCATTATTCATCCTACTCAGGATTGCTTTGGCTATTCGGGGTCTTTTGTGATTCCATATGAATATTAGAAATACTTGCTCTAGCTCATTGAAGAATGCTGTTGGTATTTTGATAGGGATTGCATTGAATCTGTAGATTGCTTTAGGCAGGACGGCCATTTTGACAATACTAATTCTTCCTATCCATGAGCATGGGATGTGTTTCTATTTATTGGTATCTTCTTTAATTTCTTTCATGAGTGTCTTGTAGTTTTCAGAGTATAGGTCTTTCACTTCCTTCATTAGGTTTATTCCTAGGTATTTTATTCTTTTTGATGCAATTGTGAACAGAATGGTTTTCATGATTTCTCTTTATGCTACTTCATCATTAGTGTACAGGAATGCAACAGATTTCTGTGTATTTTGAATCTGCAACTTTGCTGAATTCAGATATTAGATCTAGTAGTTTTGGAGTGGATTCTTTAGGGATTTTTATGTACAATATCATGTCATCTGCAAACAGGGACAGTTTGACTTCTTCCTGGCCAATCTCAATGCCTTTTATTTCTTTGTGTTGTCTGATTGCCGTGGCCAGGACCTCCAGAACTATGTTGAATAAAAGAGGGGACAGTGGGCATCCTTGTCTTGTTCCCGATCTTAAAGGAAAAGCTTTCAGCTTCTCACTGTTAAGTATAGTGCTGGCTGTGGGTTTGTCATATATGGCCTTTATTATGTTGAGGTACTTGCCCTCTATACCCATTTTGTTGAGAGTTTTTATCATGAATGGATGTTGAATTTTGTCAAATGCTTTTTCAGCATCTATGGAGTTGATCATGTAGTTTTTGTCCTTTTGGTTGATGTGGTGGATCATGTTGATGGATTTTTGAATGATGCACCATCCTTGCATCCCTGGGATAAATCCCACTTGATCATGATGAATGATCTTTTTGATGTATTTTTGAATTTGGTTTGTTAATATTTTGTTGAGTATTTTTGCATCTATGTTCATCAGGGAAATTGGTCTGTAATTTTCTTTTTTTTGTGGTGTCTTTGCCCGGTTTTGGTATTAGAGTGATGCTGGCTTCATAGAATGAGTTTGGGAGTATTCCCTCCTCTTCTACTTTTTGGAAAACTTTAAGGAGGAGGGGTATTAGGTCTTCACTAAATGTTTGATAAAATTCAGCAGTGAAACCATCTGGTTCAGGAGTTTTGTTCTTAGATAGTTTTTTGATTACCAGTTCAGTTTCGTTGCTGGTAATTGGTCTATTCAGATTGTCTGTTTCTTCCTGCGTCTGCCTTGTAAGGTTGTATTTTTCTAGAATGTTGTCCATTTCTTCTAGGTTATCCAGTTTGTTAGCATATGATTTTTCATAGTATTCTCTCATAATTTTTTGTATTTCTGTGGTGTCCGTAGTGATTTTTCCTTTCTCATTTCTGATTCTGTTTATGTGTGTAGACTCTCTTTTTTTCTTGAGAAGTCTGGGTTAGGGGTTTATCTATTTTGTTTATTTTCTCAAAGAACCAGCTCTTGCTTTCATTGAATTTTTCTATTATTTTATTCTTCTCGAATTTTGTTTATTTCTACTCTAATCTCTATTATGTCCCTCTTTCTACTGACTTTGGGCTTCATTTCTTCTTGGTTTTCTAGTTTCATTAATTGAGTTTAGACTGTTCGTTTTGGATTGTTTTTCTTTCCCGCGGTAGGTCTGTATTGCAATATATTTCCCTCTTAGCATGGCCTTCGCTGCATCCAACAGATTTTGCGGTGTTGGAGTATTGTTGTCATTTGTCTCCATATATTGCTTGATCTCTGTTTTTATTTTGTCATTGATCCATTGATTATTTAGGAGCATGTTATTAAGCCTCCATGTGTTTGTGAGCTTTTTCATTTTCTTTCTGTAATTTATTTCTAGTTTCATACCTTTGTGGTCTGAGAAGCTGGTGCAATTTCAGTCTTTTTGAATTTACTGAGACTCTTTTTATGGCCTAATATATGATCTATTGTTGAAAATGTTCCATGTGCACTTTAGAAGAATGTGTATCCTGTTGCTTTTGGGTGGAATGTTTTGTAGATGTCCATTAGGTCCATGTGTTCTAATACGTTGTTCAGTGCCTCTGTCTCTTTATTTATTTTCTGTCTGGTTGATCTGTCCTTTGGAGTGAGTGGTGTATTGAAGTCTCCAAATATGAATGCATTGCATTCTATTTCCCCTTTTAATTCTGTTAGTATTTGTTTCACATATGTAGGTGATCCTGTGTTGGGTGCATAGATATTTATAATAATTATATCCTCTTGTTGTACTGACCCCTTTATCATTATGTAATGTCGTCCTTTGTCTCTTGTGACTTTCTTTGTTTTGAAATGTATTTTGTCTGGTACAAGGGCTGCAACTCCTGCTTTTTTCTCCCTATTAGTTGCATGAAATATGTTTTTCCATCCGTTCACTTTCAGTCTGTGTATGTCTTTGGGAGTCTCTTGTAGGCAGCATATAGATGGGTCTTGTTTTTTTATCCATTCAGTGATTCTGTGTCTTTTGTTTGGTGCATTCAGACCGTTTACATTTAGGGTGATTATCGATAGGTATGTGCTTATTGCCACTGAAGGCTTTAGATTCATGGTTACCAAATTTCAAGGGTAATTCCTTACTATCTAACAGTCTAATTTAACTCACTTTGTATGGTATTACAAATACAACCTAAAGGTTCTTTTTTTTCCTCCTTTTTCTTTCTCCTCCATTCTTTATATATTAGGAATCATATTCTGTACTCTTTGTCTATCCCTTGATTGATTTTGGGGGTAGTTGATTTGATTTTGCATCTGCTTAGTATTTAATTGTTCTACTTTGCTGTGATTTTATTTCCCCTGATGACATCTATTTAGCCTTAGGAATACTTCGATCTATAGCAGTCCCTCCAAAATGGACTGTAGAGGTGGTTTGTGGGAGGTAAATTCTCTCTCCTTTTGCTTATTTGAAAACTGTTTAATCCCTCCTTCAAATTTAAATGATAACCTCGCCGGTTATGCTATTTTTGGTTCGAGGCCCCTCTCTTTGGAAACATTTTTAAGATTTCCCTTTACAGTAGATTTTTTTCAGAAGACTATTTCTTCTTAAATCCACTTATATTTGTTATCTCTACATTGTTTTTTTAAATTTTTTATTAAGGTAATATTGATATACACTCTTATGAAGGTTTCACATGAAAAAGCAATGTGGTTACTACATTTACCCATATTATTAAGTCCCTACTCATACCCCAGGGCAGTCACTGTCCTTCAGTGTAGTAAGATGCCATAGATTCACTGTTTGCTTCTCTGTGCTACACTGTCCTCCTCATGATTCCCACACATGTGTACTAAACATAATACCCCTCAATCCCCATCTCCCTCCCTCCCCACCCACCCTCCCCCACCCCTCCCCTTTGGTAACCACTAGTTCCTTCTTGGAGTCTCTGAGTCTGCTCATATTTTGTTCCTTCAGTTTTGCTTCGTTGTTATACTTTACAAATGAGGGAAATCATTTGGCACTTGTCTTTCTCCACCTGGCTTATTTCACTGGTCATAATATCCTCCAGGTCCTCCATGTTGTTGCAAATGGTAGGGTTTGTTTCTTTCTTATGGCTGAATAATATACCATTGTGTATATGTACCACATCTTCTTTATCCATTCATCTACTGGTGTACACTTAGGTTGTTTCCATATCTTGGCTATTGTAAATAGTGCTGAGATAAACATAGGGGTGCATATGTCTTTTTGAATCTCAGAAGTTGTATTCTTTGGGTAAATTCCAGGTAGTGGGATTCTCGGGTTTAATGGTATTTCTTTTAGTTTTTTTGAAGAACCTCCATATTGCTTTCCACAATGGTTGAACTAGCTTACATTCCCACCAGCAGTGTAGGAGGATTACCCTTTCTCCACATCCTTGCCAGCATTTGTTGTTCTTAGTCTTTTGGATGCTGGCCATCCTTAATGGTGTGAGGTGATATCTCATTGTGCTTTTAATTTGCATTTCCGTGGTGATTAGTGATATGGAGCATCTTTTCATGTGTCTGTTGGCCATCTGAATTTCTTCTTTGGCGAACTGTCTCTTCAAATCCTCTGCCCATTTTTTAATTGCGTTACTTGCTTTTGGGTGTTGATGCATGTAAGTTCTTTATACATTTTGGATGTTAACGCCTTGTCCGATATGTCATTTACAAATATATTTCCCATACTATAGGATGCCTTTTTGTTCTGTTGATGGTGTCCTTTGCCGTACAGAAACTTTTTAGTTTGATGTAGTCCCATGAGTTCTTTTTGCCTTTGTTTCCCTTGCTCGAGGAGATGCGTTCAGGAAGAAGTTGCTCATGCTTATATTCAGGAGATTTTTGCCTATGTTGTCTTCTAAGAGTTTTATGGTTTCATTACTTACATTCAGGTCTTTGATCCAGTTCAAGTTTACTTTTCTGTATGGGGTTAAACAATAATCCAGTTTCATTCTCTTGCATGTAACTGTCCAGTTTTGCCAACACCAGCTGCTGAAGAGGCTGTCATTTCCCCTACATTGTTTTTTAGTTAGATGCCAAGAATGTTATAAGTAATGTAGTAGGAACGAATTAGTTTAAAATTAGTGTTTTGTAATGTTATTCTGGATATTTATGCTAGAGTTGACAACCAAACTAGCTGGTTCTTAATGTTATTTTAACTTACAACCAGCTGTGCTCCTGGAGTGATTTGTACTCTCTCTCTGTTTTTTTCTGACCTTATTCTTTACTTACTAACTTGCTAACGTCTTAGGCTAACCATCAGTTTTTTTGGATTTCTCTGGTGCTTTTTCGTACCCACATTTAATTCTGTCTTGGGAGCACTGGGGAATGTGCCAAGCTGTTGTCGCTAGCATTCCTACATATGTCTAAGACTTTTTTTCCTACTTTGCATGGGTTGGAAGCGCTACAATACCATAAGCTAAAGATACCTTTTTTGAGGTTCTGGCATCCATGCTATGACAAAGTGCTAACCATATACAATTCTTTGTCACAGCGTTCCTTAACACTATGATTTGTATATCCTTTTTTGGTTTAGATTAAGGACTTCAAGTACAGTCAGTCCTTTGTAGAGGCCAGGAAACAGTTGTTAAGGTCCTTTCCTGTTTCATAATTCTGAAACCTTTAATGTCACTGCTGTACTAATGACTTCCTGATCTAAATGTTGCTCTTATTAAAGAAAGCACTTTTTGTACCTATTGGAAATGGAATTTTAGTTAAACTTGAACTCTTTCATTTTCAAGTTAGATTAAGTAAGACAAAGAAACAAAGTAATTTTGAGAGAATATTTTAATCACAAGATTCTATGACAGCATCTATAGGGACTTTTTTTTCTATTTTAAGCTGTTCTTAATTGAAATATAGGTGACAGAATATTATATTAGCTCAAGTATACAGCATAGTGATTGTTTTATTTTTTTTTTATTAAGGTATCATTGATATAAAGTCTTATGCTCAGGTTTCACATGAGCAACATTGTGGTTACTACATTCCCCCTATTATCAAGTCCCCACCACATACCCCATTACAGTCACTGTCCATCAGCGTAGTAAGATGCTATAGAGTAACTGCTTGTCTTCTCTGTGCTATACTTCCTTCCCCATGCCCCCCTACAGGGACTATTTTTAAACTTTACGTAGGGAAGGAGAGTGAACTCAAAAGTCCTTGTATTTTATCTTTAGCTGAATAATCTGCTGTATAAAACCTTTTTTACAATCATATACTGTTAAACCTGGAAAGAACTTTGAAATAGGAAACTGGGGAACAGAAGACATTAATGATTTGCTGTATTTATTAGTAGCTAAGCTAAGACTTACTTCAGAATGCAAACTTTACTATAAATAATTAATTGCAGGAGTTCTCACAACCATACTAAGGTGTAATTAATAATTGAGCCATTCATAGATTGAAGTTTAAGCCAAAATTTTAATGGTATTTCTCAAACGCTCTCCTGGAATTTAGAGTAATGTGCAAATTAAGCATTTTTTTTTTAATGCTGTATCTGATCTCCAGGAAAGGAGATTCCATTAGCCAAAACTGTTTTCTAAAGTACCACTTCAGACATATGGCTTCTAATTAACAACATTGATGCTTGTTTACTGGTTTCTATTGTCTGGTCTTAGAAATGTGTTTTCTTTTTCTTAATTCCTATATGACCTCAAACAAGTCCCTTATTCCCAATTTTTTTCGACCAGCAAATGTGGCATTTGTACTATGGTGATAATCTGTGTAACCTCTAAGTCACTGTGCAGACCATGAATGGACTTTGTTTTGTAATGTAAATAACTGAATTTCTTCACCTCTTTTTTTAGAGCATTCCTAAAAAAAAAAAACCTTTGTTTTTCCTAAACTAAAGATGACTGATATAATTATATATAGAAAAGAGTTTTCTGAAATAGCAGGGAACTCAGATTTATCCAGAACTAGTAATTAATGTATGAAGCCTATAGCATAGATATTTGGTGATTTAAATGAAAGAATGTATGAATAAATACTTAAAAAAGTAGAGGAAAATTATCTGGTTTCCTTTAGTAAATAAATTATGTTGAATGGTTTGTATATATACATATGTGATGGCTTTAAAAAGAATTTATACAATCACTTTGTTCTGAAGCACATAATGTACATAATAAGGAATGGAATCCAAAATAATTTCATGGAATATATTTTGTATGTATCTTCTATTTGAATTGTAAAGGTACTGTTATAAGTCTAGATTCTGGTAGCAATCTAGCTAATTAGCTGTGAAAGAATTCAAATGTCTTCACCTTTTTCATCTTTCATTTTCTTGTTAGATATCAACTCTAAGATTGTTTTATTAGCAGATATTCATAGAGATCTTCAGATGACAATGATCTTAGTTGAATATATGCTCATGTTGGTTAAGATTCACACACTGTACCTTGGTTCATAGTTCTACCTCTTTTCTCCTAAGACCTCAGTGGTTCAATAGCATCTCCTGATGTCAAATTAAACCTTGGTGGAGATTTTATCAAAGAATCTACAGCTACTACTTTTCTGAGACAAAGAGGATATGGCTGGCTTTTGGAAGTTGAAGATGATGATCCTGAAGATAACAAGCCACTCTTGTATGTAAAAATAGTAAAATGTATTTTTTCTTTTTTAGAGCTAGTCTGTGGGATGATTATATTCTTTTATATTATTTAAAGACAAGTATGGAAAATCTTAATCTTCTTGGTCAAAAGTTTTAGCTATTTTCAGTTTTACTAGTAATTAAAAAAACTGAAATAATAAGAGAGTATTTTTAACCTATTGAATAGCAAAAACTAAAGGAATCATAATCTTATATCATATAAACATATTCCCAACTGTTAGGACTTATCCATGTCTGTAGCTGTCTCAAGTAAACATGCAGTCAAAGTAAAATGTAGGGTGCTTGGGTGCTTGCTGTGGGACAGTTTAAAACAAATTAAGACTTCCAAAAAGATGACTACTACAAAATCTCTCCTGTATAGAAGTTCTAGAGCCACCACTGGGAGGACTATAGGCAGCCTTTTACTTTCTTCATAATACTTGAAAACTTTTAAGTGATTACGTATCATTTGGGACATGAAAGAAGTTAATGATTTTGGAAAGAAGAATCTAATTTTGTAAAATTGGGACAAGACCGAGTTATTCTCTGTAATAATTATTGGTAGGTCAAGTGCTAAAACATCCTGTTTTTTTTTATTAAGGTATCATTGATATACAATCTTATAAAGGTTTCACATTAGCAACATTGTGGTTACTACATTCACCCATATTATCAGGTTCCCCCCCACATACCTCATTGCAGTCACTGTTTATCAGCGTAGTAAGATGCTATGGAGTCACTACTTGTCTTCTCTGTGCTACACTGTCTTCCCCATGCCCCCCCTACATTATGTGTGCTGATCGTAATACCCCTTAGTCCCCTTCTCCCTCCCTTCCCACCCGCCCTCTCCATCCCCTTTCCCTTTGGTAACCGCAGCTCCCTTCTTGGAGTCTGTGAGTCTGTTGCTGTAAAACATTCTGTTTTTTGATGTTAATAGCCATATTTCATCAAATCTAAGACTCTGTGGATTATAACATGCAGTTATGTTACATTTATCAATAAGAAAGAAAAAATACTAAGCATAAAGCTAGGACATCAAAGGGTTATTTCTCAAGGGTAAGTGAGAAACAATCTATCATGCAAAAAGAGACTGGATGGAAGTTTGCATGTCTCAATTTGACTCTGGGTGGGCTATTGAAAGAAAAATTTCCCCTGAGACTGTAAACCCCATGCCAGTTGTCATATAGGATTGCAGTCTGAATTATCAGCATAGTCCAAAAAGTCTCAAGTAGAGAATTTTACATGAAGTTCTCTCAAATTGGTAGTGCCTTCAGGAGACTCGCAGAAGGAAAGGCAGACCTTAGAAGCCCTTGGCTTCATTTCATGCTGACAGCAATTCTAAGACACCAGTGATTGTGAGATGCATCCCAACTTTAGAGATGTTGAAAATGTATACCTTGGAAATATGGGACCTGAAATGCAAATGTTTTGTTAACCTGTGGAGACTTCACCGTCATATTTAAACTTTTCTTAAATTTTACTGTAACTGTCTTCATTATTCAGAAGTGTGTGACTTTTAAGAATTTTCATTTTAAAATTATAGGGAGGAATTGGATATCGATCTAAAGGATATTTACTATAAAATCCGATGTGTTTTGATGCCAATGCCATCGCTTGGTTTTAATAGACAAGTGGTGAGAGACAATCCTGACTTTTGGGGTCCTCTGGCTGTTGTTCTTTTCTTTTCCATGATATCATTATATGGACAATTTAGGGTAAGTACATCTCTTACTTTATACAAATTCTAAATCTTTAAGAGTCTTAAAAATTAAAAAATAGCTAAATATTAACTGTAATACTGTATTTGGAAAATGCTTTACCTTTATCCATTATTTCTCATTTGTTTGTCTCTAGAACTGTTCTTAATTAAATAAGTGGGGAGTGCCTTACGTTGATGCGTTCCAAACTTGTCCACATCATCATTCACATAGAAAGTATTAGTTTTTGTATGGCAACTGGGTAAATGGATGGGCCTACTCCAGATATGACCAAAAGGGCTGCCCATGCCCTTTCTGATTTCTTCTTAGGATGAAGAGTTTTAAATGTAGTATTCATAATTATATTTGTATTCATTTTTAGTTCTGTTTTTTAAATAAACATTTTAATAATTGATGACCAGGATTCCATTAGTATTTGTTTTTATATAATTAACCTACACTCAGGAGCTTTATCTTTATCATCAAAACACAACATACACACATCATTCCTTCATCCCCAGTAAAAGGTAAAAAAAACCTCTTTACCACACAGTGATTTGGAAATTAATTCGTTTCCTGTTGCTGCAGTAGCAAGTCAAGTTTCCATAAGTTTAGTGACTTAAAAACAATGCAGATTAATTCTTTTATAGTTTTGGAAGTCAGAAATTCAAAGTAAGTGTGAAAGAGCTAAAATCAAAATATCAGCAGGGCTGGTTCTCTGGAGGCTGCCGAGCAGCATCTGTTCTTGCCTCTTCTCATGTCTAGAGGCTGCCAACACTCCTTGGCTTCTGGCCGCATCACTGCAAACTCTGTTTCCATGGTCACATTGTCATATACTCTACTGTAGCCAAATCTTCCTCTGTCTCATTTCTTAGGGACAGTTGTGACTACATTTAGTGCTCATCCAGATAATCCAGAATAATCTCCCTTTAGCAAGATCCTTAACACTAGTCCTATTAATATTTACCTTAGATCAGTAATCTGTATGAGGTATTCTGTTGAAGTGTAAGGACATGGAAGTAGTTGATTGGGTGCTGTGGTCTCCCACCCACCACCAGTTCTCTCTCTAGAACATCTCTAAAATCTATTTTGTATAATCATTCATTTGAACACAGGGTTCTAAGGCTAAAAATAAAAGATTACTACCCTTGTATAATGTCATTCAATTTGGCTTTGTTTAATGACTTGATTGGGGTCATGCTTTTTTGGCAAGAATACCAGAGAAGTGACATTGTGCCCATCCTTGTATAACATCAGGGGGTATATGATATTTATGTCTTAATACTGGTGCTAGTAATGTTGATCACTTGATTAGGTGACGGGATGGTGTCTGTCCAATTCCTTCACTATGAAGTTGTTATTTTCATTTTTTAGTTAATAAATATCTTGTGGAGATAACTTTGTAACTAATGCAAACATCCTGTTTCTCATCAAATCTTAGCACACTAATTTTAGCTTCTTTTGATGGAATTCTCAAGCAACAATTATTTCTATATTGTTTCCTGAATGGTGATTCTCTATTTTCATTTCCTTCTGCATGTATTAATTGCTGTTCTCTATGGAACAGCTACCTCTTCTTTACCATTACTTATTCATTTATTTATTTATGGACATTTATTTTTTGGATTATAATCCAGTCCTATCATTTATTGCTCAGATTGTTCCAGTTTTAGCCATTGGAAACTCCTTCAGGTTAATTTCTGTGTCTTTTTGATGTATTCTCTCTTTTTTTTTTTTGAGCACTTCCATTCCTTCTAACGCTACAAAGTGTTCTGGGCTCATCTTTTGTTTTCCCTGCCCCAACACTGGAATCAATCATTTATCTGAGCAATACTAGTTCCTTTTTTGGGGGAAGATATTTAGAAGCCAGGATCTGGTCAGTAAATGTGCTTATGTTGCTACTGGGATGCCATTAATTTCTAGACCCTCCAAGCAGACCGAACTTGAAAATACATACATATATCATTATTACACTAAGTCTCAGGAGTTTCCTTAGGCAATTGATCATTGCTAAATTTTCTATTTGGATATAATAAAATTATATTACACATTTTATTTTTATCAAGTTTTGGAAAGACACCTGGGAACCGAAACAAACTCTCTGTGACCAGAAATTGGGTAAACCAGACTATTTTATGGCAGAGAATTGAGATACTGGTACAAAGCTGCTTTGGTACAAAGATATTAATTGCATGAATTTTTTTTTTCCATAAGGTGGTCTCATGGATTATAACCATTTGGATATTTGGTTCACTAACAATTTTCTTATTGGCCAGAGTTCTTGGTGGAGAAGTAAGTGGTTAATTTTAAAAATAGCCTTTGTTTTTTATGTTAAACTTTATTTTTGATGCTACAGATACCACCAGTAACTATAGTCATCATAACTATTTCTTGTTCCAGAAATGATTTTAAGTTACGCTTCCTTTAAGATGATCAACATATTAGTATTTGTGCTTACTCAATAAATGTTATAAGAAATGAATAAGAAAGAAAAGATTCCATACCTTTTCTGTAAATAAGTAATTGGCAGCTTTTTAGGGAAGCATACAACATACTCTCTGTTATAGCAGTTCTCAGACTCTTTGATCTCAGGTCCCCAAAGAAATTTCTTTATGTAGGTTACATTTATCAGTATTTACCATGCTAGAAATTAAAATAAAATTTTTAAGTATTTATTCATAAATAAAACATACATTTTAACATATGTAATATTTTGAAGAAAAATAACTTTTTCAAAACAAAAAGTGAGAAGAGTGGCATTGTTTTACATTTTTGCAAGTAGCTTTAATGTCTGGCTTAGTGGAAGTTGGATTCTGATACCTGCTTTCTGCATCAATATGTTATGATATATTGCTCTGGTTTAAAGTATATAAAAAATAAGGCCTCACACAGATATATAAGTGGAAGAGTATTTTAATAACCTTTTTAGATAATTGTGGATATTCTTCTCACCAACATTCAACAAATAATAGTTTCTTAAAGGTTTGTTTCAGTGAGGAATCTGACCCTATCAATAAACTTTTCATACTGTTTCATTAAAATTCACTTTAGATAGGTTTTTCTACCTTTGAATGGTCATGTGGAAAATACTGGTTTTCACTGAGTTTTGCAGATCTTCCAAATGTTGATGTGTTTTACTACACAATATCTGAAGATTACATTAATTAATATCACTACCTATCACATCAGAAAAGTCTGTATTAGAAAACTGTCAAGCTTTTTTACTCACCAGTGCTTTTGCCCTATTAGTACCAATATCAACCCAAAGGAAAAGGCAAATAATGTTTTCTTGCTATTATGAAAAATAGTTTCAACTTTTTGGTCTTCTGGAAGAGTCTCTGGGACCCCACCTCCCCCAGGTGTCTATGGGCCATACCTGGAGAACCACTGCCTCATTAAATAAGACTTCATGAATTACTAGAAGCTTAGGAATTCTGTGGAGAGAATAAAGCAGAGGGAATGCCAGATAGAGTTATGATGTGGATGTTGATGCTATGAACATTGAATACTAAATGCAGAAACTTGGAGCCATTTTCTCACACTTGGTGGGAATCCCTGCCAAGTCTGCCACTTAGTTTTGTTGATCTGCTTTCCAGCTTCCAAAATAACACTGCCATTGTGCTGTCTTTTCTCCTATTTATGCCTCTTATAAAAAGGAGTTTCTTCCTTTCCCTTTTAGTGTAGTTTCAGGAGGGAATGATATTAGACATATGTGCTCAACCCCTCATCTTAACTTAAAACCCTTGAATAAATTTAGAATAAAGTTTATCTATAAAACTTTTTTACTCTGCAGATGGAAATTTAAAATAATACTAATAGAGACAAAACTATACTTGTCCACATATTATTTCTTATATCCTAGACAAAACCTCATATAATATTTATGTGAAAATAAATATCACTAAATATTTTGGTAATTTAGGACTGCTGATACAGGAGTTAAGAGACCTAGCTCTTAATTTGAACTCTGTCACTTACCAGCTTTGCTTTTTTTCTGAACAAAGCGCTTTGTCTAAGATCAGTTTCTTCATAATGGTGACAATACTACCTACTTCAGAGGGTTGTTACTGCATTTGATCTTTAAAACGTGAAGCCCTATTACAGTTTGGCATGCTGCCACTAAAAATATTTTTCTCTTTAGTCTCTATTGTCTGACCTCCCTTCCCTTCTAAGTTTGCATTTGTCAATCTAGCTTTTCTAGATCTTGAAATTTTCATCTGATTAAGATGGCTTTGGTCCCTTTATATAATTCTTCTACAGTTTAAGAGAAGTAATGACAAAGTATACTGTAGAGATTTACTGAATGTTATTGGATATATAAATCTGAAGCTCAAAAGAGAGAGAGGGGCTAGAAATGTACGTTTGGGTATCATAAGAAAATTGATGGTAGTTGAAACCATGGTGGTTGGTGAGTCTGTCCAGGAACAAAGAAGACATGATAATTTGAAATACAGTCCAGGAACATAGAAGACTATGATAATTTGAAATACAGTGACTATGGTACTTCATGATTTCTTCTTAATTCTCATGTTGATATAAGTACAACAAAGAATATATGATGTTCAGTAGTGATTAAAATAACTCTCTTGATTTCTATGATATTTATTGAAAATTTTGAAAATTCACAGGTTGCATATGGACAAGTTCTTGGAGTTATAGGATATTCATTACTTCCTCTCATTGTAATAGCCCCTGTAGTTCTGGTGGTTGGGTCATTTGAAGTGGTCTCTACACTTATAAAAGTAAGTAGTATGTATTACAAAAAGTCCTTTACTGTTTTTCAGTAACAAAATTGTACTAGTTCTTTGGCTAAGAATATTGTAATCTATAGCTGTTTGGAACAGTGACCGTACTTACTGGTTTTACCAGTTATATTTCTTTCATTTTTCTCTTTTAATCCCCATAACATATGTTTGGTAGGGAATAAAGAATAAAAAGCAAATCAGGCCTCAGGATATTACATTCAGAATTTTTTAATGTTGAAATTTTCTTCTCTATGCTTATGAGTTCATCTGACTTAAATTTTGTGGGAGATAATTTATTTAAAATTCCACTGGACATTTATTTAATAACTTATTCCTATTTGAATAGTAACTTCCTTATCAAATATGATAAACATGGTTCTAATAAATTGGCTTCTCTATATTGCAGAGATCAGGACTTCTTTGTGCTGTATTAACTTACATTAACATGTACCCATCTTAAACATTTACTTATGATATTAAGTATTAATAAGTTGTAATGTAACTTAAAATTTGGCATTTATTAATTTTGAACAACTTTGGGTAATGGTTTAGTATGTATATATTACATACTGACTGTAGTTTTTATGTTTTTTCTTTATGGAAAATAGAACTTTTTAAGACCACTACTTTCAAAACTGCCATTATATTACCTCCATACTAAAGTATTTGTTTTTAAGTAGAGCCACTTAATTTTTATGACATGATTTTATTTAAAGTTCATTACTAATTCCAATATAAAATAAATAATTCCTTTGAGAATTGTGTAATGACAAGCTAATACTGACATGTAAACATTGGGTATTGAGAAGAGTGTAGATTTTGGAACCACTCAGTTCTGAATTCAAATCCCGATAATGCCACTTACATGTCTGCCTTGGGGAGATTTCTGTCTTACCCTCCTCTGCAAAATGAAAATCTTAATAACTACTTTTTAGTGTATGTTAATGACAATTTAGAAGCATATATAATGCCTAGTACAGTGCTTGATACACAGTAGGCAGCCAAGTGGTAGCTATTATTATTATAGGTATTATAAAAAATATTTTGAGAGCTTCTTTGTGTACTTGAACTGTTTGAACATTTTAGATACCAAGATGATCTTTCCAATCTCTACATCATTACCCTAAAATCTTTAATTTTTAATTGATATTATTAGCGTTTAGTTTAACAGTCTTGCATTGTGGAAGCTAGCCCCATACTGGCATTTAATAATCTAGCTTTAGTAAACATACCACTTTAGTGAATCATTCAGGATCACTTCCTGCTTGTGTGTTGTTTTACTTGGGTTAAAGCCCATTTGAATACTTCAGAGACTACTCCCAAACTACCAAAACTGCATCCTTTGGTCATATTTAGTCATTGAGTTCAACTGAAAATTGATCCTTATTATTCTTTATGCAAAGTATGAGTGTATAACTATAAAATGGAAAAGTCTTTTATATTATTAAACATTTAGGATAAAATTGTTGTTAAGCCTCAGATTTTTCTTTGCCAGAATTTTTTTCCTAATGGCTTAATCTGTGTATAGTGAGCTTTGTTTCTTCTTTCAGTTCAAAGTTTATTGAGAAATATGTTACAAAACATCATTTAACTCTGGCATTAGAATACAATTTAATCAACAAGGACTAACTTTTTTAACACTAAATCTCTAACTCCTACCAATGTTTAACCACTTATTTATAAAAAAATTTAATCATGATAGACAAATGCAATTTGATCATAATTCTGTTTCATGTATTTCCCTTTAATTTAGGTTTAAAATATTTTGTAGGTTTTTTTTTTTCTCAGTTTAAAAAGCACAGTAGGATTTGGACAATTTCAATACATTTTCAATCAGTCCACCAGTATTTAAACTCTGTACTCGTTCTCAAATGAGGATGATTTTGCTCCTCAAGGACATTTCGGAATGTCTGAAGACATTTTTGGCTGTCCACCGTAGTCAGGGGCATGTTACTTGGATGTAGTGGGTAGAGGCTTGGGATACTTCTAAACATACCACAGCGCACAGAACAGCTTCCCACAATTACCCAGCCCCCAGATGTCAGTAGTGCAAGGTTGAAAACCCTGCTCTGTGCCAAGTCTGTTTCTGGTATAGTGTCCCTGATTTCTACCCTTGAAGTTCTTCCTTTCATTTTATTTTTTAAGATGTCTTCAATGACTACATCAATAAGTATTACATAAATTTCCAGTGAATATACTTTAAAATTAGATATGTGTGTAACCAGAAAACCACAATATGTTTTACTTAATTAAACTTGACCAAATGTTAGGCTTTTTTACTCTTTTTATTTAACCCTGTACTTCTATGAATTCCTAGGGAATACTGTGATACTTACTAAACATTGTGTAAAATTTTCACCTAATCTGTTTTCCTTAGAAGGAAAATTAAGGAAAAATTTCTGCTTTGCAAGGATCATTGGTAGTCAAATTTCTTGCAGCAACTTGCCCCAAAAATAGTTTTTCCAAAACTTCCTTATTTTTAATCACCAGGGACACTTGATGAAAAAGACTAAGACCCTTCCCTTAGAGATCTTTATTCCACAGAACTAGAGTGAATCCCAGGATTCTCTTTTTAATAGGCACCCCAGGTGATTTTTAGTATCAGACAAGCTTTGTAATAAATGAATGATTTCATTTGTAGAAGACAAGGGAGCAGAGCAAGGATGAACATTCTTAATAAGTTTTAAACGTTCTCAGTAAGTTTAACTGTGTACCACGGTTGGTTCTCAGGGTTGTTTTAAAAAAATGCTGTAAATGTTATTTTTACTCTATAATAACCAGCATGTTAATTGACTTGCTAATATGCTGCCTTTTGTCTTCTTTGTTTGTTTTTTAAAGCTGTTTGGTGTGTTTTGGGCTGCCTACAGTGCTGCTTCATTGTTAGTGGGTGAAGAATTCAAGACCAAAAAGCCTCTCCTGATTTATCCAATCTTTTTATTATACATTTATTTTTTGTCCTTATATACTGGGGTGTGATCTAAGTCATATTTGAGTGGAAAGAGACAATGTTACATTTGTGCGTAGGCTGGGAATCTTTGATGAGAAGACTGAAGAAAACCTGTTACTAGTAAAATTTTACGTGTTCCGGTTGTAAAGACAGGTTTCAGGTTTTTTTAAAAGAATATTTTTTGTATTTAAGCAGTTGCAGTTACCTGGATTTTTTTGGTCAGAATTCTAAGTTCTGTTTGATTATTCATATTCCAGTGAATAAAATATAAAAGCATTGTGTTTTTAAAATTGTGTTGATATTCACCTAAAAACTTGTGCCAAAAGCACCTGGAATGTTAATTATATTTCACTTGAAGGATAAATATGACAACATCTTGATAATCTAAAAGTACAATTTTTTTCTTTAAAGGATTTTCTCCTGCATCACAAATCTTGTAGATATATATTTATACCTATATATTTATGAAATAACTCTTATTATCATGAAATATATTTCTGAATAGCCTAAAAATTGAGATATTTTCAATCTGATGCTTAAACTTTAATTTGACCATTAATCTTTTTATCTATAAATTTAAATTTGTTTTTAAATTGTATATAATTTTTTAAATTTCAGATATGCTTAAGTATGTCCTTGTTAAGCATTCTTAAAAATAACAACTAAACTAATTTTACCAGTTGCTGGTGTAGATTTGGTTTGGGTGTGCTTTCAAAAACTATTGAATGTCTAAACATCTGATTTAAATTTCTGTGTATCTTTCTGACCAAAGGAGCAAGACGTATAATGGAAATGGCATTCATTAATATTGTCAATATGTAGAAAAACAGTAATATTTATAGCATCAGTAGATCTTTTAAAGTGGTACTCTTAAGTCATAAAAGCTGCTGGAAAGAGACCTTTAAAATCTCGTGGTCCTAAACAATATTATATCAAGTAGAAAAAAATAAAATGCTTCCCAGCTGTGTGTTTTGTTTTAGAAACACGTTGTCCTCTTTTACTTGATATTTTAAGTATCAGGTACTCTTTAACAAATGTACAGCATTTGCTAAGGGAAATACTAAGAAATTTTAACTAGTGAAATTTTTGTTGCAAATAATGTCATAGACTCCAGATGTACTTTTAATTAATATCACTTTGTAAAATAAGTAAAATATTTTATTTATTTCCATAAAGTAACATGCCTAATAAGTATTAGCAAATTATTGTATTATCCTTTTTGGTCTCAGCTGGAAGAGTTAGCTGCTGTCCTCAGTATAATGTGGCCATCTCTTGGTATGTATTCCTTTAGCAACCCTATTGATCAGGAAGTTTCCAGTAACTGAAGCAAGTCTACGAATAAGCAAGGCTGCCAAGCCCATCCCTCTTCCTTTTTCATCTCTCCCTCTAAAAAAGAAAGAAAAAACTTATTTTAAGCTGCAGGAAATATGTGGAGCTACCTTTGAGCCAGAATAATATGGAAAATTATATATGTGAATTTCTTAACCTTAGGAAAAAACAGATTAGAGGGATAAACTTCTAGAACCTAAAATAATATGTAGTAGTGAGGAAGGATCTATAGTTAGAGAATCAGCAACTGTAAAGTAAACATTTGTTACACTTCAGGAGGTCAGTACTTTGTTACAATGAGTTATTATATTTGATGTTCATAGTGTTAACCCTGGAATCTTCATCCTCAAAAAATCTCCAAAAGGGTTGGGGGTTGGTACCAAGGGGTAGAATTTTACTAAGCAATTATCAAGGCATTTTAGGCCCAGTTCTATCAAAAAATGGTTTACTTTTTTAAAGCTATCGTTTCTTTAAGAGGAGTGAAAAGTTCACTCGTGTATCATGTCTGTTCCTAATGATGTAGGATAAAATTAGGTATATGTGTTCTAAAAAAGTATTTAAAAATAATACCATTTAGTCTTCTGCCATGTTTAGGGTATACACAAATACAATTTATAATGTTTCTAACCCATTCAACACCTTAATGTGCTAATGAACAAACCAGTTAGAACAGATGGTCAGTTTGAAAACATGAATTGTAAATGAGTATAATATCCAGTACTGCTAAGACTAATTAATAATAGTAAGCTGACCATAACAATATCCTCTTCTTCAGTGTTTATGTAATGTTTCCTAAGTCATATTGATTTTAAATCATAATTTCCAACTTAATTATTAGTTCATTAATATTTTAAGAACAGAACTAGCCAGATAACCTCATTTAGTTGTGTTTTAAATATTATCAGTTGTGCTAATCCTGGTGAATATTAATTTTCAAGAAAAGAGTTATGAAACATACTTTTTCAAATGAATTGTAAAATAGAAATTTTGATTAAAAAAATCAAAGTGTTTATAATTTTCTTTGCATTAAAAAACAGCTTAGGAAGACTTGTAATGTTTTATGAACATTACTAAACTTGCTTATTTCTGTAAGATATTTTTATATATAATAACGTGTTGTTTCCAAAATACCCAAATATCAATATACTAACAGAGAGTTATAGTGAAAATTTGCATTGACTTAAAATATGAGGTAGATATGTGTTTAAATATTGTTTAAAATTTAGTATTTTAAATTCCAATGTAATAAAATTAAATAAAATAATACTTCTACAAACTAATAGAGAATTTCACATTCAGCAAAACTTAATTGAGTATTTTAAGATTATCATTATTATCTTTTACATCTTTATTAGTGTTTATTTTAGCCAGTTTTAGGCTTTAGGGAATGTGACACATTTGTTGAGTTTTGTTAAGATATCTTGTATATAATTTTTTTCTTTTTGTAGTTGAACAAGTTAGCTTTACTGCTTTGTTATTTACAACAAAGAAGAAAAACACACATGGGGATGTTTAGGATGTCTCAGAGTGTTGAAAAAGATCTATCACAGGATTTTAAGCTTGGGTTAATAAAATTCTTTCCAATTGCATGGCATGGCAGTCATTGAAGTAAGTAGGGCTAAAAATCACCCTCAGCAATTCTCTGATAACATGAAATAATAGTGTTTTATTATCCTCTTTTATAAATGGTTTCTTTAATTGAACTTGTAATATATCTGACCTTGTATTATGTTTTAATTTCCTTTTGGAAGCTGAATTACAAGTGCTCTATTCCTCATTTGTATCATTTCCTGGCAGTAGTCTGTGTATTTAAGAATGTTTTTAAATAAATCCCGAACTGTGATTTTGGCATCAGTAAAGGGTAGATAGACATTCTTGTGTCTTTGCACTTGAAATCATGCTTTTTCTGAAGGAAGTTCCACTTGTGAATACATTTTCTTTATAACAAACTGATAGAAATTTTACACCCTACCTTGCCTTTATGGGATGTAGTAGTCTGAACAGAAATGGTTTAGAGAATATTCCCTGTACAAGGCATATATTATTAAACATCAAACTTAGGGTTAGGGTTCTCATTTGAAATTCTTTTGATATGCAAAGGTTGTAGTTTGGGAGTTAATTTAACATCGGGATGATTAAGATGGCATTAGTAAAATAATTTCCTACTTTACATTTTGTATCAGTAGTAACCCTACTTTCAACTTTTCTTTCAGCAAGATATCCACAAGTTTGTACTTCGAAGGTATTTCATTTACAGTTTGCAAGTGCTTGAAAAAAATCCTTATACATCCTCCTGAACAGTGGTATACTAAATCACTGAGATATTTTAAAGTTAAATGTTAATATGAAAAAATTTTTAATAAAATATATAGAATTTAACTTGTAATTGGAGCATATAAAGGTTATTAATACTTGGTGGGGGTAGTAAGCTTTCCTACATGTAATAATTTTGTTAAAGTAACACTTGAAATATAAGTAAATTAGGTTTAGTGAGAAACTTTTTTCTATAATGGTTGCCTCTAAACAATTTTCATTAAAAGCTAAACAAGCAAAAAAAAGTTTACCAAAGTGAAGGGTCAAGTGAAATTATACGTAATGACTGGTTATGGAAGAAATTTGTCATCTGGGGATAAAAGAGAAAAAGGAAAAATAAAAGTGGATTGCTGCTATTTTCATAATAAGCACTCATCATTGAAGATAAATTTTTGAAATTCTACATTTTCAGTTTTATAATGTTCCTACTCACTTTTGTGGAATTAATCAATTGCTATGTAAAGTATCACTTATATATGTATACCATTTGATAATGAAATAACCCATAGGTTTTATCATTGTTATGCAGAATTACTCTTTATGCTAATTATAATTCCTTCTCAGAAACAGTAAGTAAAAATATTCTTGTTCATGATGATGGGCCTATGTGCTAAGTCCCTCATATTCAATCTTATTTGCCAAATGGAGCTTAGGAAAAATTTCTGCCTAATACAGATTTATTTTTTAATTTTTTTGAAATTGAAGTATAGTTGATATACAACCTTATATTGGTTTCAAGTATACAATACAGTGGTTCAGCAGTTACCCACATTATTAAATCCTCACCCCACTAGTGTGATTACTATCTGTCAACATAGAAAGATATTACAGAATCATTATCTATGCTCTCCATGCTATACTGCCATCCCAATGACTAACTTATATAATGATTGAGAATTTTTGTGCTCCTTTATCCCCCTCACCCTCCCTTCCCACCCTAAATCCTCCCCTATGGTAACCACCAGACACTTCTCAGTGTCTATGTGTCTACTGCTATTTTGTTCATTTTGTTTTGCTTTGTTTTTATATTCTACAAATAAGTGAAATTGTATGGTATTTGTCTTTCTCCACCTCGCTGATTTCACTGAGCATAATACCTCTGGGTCCATCCATGTTGTTGCAAATGGCAGGATTTCTTTCTTTTTTTAATGGCTGAATATTTTATTGCATATATGTACCACATTTTTTTTTATTCATCTATTGATGGACACTTAGGTTGCTTCCATAGCTTGGCTATTGTAAATAATGCAGCAGTAAACATAGGAGTGCATCTTTTGGAATCAGAGATTTTGTTTTCTTTGGGTAAATTCCTAGAAGTGGAAATACTGAATTGTGTGGTATTTCTAGTTTTAGTTTTTTGAGGAACTCCATACTGCTTTTCATAGTGGCTGCACCACTTTACATTCCCACCCATAATGCAGAGTGTTCCCTTTTCTAAACATCCTTGCCAGCACTTGTTATTTCTTGTGTTTTGGGTAGTGGCTATTCTAACTGGAGTGAGATGGTATCTCATGGCAGTTTTGATTTGTATTTCCCTGATGATTAGCAATGTGGAGCATCTTTCCATATGCCTGTTGACCATATAATAGATTTCTTTTCAAAGACTGGTACTGGTAATGGCTCCAAGAATGAAACATTCAGAAGAAACAATATTTAAATTGGGTACCCTGAATGGGAAAAGATAATATTTATCAAGTATTTATTGACCACTGTCTATGAGCCTGGTATTGTGCTAAGTGCAGGAATAGCTAATTAGTTTCATAAATTGTAAAACAATTGCAACAGATGGTGAGAGAGGTTTGTGGTGGCAAGAGAGTGTACAATGGAGGTATTATATGAGAAAAGCCTTTCCTGAGTCAGTGATGCCTAAACTTAAATCTTAACTGAAAGTTAACTAGGCAGAGAGGGGAGCAAAGACTATTCCAGACAGTATAGCAGGTGAGTAGAAGGAAATAAAAATCCCTTTAGCTGAAGTTAAGTAGTTTATGAAATTAGCAGGTAAGTTGGGACCACTCTATACCTGACATTCTAAGCCATGTTTACTTTGCTACAGCTTTTTATTAGAAATACAGTATCAGAAACAGGTACTTGTCACAATAATGCAATCCAGCTATTAATATATTCCCAGTAGAAATGCATGCACATATGCTCAAGGGACATGTGCATAGTAACAAGATTCATAACAGCCCAAAATTGGAAAAAGCATGTCCATCAATATAGAATGAATAAATAGGTATAATTATACAGTGGAATTTTGTACAGTGAAAATGAATGACTAGAGCCACATGCCAGAAAATGGAGAATTTCACAAGCATTATGTTGAGTGAAAGAAAAAGACACCAAAAAATTTGTACTGTATTACTCCATGTTTGTGAAGTTCAAAAACAGGCAAAATTAAGCTATTGGGTTTCAGGATACGTATTGAGATGTAAAGTCTTTAAAAGCAGTTTTTTAGGAGGGAATTCTCAAGATAGTGGCATGAGTAGGGTGGCGGAACTCTCCTCCCAAAACCATATATATATTTTGAAAATAAAGCAAATACAATTATTCCTAAAAGAGTAACCACAAGATACACACTACACTACCCAGGCTACATCTACATCTGCGAGAACTCAACATCTCACAAAAAGGGTAAGATACAAAGCCGTGACCCGGCAGGACCCAAGCACTCTCTCACCCCAGCTCACCGGTGGGAGGAAAAGATCAGAGTGGGGAGGGAGTGGAAGTACAGGACTGCTAAATAACCAGTCCGAGTGATCTGCACCAGGAGCACAGACACACATTTCATGGTGTACTGTATGTTAGAGGAATGGAAAAACAAAATCCGAGACTGAGACTGCAAACAGGTTCCCACAGCCGGCTGGCCTGGGACAAAAGATAAGCGGGCACTTTAAAAGTATTAAAGGGACAAGGGTTTAATGGGTGGACAAAATCGTCCTGGCACACAACCTAGCAAGCTAGGAACTTTAAGGAACGTCAGGCACCCTAACACCCTGGGAGGCAGCGCAGCTCCGAAGGACCTCAGCAGCCGACTGTTCATTCACCACCACTGGCAATGCAAGCGAACTGCCTGACCCACCATTGCTGCAGAGCAACCAGGAAGCAGCCCTGCCCACAGCAAACACACAGAGGCTTCTCCATGTGCGTGGCTAACTGGGCCAGAACCAGAGGATACCCCCAACCTGCAGTCAACCGACACAGTGGAGACCAGCACAGAGTCCGGAAGGCATAAAGGGGTTTTATTCTCACGGCAAACCTGTGCTGCTCGACTGCACCCCCTGCTAGTGCCCTAGGCCCACGGCAGCTCAGGGATTAACCCACAGACTGCCACCTGAGTGCTGCCGAACAGCACAGGCAGCAGAGACTGGTGCGGAGTCCCAAAAGAACAAAGGATGCCATGCTCGTGGAAGAACACATGCCGATCGCCTGCAACCCCTGCCAGTGCCGTAGGCTATCCTGAGGGCAACCCAGCCCATGGAAGCTCGGAATTAACACAGAGGCTGCACCCTGTGTGCTGTTGACTGGCACAGGCAGCGGAGACGGGCAAGGCAACCAGCAAGCAGGAAGGAACTTTGTTCTGTCAGCTGAAACACCGCCACTTGCCAGCAATAACTTCCATTGCCATGAAAATGCAGAAGAACCTCGTTCAGTCCAAAATCCCTCAAACACCAAAGAGAGGGCCTAGTGAGAATGAAATCACCAATCTTGCTGAAAAAGAATTCAAAATAAAAGTCATAAGCATGCTGATGGAGTTACAGAGACATATGCAAGAGATAAGGGATGAATTCTGGAGGAAGATAACAGAAATGAAACAATGGAATGATTTAAGAGCAGACTGGATGAGGCACAAGAGACTCTTAATGGAATAGAAATCAGAGAACAGGAATACATGGAAGCTGAGGCAGAGAGAGATAAAAGGATCTCTAGGAATGAAAGAATATTAACTGTGTGACCAATCCAAACGGAACAATATTCACATTATAGGGGTACCAGAAGAAGAAGAGAGAGAAAAAGGGACAGAAAGTGTCTTTGAAGAAATAATTGCTGAAAACTTCCCCAATTTGGGGAAGAAAATAGTCTCTCAGACCTTGGAAGTACACAGATCTCCCAACACAAGGGACCCAAGGAGGACAACACCAAGACATATAATTAAAATGTCAAAAATCAAAGACAAGGACAGAGTATTAAAAGCAGCCAGAGAGAGAACAAAGATCACCTATAAAGGAAAACCCATTAGGCTGTCATCAGACTTCTCAGCAGAAACCTTACAGGCCAGAAGAGAATGGCATGGTGTGTTCAATGCAATGGAACAGAAGGGTCTCGAACCAAGAATACTGTATCCAGCAAGATTATCATTTAAATTTGAAGGAGAGATAAAGCAATTGCCAGATAAGCAAAAGTTGAGGGAATTTACCTCCCAAAAACCATCATTACGGTGTATTTTAAAGGAACTGCTCTAATCAAAGTGCTTTTAAGGCTAAATAGATGTCACCAGAGAAAATAAAACCACAGCAAAGAAAGTAGACCAACCAAATACTAACAATGCAAAATAAAATCAGCTATCCACAAAAGCAGTCAAGAGAAACAAAGAGTACAGAATAAAACACTTAACATATAAAGAGTGGAAGAGGAAGGAAAAGGAAGAGAAATAAAGAATTATCAGACTGTTTTGATGATAGTGTAATTAATGAGTAAAGTTAGATGGTTAGATAGTAAAGAAGCTGCCCTTGAACCTTTGTTATCCACAAATCTAAAGCCTGCAATGGCAATAAGTACATATCTATTGATAATCACCCTAAATGTATATACACTGAATGCACCAGTCAAAAGACATCAAGTAACAGAATGGATAAAAAGGCAAGATGCATCTATCACCTCAAACCCAAAGACATACACAGACTAAAAGTGGAGGGATGGAAAAGATATTTCATGCAAACAAAAGGGAGAAAAAAGCAGGTGCTGTAGTACTTGTATCAGACAAAATAGACTTCAAAACGAAGTAACAAGAGATAAAGAAGGACATTACATAATGATAAAGGGGTCAGTCCAACAAGAAGATACAGCCATTATGAATAAATATGCACCCACCACAGGGTCACCTACATATGTGAAACAAATACTAACAGAATTAAAAGAGGAAATAGAATGCAATGCATTCATTTTAAGAGACTTAAACACACCACTCACTCCAAAGGACAGATCAACCAGATAGAAAATAAGGACGCAGAGATACTGAACAACACACTAGAATAGGTGGACCTAACAGACATCTGCAGAATTCTACACCCAAAAGCAGCAAGATACACATTCTTCTCAAGTGCACACAGAACACTCCAAATAGACTACATATTATCCCCTAGCCTTAGTAAAATTAAAAACATTGAAATTCTACAAACCAACTTCTCAGATCAGAAGGTATAAAACTAGAAATAAATTGTACAAAGAAAACAAAAAGGCTCACAAATACATGGAGGCTTAGCAACATGCTCCTAAATAATCAAAGCATCAATGACCAAATAAAAACAGATCAAGCAATATATGGAGACAAATGACAACAATAATTCAACACTGCAAAATTTACAGCCAACATTATACTTAACAGCGAGCAGCTGAAAGCCCTTCCCTTCAGATTGGGAACAAGACAAGGATGCCCACTCTCATCACTTTTGTTTAACATAGTACTGGAGGTCCTAGCGACGGCAATCAGACAACGCAAAGAAATAAAAGGCATCCAGATTGGTAAGGAAGAAGTCAAACTCACTGTTTGCAGATGACATGGTATTGTACATAACAAATCCTAAAGAATCCACTAATATCTGAATTCAGCAAAGTTGCAAGATACAAAATTAATACACAGAAATCTGTTGCATTTGTATACACTAACGGTGAACTAGCAGAAGAGAAATCAGGAAAACAACTCCATTCACAATCGCATCAAAAATATAAAATACATAGAAATAAACCTAACCAAGGAAGTGAAAAACCTATACCCTGAAAACTGCAAGAGAAATTAAAGAGGACACTAATAAATGGAAATTCATCCTTTGCTCTTGGCTAGGAAGAATTAATATTGCCCAAATGGCCATCCTGCCTAATGCAATCTGAAGATTCAATGCAGTCCCTCTCAAAATAACAACAGTATTCTTCAACAAACTGGAACAAATAGTTCTAAACTTCATATGGAACTACAAAAGAGCCCAAATAGCCAAAGCAATCCTGAGAAGGAAGAATAAAGCAAGGGGGATCTCGCTTCCCAACTTAAAGGTCTACTACAAAGCCACAGTAATCAAGACAATTTGGTACTGGCACAAGAACAGACCCTTAGGCCAGTGGAACAGAATAGAGTACCAGTATTAACCCAAGCATATATGGTCTATTAATATATGATAAAGGAGCCATGATGTACAATGGGGAAATGACAGCCTCGTCAACAGCTGGTGTTGGCAAAAATGGAGAGCTACACGTAAGAGAATGAAACTATGTTATTGTTTAAGCCCATACACAAAAGTAAACTCAAAATGGATCAAAGAACTGAGTGTAAGTCATGAAACCATAAAACTCTTAGAAAAAAACATATGCAAAAATCTCTTGGACCTAAACATGAGCAACTTCTTCTTGAACATATCTCCCTGGGCAAGGGAAACAAAAGCAAAAATGAACAAGTGGGACTATATCAAACTAAAAAGCTTCTGCACAGCAAAGGGCACTATCAGTGGAACAAAAGAACATCCTACAGTATGGGAGAATATATTCATAAATGACATCCGATAAAGGGTTGACATGCAAAATATATAAAGAGCTCATGCACCTCAACAAACGAAATAATCCAATTAAGAAATGGGCAGAGTATCTGAACAGACCCTTCTCCAAAGAAGAAATTCAGATGGTCAACAGGCACATGAAAAGATGCTTTACATCCCTAATCATCAGAGAAATGCAAATTAAAACCACAATGAGATATCACCTCACACCAGTCAGAATGGCCACCATCCAAAACACAAACAACAGCAAATGTTGGCGAGGATACAGAGAAAGGAGAATCCGCCTACACTGCTGGTGAAATGTAAATTAGTTCAACCATTGTGGAAAGCAGTATGGAGGGTCCTCAAAAAACTGAAAATAGAAATACCATTTGACCCAGGATTCCCACTCCTAGGAATTTACCCTAAGAATGCAGCAGCCCAGTTTGAAAAAGACATATGCACTCGTATGTTTATTGCAGCACTATTTACAATAGCCAAGAAATGGAAGCAACCTAAGTGTCCATCAGTAGATGAATGGATAAAGGAGAAGTGGTACATATACACAATGGAATATTATTCAGCCATAAGAAGAAAACAAATCCTACCATTTGCAACAACATGGATGGAGCTAGAGGGTATTATGCTCAGTGAAATAAGCCAAGCCGAAAAAAGACAAGTATCAAATGATTTCACTCATATGTGGAGTATAAGAACAAAGAAAAAAACTGAAGGAACAAAACAGCAGCAGACTCACAGAACCCAAGAACGGACTAATAGTTACCAAAGGAAAGGGACTGGGGAAAATGGGCGGGAAGGGAGGGATAAGAGGGAAAAAGGGGCATTAAGATTAGCAGATGTAATGTTGGGGGGGCACGGGGAGGGCAGTACAACTCAGAGAAGACAAGTAGTGATTCTATAGCATCTCACTACGCTGATGGACAGTGACTGTAATGGGGTTGGTGGGGGGGACCTGATGAAGGGGTAGTTTAATAATCGTAATAATGCACATGTAATTGTAAATTAATGATAATAAAATAAATTATATTTAAAAAAAAAGAAGAAAACAAATCCTACGATTTGCAACAACATGGATGGAGCTAGAGGGTATTTTGCTGACTGAAATAAGCCAGGCAGAGAAAGACAAGTATCAAATGATTTCACTCATCTGTGGAGTATAAAAACAAAGAAAAAGGAACAAAGCATACTCACAGAACCCAAGAATGGACTAACAGTTACCAAAGGTAAAGGGACTGGAGAGGATGGTGGAAAAGGAGGGATAAGGGGGAAAAAGGAGCATTACTATTAGCACACATAATGTAGGGGTGGGGGCACGGGGAAGGTAGTGTAACACAGAAGACAAGTAGTGATTCCATAGCATCTTACTATGCTGATGTACAGTGACTGTAATGGGGTATGTGGTGGGACTTGGTAATAGGGGGAGTCTAGTAACCATAATGTTGCTCATGTAATTGTTAATAAACAAAATTTAAAAAATAACGGTTTTTCAAACAGCTTTAATGAGGTACAGTTTACACACCACAAAATTCATCTATCATAAGTGTACAGTTTGATCATTTTTGGTACGTTTGTACAGTTGTACAGCCATCACCCCTATCCACTTGACCATGTCATTTTTATAAAAAGCAACGAAGTGACACCTTGTAAAAGGTTAACGGTCACACTCAATGAGAAGAAGAAGGGTTTATCTGGAAAGGTGTGAGTCATGAGAAGCACTTCTTTCGTGAGGTATTTTGGCTTTTAATAAATCATTAAGCTGTTTTTTGTACTTTTCTGTATGTTACAATGCATCCTTAAAGTTTTTAGAAATGTTTTAGGCAGTTTACACATTTAACATAGGTAGATTACCATGTTGTATCTTACTCTGCAAATTTCATAACCATCTTTTTTAGAAAACTCTTCCCAGAACCCTCTGACTATCCAGTCACGTTCCCTCAATTACATCATTATTTCATTCACAGAACTACTACTCTCTGTAAGTCTATTTTTTGTTTTTATTCCTCCACTATAATGCAAGCTTTATTGGGGCAGGGATTTTTTGTGACATGTTCATCAGTGTGCTCCTGGTACTTAAGTTGAATGAATACATGAACCTGGTCACTGAATTCAAATTCAGATCCAGTGAATTTCAAAACCTAAGTTGCCTTAATTATTAGATTTTCATGGAGTGTTAAAATTAGACAAAACCTTAGAGATCTTGTAGTGACTGGGTGTAATCATACCTCATTATTCAGATGAGGCCTAAGAAAAGATTGTCTAAATTAACACTGTTGACCTTCAAAGTTGGAATAAGACCTTCAGTCTTAAAACACCAGGTCTAGTGCTTTTTCATAATAACATGAAACAGCAGTGTTGTCAGACAGCGACATAGGTAGTTGCCTTGTACCATAGTCCATCATGTAGATAATTGAAACATCTTTCCTTTTTAATCCTTTTTGTTTCACTTTTTAATCTATTCGTTTTATGCTTACAAGTCCTAAGCATTAACACTGGAGTTAATGCTCAGGGTTGTGAAGATTAAGTGATGTCGTTAATATAAAGCACATAGAATTGTCCTAGTATTCAGTAAACAGTTATTATATTAGCTATTAAATTGAAGTCATGCAGATCAACGAAACAGGATTTCCAGAAATATACCCAATTATGGAATTTAGTATGTGACAAATGTAGCATGGGAAATTGGTATAAAAGATTATAATTAAGAGAATATTGCATCAGTCAGGGACCTATTTGATTGCGGGAAACAACCCTATGATCAGTGACTTCAGTAAATAGTTTACTTTTCACATATAATATGAAATCCAAGGGTATGTAATCCAGGACTAATACAGCAGTTGAATGTCATCAAGTACTCAGGCTCCTTTTATTTTTTTCCTCTGCCATTTTTAGTGGGTGGCTTTCATCACTGTCTCAAGATGGCTGCTTCACATGTAGGTAGTACATCTCAATTCCTAGCATAAAGAAAGGTGAAAAGATTCCAAAAGGTGTGTGCTAGTCAAACCCTTATTTAAAATCTGCCTGGAAGCTGCACTATGTCACTTCCCCTTTATCTCAGGACAGAACTATATCACTTGACCATCCTTGCTGCAAGAGAATCTGGGAAAATTTTTGAAGTGAGTACCTTACTGCCCTAAAACAAATCATAATAAGGAAGCACAATAAGGATGACTGGATGCCAGGTAGGTAAATAGAATGTCTGACAAAGACATGATAGGTTAGTTAGAAAAATATAAAGTTAGACCTGTACCTCACTTTTTATGCCAACGTAAATTACAAATATAGCAAATATTTTAAAAACAGAAACCAGAAAAAAGGGATTAATTTTTAATGTACTTCTTGAGAAGATAGGGCTTTCAAAGCATGACATAAAATAGAAAAGCCAAAAAGGGAGAATTAAGAAACTTGATTATGTAATTTAAAACAATTCTATGTAGTTAAAAAGGTAAACTATAAATTCGGGGGAAATATTTGTAAGGATAATTTAATATAAAAACATTTAATTAAAAACCTTATTTAAAAATCAGTTACTTAAAATGGACAATCATAATAGTAAACATTTATAAATCAATAATTAAAATGGGGGAGAGATATAAATGAGCAATTCAAGAGGGGAGAATTGATAAAGACCAACAAATACACATACACATGCACAGTTTCATTCATGATTAAATGTAGTTTTAAACAACACTGGCTCCTCAGGTTGCCAAAAGCTTGATGATTTACAGTGTTGGTTGGGACTATGAGCAGATCTGATAGTTGGTAAGACACCAGCATGACTGTCTCTATTGTTAAAATCCTGAAATGTGTCTGTATCAGTGATAAATAGTATTACTGTAACTGCAATAGCACCAAAATTAATAAATTATGTAAATTCTAATATAGAGTAGTTAGTTCTATTGTGACAACCATTGCTAATGCACCTTTTGTTTTAATGATATCTGAGAAACAGCTGTTAGTTGGCCTGTGTCATGGTAAATAATGTCACTAGATTGCACATTACCTATGAAGCATTCCATGTTTTAACAGTTGCTACTGCTTCTAAATATTCATTTGGCTTAACTTTTTAGTGTATTGTAATTCTTAGGTGAAAAAGTAAATACACTTGATGATGTGGGGAGTCTAGTAACCATAATGTTGCACATGTAATTGTAGATTAATGATACCAAAAAAAAAAAGTCCAAACACCATCTGATCTGCATGACCAAAATGCATACATACACTCATTTATCTTCTAAGCAAAATGTTAGACAGAAATTGCTTTTCATAACACTAACCAATGGAAATTTCATGTCTCATTTATATATACACTTTTTTTTGGAAGGCCACATTACATGTGGAAGATCATTTAAAAAAATACTGTTTTAATGAAAAGAAGAAAATAGAAAAATTTATAGCAAACTAGTAATAACACCCCAGAACTGTTTGACAATATCTGCTATCTTATCCATGTGGAATACTCTATATTCTGTGCTTTCCATATAGTAGCTACTAGTCACATGGCAACTGAGCACTTGAAATATGGTTGGCGTAACTGAGGAACTAATTTTCTATTAAATTTTACTTAAAGTTAGAGCCATGTGTCACTAGTAGCTACCATATTGGTCAGAGCAGTGTGTGTTCATTGCAGCACAATTAACATCCAAGACCAGAAATAACCCAGACAGACAAATTATGGTGTTGTCACACAATGGAATTCAAAAGAGTGAAATATCTGTAACTACATGTAAGATTATGGATGATCACAAGAACCAAGTACTGAGCAAAAGAAACTAGACCCAAAAGAATATATACTTTATGATGGTTTTTGTGTAAAGTACAAAAATACAGTATTAGTTACTCTTGGGTGGGAAGGAAGTAACAGAAAAGAGGGTACAGGATTGGAACTTCTAGGATGTCCTATTTCTTAATCTAGGTATATATGGATTTGTTCAGTTTGTAAAATTTATTAAGTTGTACACTTGTAACAGTGTATACCTCTCTCTGAGGATATTGTTTTTGAGTTAAAAGTTCTAAATTGGAGAGAGAAAAAAAAAACACCCAGAATGAAGTGTCAGCAAAGTGTTGATAAGCTTCTTAACATTCCTTTTAAATGTCATAAATGTTTATATTCCAAAACCGTAGAAGAACACGATAAGGAACTGTAGCTTGGAACATTTCTTGAAACATCCTGAAATGTCTTGATACTATGCAAGAAATTTTTAAATATAAAATAACTGTCTTGATACTATGCAAGAAATTTTTAAATATAAAATAACTGATTTTCATCTCTGAAATGAAAATATGACTACTGCAAATGATGTGAATGTTGAATGCAGTGATCGAAATTGTAGTGTTGATAATATAGGTAGATTATGGGGAAGGCAGTACAGTATGGAAAAGACAATGACTCTGTAGCATCTTACTATACTGATAGTGACCACAATAGAGGGGGTGAGGACTTGATAATATGGGTGAATGTTAAAACCACAGTGTTGTTTATTTGAAACCATCATAAGACTACATCCATGATACTTTAATACAAAAAAAATTGTGTTGAAAGTTGAAGGTGCTAAAACTCATTCAAAAAGCAATTTTGTTCACTTAGCACATGGATCAAACAAAAATTTGCAAACATCAGTGAGAAAATTAAAAGAAAATTATGTTATTTAAAAAAATTAAAATTGTTTTTCAACAGTAAGGAGTTTGAAGTAATGACTTCTAAAAGTTTCACTGAAGAGTTTCAATGAAACAAATTTAAAAAGGACCATTCCAATTGTTAACACCATCTACTGCATTGTTAGTGTTAAGTACAATCAAGGATTTTTAGGCATGAAATACTGAATAAAACTTATTAATACAGGCATTGCAATTTAGATTTATGGTCTCACTTGTAAAAGATATCTGGCAAAAACAAGAAAGAAAATTTTCAATCATTACAGCAAAGCTTCAGTTGTTACACATGAAAGTGTCTTAAAATTTACTTTAAAGCAAAATACCACAATTTAAAAAGAGTCCAATGGCTTTTGTTGTGGAGCTAAAGGTAACATTTGTGGGAAGATTTCAAATGTTATTATTGGTGTTTAAGGAAAATGATTCAGTAAGAACTGTATGGAAACTTTACTAGGTTTTGAAAGAAAAATACTATGGAATGCTAGGGAAGAAATAAGGAATTTTAGCCAAGTTTTAGAAAGATTTCTGATGTTGTAATTTGGCACAAAGTCACTAAATTTGAATACCTTCAAATGATGCAATAAAGATGTAAGTAAATGAATCACTTTTAAATATTTTCCCAATAAACTATATATTTACTATCATATAGTAAATAAAGGTAAACTTTTTCTGAGGAAGTTATCTGGAGAGTTCAGAATTGTGGTAATAATTGGAATTACATCTTGGCTTCAGTGGTAGCCTATATTGCTAGAATTACAAAAGTAATTGGGAGTCATATAAAACCTTACATATTTTCTTCATTAGGAAGTTTTTATTTAGAGCAAACACTTAGGATTTGAATATATTTTTAGAAATTTGGCCTTACTGAAAGTATTTAACAGAGATGTCAATTCTTTGTTTGCATTTTCCAGAGATCAATATTTTAGTAAATGTTGCATAAATTAATTTGACAGGAACTAAAAGTGACTGAATATACAAAAATAAAAGCATAAAAAGGAAGCAGAAATTATTTAAGAAACAAAATACAGTAAGTCATTGAAATAAAATATAGGGCTAATTCAAGGGAAATGTATTGTCCTAATAAATGTATAACATTTTGATAAAATTCCTTTCTGTGATTGTATTAATTTTATGTATAAACTTGACTGGGCCACATGGTGCTCAGGTATTTGGTCAAACATTATTTTGGGTGTTTCTGGGAGAGTGTTTTTGGATGATATTAACATTTAAATAGGTTAAAAAAAAAAGATTGCTCTCCCTAAATTGGTTGGACATAAACCAGTTAGTTGAGGGCCTGAATTGAACAAAAACGCTTACTCTCCTTCCTCCCTTCCCTCCCCACTCAAGAAGAGAATTCCTCTTGGCTGCCTGCCTGTTAGCAGTGTTGTGGGGCCAGTGTGTCTGGGGAGGTCTCTCCATGTGCACCAGGTGAAACCTCAGCCTAGATAGGAGAGGGTTCTTGACTCTGAGCGAGAAAGAATTCTCAAGCGGGTCGGAAGAGTATAGGTAAGGAAGGAATTTGTTAGAATGAGAACAGAAATGAATGGCAGAGGCCTTGCAGGCAGCTGAGAGCAGGAAAGTGCAGAGGTGCAGAGGGAAAGTTTGCTAAACAATTTCTTGGTGTAGGGCAGATTCCCTTGCCATCTCTTAAAGCCAAGGTCACGTGGTGCCCTGTGTCCACTTGGATCTGGACTGTGTGGGGACTAGCCCCTACCACTCCAGGATTTGGGGAGCCATGGAGCACCGGATGGACTGGGATTATATTCTGAGAACTTCCTGAAAAAAGGAGGTTTTCAGGCAGGATATTGGGTATGCAGTTCCGTCTGAGTCACCCAGGTGATGGGAACTTGCAGGCCCAAATCTGAGATCTCAGCAGCCCCTCCCTATTTGTCAGGGGGTAAAATGGAGACTTGGAAATGAAATGAAATAGCAAAAAGACAAAACGCAGTAAGTTGAGCAGTGAGAAAGCTGTATCAAAGGTACGCACTTAAAGAGAGAAAATGTGGGTGTCCTCAGAGATGAGGGGTGCTAAGATAGATTTCTGCTTTTAAGCATTTTTAAAAGGGCCAGGGTTTATAGATTATAAAGTGGTCTCAAAATGCTTATCTCTGGTGAGAGACATTAAGTCTCTTCTATTATCAGTCCTCAGGTAATTCTTCAAAATTAACACAAGAAATTGGTCTGTTCCTCTCCAGGATAGCAGCTTCCCTGTAGGAACATACCAATCAAGACCACCTGCCCTGCCCCCAAAAGTGAATTGAGTTATTGTCTGTTTGCTAAGGAATATGTTAGGAATCTTACTTCCTAACGTCCTGGTTTTTAAAATGGAATCTTAGCTTTAAGATGGAATCCTTCCTGTTCTTTTTATGCTGTTTATATCTCAGCATTTTTCATCATAGGCAGGAAAAGTTAACTATGATGCATATCCCAGGTCCCTGCCCTACATCATCAGGTACACCCTTTATTTCCTGCTTTCAGATTTAAACTCTTCCCAGGTCTCTAGATGGTGGCTTTGGACTGGAGTCACACTACTCATATTAGTGGTAGTCTAAGAACTTTAGTGCTCATTGATTTTCAGAAACCCATATCAACGAATATAGAGTTATTTAATATACCTTTTTATGTTTTATTTTTATTTTTATTTTTTTTAATATTTATTTTTTTATTTTTTTAATATAATTTATTTTATGATCATTAATCTACAATTACATGTGCAATATTATGGTTATTAAACTAACCCTTCATCAGGTCCCCCCCACCAACCCTATTACAGTCACTGTCCATCAGCATAGTGAGATGCTATAGAATCACTACTTGTCTTCTCTGAGTTGTACTGCCCTCCCCGTGCCCCCCCAACATTACATCTGCTAATCTTAATGCCCCTTTTTCCCTCTTATCCCTCCCTTCCCGCCCATTTTCCCCAGTCCCTTTCCCTTTGGTAACTATTAGTCCGTTCTTGGGTTCTGTGAGTCTGCTGCTGTTTTGTTCCTTCAGTTTTTTTCTTTGTTCTTATACTCCACATATGAGTGAAATCATTTGATACTTGTCTTTTTCGGCTTGGCTTATTTCACTGAGCATAATACCCTCTAGCTCCATCCATGTTGTTGCAAATGGTAGGATTTGTTTTCTTCTTATGGCTGAATAATATTCCATTGTGTATATGTACCACATCTTCTTTATCCATTCATCTACTGATGGACACTTAGGTTGCTTCCATTTCTTGGCTATGGTAAATAGTGCTGCAATAAACATAGGGGTGCATCTGTCCTTTTCAAATTGGGCTGCTGCATTCTTAGGGTAAATTCCTGGGAGTGGAATTCCTGGGTCAAATGGTATTTCTATTTTGAGTTTTTTGAGGAACCTCCATACTGCCTTCCACAATGGTTGAACTAATTTGCAGTCCCACCAGCAGTGTAGGAGGGTTCCCTTTTCTCCACATCCTCGCCAACATTTGTTGTTTGTGTTTTGGATGTTGGCCATCCCCACTGGTGTGAGGTGATATCTCATTGTGGTTTTAATCTGCATTTCTCTGATGATTAGCGATGTGGAGCATCTTTTCAGGTGCCTGTTGGCTATCTGAATTTCTTCTTTGGAGAAGTGTCTATTCATGTCCTCTGCCCATTTCTTAATTGGATTATTTGCTTTCTGTTTGTTAAGGTGCATGAGTTCTTTATATATTTTGGATGTCAACCCTTTATCAGATACATTTTTTATGAATATATTCTCCCATACTGTAGGATGTCTTTTTGTTCTACTGATGGTGTCCTTTGCTGTACAGAAGCTTTTCAGCTTGATATAGTCCCACTTGTTCATTTTTGCTTTTGTTTCCCTTGCCCGGGGAGATATGTTCATGAAGAAGTTGCTCATGTTTATGTACAAGAGATTTTTGCCTATGTTTTTTTCTAAGAGTTTTATGGTTTCATGACTTACATTCAGGTCTTTGATCCACCTTGAGTTTACCTTTGTGTATGGGGCTAGACAGTAGTCCAGTTTCATTCTCTTACATGTAGCTGTCCAGTTTTTCCAACACCAGCTGCTGAAGAGGCTGTCATCTCCCCATTGTATATCCAAGGCACTTTTATCAAATATTAATTGACTATATATGTTTGGGTTAATGTTTGGATTTTCTATTCTGTTCCACTGGTCTGTGGGTCTGTTTTTGTGCCAATACCAAATTGTCTTGATTACTGTGGCTTTGTAGTAGAGCTTGAAGTCAGGGAGTGTAATTCCCCCTGTTTTATTCCTCCTTCTCAGGATTGCTTTGGCTATTCGGGGTCTTTTGTGGTTCCATATGAATTTTAGAATTATTTGTTCCAGTTCATTGAAGAAAGCTGTTGGTAGTTTGATAGGGATTGCATTGAATCTGTAGATTGCTTTAGGTAGTATAGCCATTTTGACAATATTTATTCTTCCTAGCCAAGAGCATGGGATGCGTTTCCATTTGTTAGTGTCCTCTGTAATTTCTCTTAGGAGTGTCTTGTAGTTTTCAGAGTACAGGTCTTTCACTTCCTTCGTTAGGTTTATTCCTAGGTATTTTATTCTTTTTGATGCTATTGTGAATGGAATTGTTTTTCTGATTTCTCTTTCTTTTAGCTCATCATTAGTGTATAGGAAAGCAACAGATTTCTGTGTGTTAATTTTGTATCCTGCAATTTTGGTGAATTCAGATATTCTAGTAGTTTTGGAATGAAGTCTTTAGGGTTTTTTATGTACAGTATCATGTCATTTGCAAATAGTGACAATTAGACTTCTTTACCACTCTGGATGCCTTGTATGTCTTTGTTTTGTCTGGTTGCTGTGGCTAGGACCTCCAGTACTATGTTGAATAACAGTGGAGAGAGTGGGCATCCCTGTCTTGTTCCTGATCTTAGATGAAAAGCTTTCAGTGTCTCGCCGTTAAGTATGATGTTAGTTGTGGGTTCGTCATATATAGCCTTTATGATGTTGAGGTACTTGCCGTCTATACCCATATTGCTGAGAGTTTTAATCAGGAATGGATGCTGAATTTTGTCAAATGCTTTTTCAGCATCTATGGAGATGATCATGTGTTTTTTGTTCCTTTTGTAGATGTGGTGGATGATGTTGATGGATTTTCGAATGTTGTACCATCCTTGCATCCCTGGGATGAATCTCACTTAATCATGGTGTATGATCGTCTTGATGTATTTTTGAATTCAGTTTGCTAATATTTTGTTGAGTATTTTTGCATCTACGTTCATCAGGGATATTCGTCTGTAATTTTCTTTTTTGGTGAGGTCTTTGCCAGGTTTTGGTGTTAGAGTGATGCTGGCTTCATAGAATGAGTTTGGAAGTATTCCCTCCTCTTCTATTTTTTGGAAAACTTTAAGGAGAATCGGTGTTATTTCTTCTCTATGTGTCTGGTAGAATTCAGAGGTGAATCCATCAGGCCCGGGGGTTTTGTTCTTGGGTAGTTTTTTGATTACCAATTCGATTTCGTCGCTGGTGATTGGTCTGTTTAGTTTTTCTGTTTCTTGCTTGGTCAGTCTTGGAAGGTTGTATTTTTCTAAGAAGTTGTCCATTTCTTCTATGTTTTCCAGCTTGTTAGCATATAGATTCTCATAATATTCTCTTATGATTCTTTGTATTTCTGTGGGGTCCTATCGTGATTTTTCCTTTCTCATTTCTGATTGTGTTTATGTGTGTAGATTCTCTTTTTCTCTTAATGAGTCTGGCTAGGGGTTTATCTTTTTTGTTTATTTTTTCAAAGAACCAGCTCTTGGTTTTATTGATTTTTTCTATTGTTTTATTCTTCTCAATTTTATTTATTTCTTCTCTAATCTTTATTATGTCCCTCCTTCTGGTGACTTTGGGCCTCATTTGTTCTTCTTTTTCCAATTTCAGTAATTGTGTCTTTAGACTATTCATTTGGGAATGTTCTTCCTTCTTTAAATAGGCCTGGATTGCAATATACTTTCCTCTTAGAACTGCCTTTGCTGCGTCCCACAGAAGTTGTGGCTTTGTGTTGTTGTTGTCATTAGTCTCCATATATTCTTTGATTTCTGTTTTGATTTGGTGGTTAACCCATTGATTAATTAGGAGAGTGTTGTTAAGTCTCCATATATTTGTGAGCCTTTTTGATTTCTTTCTAAAATTTATTTCTAGTTTTATACCTTGGTGATCTGAGAAGTTGGTTGGTAGGATTTCAATATTTTTGAAATTACTGAGGTTCTTTTTGTGGCCTAGTATGTGGTCTATTCTGGAAAATGTACCATGTGCACTTGAGAAGAATGTGTATCCTGTTGCTTTTGGGTGTAGAGTTCTGTAGATATGTTAGGTCCATCTGTTGTAGTGTGTTGTTCAGTGCCTCTGTTTCTTTACTTATTTTCTGTCTGGTTGATCTGTCCTCTGGAGTGAGTGGTGTGTTGAAGTCTCCTAAGATGAATGCATTGCTGTCTATTTCCTCCTTCAATTCTGTTAGTATTTGTCTCACATATGCTGGCGCTCCTGTGTTGGGGGCATATATATTTATAATGGTTATATCTTCTTGTTGGACTGACCCCTTTGTCATTATGTAATGTCCTTCTTTATCTCTTGCTACTTTCTTCGTTTTGAAGTCTATTTTGTCTGATACAAGTACTGCAACACCTGCTTTTTTCTCTTTGTTGTTTGCATGAAATATCTTTTTCCATCCCTTCACTTTTAGTCTGTGTATATCTTTGGATTTGAGGTGAGTTTCTTGTAGGCAGCATATAGATGGGTCTTGCTTTTTTATCCATTCTGTTACTCTGTGTCTTTTGATTGGTGCATTCAGTCCATTTACATTTAGGGTGATTATTGATAGATATGTACTTATTGCCATTGCTGGCTTTAGATTCATGGTTACCAAGGGTTCAAGGGTTGCTTCTATACTATCTAACAATCTAACTTAACTTTCTTGTTAAGTTATTGTAAACACAGTCTGATGTTTCTTTATTTCTCTCCCTTCTTATTCCTCCTCCTCCATTCTTTCTATAATAGGTGTTTTATTCTTTGCCTTTAGTTAGTATTTGGATGTTCTCCTTTCTTTGCTATGATTTTATTTTCTCTGGTGACATCTTTTTAACCTTAGGAGTCCTTCCATCTAGAGCAGTCCATTTAAGATATCCTGTAGTGGTGGTTTATGAGAGGCAAACTCTCTCAACTTTCATTTGTCTGGAAATTGTTTAATCCCTCCATCATATTTAAAAGATAATCGTGCTGGATACAATATTCTTGGTTTGAGGCCCTTCTGTTTCATAACGTTAAATATATCATGCCATTCTCTTCTGGCCTGTAAGGTTTCTGTTGAGAAGTCTGATGATAGACTGATGGGTTTTCCTTTGTATGTGATCTTTATTCTCTCTCTAGCTGCCTTTAATACCCTGTCTTTATCTTTGATCTTTGCCATCTTAATTATTATGTGTCTTGGTGTTGTCTTCCTTGGTTCCCTTGTGTTGGGAGATCTGTGGACCTTGGTGGACTGCGAGACTATTTCCTTCCCCAGTGAGGGCAAGTTTTCAGCAATTATTTCTTCAAAGACACCCTCTGTCCCTTTTTCTCTCTCTTCTTCCTCGGTACTCCTATAATGCGAATATTGTTCCGTTTGGATTGGTCACACAGTTCTCTTTATATTTTTCATTCCTAGAAATCCTTTTATCTCTCTCTGCCTCAGCTGCTCTGTATTCCTGTTCTCTGATTTCTATTCCATTAACAGTCTCTTGCATCTCATCCATTCTGCTGTTAAGCCTGTCGATCGCTTGTCTGATTTCTGCATTGTCTTTCCTCACTTCCCTCACTTCCTCCCTCAGCTCTTGCACATTTCTCTGTAGGTCCATCAGCATGGTTATGACTTTTATTCTGAATTCTGTTTCAGGAAGACTGTGCATTTCCATCCCTTCAGACTCCCTCTCTGGGGTTGTCTGGTTGATTTTGGTCTGAACCATATTCCTCTGTCTTTTCATGGCTATGGAATTGGTCAATGGTAGTTGCCACGTATGTCTGCTGGGCTGTTTAAGACTTTAAAAGAGAAAAAAAAAAAGAAAAAAAAGGCGAAAGAAAGAAAGAAAAAAAAAGAAAAAACAAAAACAAAAGAAAAAGCAAAAGAAAAAAAAGCCCACCGGACATCGAGTCTGTGGGAATGCTGTAGGTGGCGCTATTGCCCCACTATTCCGCAGCCGTGGCTGCGCTGCTCTGCAGGGCCCTTTATCGCTCTGGCACGGTTGGGAACGAATAGGAGGCTGTTGACCTCTGTGAGAAGTGTAAGTATGGCTACCCTTCCTCATTCGCCAGCTAAGGCGTCAAACTCCCCAGGACTCCCAGCCTGCTGGGCTGAGTGTGCTGGGGCGATCCGGCTCCTCCGCTGGGCTCCTTTCTCTTTAGAGAAAGCGCACGCTTTTTTTCCTTCCCGGGAGCCGGCTCCAAGCACCCTGGCCTTTTCTCCGCTCTGATCCTTCCCCTCTGTCTCTCCATTCTCCGCTACACTGCGCAACGTGGGTCAGCGCTCCCCGCGCAGATCACCGGGGCTGGCTACTTCGCAGGGTGTACTTCCACTCCCTCCCAGCTCTGAATCCTCTCCCCCCGCCGGTGCGCTGGGGTGGGGGAGTGTTCGGGTCTTGCCGGGTCTCGGGTCCGTATCTTACCCGCCTCTTGGGGTGCTGAGTCCTCTTGGGTGTAGCTGCACGCTGTGCGCTTTCCTGTGTATTCTCGTCTCTCTTTTAGGAATAGATGTATTTGCTGTGTTTTTGTAGATAAGTATAGTGTTGGGAGGACACTTCTGCCCCCCTCTCACACCGCCATCTTCCCGGAAGTCTCAACCTAATATACCTTTTTAAAAGCACAGAGAATGTAAGGCTTTCTGTAAGTGGGTTGGCGTTCTTAAGAACACCTTGTCATAGAATACAGTTACCTGAAAGCTCAACATTACTCACTTCTGAGTACTTGTCTAGTCACTGGTCCTCAGACCCGGATGTGGTCTTACTGGCACCCAGTGGGATTTCTCTCCTGGTGAGCTGACCCTTAGGTCTGTCAGTGCAGTCTGTCTTGGGGTTTATTTTCTTGGAAGCTAAATCACTCTGATGGCCCAGTTTATAGGTTCATCTAATGCTTCTGTTGTCTGCATATTTGGGAACCTAAGTTCCCTTGTTTTACCATTGGTCAGGCCCATTAGTTTGGAGGTCATTTTCCTTCCTTCAGAAGATAGGAAGAGAGACTCCTAGCTCTTTTCTTTCCTATTATATACTGAACAATATAATATCTTTGGATTTGAACCTATTCCTAATAGTCTTGTTGGGAAGGAAAATAGATATAAGCAGGGTGGAAAGAGAAGAAGGCCAGTAAAGCCCACTAAAAGAGACTCAGAGAGTGAACCAGTTAAAAATAAAAAGCCCTGAAGGCCAGGAGCAACTTGACCTAGAATGTTGAATACTCCCCAGATAAAGAAAAGTATCTCAGCATAGCCTGTGTTGTCACTGCATCAGTTAGAACATACCATTTTAAGATTTACTTTAGCACCTGCTAAAAGGCCCAGCTTATTCAGGACGAATTCTATCTTAAAGCTAAGAGTGCATTTTAATCAAATGGACCGTGGCTCAGCCCACCTTGGAGGCAGGGCCGTCTTGATTGATATGCTTCAAGACAGAAACTGATATCCTGGAAAGGAATCAAAGCAGTATATTTCTTGTGTTAAATTAAAAAAAAAAGAAGAAACTTAACAAAGATGAACATTCTGGGACAATTTGCCCAGTCTGCACCTGGCCCTTTGTCGCATTCTTGAAAATCTTCAACTGTCTATAAAACCCCAGACCCTAAACCTCTGGCACTTCTCTCTCTGAGGTCACCCAAACTTTTTAAGTGCGTAGCCTTTTCCCAATCTTTCAGTGCCTCTTCTTTGATGTAGCCCACACTCCCCTTTCTCCAAGTGTGCACCTTTTTGCTTTAAACAAAATTCTCACTGCTCAACTTAAAAGTTTTGTCTCTGCGCTTTTCCAGTGGTATGTGTCTTTGTTACTTTTCTTTGTCATTCTAATTCTCCAAATTTAAGCTCAAACCTTCACTCCCTCTGTCCTATTTCAGATAAGTAAGGAGGGGCTACTGAGAGCTCAGATCTGGGCTTGCAAATTACCATTGCCTCGGTGCCCCAGCCCGAACTGCAGTTTATGGTCATGCTCTTTAGTAACCTGCCTGGAAGTCTCCTTTGTTTGTCTCTAGGAAGTTTGCAGAACATTATCTCACTCCATCCAGTGCTCTGAGGCTCCCCCAAATCCTGGGGGGAGGGTAGGTATTCACTTCCCACGCCATGCAGATCCAGGTGGACAGTGGACGCCAGATGACACTGGCTTAAGGAGTTAGCAGGGGATGTGCCCTATGCTGAGTAGCAGTTCAATAAACTTACTTTACTATTAAAATCTGCCATTCCCTGACACTCTTGCTTTAATATGTTCCTTCCTTACCTTGTACTCTGACTTCCCTGCGTCTCTAAACTGACCTCTCCCCCCAACAGTCTCTAGCCTTTGCTTATTCTGTGTGGTAGGTCTCTGACATGAATTTTATGTATAATCAAGTGTAAGAAACTTCACATTTCTGTTTTTCTAAACTAAAACTACCTGCGCTTCCTCAGGCCTGGCCAAAGGAACTTCCAATATGGGTGGAAACTAGGATTCCCTAATCCCTTCATTGGATCTTAAGAGAACGCCTGTTGCCTTACCTGATGCCAAGGATAGGGTATGGTTCACTGAGTTTTCCATTGCTCCTTCTAGAGAATCCTACTGCTGAGTGATGGTCCTCCTCCACCTAGTAGACCCTGTTGCTCTGTAAGGGTCGCCAAGATTCCCTCACTGCTATCTCCTCACTGGCTACAGGCTGGCACAGTGTAGAGACTTCTGCTTTGCTCTCAAGGCCTCTGCATTTATATCAGCCTTCACTACCCTGGACATAGTCATATAAGACAAATACGTCTAAATGTCTTAAGAAAATGCTCTAAACCCAATCCTCTCCACCTCAGTCCCCTTCCTTTTTCTTTAATCAGGCTAACCCTTTTTCTATCCCAAGTACCAGTATCTTCCATGTCCCTATTCCATCCTCAGCACCAGGTTAATTCCTTTCCAACAAAGCCCTAGAATATTTTTCCCAGAACAGCCACTGAAATACAAGGGAACTACAACCCACCCCCATACTCTCTCTACACACACACAGAAGAAGTAATATCTGTCTATTATGATGAGGAAATACATTTCTATCATGATAAGCCTACAGTTATGAAAATAAGACCAAGGTGATTTTTCTTTTAAATAACTATGAAACATTTCAGACTCATAAAAAGGTGGGTAAATTAATGTAATCAGCACCTACGTTAAGAAAGAAACAGCTTAAGAAATGAAGCATTATAATGGTTTGTACTCCACTGTGACATTTTCCTTAACTTTTCCCCCAGTTAAAATGGTGACTCTCCTAAATTTGGTGTTTTTCATTTCCATATGTTTTCTTACAAATTTAATGCACATGTGTGTATCCTGAAGCAATGTATCTAGGATTGCTTTTTTGTACATTTAAAATTTTTATTTGGATGATACCTTCATGAATGTATACTACTGTGTCCTGCTTCATCTGTGGGGAGACAGACAGCTGTACATTTATTCATTTATACTGCTTTAAAGAATTTCCTTGAATGAAAATACCACATGTTCTTTATCTATTCTCCACTGGATGGGGTATTTAGGTTGCTACCAAATATTTGCTATTACATAGAATGTAGTTATTCACATTCTTTTTCATATGGTCTTGTGTACATAATTAACATTTCTCCAAATGAAAATTTACTTAGGAGTACAATTAATGGGTCCTAGGGCATGTACATCTTCTACCTCAATATAAGCTGCGAAATTGCTCTCCAAAGTGGATACACCTGCATACCCTCTTATGGGAACTATCTGTTTCACATCTTTACGAGTGGTTAACATTCTCAGAATTCTTAACATTTGCCAATCTAATTGTACCTCATTATGGTTTTAATGTCCCTTGTTGCTAATGAAGTGGAGCATCTTTGCATGTTTGTTGTCTATTTAAGTTTCCTTTCTATAAAGGGCTCTTGTGCTTGTCCATACCCTCTGTTATTATTATTTTACAATATTGGGTTGTCTTTTTTGTATTAACTCAGGAGTTTTTTATGTACTGAAGAAACGAATTCCTTATCATCCATTTGCATTTGCAAATATATTCTTCTAACCTAAAGCCTGTCTTTTTACTTTGTTTATGGTATTTTTGGATGTATGGTATTATAGGATTTTTAAACTAACATGGGCAAATGTCAGTCATTTTATTTAATATGTGCTTTAATTTTGTTTAAAAAAAACAAAACTTCTTCTATCCTAAAGTCATAAGGATATTCTCCCTATCTTTAGCATTCCATTAAAAATTTTTTTTGCTTTTCATATTTAGGACTTTTATGTTCAACATTCTTTCTGCAGTTACAGAATCTTCCAAGAATAAATTCATGCTGGTGTCATGACATAAGTCTACCTTCCTAGTCAAAATTAAATTTAGCTTGCAAGTCATTACTACTATTTTTTTTTTGCTCCCTTCAAAGCACATAATCATGAGCGAGGCAAGTATTAAAAACTTTCCAATACCCCACCAAAAAGTATTTCTTGATTAATTTTAAAGAAATAAATTTCTTTTACCTTATTTAAAAATCCACAATCCTCTTCATCCTCTACTTTAAAAAAAATACACTAATTCTCTTGTTCTGCATCAATACTTTGAAGTGTGAATAAGTAGCAGGGGATGGAGGTTCAGTTTAGCTTGAATTGGAATCTGAGCACCTCCACTGGATTGCTGGGCAGGCTCACCAGAAGCCTTTTTCCATGAGGCCCTGAAAATCCTTGAAGAACTGGACTCATCCTTAGGGAAGAGAGCACCAAACATAGCAAATATGGTATAGTTGCAAGCCTTTAGTTTTCTGAGGGAATCTGCAAGTCTGTTACTTTTATTTGATTCCCAGGTCAGCATTACTTTCCCTACTATTTCCCTCTTCCATAGGTAGTAAACAGGATATGGCATTAAAGTCAAAGAACTGAATAAGAATTTTTGATCATACAGGACAAACTTCCTTCTAAACCTTGAAAATAGTTTTATCTTTAAATATTTATGCTAAAAGGGTAGGCCTGGAGACAGACTGCCCAGCTTCCCATCTTAGCCATCTCACTTAACTGGGAGACCTTTGGCAAGTTATTTAACTTCTTTTTGTACCTCAGTTTCTTCAACTGTAAAATGAAAATAATAAAAATAGCTACTTCATAGGATTGTAATGATAATTAAATGTTAATACATGTATATGGAATATATCCATTTCCCATATGTCTGCTCATAGAGCCCAGTAGCATTGAGCACATGTAACATAGGGATGTTGGCTTCTAAATCCTATTCTTCATTAAAAAGAACCAAGACTCCTTGAGGAAGTGGCTGATTCCAGGTTTGGGGCAAGGAAAATACAAGATAATCCTGGAACATCTTTTTGTGCTATGTTAAAGTCACAGCATTGACTTTGAGCTCTCGTGACCAAATCTATAACAATTTGAACATCAAAATATAAAAAATGAAAGCAAAGAATATAACCAATTGAGTAAAGAGGACCACAATGATATAGATAGATGAAAGAGTTCATTTTTTAAAGTAGAAATCCATGTAGAAGAAATGACAAATTAGAAAAAAGTCATTTGACAACCATCATAATAATAATTATGGCTGCTAAAACTAGTGGGTAAAAGTTTGAGAAATAGCAGAGTATTTACATAGTCTCAAAGTATCTCTCTGCAAGATACCTATTAAATAGAAAGAGTAAACTAATAACTTGACAGTGGAGAAATCTGCCCAATACCACCGTAATTCAATATAAAATATAATATCACTAATAATGGGGCAAACCGGTATCATATGCCTCCTGAAGTACTGACAAGAGCTCAGCATAGATTCTGTAGTATTCTTGCCAAATTGCATAGATGAAAAGTAATAGGAGCTATAAGACAAATCCAGACTGAGAGAGTCTACAACAAGCTAGCCCATACTCTTCAAAAATGTCAGTGTTGTTTACTTCAAAGAAAGACTGAGAAACTGTGCCACACTAAAGGATGCTAAAGAGGCATGACAATAGAATGCACACATAGTCTTGGATTTTCTTCTGATTTAAAGGATGTTTTTAGGACAAATGGTGAAATCTGAATGTCTGTAGATCAGATAATAGTATGATATTAATGACAATTTCCTTGATTTTAGGAAAAACAAAACAGGTAGTTAGAGGTAAAATGGCAAAATGTAACTTTTAAATGGTTCAGGAAAAAATGACATACTGTGGATACACACACATGGTGGGGGGAGACAGAAGCAAATGTATTAAAATGTTAACAATTGGTGAATCTAACTTAAAGGTATCCAGGAGCTCTTTTCTTTTGCCATTTTTTTATTAAGGTATTATTGATATACACTCTTATGAAGGTTTCACATGAAAAAAAATGTGGTTACTACATTTACCCATATTATCAAGACCCCGCTCATACACCAATTCAGTCACTGTCCATCAGTGTAGTAAGATGACACAGATTCAGTTTGCCTTCTCTGTGCCACACTGTTTTTCTCCATGGTTCCCCAAACCATGTGTACTAAACATAATACCCCTCAATCCCCTTCTCCCTCCCTCCCCACCCACCCTCCCACACGCCTCCCCTTTGGTAACCACTAGTTCCTTCTTGGAGTCTCCGAGTCTGCTGCTACTTTGTTTCCAGGAGCTCTTTTTACAATTCTTGCAACCTTTGGTCTGAAATTTAGTCAAAGCATTTTATTTTTATATGTTTATTACCTTGATTGTGGTAGTGGTTTCACAGGTATATGTATATATGCAAACTCATCAAATTATGTACATTAAATATGTAGTTTTTTTATATCAATTATATAAACAGGGAAAATATGTTTATTTTAAATATATGTAAGAGACTTAGAATGGTGCCTGGCACATAATAAGTAGTATGTATGCTTGCTGTTACTTTAAGGATATATTAGAAGCATAGGTTATGTGAAGATATAAGAAGGTGAGGGTAAAGAACGGGAGAGTAAGTGACATTTTCCTTTGAGATTACCACAAACCACAGGAATCACAGGATTTGTGATAGTTTACTTCAGTGTCTAATGTAGCCTCAATTTTTTTTTCACTTGGAAAGAATCAGAAAGCATATGATCTTGAAGTGGAAAGTAAAAAAGCGCTTTGAAAAGAATGGAAAAATTTTGTAGGCATATCATAAGCATACCATCTGGTTAACTCAAGAGAAATCCTAGAGCTTAGATTTCACATTTTTATCACACATGTATGGTTTAAGATAGACTTCCCTAAACTGAAAATATCAAATCATATTTGTTCTGCTATTCACAAGTTAGTTGAGCATGCCACTCAGCTGCAGTGCTAATGATCCCATTTATCTTACCTAAGAATCAAAGTCCATTGTGGTTTATATTTCTCAAGTTCAAATGTTCAACAGTGTACAAGACAAACTCATCACATAAGAAATAGACAAGTTGGCACAGTTGTAGTATCTCTGAAGTTAAATAAGTTTTCATTCTTTAAAAATATGATCACACTCAATTATTCTCAAGCAGGGGCAATTTTTCCCCCAGGGGATATTTTGCAAATTAGCACACATTTTTGGTTGTCACTTCTTGGGGCAAGGGTGGGGTGGAGAAGAGGGGAGGGCATATTCCTGGCACCTAGAGGTAAAAACCAGGAATGCTGCTACATATAATGAATAGGACAGCCACCCTCAATAAAAAATTATGTGGTCCTAAATGTCAGTAGTGCTAAAATTAAGAAATTCTACACTAAATATTTTCTAGAATTTCAAGCAGTTAAAATGCTACTAGAGCTGGAATAATGCTTCTACTCCTATCCTGATATAGAATATTATCAGCTAGCCTCTGCCTGGGACATAACATGTACACAATATATATTTGTTTAATAAATCAAAGTGTGTGCGGCTCTTTCTTATGGTTTTCCCTCCATTTATATGACTAAAAATAGACCAGAACTTCATTGGTATCTGCCTCATAAGTATCCCACCCATCTCAAAATACATCAAGGGAGAGAGATTTATACAAGATTAGAGATAAACTAGGTTGCAGGAATGTGGAGAAAAATCAGTATTCATTAGAGATTGAATATGAATGAGAACCAATTTGTGTGGCTTCTAGTTTAACTAAAGGATTTTAAATGTAATAAAGACATGTATTAGGAAATCTTATTAAAAACAAAAAATTCAAGTGGTATAAACATGGATAAGAATTCAGCCCTGCAAGGGTTCACCTACTGTGAAAATTTCTAAAGCTGCTCAGGCCACAATAACCTGTCCTGACAATCTGGGGGTAGAATAAATCTCTCCCCATCCTCCTTTGCTTATTTTGTGCTTCAGGAAAATGATGTAGCAGGAAGTTACTTAACATTGCTCCAATCCCCAGGGAGCCTGAGCCTGAAGATGCCCCCATTAAAATGGAGAAGTAAACTGAGCGCTCCTCTACATTACTTGGCTTTATTTCTCTTTGGAAAGGAATTGTCCCCAAAACTTTCCTCAATCTGTGGCAAAACCTCAGGTTATCTGGTTAGTTTGAAAATCATGTTTAATGTGTTATACCAATGACTGCCTCATGTGTCTAGAAATCTCTGAGGTGAGAAAAAGTGAGACTTAGGGAATACAGTGGTTAAAGAAAAAATATATTAATATTCTCTAGAAACTATTATCAAATTTCATATTTGTATTTTTTTGCTTATGATGATTTCAAATTGTTCACTATATTCTAAAACATCCTAGATCTAATAGCAGTTCTCCCTACATTTGATAAGCTATGGACAAAAGTTGTTACACCTGTTTTAAAAATCCAACTTGAATATTTTATTTCTATTAGCTAATTTAAGAAATTAAAATTAAAAAAAAAGAAGCCAGTCTAGAGAACTTATAATGAAATGCCACAGTCCCCCAGTGCCATTCCTTCCCCACTCATCCCACTACTACTTCTCATAGGCAACTCATTTTGTTTTTGTCTTTCAGGTAGACATCTTTGTAACTCTGAATAATGTTTCTATGTTAATATTTCTTGATGTGTCAATTATAGACATTTACTCCTACCTTTGAAAGGTAAGAATTTAACTACTTAAGCTACTCTACCTTATCTCCACTTTTAGTAGTTAGATTATCTTTAGTTATTCTATTGGAAGTCTTTATAACTTAATATAAGATAAACCCATTTTCTTGTTTATCAGCCTTTTAAAATAGTAGCTCTTACCTCTCCTGTATGTAAGATGAAGCCATTATCACACCCTCCTTTCTTTCTCTCCTCTTCCACCCAACCTCTGTCAGCTTCACTTTTGCTTTCTGTTTCAATTTCGCTTTGTTCTGTAACTATAAATAAATATTCAGTGTCTTGGCTATAATTGATTCTCAACTTTGAAGGCAATAATCAACATTTGCTTTCTTATCACTATGTAAATATTACTCAATGTAGAGACAGGTTCTACGGCAGAATGACATTTTCTTCCACTTTTTAACCATTCAGCCACCTAAGAGAGAATGTCTCTTTCCTTGAATTTCATCAGTTGTTCAAAATCAAGCACATTTTAGTTTGTTTCATGCCCGGACTGTGGCTTTCTTGTGATTTTTTTTCCTACAAATTCCAATTGCCTTTTTCTGTACTGAAAAAGAGAAATATGTGCCTTTTATCCATCTATGGCATGAAATGCGTTACATTCTCATTCTTGAATACATGCTTCTTGGAGCCCACTGACATACATCTTATGGAGACAGATTGGTTTCAACTCTGCCCCATCTTGGCATTGCTCTTCATTGGACTCCTGGCTGTTGCCGTGTTCTTGTATCCAGTGTCTTCATCTTTCTTGAATTTTGCCCTTGTTTTACTGGCATACATCAATACATTTTCACAAGGATTTCTTGTTTTCTAATTTAGAACATGTCCTTGATTCTTCTTTCTAAAAAAAATTAAGTGATATGCCCCCATTTGGATTTCTTCTACTTTAAATGTTCTCCCCTTGTGATCTTGCCTTCCAACTTCCTTTTTAGATTCCTTGCAAGAGAAGCACCAGTATTCTTCTTTAAAAGGTAGGCATATTATGAGTTCTGTAACTTGGAACAACTATTGGTTCTCTTTATGGTGATTGATAACCCAAATAATATGGATCAACCTAACATGTATTTTGCAGCATAAAAGTTACCAGCTTTCATAGAGATTGCGTGTGAGTTTGACTGATTTGGTCAAACTGTCTTGATTTTAACAGCATTTTCCAATAACACAGATGAACTCAATAGCATGAACATAATCATTGCAACTATATAAAGAAAAGACCTAAATTATAACCAAAATCTTTATTTTATTTTTTTAGTAATGGACAAGAGATAAACTTTTATTTAGCCTAAAGAATTTAAGCATATTTTAGTGTTTACAATGTTTTAAAAATTCTGTTTCATTGAATTTTAATTATTTCTTATAATACAGTTTAGAATAGGATTGATTTGGGGGCCTGGGACTAAAAGATAAAGACTGAAAGCTTTAAAAGGGATCTGTAATCCTAGAGTCTTTTCTACCATAAGACATGAGCTAGTGTGGTTGAACAAGTCTAAGAGATCTGTTAGAAGGATATGATAGGTAATATAAAAATCCTGGACATCAGTGGAGACTTGAATCTAAAACTAAGGGTTCGATAAAAATAATCCCCACAGCTGAACAGTGAATATCATGAAATAAATGGAAGGCAAGTTTCCCAGCTGCAAACAAGTAATAGAGGTCAAGAGAATCCCCCAATCACTATAGGCTTATATACAAATATGCTCTTTAAGATATTTGACAACCAATAGGGAACTGTCCAGGACTAATCAGAACTGAGTCTGACCATGGCTCTGGAACTGGTGCCTGGAGGACCCTGCTGGACAGAACATTAACTCTTTAGTGGATGCATTGTAGACAGGGTCCATGTAGCCCTTGGGTGGTAGGGGAAGTGTGAGGGAGCACTGGGGTGTCTAGGATAGTGGCTGTTTCAGTGTTTTAGCCACCTGGACGGCCATGCTGGTGAGTCCTGGCTGGCTCTCTGAGTTGGTCTCCAGCCTAGAGTTCTTGCAGGGATCATAAATCCAGGTAATAGTCAAACCATCCATGCAGGAACTCAGCTTTCAAGGAATTAGGCAAAAATTAAGTTCTTCAGAAGCTGAGTCACAAGTGTAGAAACTCAGCTCCAGAGGGGAGGTTATGTCAGATGTTAATAAACTTGGAGCAATGTTCAGGTCAGGATAAATAGCAAAGACAGAGGGCTGCTGTATTTGAGCTCTACATATCTTACCAACCTGGGCTCAGGGTTGGAATCACAGTGAAGCACAGGCCAGGACTGCAGGGTGAAGGTGGGGATAGTAACTAGAATAACTTGGATTAGAATGTGAAGGTCCAGGCAAAACATTTCACTATATTATTATTCTCTGAAATCTTACTGATTGTACCAGCCAGGGATTGGTGCTGGAAACAAAAAAAACATTGGAGATATTTTAAACATGAAGGGGTTTATTATACAAATTTTGTGCTTGGAAAATCTTTGAAAGGACTGAAGGTGTAAATTCTATCCTGGGACTTCAGGAATGACTCTCAGAACAATACAGAACTGACTCACCAGAGGACTGCCTTCTGAGGTCACTACTTGAATGGTTGAGTTCAAGACAACAATAACATGAATGCATTCCAGGGTTCAGGAATCAAACATGGCTACTATTGCCACAGTGACTGCACCCCAATCTCCAGGAAACTGTAGAAGGAACACTGAAGATGCTGCAGTACAAAATAAAATCTCACATTTCCGCAGCAGGAAAATAAACAAGAGGAACAGGAAAGTAGCTTCCACCTCACTCCTACCATCCAAATTCTCTTGAATGTGTGTAAGAGGTGGAAGCTAATTCACATCCAGAGCTGTACCTACAAAGGAGCTAGACCATAGACTTTAGTGTTCTAGCCTCTCAGTAATAAGGGTAAAATCCAGGTTGAGTGAGCCAATCCACATTATCCACTAAAATGGCATCAAGTTTAAAGTGCAAAGAAATACCCTGAGTGGGAACAGGAAAGACCACTCACGGTGCCAGCTAGAGGCCAGATGCTCTACAGGTGTGCTGAATTCAAGATCAAGCATTTTTCTATGGTGTTTATAGTCACTGTGGCCTTGACTTGCTTTTAACAGTTTGTACCTTATTGGCCAATCTTTTCTTTTGCAGAAAACTTGTTTGATAGTTTTATTTTGTGATAGGTAATGCATTCATGATTCAAAATTTGAAAATTTCACAAGGTTTACAGTAACTAACTCAGCTACTCAATTACTCTCCTTTGAGGCAATCATATCTTTTATTTGTATCACTCCAGAGATTTTCTATGTATATGCAAGTATATATGTGCATCATATTCTCCCTTCCCTTTTTATACAGTGATGGTCTTTATGCATGTTTCTATGCACTGTTTTTATTTTTCACTTACCAATAGATATTGGAGATTATGCTGTATCACAGCAAAAGAGCCTCTCCATTCTTATTTATAGATGCCTAGTATTCCATTGTCTGATTATATACTATATTTTATTTAAACAGTCCCTATTGGTGGATGTTTAGATTACCTCTTTTGCTATTAATCTTGTACACATGTCATTTCACAAATCTGCAGGCATATCAATGGAATACTCCTAGATGTGGAATTTCTGACATTTCCATATTTTAAAAAAGGACATAGACTAGGAATAATGAGGAAGACCCAGAGGCATTAAGGTAGCTCTGCAGAGGTAGGTCACCCTAATGTGCATAGATTTGGGTCACTCTATGATGGGTCCTTTGGGACCTTCATTAGGACCCTGTGAAAACTAGCTTTGACTTGTCTGCTTGCCCCTTAAGTCTCCAGTTTACTGTTATGAGATTGTCCTTTAAAATTAAATTAATAAAATTAAGTAAAGTTCCCCTTCATTGGACAGTGTAGTGTTGTCTATCAAAATAAATAATACATGTACACTTCACCTAGAAATTCCTCAAAAATCACCTTATTATCTATCAAGAGAATCTGGTTAAAAAATATTATGGCACAGGGGAGACTTCTAGGAAGATGGCGTGAGCAGGGTGGCAGGACTCTCCTCCCAAAACCATGTATATTTGTGAAAATACAACAAATACAACTACTCCTAAAAGAGAGACCAGAAGATACAGTACAACAGCCAGGCTACAGCTACATCTGCAAGAACTCAGAGCCTCAAGAAGCGAGTAAGATAAAAAGCCATGACCTGGTGGGACCCAAGCACTCCCCAACCCCAGCTCACCAGTGGGAGGAAAACAATCAGAGTGGGGAGGGAGTGGAAACACAGGACTGCTAAATAACCAGCCCTGGTGATCTGGATTGGGAGCACAGACACACATCGCATGGTGTATTGGATATTAGAGAAACAGAGGGGCAGGATCTGAGATGGAGACTGTGAGTGGGTCCCCACACCCAGCTCCCCTGGGACAAAAGAAAAGTGTGTGCTTTTTTAAAAGTCTTAAAGAGACAAGGGCCTAACAGCAGAACAAAATCATCCCAATGCACTCAGCCAAGCAGGCTGGGAATCTTGAGGAATTTTGGGCCCCCTAACTGGCTGTCGGATAAAGCAGCCCCGCCGAAGCCCCTCACGTTGATAAGCAGCCTGCCATTCGTTCCCACAGGCCGGAGCTGCAAATGGTGTGGCGGTTCTGCCACAGCTGCGGAACAGCAGGAGAGTGGCCCCGTTCACAGCAACCACACAGGATCTCCTCCTGGTGGGCACGCAGCTAACCAGGAAGGCCCGTGGAAGCCAGAGCAAGGTCTGGAAGGCATCAAGGGAGCAGAACGCAGGCAGCATGACTGCAAACCCCCTCAGTGCTCTAGGCTAGCCTGAGGAAGGCCCTGCACACAGCAGCTCAGGGGATTATCCCAGAGATTGCCTCACAGTGTGCGGGTAACCAGCACAGGCTCCGGAGAAGGGCAAGGAGAACAAGCAGGAAGGGACTTTGTTCTCCCAGCTGACACACGTGGCACCTGCCTGTGACCATTTCTATTGCCATGAAAAGACAGAAGAATATGGTCCAGTCTAAGATCACCCAGACAACCCCAGAGAGAGAACCTGGTGGGATAGATTTAAACATTCATCCTGAAAAAGATTTCAGAATAAAAGTCATAACCATGCTGATGAACGTACAGAGAAATATGCAAGAGCTAAGGGAGGAAATCAGGAGGAACATTACAGAAATGAAACAATTGATTGACGGGCTTAAGAGCAGATTGGACGAGGTGCAGGAGACAGTTAATGGAATAGAAATCAGAGACCAGGAGTGCAGAGAAGCTGAGGCAGAGAGAGATAAAAGGATCTCTAGGAATGAAAGAATATTAAGAGAACCGTGTGACCAATCCAAACGGAACAATATTCACATTATAGGACTACAAAAAGAAGAAGAGAGAGAAAAAGGGATAGAAAGTGTCTTTGAAGACGTAATTGAGGAAAACTTCCCCAAGCTGGGAAAGGAAATAGTTTCTCAGACCGTGGAAGCCCACAGATCTCCCAACACAAGAGACCCAAGGAAGACAACACCAAGACACATAATAATTAAAACTGAAAAGATCAAAGACAAGGACAGAGTATTAAAGGCAGCCAGAGAGAGAATAAAGATCACCTATAAAGGAAAACCCATCAGACTAATATCAGACTTCTCAACAGAAACCTTACAGGCCATAAAGGAATGACATGATATATTTAACACAATGAAACAGAAGGGCCTTGAACCAAGAATACTTTATCCAGCACAATTATCATTTAAATTTGAGGGAGGGATTAAATAAATCCCAGACAAGCAAAAGTTGAGGAAATTTGCATCCCACAAACCACCTCTACAGGATATCTTAAAGGGACTGCTCTAGATGGAAGCACTCCTAAGGCTAAAAAGATGTCACCGGAACAGCAGCAGACTCACAGAACCCAAGAACGGACTAATAGTTACCAAAGGGAAAGGGACTGGGGAAAATGGGCGGGAAGGGAGGGATAAGAGGGAAAAAGGGGCATTACGATTAGCAGATGTAATGCTGGGGGGCACGGGGAGGGCAGTACAACTCAGAGAAGACAAGTAGTGATTCTATAGCATCTCACTACACTGATGGACAGTGACTGTAATGGGGTTGGTGGGGGACCTGATGAAGGGGTAGTTTAATAATCGTAATATTGCACATGTAATTGTAAATTAATGATAATAAAATAAATTATATTAAAAAAAAAGATGTCACCAGAGAAAATAAAATCATAGCAAAGAAAGCAGACCATCCAAATACTAACTAAAGGGAAAAAGTAGAATCAACAGTCCACAAAAACAGTCAAAGGAAACGTAAAAAAGTACACAATAAAACACCTAGTATATAAAGAATGGAGGAGGAAGAATAAGAAGGGAGAGAAATAAAGAAACATCACACTGTGTTTACAATAACTTAACAAGAAAGTTAAGTTTGATTGTCAGATAGTAAAGAAGCAACCCTTGAACCTCTGGTAACCACAAATCAAAAGCCACCAATGGCAATAAGTACATATCTATCGATAATCACCCTAAATGTAAATGGACTGAATGCACCAATCAAAAGACACAGAATAACAAAATGGATAAAAAAGCAAGACCCATCTATATGCTGCCTACAAGAGACTCACCTCAAACCCAAAGATATACACAGACTACAGGTGACGGGATGGAAAAAGATATTTCATGCAAACAACAAGGAGAAAAAGCAGGTGTTGCAGTACTTGCATCAGACATAATAGACTTCAAAACGAAGAAAGTAGCAAGAGATAAAGAAGGACATTACATAATGATAAAGGGGTCAGTCCAACAAGAGGATATAACCATTATAAATATATATGCCCCCAACACAGGAGTGCCAACATATGTGAAACAAATACTAACAGAATTAAAGGAGGAAATAGAAAGCAATGCATTCATTTTAGGAGACTGCAACACACCACTCACTCCAAAATACAGATCAACCAGACAGAAAATAAATAAGGACACAGAGGCACTGAACAATACACTAGAACAGATGGACCTAACAGACATCTACAGAAGTCTACACCCAAAAGCAGCAGGATACACATTCTTCTCAAATGCACATGGAATATTTTCCAGAATAGCCCACATACTAGGCCACAAAAAGAACCTCACTAAATTCAAAAATATTGAAATTCTACCAAACAATTTCTCAGATCACAAAGGTATAAAACTAGAAATAAATTGTACAAAGAAAACAAAAAGGCTCACAAATACGTGGAGACTTAACAACATGCTCCTAAATAATCAATGGATCAATGACCAAATTAAAACAGAGATCCAAGAATTTATGGAGACAAATGACAACAACAACACAAAGCCCCAACTTCTGTGGGACGCAGGAAAGAGAGTTCTAAGAGTAAAGTATATTGCAATCCAGGCCTATTTAAGGAAAGAAGAAAAATCCCAAATAAATAGTCTAAAGTCACAATTATTTAAGTTGGAAAAAGAAGAGCAAATGAGGCCCAAAGTCACCAGAAGGAGGGACATAATAAAGATTAGAGAAGAAGTAAATAAAATTGAGAAGAATAAAACAATAGAAAAAAATCAATGAAACCAAGAGCTGGTTCTTTGAAAAAATAAACAAAATAGAGAAACCCCTAGCCAGACTTACTAAGAGAAAAAGAGAATCTACACACATAAACAGAATCAGAAATGAGAAAGTAAAAATCACGACAGACCCCAAAGAAATACAAAGAATTATTAGAGAATACTGTAAAAATCTATATGCTAACAAGTTGGAAAACCTAGAAGAAATGGACAACATCTTAGAAAAATACAACCTTCCAAGAATGACCAAGCAAAAACAGAAAACCTAAACAGACCAATTACCCGCAGAGAAATTGAATTGGTAATCAGAAAACTAACCAAAACAAAACTGCCAGGCTGCTGAATTTTATGAGACATATAGAGAAGAAATAATACCCATTCTCCTTAAAGTTTTCCAAAAAATAGAATAGGACAGAATACTTCCAAACTCATTCTATGAAGTCAGCATCACTCTAATACCGAAACCAGGCAAAGACCCCACCAAAAAATAAAATTACAGACCAATATCCCTGATGAACATAGATGCAAAAATACTCAACAAAATATTAGCAAACCAAATTCAAAAATACATCAAGGGAATCATACACCATGATCAAGTGGGATTCATCTCAGGGATGCAAGGATGGTACAACATTCAAAAATCCATCAACATCATCCACCACATCAACCAAAAGAAGAACAAAAACCACATGATCACCTCCATAAATGCTGAAAAATAATTCAACATAATTCAACATCCATTCATGATAAAGACTCTCTACAAAATGGGTAGTATAGAGGGCAAGTACCTCAACATAATAAAGGCCATATGTGACAAACCCACAGTCAACATCATACTTAACAGCGAGAAGCTGAAAGCTTTGCATCTAAGATCGGGAACAAGACAGGGATGCCCACTCTCCCTACTGTTACTCAACATAGTACTGGAGGTCCTAGCCATGGCAATCAGACAAAACGAAGAAATACAGGACATCCAGAGTGGTAAAGAAGAAGTCAAACTGTCACTAATTGCAGATGATATGATATTGTACATAAAAAACCCTAAAGACTCCACTTCAAAACTACTAGAACCAATATCTGAATTCAGCAATGTTGCAGGATACAAAAGTAATACACAAAAATTTGTTGCTTTCCTATACACTAATGATGAACTAACAGAAAGAGAAATCAGAAAAACAATTCCATTCACAATGGCATCAAAAAGAATAAAATACCTAGGAATAAACCTAACGAAGGAAGTGAAAGCCCTATGCTGTGAAAACTACAAGACACTCCTAAGAGAAATTGAAGAGGACAGTAACAAATGGAAATTCATCCCATGCTCTTGGCTACGAAGAATTAATATTGTCAAAATGGTTATACTACCTAAAGCAATCTACAGATTCAATGCAATCCCTATCAAAATACCAAGAGCATTCTTCAATTAACTGGAACAAATAGTTCTACAATTCATATGCAACCACAAAAGACCCCGAATAGCCAAAGCAATCCTGAGAAGGAAGAACAAACAGGGGGAATTATGCTCCCAGACTTCAAGCTCTAGTACAAAGCTACAGTAATCAAGACTATTTGGTATTGGCACAAGAACAGAACCAAAGACCAGTGGAACAGAATAGGGAGTCCAGACATTACCCCAAACATATATGGTCAATTAATATACAATAAAGGAGCCATGGATATACAATGGGGAAATGACAGCCTCTTCAGCAGCTGGTGTTGGCAAAACTGTACAGCTACATGTAAGAGAATGAAACTTGATTACTGTCTAACCCCATACACAAGAGTAAACTCAAAATGGATCAAAGACCAGAATGTAAGTCATGAAACCATGAAAGTCTTAGAAAAAAACATAGGCAAAAATCTCTTGGACATCAACATGAGCAACTTCTTCATGAACATATCTCCCCTGGCAAGGGAAACAAAAGCAAAAATGAACTCATGGGACTATGTCAAACTAAAAAGCTTGTGTACAGCAAAGGACACCACCAGTAGAACAAAAAGACATCCTACAGTATGTGAGAATATATTCATAAATGACATATCCGATAAGGGGTTGACACCCAAAATGTATAAAGAACTCACACACCTCAGCAAACAAAAAGCAAATAATCCAGTTAATAAATAGGCAGAGGAACTGAATAGACACTTCTCCAAAGAAGAAATTCAGATGGCCGACAGGCACATGAAAAGATGCTCCACATTGCTAATCAGCGAGAAATGCAAATTAAAACCACAGTGAGATATCACCTTACACCAGTAAGGATGGCCAGCATCCAAAACACAAACAACAACAAATGTTGGCCTGGATGTGGAGAAAGGGGAACCCTCCTACACTGCTGGTGGGAATGCAAATTGGTTCAACCATTATGGAAAGCGGTATGGAGGTTCCTCAAAAAACTCAAAATAGAAATACCATTTGACCCAGGAGTCCCACTCCTAGAGATTTACTGTAAGACTGCAGCAGCCCAGTTTGAAAAAGACATATGTACCCCTATGTTTATTGCAGCACTATTTACAATAGCCAAGAAATGGAAACAACCTAAGTGTCCATCAGTAGGTGAATGGTAAAGAAGATGTTGTACATATACACAATGGAATATTATTCAGCCATAAGAAGAAAGCAAATCCTACCATTTGCAACAACATGGATGGAGCTAGAGGGTATTATGCTCAGAGAAATAAGTCAGGTGGAAAAAGACAAGCATCAAATGATTTCACTCATATGTGGAGTATAAGAACAAAGATAAAAACTGAAGGAACAAAACAGCAGCAGACTCACAGAACCCAAGAATGGACTAACAATTACCAATGGGAAAGGGACTGGGGAGGATGGGTGGGAAGGGAGGTACAAGGGGAAAAAAGGTGCATTATGATTAGCAGACATAATGTAGCGGGGTGGGGCTGGGGAGGGCTGTACAACTCGGAGAAGACAAGTAGTGACTCTATAGCATCTCACTATGCTGATGGACAGTGACTGTAATGGGTATGTGGTGGGGACTTCATGATGGGGGGAGTCTAGTAATCATAATGTTGCACATGTAATTGTAGATTAATTGTACCAAAAAAACCCAAAAAAACATTATGGTACTTAGAGTCAATGGCCATTGTTAGGTATAAGAGAGTGACATGTAAATCAATACAGAAAGATCCTCTAGAAACATCATTAAACAAAAGAAACAACGTGCAGGTAACTATGTATAGTATGCTTCCAATTATGTAATAATAAATAGAAGAACAATATATACTCATATTTGATTGTAAATGAATGTTTAAAATTTCTAGAATGATACTTGTGAAACTAACAATGGTGGTTAACTGTTAGCAGGAGTGCAGAAAAGCCAGGGAAATGGAAGACAGAAGGAGGGGGCAAGAAGAGGAGAGGGAGAGGGAGAATGCTTTTTTAGACATTAAGTGATAAACTTTAAATTAGTCCCAAAACACAGTATACTGGTAACCCACTATTCTGCCAAAACCTCTGGAAATGCCTATGGTATCCAAATATTTCCTAGTTTCCTCAATTTGATATCTTGCTACTGCTAAGTTGTCTTTTTTCCCTTTTTCTGCTGTTCTACGTTCCATGTGGTGGTGTCACTTTTGCCATACTGTGTCACAGTTGTGTACCATCGTGATTCATTCACTTTCCAGAGCACCACTGCAAGGCTGCATGTAGCACGCTTTTACTCAAGGTGGTACATGTAGCATATTATGGCCCAATGAACATCTTCAGCTTGGATTCTGTTCTTAAAAGTCCCTCAGCAGCCGTAACGTCCTTATGACAAACCATAAAGATTCTTGCAGATGGGGACTTGACTCCTCTTTGAACTTCTACACTGTCCTCTAGTGTCACTCCCAAAATATCTGTGAGTTTCTTAGGCAAAGCAGTTTCTCTCTCTCTTTGTCTTTCAGTTAATCTCAGAGGGCCTTAACCAACCCAAAGTAGCCTTTGAGATGTGTGTGTGGGGGTCCAGTCTTTATTTTGAAATAATTCTCGACTTTACATTAAACTTTCGAAAACAGTATAAAAAATTCCTGAATAGCTATCACCTAGTTTTTCCAAATGTTAACATCTTGCCTGACCATAGTACATTTATCAAAACCAGGAAATTAACATCAGGACAAGTCTATACTTTATTTGGATTTCATCAGATTTTCCATTTTCTTTTCCAGGCTCCAATCCCAGATCCCACATTGCAATTAGTCATCACGTCTCTTTAAGTCTTCTCCAGTCTGTGACAGTTTCTCAGCCTTTTCTTGTCCTCATGACCTTGAAACTTTTGAGGAGTATTAATCCTTGTGAAGAGCACAGTTCCTTCATAGAATGTCTCTTAGACTGGATCTGTCTGAGATTTTTTCTCCTGACTATGTTGAGGCTATGCATTTGTAGTGGAAACCTTAGAGTGATGTTCTTGCCAGTATGTCATAGCGGTGGTACGTGATATCAATGTGTGAAGTAGTTTCAGAATTGCTAACCCATATGCCCATGTGGAACAAGTTTACTAACTAGGATATAGTACTTGGTACAGTTTTCCTCACCTTACAGTTTATAGTCAAAATGTTGTCTTCCTAAGTCCCAGGTTGGCTCTTTTCTGCCCCACTCTCGTCGGTGTGCTTATGTTATGAATTTGTTGTAATTCACATTCCATTTTGGGTTTCCTTCACAGTCTAGTTTAATTTTTATTTTTTATTTTACATTAGAATGTGTTTTTAAAGGGAGTGTATTTTCTTCAGGAGAAAGATTCTGTAGGCAGGTCTCTTAAACAGAGGCTCAGCTAGGTTAGGCCCAAGGATATAATTTGCCCGCAGCAGAGTTTTTTGTTTTTGTTTTTAGCAATTGTAAAGTCCTTGCCAACATTAAAAAATTGGGAGATTTCACATAAAAAGTCCAAATTGACAGCTTTGCTTAAAAGAATCAGTTCTCTCTGCACTGAGTTGACCTTCTTATATGGCAACAATTCCAACTCAGTAGGTCTGCTGTGGTCAAGAAAGTTTCCCTAGAAGTCTTTAGGGGCTTTTGCATACTGCTTAGGGGCATAGAGTGAGGAAAACTCAGGATTAGAACCAGGTCCTCTGACCTGAACATTCATCTCATTACACAATATGCCTTCCCTCTGAGCATTAATATTGAATTAATAAAATTATACCCTCAGGAGGAAGTTTAGAACAGTGGCTGAAAGTACAGGCTATAAAGTCAGAAGGATGTTCAAAGTTCAAACCCTAACTCCCCCACTTAATAATGTATGATCTTCCTAACCCTTTTGACGCCTTCCTTACCTTCCGTAACTCCTTAGGGCTCCAGCAGCAGCATCTGTAAAACAGTATTAACAACATTTTGCACTTTAGGATTGTTACAATATATATATCTAAGATAATTCCCCTCCTTTAGTCTTCTCAAACTGTGTACCACCCAAATGTTCACTTATGTATTCAAAAGTTCACTGCAGCTGCTACCTTACAGGAAAGATGGCTTGCCCATCCGAAGGAGAGTTCAGCATCAAGATCAGGGAACAATCAGAATATTGACTATTTGGACACCATGGAGGTCAGAAACAGGGAAAGATACCCAAAGAGATGAGGGGTGGGTGTATGTAATGGGTACTACACAGTTAGACAGAAGAGATTACAGCCACAGAAAAATGTTAGGCATCCAGGACAGATCATGTTAGCTTCAAGGAGGAACCTGAGATAAACAGTACATCTCTTCCTTCCATGTCAGATGGCTTAGACTATCCCCATCTTGTTTTTTGTTCAGGAAACCTGGGGTGGCTTTCTTAGAGACATGGATCCTCCTTAACTCAATGGGACTGTTGGCATTTGAGCTGGGGCTTATGCTGGACCAATGTATTGATTCTGGGGCAATAGTCAGTAGCTATGTTGATGTACTCATTCCTCTGAATCATAAGGTCTACTGGACTGAAACACCATAACAGTCAAAGCACTTATTGTCACACTTCCCTTCATTCAACCAACTGTGAGGTCAAGAAATGGGGAGTGTTTCTTGACATCTCCCTCTTTCTTACTCTAGTCTTATTGATTCTACTTTTAAAATGTCTCCATTAGCCACTGCTTCCCATTTCTTTGCCACCATGCCAGTTCATGCCAGTTCTTTTATCTCCTGAATCCTTCTCTAGCCTTCTTTGGCATTTCCTTTACCTGGGACCCTCTTCCTTTGGTTCTCACCACTCAAATTTTAGTTCTACTGGCCTTCCCTGGCCACACTCTCCCAAGTAGTCCCCTCCTGGTTGCTAGACCAGATTCTCTCTTTTACTTCCTTAATTGCGCTTAACAAAATCTAAAATCATCTTGTTTATTTGGTTGTTTATATTACATTAGAATATACATTCCCTGAGAGTAGAGTCTGTTATTGTCTTTTTCACTCTTCACTCCCCACAGTGTAGAACAGTGGTATTGTTGAATGAATGAGCAGATGGTATTCCTGTTTCTTTTGTGTACTCACAAGAGATGGTATTCCTCTTTCTTTTGATGTACTCACCTTAGGTGCAAATCTTAAGGGGGTGTCAAAAAATCCCAGTCATCAAGATAAATCATATTTTAATGAAATAATGTTTAAAAATCAATATAAATGCAAAGAAAGAATATGAAAAAAAATCACAATTTTAGGTAAAGACAGGATCTGCGTTCCCACAATCCTGTTGTAACTTTCTCCAGCTAATTCTATCCCTGATTCCAATAAAACTTTATTTACAAAACAGGGAGTGGAACTATAGGTCATGGTTTGTAGATTTGATTTTTTAATATATTGCTTTAAAATATGATTTATCTGGATCACTGTTTTGGCAGCACTTTAAATTTTGCATCCAGAATGAGTGCCTTACATGCTTGCCTAGTAGGGCCCTGCTTGTTTCTATTATATTTTCTCTTCATACAGCAGCCAGAGTGGTTTCCTTAAAGGTAAATTGAGTTGTGTTGCTCCTTTGCCTTTGTTAAATGCCTTTCTTTTGAACTTAATATAAAGTCCAAAATTCTGAGTGTGACCGGTTCCTCCATAAGCTGACCTCTGCCTTCCTCTTGAACCTCATCTTACGCTGTTCTTCTAACTGCTTACCACACTCCAGCTACAATGGCTGGAACAAGCCAAATGCCCCAAGGCCTTCACACAGAATATTCTCTGTCCAGAATATTCTCTTTTCCAAAATACTCCTAATACCTTCTTCTTTAACCGGTATTTCCTTTTCAGGCTTTAGATGTGAGCTTGATTTCCACTTACACTGAAACGCCTGACTTAACTCTTCACTCTAAAACGGTTTCCCCTGTCACTTTGTCTATGGGCTTTTCCTTCATGTATTTATCACATGTGTAATCACATGTTTATTTTGACTATGATTTGGTTAATGTCTGTCTGCTCACTTGATTGGAAACCCACAGGACAGAGATTATGTCTGTATTCTTTGTTCCATTGTTTCTGTCACCTTTACCACTGATGCCTGGTGTGTAGGTGTTTAATAAATACCTAACAGTGATTGGGGCATAATAAATTCTCCATAAATGTTTGCAAAATTATTAGGAAGGTAAATCGCACAATGTATGAAAGCAAGGAAGAAAGCAAATGAATTTTCCAACACTTTAATCAACTTCCAATTCTTTCCCACTGTTTTTTAATTTGTTTTTTTTAGTCCATGATTTTTTCTTTACCCTCTGTGCTTACTCTTATCCTACCTATAGCTTATGATGGTGCCTATCCTTATTCCAGAATACCCTGATGAATATTTTTATGATTGCCTAAACATGTCAAAGGTAATCCTGAATGTGGATCAGATATCCTTTCAACTGAAGACCAATTTTCTCCGTAAATAATGGCTGCTCACAGCAAAAAGACACCAGGTTTTTCCTTATGATTATTCTATATCAAATTCAGAAAATGGAACTGTTTAAATACTTCTCTTCCTGTGAGTTTGGTTTGGCCAAAAAGGAAAAGCTGAGCCCATGGAAGTATAGTGGGTTTCCCTACTTTTGCTTCTGATCTGCTAGCTCTTTGCTTCTCAAAATGTGGTCTAGGCATCAGCAGCTACTGCCTCAGAGCTGGGAACTTGTTAAAAGCAGAATCTAAGACTCCCACTCCCAGCATCTATACTTTAACAAGATTCCCTAGGCCTTGAAAAATGGAAGGACATATGTTCCTAGTAGGGGTTTAGCATACACAGGTACCCATTCCAGAATGGAAAGAGACTCTGTAGTCCAGAGTTTCCAACCCTGGTTGGTATCAAAACCCCATGAGGTTCTTGTGTAAAAATAAAGATTTCATGAGAGTCTAATTTCATAGGTCTAGGGTGGGGCTCCAGAATGGCTGTGATGCCAACACATAAAATGACATTTGGAAACTGCTGATTTTGTCCAGTTTTATAATTTAACACAGGAGGTGACAGAATTAGGAAACTTCAGCAGCTTGCTCATAGTTTCTAGATAGTGAAAAAGCTGCGCTGGAAAATAATTCTTTTGGAAGGCAGTGGAAGGAGATTACAAAAATGTTTAATTTTATTTTTTATTATGCTGTGTATTCTTTAAACATTTTATTATGAAAAATTTCAAACAGAAATGTTGAGAGAGCCTCCACAGTAAACATCTGTGTACTGGCCATTTAGATTCCACCATTAGGATTTTACTGTACTGCTTTATCATATACTCCCATTTCAGCTCATTCACCCATCCATCCATCTATCCATCCATCTTTTTTTTGATGCATTTCAAAGTAAACTGCATACATCACTACATTCTCCCAAACACTGTATCATGCATATTAGATAATTTGTGTGACTTCTCATTTTTACACTGTATCACACATTTTCCATAGAAAAATAAGAAAGCCATAAAGACAGCAGAAATGAGAAAAACAGTAAAAACATGCAAAAGAAGGAAAGCAAGAAACCTTGGTTAATTTAAAGGTGATTAACTCCTGATTTAATTTGTTTGTGGACTCTAAAAACAAAACACAAAATGAACAAAACAGCAGTAGACTCACAGACACTGAAAAGTGACTGGTGGTTACCAGGGTGGAGGGTTTGGGGTAGGTAGGTGCGGAGGGTGAGGGGAATAAAGGAGCACAAAAATCTCAATCATAATATAAATTGGTCACTGGGATGGTAGTACAGCATGGAGAATATAGCCAATCATTCTGTAACATATTCCTATGTTGACAGATAGTAATTGCACTAGTTGGGGTGAATATTTAATAATGCATGTAACTGTTCAACCACTGTGTTGTATACTTGAAACTAATATAAGATTGTATATCAATGATACTTGAAAAAAAAAGACGATTAACTCCAATTTTTGAAGTCCAAAAAAACCTCACAAACTTGGTGAGTTTATGCAAATTACTATGCGGAGTAATTTTTTAAAAACAGTACCTCCTAGGTATGTATTAATTACATGAAGTCTGATCTTTGGCACAAGATGCAGTATTTGGAGTTAACATGCCATTGTTTCCCCTGACAGCATTTCCCTTTTATAATCATCATGTTCACATCCCAAATAGACACATCCGTAACAGCCCTAGCTCTGGCCTCTTTCCAGTGCACTAGGATACAATTGATGTGAAACAAAACTCTATCTGGAAAACTAGGGGTCTCTAATCCCTTCTCAGTGATGAAACAAATGTGGACTATGCTCCTGTTTTCTCCTCACAGTAGATTTTTTTAATCTTTAAAAAAACTGTGATAAAATACACGACATGAAATTTTCTATTTTAACTACATTTTTTAAATTAGTAAATTTTAATTAGAATTCCTATATACCCTCCCCTGTGCTTGGTTTCCCCTATTATTAACATCTTGCACTGGTATGGCATATTTGTTATAGTAAATGAACCAATACTGATACATTATTATTAACCAAAGTCCATAGTTTGTATACAAAGTTTCCCTCTTTGTGTTGTACGTTCTATGGGTTTTGTCAGATGATTAATGTCACGTATCCACCATGACAGTATCACACAGAATAGTTTCACTGCCCTAAAAATCCTCCCCTCCACCTAGTTGACCCTGCTCCTTCCCACAAAACCCTGGCAACCACTGATCTTTCTACCATCTCCATTTATGTTGGAATCATACAGTTTGTACTCTTTTCAGTTCAACTTCTTTCACACAGCAATATGTATTTAAGGTTCTACCACGTCTTTCATAGCTTGATGCTGTTATTTCTTTTTATCACCTAACAATAATCCTCAGTATGGATGTACCAGAGTTTGTCCATTCACCTATTATTGAAGGGCATCTTAGATGCTTCCTGCTTTTGCCGATTAGGAATAAAGGTATAAGAAATATCTATGTACAGGTTGTGTGTGGACATGAGTTTTCAACTCAGTTGGTTAAAACCTGAGATTATGATTGCTGGATCATACAGTAAAAGTATGTTTAGCTTTGTAAGAAATTACAAACTGTCTTCCAAAGGGGTTTTACTATTTTGCATTATTATCTGCACTGAATGAGAGTTCCTGTTATTCCACATCCTATCCATATTTGGAATTGTTGAGTTTTGGGATTTTAGCCATTCTAATAAGTGGCAGACCATCCTAACATTTTTAAGTGCACAGTACACTCATGTTGTACTACCATCACCACCATCCCTCCACAGAACACTTCAACTAGCAAAACTGAAACTTTCAAACAATAACTCTATTTTTCCCTCTCCCCAGTCCTTGGCAACCACCATTCTACTTTCTGTGTCTATGATTTTGACTTCTCTAAGTACCTCATGTAAGTGGAATGATACAGTATTTTTGCGTGTGTGTGTGACTGGCTCATTTCACTTAACATACTGTCCTCAAGTTTCATCCATCTTGTAGGGTAATTCAGAATTTCCTTTCTTTTAAAGACTGGGTAATATCCCATTATTATTTATCCATTCATCTGTCACTGATGGACCCTTGGTTTCCTACCACACTTTAGCTATTGTGAATAGTACTGCTATGAACATAGCACTGCAGATATCTTTTTAAAATCTGCTTTCAATTCTTTTGAGTATATATCTGAAAGTGGAACTGCTGGATCATATATGGTAATTCTACTTGTAAGTTTTTGAGGAACAGTCATACTGTTTTCCATTTTCCATTCCCACCAACAGAGCGCAAGTGTTCTAAATTCTCCACACCCTTGCCAACACTTGTTTTTGTTCTGTTTTGTTTTGTTTTTTTCCTTTGATAGTAACCACCCTAATGAATTCTCAGAGTGAATTTTAATGATATGATTTAATTTTAATGATTCTGGCTGCCGTTATCTGGCCAGATAAAGGGGATTCCTGGAGGGTCAGCCTTTCCATTAGAAATCATCAGAACTTCATCATATTCTGCTTTGGGACATAGCAAATCTGCCTTTAGTAGAGAGGTTAATTACTTTGGGCATTGGTGTGATGACCTCTAATTTTTTTTGGGGGGGATCCCTTTCTTGTCATCAATTTGCTTTTTTCCACTCTAAATTTATATTCCTTTATTACACTAAGATTTTGTTATATGCAACATATACATATGACTCGTGTTTATTGAGTTTTACTGTGGAGTGTGTTATAACTGTGCCCAAATGGCATGACCTCAACCACCCATTCAGAGTCCCTCTAGTATTTACCAGAGAATCTCTGTAAACTCCAGATTAATTTTTGTCTCTCTTTCTGCTCCTATGTAGCTCCAGATACATGCCTCCACTCAGTCAGAGGCTCTGCTTTCTCTGCCGATCATCATCCGCAGTTCTGAGGCAGCTAGTCTTTTTGGCCTCAGCCTCTACTTTTCCTCCTAAAGTCAGGTTCCCCCATCATCAGTGGCTGCACGAAAGGAAGAGAGGGGCAGGCGTTTTCTTTTTCTTTCATTGCTGCCGTGACTTCCAGTATGTTCCAGAACTTTTAGTGCCATGTTGAAAGGCTTAATGAGAGAGGATGTCCTTGACTTGTCCCTGATTTTAGAGGGAAAGCATCCAGTCTTTTACCATTAAGTATGCTGTGAGCTGCAGGTTTTTTCATAGATGCTTTTTATCAAGTCATGGAAATTTCCTTCTATTTTTAGTTTGCTGAGAGTTTTTTTTTTCTCTTGAATGGATATTGGATTTTGTCGAATGCTTTTTCTGTGTCCATTAAGCCTGCTTTCTGGGTCCACATTTCTGATTCCAGCAAATTCCTCTTTCCAGAATGATTATCAGTGGGAATTTCTACTTCCTTTAGGCAATCTCATCTATGCCCAAAAGAGACCAGCTATCAAAATCGGTACATTTTACTATTAAGAGTATTTGCTTTCAATGCCATTTGCAGAAAGACATCAGCAATACAATTGATGTTGGACTTTACTCAGTTTTGCCCAGTTTCATTTTTATGATCACTTCAATTCAAGGAAACAACCTGGGTTTGGAAACATTTAACTGCAGTCTCTGGGATCTCAGTAAGTGCTCAAACAAAAATACATATTCACAAAAACAAGCAACAAGTTACACTAAGAGCGCATTTGTTTTGCAGAATTCTGTGGTCACATAAGTTTGAGAAATGTTGGCTAAAGGAGATTGAATAGGATTCTTTATCATAGTTTTGGAGGTTTGATATGCTAATGTGTATTATAAATCTCCCAAGAGGCGAAATGTAGGGAGTGTTATTTCCCAAATTCTTTGATTATAGAAGTGTTTTATTTCAGAACACCCAGATTAATAACTTTGGAGAATGCTGATTTACAGCTAAAAGCAGTCTGAATTCATAGAAAAGTAATACTTTTTCCCCAATCAGAAAAATGTAACAGACCAACAAACAAAACTATGCCCTCAATTCTTTTCAGTATAGGACAACATAAAATACACTAAACTTAAATTTAGTGTTCAGGTTACTACTTTGTTTCCCTATCAATAAGATGAGGGGCCTGGTTTGCTTTTGAGGCCCATTCAGGGGAAACTTTCAGGTTAATGGAAAAGGATGGTCCAAATGGGTCTTAAATGAAAAAAGTGTAAAATGGCAGCTTTTACAGTTTTTGCTTGTGTCCTGAGATTTAAAACAGTTTCAGGACACCCCCCATTACATATAGATTTGATTTTTGCACTCTGGGCACTGAAGTTTTGAGTAGGAGGGTTAAGTTATGAGTGTGGGTTCTGGAGTCAAACTGCCTAAATTCAAGCTCTACCTTCTGTTACTCCTTCCTCAGAAGCTGTGAGACCTTGGACAAACCATTTCACCTCTCGCTGCTTCCATTTTTACAGTCTGTAAGTACTTTCACAAGTACTTGTAACAAATTTATGTGAGGCAAATAATTTTATCATCTGTTTGACATTCTGTGAAACATGCTCAGAATATGTAAGTGACTTTCCCAGGTTCATAGACGGTTGATAAATGAGGCTACAGTGACTGAAAATCAGGTATTCATTTAGACTTTAATACTTGGGTATTTTTCCACTTTATTATGTGTTGCCTCTCAACAGCAGATAAAATGACATATTTACCATTCCAAAATGGAATGAATATATAGATTATAGAAATACAACTCTGCATATGAATAAATAGGTTTAAGATACAGTTGGGATAATCCATCAAGATTTCCTGAAGGAAGTTTGCAGGAATGTGGGCAGGCAATTAACTTTCATAAATTAATTGAGCACCTACTGTATGTCAGATGCTATTCTACACATTTTACAAATGATTCTTAATGCTTACAACCACACTTTAATTAGGTTTTAAGGAAGAGGAAAAATTAGGATTTCCAAGATAATATAATGAGCCCCAAATACACAGAACATACAGTTATAGCTTGATTGTGGTGCACGAATCTACATATGCTAAAACCCAGAACTGTATACACACATCATATGAATGTCAAATCCCTGCTTTTGATAGTGCACTAAAGTTACAGAACATGTAATTGCTAGGGGAAGCCATCGGGTAAATTGGACCTCTGTTCTCTCTCTGATAAGTACTGGTCAGATATTTCATAGAATAGCCTTCAGTTTGGGGTCTAATTGTTTTTCTCATAGTTAGATAGCAGTTACAGGTTTTGGGGAGGCAGACCACAGAGGTCTGTATTATATTTGCAATGAACTGTAAATCTGATAATTATTTAGAAATAAAAAGTAAAAAAAAACATTGCTATTATCCAAAGGGGGATGATTAGTAAATTTACTTGACTACATTGCTTTGCCACCCCACACACCTATGAACAATTTACATAACTGGAATTATTTGGAATGAGGATAGAGAAAATAAGCTAATATGTGTTTCCAGGAACTCCTGTTACTTTTGTTCAACAAAAACATTTGAGGACGGATGGAGCGTTGTAATAGGCACGGGCTTGTGGGGGTCGTACCCTTTCTCCAAATCCAGACTACGGATTTTTCAGACTACTTATTCTGACTAGAGGCGCGGCCCAGATTCTGAGATCCCTCTAGCGACTGCCAAACAGAGGCACCGCACGTGCTGGGAACGTCCGGGCACGGCTGGAACCGCAGCAAAGCACTTCGGGGCATCTGGGGCAGGGCGGACCCGTCGGGGTCTCCGCCTAGCAGAAATACACCGAACCCAACTCCCCACCATCAGAAGCAGGGGAGCGGGGCGGAGCCTTGGCAGCGGCCACTCCCCGGACTCAGAAAAAGAAACTGGGACAGTGCGGACGCAGAGGTGGCCTCCCCAGCGGCGCGTGGCACGCGCGACCCCTCCCGCGCATGCTCCACCTGCCGGCCTCCCGCCCCTCCCCGGGCCCCGCCTCTTTCGTTCCCTACCCAGGTCCCCAGCCAGCCTCCCTCCCAGCCTGGCCCCTCCGGGCGAGCGGCCGACGTCCCGCGTGCGTGCCGGCGCCTTACTTCACTTCCGCCTAACGCGCTTCGCTTGCCCCCTGGCCCCGGATGGTGACTGGCGGTGGTGCTGCACCTCCCGGGACTGTCACTGTGCCGCTTGCCAGTGTGATTGTGCTAAGCGCAGGCCGGAAGATGGCGGCTGCGGCGGCCTCGGGCCCGGGCTGCTCCTCGGCGGCGGGGCCGGGAGCAGCCGGGGTCTCGGAGTGGCTGGTGCTGCGGGACGGCTGCATGCGCTGCGACGCCGATGGTCTGCACAGCCTCTCTTACCACCCGGCGCTCAACGCCATCCTGGCCGTCACCAGTCGCGGGACCATCAAAGTCATCGACGGCACCTCGGGGGCCACCCTGCAGGCCTCGGCCCTCAGCGGTGAGTGTGCGGCACACCAGGCGGGAGCCGGGCCCGCTTCGGGAGGAGCCGGGCCCGCGGGATGCCGAGGAAGGATGCCGCCAATCCCTGGGGGTCGGCCTCGGGAGGACGGGAAGCGGCGTGACGGGAGTGGGGTGGTGGAGGCTGGGGGATCAGGCGTGGCTGTGAACTGAGGCCCGGAAGCTGGTGGAGGAGGACCTTAGTGCTCAGCTTTTCTGCGGCTGCAGTTAGGAAGAAAAGACTGGCAAGTCGGGCAGTGGTGGGAGTTGCCTTTCGGGCCTCGGGCCGTCCGGTGTAGGTTGTTGGTCCTCTGGGAGAGGTGAGGAGGCCTCGAAGCGCGGCACCAGAGGAGGTCAGGCCCCCGGGTAGGTCCTGGAGACGGTGTCGGTCCTGCCTTGTGCTAGGTTTAGAGAGCTAAAAGCTCCTAAGGTTGGTGCCGACGTGAGAGGCTGGTGGCCGGAGGGGAGCGTCCGAGCCGGCGTCCAAGCCCTCCCTCTTGAGAGCAGTGGATCCTCGGTTAGTGGAACACGCAGGTGCTGGGCTGTATAGCGGGCTTCGTGCCCGCGGTGGGGGTGGGGTGGGCTTGGCGTTGGGCGGGGGGAGGGAAGTAGGCGGGCCGGCTGCCTGAACTGTTTCGTGGACAACTTTAGGTCTCTGGCGGGCACCAAGGAAGACTAGATCTTGTCTCCTACCTCGGGGCTTCCAACTTTTACCTCCCAGTGGTGAGAAACTCAGGACCTGCGGTGTATATGAAATACGGATTGCTTTGAGTTCTTAATGAGGTGAAACATGAGGCTCTCCCTACTCGTTTTACCACAGCGAGTTGAAAGTTGGGATTCAGAGGTATGTCTGAATCTCACCAGTGGAAGAGAGCAGTTTTAGATCTGAAAACGTTGGTCCAGGGACGGGTCTTTCGTATGCATGAGGTGGACGCTCAGTGGCCTGGAGTGGAGTGCTTTGGAATTGCGTCGGCCAAGTAATGTTTGGCTGAAATGGTATTTCATTTGCGGTTAAATGATGTGTGGCTTAATTTAGATGTTATAAATCGAGACTGAAAAGTTAGTATATGAGTGAATTAGACTCATGCATAGAGGTAGATACGACTGTCTGCATTTAGCCCAGTGAAAGTAGTTATGTGATCTACCAGTTCACTTGTATTTTAGCATAGACAAATAAGGAAAGGTTGTTATTTTAGTTTACTGTGTAAGGCGCTTGATAGTTAATGGCAGTTTAAGGATACAGAGATAAAATAAGGGATTTAAGTTTTGTTGATGTGAGAATTGTGAAAGAAATGGATTGTGTACAGCTATAGAATATAAACCTAGAGTGTATCCAGGAGGAAGTTTTGGATTGTAGGCTTGTCATTTTTCTTCTCTTGGCTTAGGTAAGGGACAGGAGGGGTGTCCCAAATGTTGATGAGCCATTACTGTAACTTGGACATAACAGTTTGTCACTATGTATGAGAGGGAGATACTCATTAGTAATTGGAAAATGTACAGAGAATAATCACGATGAACAACTAAGTATCTCTGACTCAGTTTAAGGAATGAAACATTACAGGTAGAGTTGAAGCCTCCTCTGTGTTTCATCTGGATTGTATTCCTCCAATCCTTTCCCATGACCACTATCCTTAATTTGGTTTTATCATTTTCATATGTGTCTTTATGTTTTTCAATATATGCTTGTATTTTAAACAATATCTAATACTGTCCTTCCTAATTTTAAACTGAATAAATGGTATCATAGTATATGTATTTGGATTTTTTATAAAAAAGCCACATTAACAAAAGTTTTAAAATATTTTCTATAGAAAGAGGAGTCTCATGGGTTGTTTTTATGTCTGAAGGTCATGACTGAGAAAAATAATGTATGCTACAGTTTGTTATAAATGGTTGGGGAAATTGGACCTATGTATTTGTATCTGTTCATGAAAGGGAAGAAAATAGTCACTAGGATGGTAGATTACTAAAGGGGAGAGTTTTAGGTGAATAACTGAAGTGTAAAGGTAGATGTCTAAATCAGCACTGATTTGAGGTAACTTAATTCTGGGATATGTTGGGGCATTTGTTCATTAGAAAAGTATGAGATTGAATAAAATGTAGATGCCCATGTGTTGAGGATATGAGTATGTGATTAACAATGTGTAGAAGAGTTTATGACAAATGAAATAAAAGGATTACAGAAAAACTTTGAAAGTAACAATGGACAAATTCTGAAGTGTTTTCATGTATGAAAAGTGCAGCTTATTAATAACAATTGTCAGAGGTGGTATAAGATCCTTGTGTATGTCATCTATTCAGGTGATTGGGGAGGGAATGCTGCATTTTATGTTCTGCCTGGAATATGTAGGTATTTAGTAGGTTTGCTTTTAATGATTAACAGAGGGTGACAGTCCTATAAATAGTATGGGGATAAGGTGCCAGTAGTGACCATGGTTCTAACATGACCCGTCTTTCCTGTTCATGGGCAATGAGCTACCTTCTTTTCTACCCTACAGGAAAGACATCTTTGTTTGAGAGGATAAGGGGTGGTGTAACTTTACAGAGTTTTATTGGGTGATAGAGTATCTTATGGATGGGTTCAGTTTATAGGGTTATGAGTAGCATTTTAGTGTAGATTGGAAATTGAAGGATGGGAACAGGACTTGTATGAATATGTATTCAATTGGGTAGCAGATTTGGTGAATTTAACTATGATACTGGTATATATCTTCAAATTATCTGTATCTGACATAAGATGTTTATCAATACACTTTCATTAGATTGATAGCTATCAGTGTATATGCAAGTTAGTCAAGTATTTGCTCCCTGTTAGTGTTTAAGAGTTAAGATTTCTGAGTCTTGTGCTGGTTTGCTGCCTGGCATTCACTGACTTCCATGATCTGGCCTCTACCAGTCTCTGTAGACTTGTCTCCATATTTTGCTTTGTGAAACATTTAATTTCTTTTGCTAACTCCCCTAGTTTTGCTTTCTTGGAATGTACCAATTCCCTCCAGACAGTTAGGCAGATCTCATCCATTTTTTAAAAACCTAGAGTTAATCTTAATTTCCTGATTCTTTTAGCCTGAAGTGATCCACTGAACCCCTAAGCACATACTGTCCTATTAATGTTTTAGTAATTGGGTGACTTACTGCTTATGGTTATGTTTTCTGTCCTGAACTATTAAACTCCATTTTGTTTAGCTTTTCGTGAACTTATGATGTCTGTATAACTATTTATCAAACTCTTGTCTACTTGTCCCCATCCACCACATGCCTAGTATAAAATATTAATAGATATATTTGATTTGGTGTATGTATACTAATGAGTGTGTTAAATTTGGCTTTTTTTTTCTTAAGTAGATTTTATATTTTTTAGAGCATTTAGGTTCATAGTAAAATTGAGCCAAAAGTACAGTTCCTGCATACCACCTGTCTCCCCACCACACACACACACACACACACACACACACACTCTCTCTCTCTCTCTCTCTCTCTCTCTCTCTCCCCCTCCCTCTCTCCCCCTCCCTCCCTATTAACATCTAGCAGCAGAGTGGTATATGAACCTGCGTGAACACATCAGTGTCACTCAAAGTCCATAGTTTATGTTAGTGTTTTCTCTTGGTGTTGTACATTGTATGGTTCTGACAAATGTGTATGATGTATCATACAGAATAGTTTCACTGTCCTAAAAATTCTCTCTGTTCAGCCTGTTCACCCCTTCCTCCTACCACCTGACAACCACTGATCTTTTTGCTGTCTCCATAGTTTAGCCTTTTCTAGAATGTCTTTTGGTTGGAATCATAGAGTATATATTCAGTTTGATTTCTTTCACTTAGTAACGTGCATGTAAGTTTCCTCCATGTCTTTTCATAACTCATTGAGAGCTTGATAGCTCATTTCTTTTTATCATTGAATAATATTCCATTTTCTGGGTGTACCACGGTTTATTTACCTATTCACTTTCTTGTTTGCTTCCAGGTTGTGATAGTCATGAATAAAACTGCTGTAAATACCTGCCAGTTTTTGTGTTGATAAAAAGTTTTGAGTTCATTTGGGTAAATACCAAGGAGCATGACTGCTGGATCGTATGGTAGGAGTATGTTTAGTTTTGTACGAAACTTCCACTGTTTTCCAGAGTGTACTATTTGAATTCCCAGGAGCTGTAAATGAGAGTTCCTGTTGCTCCACATCCTCCTTGGCATTTGGTATTGTCATTTTTGGGCTGTGGCTATTCTAATAGGTGTGTGGTTGTATCTTGGTGTTTTAATCTGCAGCTCCCTAATGACATGATGTTGAACATCTTTTGATATTCTTATTTATGGAGTTTGAGGTTTAAAAGTCAAAATAGCTCTGTGTATACCACTTGACCATATTGCTTATATTACTAGATATGTCCTTCTCTTTAACTGTTGTTTGTTCATGCAATTTAACATAACAGGAAGGACCCTGGTTTTGGACATAGATGGTTTAGGGGTTAATCCCATTTTTTTTCTTCCTCAATTTAACTGTGTTAGCTTGACGAAATTACTTAACATTTCTGTTCCAGTTTCTCTATTTGCAATATTGGGATGATAAGTGCACTAATTGTGAAGATTAAGTGTTAATACGTGTAAAGTGCATAGAACAGTGTTTACTGTTTGAATAGTGTGTTTACTGTTCAAAAAAACAGTTCCTGTTGTAAATCTTGGCAAATATCCTTTTCTTATTACTTGATTAAGTCTTTTTGATAGTCTCTGTTAAATCTTTTGAACTTAATCCTGTATTTGATCTTCTTAGGACTTTCTCTGATTTACCACATTTTATCCTACAGAATTCATCTAGTTTTGTTGTTAATTTGTTTATCATTTTCTAATTTATTTAATTATTGGTGGTGGTGGTTTCTTTTGCTTCCTGAAATAGCGCCCCTCTTTCCCTAAATGTAATACATTTTATATTGTGTGGGTTTTTTAATAAGCTTTTTTGAAGACATGTAGACGGACATGGCATGGGCTTTATGTTTTAGGTGGTCCTAAATTTTTAGCTCACTTGCTACTCACCACTACCTAAACTTTCTGAACATCAGCTTCCTTGTTTGTAAGTTAAAATTAATATTTAATAGCATAGTTGCAAAGATGAAGCAGGCAAACATATTTAAAGTGCCTAACACTGCTTGGCATGTGTATAGTGGGTCAATATGTATGCTGATTCTCTTAAGCCTCATGGGTACTTAGTGTTGTTATACTCTTCACTGTTACTTTAAAAAAATGTTCATTGACTTAGTGTTTATTTACAGAGGATAGATATCATTCAAATGTAGATGGAAATATAAATGATGTTAACAAATACTATCCATGTTTGGATAAACAGTTTTCAGTGTATTGGTGTGAGTAATGTCAGAATGAAGTTAAAACTGTTGTATTGCTAGTTCTGTGTATATATGTATGTTCATGTAGTATGTGTACATAAGTAAATGAAGATATATGTATGTAGGTATTAATCAACAGATATTCTGGTATATGTGTAAGAGGAAGTCATGTCTCTTCACTTTCTAAAGTGGGTTCCAGATTTCTGTCACAGTGAAAAAGAGGAAATTTGAGAGCTGCTCGGCTTTTAGACCAATACTCCAGTTTCACATTTCTTTATAAATATCTCCCTTTTTCTTTTTCTTATATAGAGATTTACTTTGATTTGACTCGAGAGGTTTGTACATGGTCACAGTGAGAAAAAGATAGTTGTACTCCAGTTGCAGTGAAGTTCAGATTGGATAAATAATGATGAATTGATTGATTACTAATTGTCTGCTACAACAGCTTCTTGTTCAGACTTAAAGCTCAGAGCTGCCTGCTTGGAATATAGTCTTGGAATATAGAAAACTAGTTAGGTTAGCCTGCTTAGTCCTCCAGAAATAAATTTTATGGATAAAACTCATACTTACCATTTTATTAGAGTTGGAAAATATTTTTCTTATTACATCTGAAATAGGCATATATTAATTTGGATAAAATGCAAAATCTTCCTGTAGATCCCAGTTTTTGAACCTGTAAGTGATTCAAATCACTTCCTATTCTCTGATTAACCGTTGTACATGCAGTCTTGCTGGTCTCAACTATTGTTCTATGAAATATAATAAACATGGTATAGAGTTGGGATTTCAACAACCCTGAAAGATAGTTGTCTTCTCCTGATATATCTGAGTTGTTTGTAAAAACTTAATTTAGCAAATCTCTTTATGGACTATGAGTACGTACTTTGGCTATGTTGCAGTTAACTTGAGTTCAGTAGTGCTGCATGATGACTTATGTTGAAGATTTGCTGTTTTATTAACAGAACACTTTTATGTAATTATTTGAGTGAATTTATATTAATATTAAAAAAATTCCTTGTCCTGGGTTTAAGATCCTTTATATTTATTCAGATTTCTGCATATACCTCCCAGGTTTTCCAGACTGTTGTAGGCTCAAAGATGGTTCTGCATAGTAGAGAATTTATTCTAGTCTTTATTTTAGTAGTTTTAGACATTAATGAGAAGCAGTATAAGAGATCAGACTCTGGGGCCAGTTTGGGCTAAAGTCTTGGTTCTATTTGATCTTGAAGTTCATCGATAAAATGAGGATAATAATAGTGTCTACCTCATAAGGTGATTGTGAGAATTAAAATGAGTTAATATATGCCAAGCATGTAGAATAGTGCTGGTACATAGTGTGTGCTTTATACATCTCTATCTTTTATTATTTTTTTATTCTTCTGGTAGCAATGGCTATTTGAAAGGTTGCTGAGTATAGTAGATGTTTTTGCAACAGATATTCTATTAAACTTGCAGCATTTTCTTCCAGTTTCCATGCATGTGGAAATGTGTGTGAAATTTAATAGACATAATTATAAGAACGGTAATTTTTGTATTATAGGAGAGATACAAACTATGTACGTTAATTGATTTTAGACTTGAAATTGTTAAAAGAGCAAGGTGATGTAAAGGGCTGGTTGATTGGTGTTCATTCAACATTTACTGATCATATGCTAGGCATGGGGGCACAAAATAATTAAGCCAACATTTTGGCCATTGCATGCTTGGTGTTTTTGGGTAAACCATTTAAGCATATGTTATACATAAGTATAGTAATATAGGGAGGCAGAATGCTGTGTGCATACAAAGAAGGCTTCTTAAGAAGGTTCTCAAGGGAGGTTGCTTGTCTTATCAATTTTGAAAGATGGTATAGTAAGAGGCAATGTTATAGGGATCATCATCTTAAGCCAAGCTACTGGCTTATGCAGGTCTTTAAAAACATGGTGAATTCAAGGAACAGAGAGAAGTTTTTTGGGGGAGAGGGATTGGGGTTTAGGGTGTGTATGAGCATGGTTAGAGTTGAAGCTGAGAGCTAGGCAAAGATACGATCATAATATGTTTTGGTAAGAAGTTTGGACTTGATGTCACTGGTAGGGAGCCAGTGTAGTTTGTGACATGATCAAATGTGGTTTAGAAAAGGTTCTAAGCTAATGTCCAGATATGAGAAATGATAAGCCCCTCATGTAAGTTAGAGAGGGAGGAACAAGATAATTTAAATGTGGGGATAAGAGAGATTGAGGTGAAAATTACTCATAGCTTAGGTTCCTACATAGGCAACTGGGTGAATGGTGTTTATTAATTATAATAAGCAATATAAAAAGTAATGTTTGTTGGAGAAGGCTGGGGAACAAGAGGGAGATAGTGATTTCACTTTTGTTAATTTTTAGGTTCTTGAAGGACATCATCTAAGTAGAGATGTCCAGAAGACATTTGAAAATTCAGGGTCGAAGCTTGAAGATTTGGGAATATAGATTTCAGAGGCATTGGTATTTATAGAAAAAGCTGAGTCTGGTGGTTATGGATATTGGCTGGAGAGCCAAACTGAGTTACAGTCTGTGATTCACCACATAGTAGCTGTGCCCCTAGGCATGATACTTAAAACTCTCTGTACACTTCTGGAGTACCTAACTCACTGAGTTATTGGAAAGATTAAGTAAACTGATAAGTGTAGATATTGCTTGACTTATCATAAACACTCAATAAATGTTACTCTTTGCTTTGGTGTTTTAAATTATATAGTTAATTTAGTAAGTGTTTGCCTGCCATTTGGGGATAGTAAGGTGAGTTTGAAATCCACCCTTCCTCCCAAATTTGGAAAGCTTTCTAGAAGCAGTGACATCTCAGCTTTTGAAAGAAAAGGAGTTAGCCAGGAAGAGGGAACAGTATGAGTAAGAGTAGAGGCCTAAAGCACGTAATATTTGTTACAAGCAATTTGCTGTTAGAGTGCAAAGCAGGAGGAAGGGAGTGAGTGGTAAGGTCGCCTGAAGATCTTGGACTTGGTCCTCCTGGGCTGTGTCTCCCATATTTTTAAATACAAGAACTCCCAGTTTAAGGTAAAAAAAATTTAGGGCCCTGTTAAAGGAGCTGTCAGTTAATTGAGAAAATAAATATTGCAGGATGCTACTGCTTTGAAGTAATGTCATATTAGGCTATTATCTATATAATTTGAAAAATACTACAACATACATACTTTGGGTTTTCCTCCCTGCTGGCTTAGCCTTGAGATTTTTATGAGGGAAACAAGTCAGTTAACCCTCTAACTTCAAAATTTTGTTATCATCTCCTTACTTATTCTTTTTGTCTTTGTGGGTTTGTTTAATGCTCTCTGTATTTCTTTACTGTCTCTCCCAAGTGGGAACTTGGGAGAGAGCAGAAGTAAATGTTAGTATATTCTTGTTTAACTGTAACTCTGTAGTTGTAACTACTTAAGTTATTGGATATTTGGTACTCTGTCATTAGCAGTATGTGCTATAACTACAAGTAGAACATAAGCAATAATGTATTTCTGTAATATAATGTGTAATAACAGTGGGGAGGTGGGTGAGAGGTACCTCTCTGATAATGTGCATTGTATTGCTCATGGCCTCATGCAAAGGATACCTTTGGCAAGATGATTCTTTTAATTACCATCTTTCAGATGGTATAGTATTCTGGCTCAGACTACTTCATCACCTGATAAGATAATGAATGTAGAAATTCTTTGTAAACTGTAGCACTTGAAATGTGACCTATACAAAAAAGTAAAGATAAACTCCTTGGGTATAGAAGAGGAGATAATAGAGGTACAAATAACAAAAAGAATAAAGTAACTGCTATATAAAGCAGTTTGTGTCAAGGACAGTGCTCCTACTAGGAAGTAATTGTAGTTTAGTTTATGTTAAATCAGGAATTATTTTAGAGGAAGTAGATATAATGCTTTTTCGAGAAAATGATAGGGATGTTAAAGTGGGGCAGATAGGAATGTTTTCTTTGAGATTTATTGTGGGCACCAGGATTTTAAATCTTCATAATTTGTTTCTGTACTTTTACTTTGATTTGTGAAGTATGAGAGAGAGAGATGTAGGACTGGGGAGATGGCACAGGGCAGTAATTCTCAGCCTTGGTTGCTCAGTAGAATCATCAGGGGAGCTTTTAAAAATATTCCCTGGTTGGGTCCCATTATTCTGACTTGAGTGGTCTGGAGTGGAGCCCAGGCATACTTAATTTTTTAAAGCATGCCAGGTGATTATAATATACAGCTAAGTTTAGAGGTTTAAACTTCACCTTGGACCTTCCATGAGTAAGTTTATTTGATATGCTTAAGTTAAATGAGAGACAGGTTTCATTGAATGGAACAACATTCTATTTAGCCTTAAAAAAAACTTTCTTTGGTAAGAAAAAACGTCCCAAGTTTGTCTGCTAATAAAACCTACCCCATCATATTTTAAGTTGTATTTAGGGAATGTATAATGAGATATGCTTGTAAGCCGCAAGGATGTATCAAGGGCCAAAATTCTGTTACTTTCTATTTTGTCCTTCTGCAATTCAGTTTTGATTGATTTTTTGGAACTAAGTGATCTGACACTTTTTCACCAAAATGCTACTGCAGCTAAGGACAGTGACCTCATACTAGGGGCAGGAAAAGAGGAGAAAACGGAGCTGTGGAAGGCAGAGATGCCTAGACTTATCTGTACCAGATCTACTAGTTTCATAATTAAATGTCTTTGTTTCATGTTGTAGTAAAAAAAAAAGCACTAACTGAGAATATTGTATTTTACATTATTAGCTTACTTTCAATATATTAGGAAGTTCTTCAAAACTATAGAAAATAATTCATTAATTCAAAAATAATTATTGTGTGTCAACCTTGGTGATACAGCAGTTACAGGTCTGTGCTTTCCTAGAGCTCATGGCTTAGTGGAGGGAGATGTCACACAGACACACTCTCTCTCTCTTTCTCTCTTCTCTCTCTCTAGTAGTAATGAATGCCATGAGAGATTGTAGCTGGTGTGAAATAGTGATGGGTCACTTTGTACTCTAAGGTGGTATGGAGGGTATTTCTTTTTCTTTTTCTTTTTAGGTCTCATCCAATCAACCTTTTTAAAATTAAGGTATTATTGATAATACAGTCTTATGAAGATTTCACATGAAAAAACAATGTGGTTACTACATTTACCCATATTATCAAGTCCCCACCCATACCCGAATACAGTCACTGTCCATGGGTGTAGTAAGATGCCACAGATCCACTGTTTGCCTTCTCGGTGCTACACGGTTTTCCCCGTGATCCTCCACACCATGTGTACTAAACAAAATACCTCTCAATCCCCTTCTCCCACCCTGCCCACCCACCCTCCCACACCCCTCTGCTTTGATAACCACTAGTTCCTTCTTGGAGTCTCCGAGTCTGCTGCTATTTTGTTCCTTCAGTTTTGTTTCGTTGTTACACTCCACAAATGAGGGAAATCATTTGGCACTTGTCTTTCTCTGCCTGGCTTATTTCACTGAGCATAATATCCTCCAGCTCCATCCATGTTGTTGCAAATGGTAGGCTTTGTTTCTTTTTATGGCTGAATAGTATTCCATAGTGTGTATGTACCACATCTTCTTTATCCATTCATCTACTGATGGACACTTAGGTTGCTTCCATATCTTGGCTATTGTAAAAAGTGCTGCAATAAACATGGGGATGCATATGACTTTTTGAATTTGAGAAGTTGTATTCTTTGGGTAAATTCCAAGGAGTGGGATTCCCGGGTCAAATGGTATTTCTATTTATAGTTTTTTGAGGAACCTCCATATTGCTTTCAACAATAGTTGAACTAGCTAACATTCCCACCAGCAGTGTAGGAGGGTTCCCCTTTCTCCGCATCCTTGCCAGCATTTGTTGTTCTTAGTCTTTTGGATGGTGGCCGTCTACTGGTGTGAGGTGATATCTCATTGTGGTTTTAATTTGCATTTCCCTGATGATTAGTGATGTGGAGCATCTTTTCATGTGTCTGCTGGCCATCTGAATTTCTTCTTTGGAGAACTGTCTCTTCATATCCTCTGCCCATTTTTTAATTGGGTTATTTGCTTTTTGGGTGTTGAAGCGTGTAAGTTCTTTATATATTTTGGATGTTAAACCCTTGTCGGATATATCACTTACAAATATATTCTCCCATACTGTAGGATGCCTTTTTGTTCTGTTGATGCTGTCCTTTGCTGTACGGAAACTTTTTAGTTTGATATAGTCCCATGAGTTCATTTTTGCTTTTGTTTCCCTTGCTCAAGAAGATGCGTTCAGGAAGAAGTGGCTCATGCTTATATTCAGGAGATTTTTGCCTTATGTTGTCTTCTAACAGTTTTATATTTATAGTTTCATGACTTACATTCAGGTCCTTGATCCATTTCGAGTTTACTTTTGTGTATGGGGTTAAACAATAATCCAGTTTCATTCTCTTGGATGTACTGTCCAGTTCTGCCAACACCAGCTGTTGAAGAGGCTGTCATTTTCCCATTGTATGTCCATGGCTCCTTTATCATATATTAATTAACCATATATGGTTGGGTTTATATCAGGGCTCTCTAGTCTGTTCCACTGGTCTATGGGTCTGTTCTTGTGCCAGTACCAAATTATCTTGATTACTGTGGCTTTGTAGTAGAGCTTGAAGTTGGGGAGCATAATTCCCCCCAGTTGTTTTCAGGGTATAGGTCTTTCACATCCTTGCTTAGGTTTATTCCTAGGTATTTTATTCTTTTTGATGCAATTGTGAATGGAATTGTTTTCTTGATTTCTGTTTCTGCTAGTTCATCATTAGTGTATAGGAAAGCAACAGATTTCTGTGTATTAATTTTGTATCCTGCAGCTTTGCTGAATTCAGATATTAGATCTAGTACTTTTGGAGTGGAATCTTTAGGGTTTTTTATGTACAATATCATATCTGCAAATAGTGACAATTTGACTTCTTCTTTACCAATCTGGATGCCTTGTATTTCTTTGTTTTGTCTGATTGCCATGGCTGGGACCTCCAGTACTATGTTGAATAACAGTGGAGAGAGTGGGCATTCCCTGTCTTGTTCCCGATCTTAGATGAAAAGCTTTCAGCTTCTCGCCATTAAGTATGATGTTAGCTGTGGTTTTGTCATATATGGCCTTTATGATGTTGAGGTACTTGCCGTCTATACCCATTTTGTTGAGAGTTTTAATCATGAATGGATGCTGAATTTTGTCAAATGCTTTTTCAGCATCTATGGAGATGATCATGTGGTTTTTGTTCTTTTTGTTGATGTGGTGCATGATGTTGATGGATTTTCGAATGTTGTACCATCCTTGCTTCCCTGGGATGAATCCCACTTGATCATGGTGTATGATCCTCTTGATGTATTTCTGAATTCGGTTTGCTAATATTTTGTTGAGTATTTTTGCATCTACGTTCATCAGGGATATTCGTCTGTAGTTTTCTTTTTTGGTGAGGTCTTTGCCTGGTTTTGGTATTTGACTGATGCTGGCTTCATAGAATGAGTTTGGAAGTATTCCCTCGTCTTCTATTTTTTGGAAACTTTAAGGAGAATGGGTGGTATTTCTTCTCTATATGTCTGGTGGAATTCAGAGGTGAATCCATCTGGTCCGGGGGGTTGTTCTTGGGTAGTTTTTGATTACCGATTCAATTTCATTGCTGCTGATTGGTCTGTTTAGTTTTTCTGTTTCTTGCTTGGTCAGTGTTGGAAGGTTGTATTTTTCTAAGAAGTTGTCCATTTCTTCTATGTTTTCCAGCTTGTTAGCATATAGATTCTCATAATATTCTCTTATGATTCTTTGTATTTCTGTGGGGTCCGTCGTTATTTTTCCTTTCTCATTTCTGATTGTGTTTATGTGTGTAGATTCTCTTTTTCTCTTAATGAGTCTGGCTAGGGGTTTATCTATTTGTTTATTTTTTCAAAGAACCAGCTCTTGGTTTTATTGATTTTTTCTATTGTTTTATTCTTCTCAATTTTATTTATTTCTTCTCTAATCTTTATTACGTCCCTCCTTCTGGTGACTTTGGGCCTCATTTGTTCTTCTTTTCCCAATTTCAGTAACTGTGTCTTTAGACTATTCATTTGGGAATGTTCTTCCTTCTTTAAATAGGCCTGGATTGCAATATACTTTCCTCTTAGAACTGCCTTTGCTGTGCCCCACAGAAGTTGTGGCTTTGTGTTGTTGTTGTCATTAGTCTCCATATATTCTTTGATTTCTGTTTTGATTTGGTTGTTAACCCATGGATTAATAAGGAGAATGTTGTTAAGTCACCATGTATTTGTGAGACTTTTTGTTTTCTTTCTAAAATTTATCTCTAGTTTTATACTTTTGTGATCTGAGAAGTTGGTTGGTAGAATTTCAATATTTTTGACTTTACTGAGGTTCTTTTTGTGGCCTAGTATGTGGTCTATTCTGGAAAATGTTCCATGTGCACTTGAGAAGAATGTGTATCCTGTTGCTTTGGGGTGTAGAGTTCTGTAGATGTCTGTTAGGTCCATCTTTTCTAGTGTGTTGTTACTTATTTTCTGTCTGGTTGATCTGTCCTTTGGTGTGAGTGGTGTGTTGAAGTCTCCTAAAATGAATGCATTACTTTCTGTTTCCTCCTTTAATTCTGTTAGTATGTGTTTCACATATGCCAGCGCTCCTGTGTTGGGTGCATATATATTTATAATGGTTATATCCTCTTCTTGGACTGACCCCTTTATCATTATGTAATGTCCTTCTTTATCTCTTGCTACTTTTTTCATTTTGAAGTCTATTTTGTCTTGATACAAGTACTGCAACACCTGCTTTTTTCTCTTTGTTGTTTGCATGAAATATCTTTTTCCATCCCGTCACCTTTAGTCTGTGTATATCCTTGGGTTTGAGTTGAGTCTCTTGTAGGCAGCATATAGATGGGTCTTGCTCTTTTATCCATTTTGTTATTCTGTGTCTTTTGATTGGTGCATTCAGTCCATTTACATTTAGGGTGATTATCGATAGATATGTACTTATTGCCATTGGTGGCTTTTGATTTGTGGTTACCAGAGGTTCAAGAGTTGCTTCTTTACTATCTGACAATCAAACTTAACTTTCTTGTTAAGTTATTGTAAACACAGTGTTTCTTTATTTCTCTCCCTTCTTATTCTTCCTCCTCCATTCTTTATATACTAGGTGTTTTATTCTTTGCCTTTAGTTAGTATTTGGATGGTCTGCTTTCTTTGCTATGATTTTATTTTTTCTGGTGACAGCTTTTTAGCCTTAGGAGTGCTTCCATCTAGAGCAGTCCCTTTAAGATATCCTGTAGAGGTGGTTTATGAGAGGCAAACTCTCTCCACTTTTGCTTGTCTGGAAATTGTTTTATCCCTCTGTCATATTGAAATGGTATTGTGCTGGATACAATATTCTTGGTTCGAGGCCCTTCTGTTTCATTATGTTAAATATATCATGCCATTCTCTTCTGGCCTGCAAGGTTTCTGTTGAGAAGTCTGAGGGGTTTTCCTTTGTAGGTGATCTTTTTTCTCTGTCTAGCTGCCTTTAATACTCTGTCCTTATCTTTGGTCTTTGCCATTTTAATTATTATGTTTCTTGGTGTTGTCTTCCTTGGGTCCCTTGTGTTGGGAGGTCTGTGGGCTTCCGTGGACTGTGAGACTATTTCCTACCCCTGCATGGGGAAGTTTTCAGCAATTATTTCTTCAAAGACACTTTCTATCCCTTTTTCTCTCTCTTCTTTCTCTGGTACTCCTATAATGCGAATATTGTTCCGTTTGGATTGGTCACATAGTTCTCTTAATATTCTTTCATTCCTAGAGATCCTTTTTTCTCTCTCTTTCTCAGCTTCTCTGTATTCCTGTTCTCTGATTTCTATTCCATTAACAGTCTCTTGCATCTCGTCTAGTCTACTGCTAAGCCCGTCGATCGCTAGTCTCATTTCTGCATTGTCTTTCCTCACTTCCCTCACTTCCTCCCTCAGCTCTTGCATATTTCTCTGTAGATCCATCAGTATGGTTATGACTTTTATTCTGAATTCTTTTTCAGGAAGATTGTGCATTTACATCCCTTCAGACTGCCTCTCTGGTGTCTGGGTCTGGATTAGCTTTGTACCATATTCCTCTGTCTTTTCATGGCAATAGAAGCGGTCTCTGGTAGGTGCCACGTATGTCAGCTGGGCCCTTTAAGACTTAAAAAAAAAAGGAGAGAAAGAAAAGAAAGAAAGAAAAGAAAAGAGAAAAAGAAACACGAAAACAAACAAACAAAAAAAAACAAACAAAAAGACGTCCGCCGGGAGTAGATTCTGTGAGGATGCTGTAGGTGGTGCTGTTGCTCCACTATTCCACACCCGCTGCTGCGCTGCTCCACAGTGCCCTTTGTAGCTGGCGGGAATGAATGGGAGGCTGTTGATCTCTGTGGGAAGTCTCAGTAGGGCTACTTTTTCCCAGTCGCCAGCCAAGGGGTCCGAAATTCCCCAGGACTCCCAGCCTGCTTGGCGGAGTGTGCTGGAACGATCCTGGTACTCCCTTAGGACCCAGTGCGTTTTCAGGCTCACATCCTGCACCCTCTGTCTCTCCAATCTCCGATACACCGCGCGATGTGTGTCAATGCTCCTGGCGCAGATCACCAGGGCTGGTTATTTCGCGGACCTGTACTTCCACTCCCTCCCGGCTCTGAATACTGTCCTATCGCCGGTGCGCTGGGGTGGGGGAGTGCTCAGATCCCACTGGGTCGCGGCTCCGTATCTTACCCGCCTCGTGGGGTGCAGAGTCTTCTCAGGTGTAGATGCAGGCTGAGTGCTGTCCTGTATCTTCTGGTCTCTCTTTTAGGAATCGTTGTATTTGTTGTATTTTCATAAATATATATGGTTTTGGGAGATTTCCCCCGCCATCTTCCCGGAACTCTCTTTTAATATTCTTTCATTCCTAGAGATCCTTTAAACTCTCTCTGCCTCATCTTCCCTGTATTCCTGTTCTCTGATTTCTATTCCATTAAGAGTCTCTTGTGCCTCATCTAGTCTGCTCTGACATCCTACCATTGTTTCTTTCATATCTGTTATCCCCCTCCGGAATTCATCCCTTAGCTCTTGCATATTTCTCTGCAGCTCCATCAGCACGGTTATGACTGTTCTTTTGAATTCTTTTTCAGGAAGAATGGTTACATCAGTTTCACCAGGCCCTCTCTCTGGTGTTTGAGTGATTTTAGCCTGGACCCGGTTTTTCTGCCTCTTCATGGTGATAGAAGTGATCTCCGGCAAGTGGTGCTTTTGTCAGCTGGGAGAACAAAGTCCTTTCCTGCTTGCTGGTCATTGTACCCTTCTCTGCTGCCTGTGCTGGTGAACTGCACACAGCAAGCCGTCTCTCAGTTAATCTCCTGAACTTCCGTGGGCGGGGCCCTCCCTCGGGATAGCCTGGGGCATTGCCGGGGGTCACGGGCATGTGGCGTATGTTCTCCTGCAAGAATGGCTCCCCTTCGTTCCTTCCAGACTTTGCCCTGGTTTCCTCTGCCTGTGCTGGGTAGCTGTGCAAGGGGTCAGTCTCTGGGTCTGGCCCAGTTAGCTGTGCTCTGGGAGAAGACTGTGTGGTTTCTCTGGGCAGGGCTGCTCACTGGCTGGTCAACAGCAATGACAGGTTAGCCAGTTTGCTTGCAGTGCCTGCGGGGGGGCATGAATGGCAGGCTGCTTATTGCTGTGAGGGCCTTTGGAGCTGTATTGCCCCCCAGGGGGTTTGTGTTCCTGAATTTCCTTAAAAATCCCAGCCTCCTGGGCTGAGTGTTAAGACGATTTTGTGTACCTGTTAAACCCTTGTACCTTTAATACTTTTAAAGTGCCCGCTTTTCTTTTGTCCCTGGGTAGCTGGCTTTGGGGACCTATTCGCCGTCTCCGTCTTGGATTTTACTTTTCCGTTTCTCTAATATCCAGTGTACTATGCGATGTGTGTCTGTGCTCCCTGTGCACCTTACTAGGGCTGGTTAATTAGCAGTCCTGCGCTTCCAACTCCCTCCCCACTCTGATTCTTTTCCTTCCACTGGTGAGCTGGGGTGGGGGGAGTGCTCAGGTCCCACCATGTCACGGCTTTGTATCTGACCTTTTGTGAGATGGTGAGTTTTCGCAGATGTATATGTAGCCTGGCTGTTGTACTCTTATCTTCTGGTGTCTCTTTTAGTAATAGTTGTATTTGCTGTATTTTCCAAAATATATATGGTTTTGGGAGGAGATTTCCGCTGCCCTACTCATGCCCCGATCTTGAGACAATCCCCAAGGTCAGATTCTTTACTATCAGTCTTCCTTAACTCACTTATTTTGCTATTATCAACACAGTATGCAGATTCTCCCTCCCTCCTTTTCTTCTTCCTCCTCTCTTTATATAGTAGATGTCATATTCTGTACTCTTTGTGTATCCCTTGACTAACTTTATGGTAGCTGATTTAATTTACATTTGGTTAGTATTTAATTGGTCTATTTCCTTTCCTGTGTTTTTGTTTTCTCTGGTGACAGCTATTTAGCCTTAAGGCACTTCCATCTATAGCAGCCCCTTTAAAATACACTGTGGAGATGATTTGTGGGAGGTAAATTCCCTCAACGTTTGCTTATCTGGGAAGTATTTAATCCCTCATTCAAATTTAAATGACAGTATTGCTGGGTAGATCATTCTTGTTTTGAGGCCCTTCTGTTTCATTGCATTGAATATTTCATGCCACTCCCTTCTGGCCTGTAAGGTTTCTGCTGAGAAGTCTGATGATAGCCTGATGGGTTTTCCTTTGTATGTGATCTTTTTTCTTTCTCTTGCTGCTTTTATGTTCTGTCCTTTTCCCTATCTTTGCCATTTTATTTATTGTCTTGGTATTGTCTTCCTTGGGTCCCTTTGTTGGGGGGTTTGTGGACTTCTATGGCCTGAGAGAATGTTTCCTTCTCCAGACTGAGCAAGTTTTCAGCAATTATTTCTTCAAAGACAGTTTCGTTCCCTTTGTCTCTTTCTTCTTCTTTTGGTACCCGTATAATACAAATATTTTTCCTTTTGGATTTGTCACACAGTTCTCTTAACATTCTTTCATTCCTAAAGATCCTTTTTTCTCTCTCTGTCTCAGCTTCTTTGTATTCCTTTTCTCTAATTTCTATTCCATTTCCCATCTGTTTTACCTCATCTAATCTGCTTTTAAGGTCCTCCATTGTTTGTTTCATTTCTGTTGCTGTATTTTTTTAAGGTGTCTGTCTCCCTCCTGAATTTGTCCCTTAGCTCTTGAATATTTTTCTCTAGCTCCATTAGCATGCTTATGACTTATTTTGAATTCTCTTTCAGGAATATTGGTGATTTCAGTTTCACTGAGCCCTCTTTCTGATGTTTGAGGGATTTTGGATTGAAGAAGGTTCTTCTGCCTTTTCGTAGTCCTAGAGTGATGGGAGTGGTTGTAGGCGAGCTGCTGGGAGGACAAAGTCCCTTCCTCCTTCCTGGTCGCAGTGCCTGTCTCTGCTGTCTGTGCCTATTAACTGCACCCAGGGTCTGGCCTCTGGGTTAATTCCCTAAGCTGTTGTGGGACGGGTGGCCCTCGGGATGGCCTGGGCGATGACATGGGTCGCAGGCGAGTGGTGAGGGTTTTTGCTGGAGAACAAAGCCCTTTTGAGCTTCCCGGTTGCCATGCTTGTCTCCACAGTCTGTGCCGGTTAACTGTGTACAGGGAGCAGCTTCTGGGTTAATTCCCTAAACTCCCGTGGGTGGGGTGGCCCTCGGGATTGCCTAAGGGTATGGCAGGAGTCGCAGGCAAGCGGTGCGGGTGTTTGCAGGTAGGGCAAAGACCTTTCATGCTTCCCCGTCTCCGTGCCTGTCACTGCTGTCTGGGCCGGTTAGCTGCGTGCTGGGAGAGGCCTCTGGGTTAAGTTGTGTAGTTGCTGTAGGTGGGGCTGCCCTCCAGCTGATCTGCAACCATGGCTGGGACAGCGGGTTTGTGCTCAGGTGCTGGCAGGGAGGAAGGAGCATCAGGCTGCTTATAGTGGTGAGGGACCTCGGGGCTGTGTTGCCAGCCAGAGGGATGGAGCGCCTGAAGCTTCTGAAAGTTCCCAACCTGCTTGACTGAGTGTGCTAGGAAGATTTTGTCCACCTGTTCCTTCTCCTAAATCCTTGCCCCTTCTGACTGTTGAGAAGTCTTTCAAAGTGCCTTTTTTCTTTTGTCCCCGGGCAGCAGGTTTTGGGAACTTGTTCTCAGTCTTAGTTTCTCACTTTGGTTTTCAGCCTCTCTGATCTCCAGAGCACCAGGCAATGTGGGTCTGTGATCCCAGGGTAGATTTCTAGGGCTGAGTATTTAACAGTCCTGTGCTTCCATTCCCTCCCCGCTCTGATTCTCTTCCTTTTTCCGGTGAGCCGGAGTTGGGGGTAGTGGTTGGTCCTGCTAGGTTGCGGCTTTTTTCGTTACTCTTTTCTGTGAGATGCTCACTTCTCCCAGATGTAGACTGGCTGGTGTACTCTTAGTTCAGGTCAATATTTTAGGAATAGTCATGTTTGCTGTATTTTCAAAATATATGTGGTTTTGGGAGATTTCCGCCACACTTCTCATGCCACCATGTTTTTTCCTCCTATTTTAATTTTAAATACCATATTTGCTTATCATTCCCCCACATATACATACATTTTACTTTTACTCTATTGAGAATTGGTTGTGTATACATGACCCTTTACCCTTACTATTTGTTTATTTGTAAGAACAATTACATTCTCTTTTATAACAACAATATAGTTGTCAAGTTCTGAAAATTGCACATTGATACTTTAATCAAATCTTCAGAATATATTCCAATTTTTTCAGTTGTTCCGGTATTGTCCTTTAGAGAAATTTTTTTCCAGTCCAGGATTATATATTGTGTTTAGCTGTCATGTAAATATTTATTTTTAATGGACTATTGGTCTTTAAATCTTAAGTGTTGAATTTCTATTCTTTTAACAGCTAAACCAGGTGGACAGGTGAAATGTCAGTATATTTCTGCCGTGGATAAAGTTATATTTGTGGATGATTATGCAGTAGGGTGTAGGAAGGACCTTAATGGAATCTTGTTGTTAGACACTGCCCTGCAAACTCCAGTTTCAAAGCAGGATGATGTGGTTCAGCTTGAATTACCTGTTACAGAGGTAAGTTTAAATAAGTATCAATATGCATTTCTACTTAATGTAGTCTCAGATTTATTAAGTTTTAAATGAAATTAAGTTGTCCATTAATGTATGTATCCCTGTTAAAAACAGTTTAGTTATTGATCACAACTTTGTTTAAAACTTGTCTTTCCTCTGAATAATTAATTGACTCTTGCTGAAGTGGTATTTAAGTGTGGACTATACAGGTTAAATTACTGCAACCTGCAACAGAAACCCCAAAATACAATGTCATAAACAAGGTAGTTTTTTTCCATTAACAGTGTAGGGCTAGGTGTAATGGTGACTTTGCTTAGCTCAATACTTAAATTCTAAGACAGTTGTTCCAAGTCTCATATTTCCCAGAGAAAGGGAGGGCAAAAATTCAGGGGAGCTCACAGGTATGATGTCTCCCACCCCTCTTCTCCCTCTCTCCTTACTTTGTTTCTCTCTCTTCTTCCCTCCCCCTGCTTCCTTCCCTTCCCCTTATTCTGTCTCCCTGTGCTTCATTCCTTTTTCTCTTTTACAAACTCATTCTCATATACCCTTTTTATATTCATCCCATTGGCTAAAATTTAGTCACATGGCCACAGCAAGCTGAGAAGACTAGGAAAGAGGTGATTCTTTTTCTTTTTTTAATAATAAAAAAAAGAGGAATAAATATTGGTGGATAATCACTAGTCTTTGCTATTATGTATCATGTCTCTTAACAGTCCCAGTCTAAAATTTCAGCCATATATATTTTTCTGTAGTGTTACAGATTTGGTTACTTAATATGTAAGTCTATTCTAACTTAAATTCTTTTGTGTGTTGTTGATCATGTAATGTAATTTGATAGTACTTCTTTCAAAGTTATTGGATTTTAAATAATCTTAAGTAGAATATAAAAGATTATAATGCTATGTTCCCTAATAGAGTGAGATACTATTTCTGCCTTCATACCAAGTTTTTGATTATTCATTATTTTCCATTTGGTGGATTGGTATGATTAATTGATAAAACCAGTATATTTCCCATTTTTAGGACATGAAAGGTGTCAGTGTGTAAATTTTAAGTATGGTGTAAATGTTACTATCTCTTTAGAAAGCTTTTTTTAAAGATACTACTATATATATACCTAGATTTTACATTTAGTATCATATCAGTTTTATATATTATATATTAATGTTGAAAGTGTGTTATTGGAAGTTTTGAGTCTGAAAATAGCCATTTTTTTTGTCATCAGAATATCTGCATCTGTGGGCATGTTTAAAATCTTTAGATAGAATTAATTCTATTTGTATTGAACATTTTTTTCTTCTAATTTGAGGAATTTAGACCAGGTTTTATTTTAATAAAGTTGATATCTTTATATAGAATATGTGTTATATTCTACAGTGGAAGATAGTATCAAACTGTTCAGGTTTTAAAAAGAACTACAGAATTATAATAAAGTAATTTGAATATTTATATGAAATAGACCCTCAAGTCAATGTTTTTCTGACCACACTGACTGAAGTAGTAGGTATTTAGCTGGCTTCTACCACCTCCTCCACCTTGCTTGCTGGCCTAAACATCTGCTGATGGTTTTCTCTCTTTTTACCTAAATAATTACAGCTCTGCTGTTCACATAATATTTGTAGACCTTCCACCATCTCAGGTATCCTTTATTGCACCACATGCATTTGTCACTGTCTTGGATAAAGTAAGGGGTCCTAGGTTTGGTTGAATCTGTGTGGACATATTCTTTTCCATATATTGACCATATATTTCTAATTAAGGTAGTTCACATTGAATATGTGGGTAATAACGCAAAGGTCTTTTTTATATTATCTGCTGACTTGGTGAATTTCCCCTATTATAGTTTTGCATAGTGTGCATTTAAAGCTCATTGAAGGACTTTACATAATTGTCTTTAAAATTTTACCTCTTTCATTTTTGTTTATGGTTTCAGCTTGTCCATTTTTTTCCATTCTGCTTTGGTTTATAATAGCTTCAATGTATTGAAACTTTACTCTGTGGTACTACACTGAATGCATTGCTTTATCTCATTTAATTTTGTAACAGTCCTTCAAATACTTACTATTTGATTAAATGTTAAAAAAAAGTAAGAGTAGGTAAGCTTCAGTATAGTTACTGTCAGAATAATTACAAATGAAAATATTTGAATAAGCATCTGAATTTAGCATTTTTTGTTGTGTTTAATTTTCTGTGCTCATCTTTTTTACTTAGGCACAACAACTTTTATCAGCTTGTTTAGAAAAGGTAGATATTTCTAGTATGGAGGGTTATGATCTATTCATCACACAGCTCAAAGATGGTTTAAAAAATACATCTCATGAGACTGCAGCAAACCACAAAGTTGCTAAGGTAAGAAGTTAAAAACAATTTACCTTGCTTGGGGCTATAATAGAGCACCTTCATACTTTCACCTTTCTCTCTCTTTTCCCCTCCCCAAACCTCTTGGAAATACTCCAGTTCTTGATTTTTCTCTTTTAAAAGTCAGAATGTTTGCTTATAAGGCATCTCAAAGTTGAAACTATTTTTATTGAAGTTTAACTTCACTTTGTGGGAACTATTTGCCTTACTTCCTTCCAAAGGCATTTGTACTTGACGGCCTTGTATTGGTTGAGAGGCTGATGAAAGAGACTTTCTTGTCAGGCTATGAGCTTCGATGAGAAATGGAATATGTCTTTGGTAATGGGGCTGTTTTGGCCTTTCTTTGAAATAATTTTTCTTTTTCTGGTATCACTAGGATGTCTGTGGGATATGGAACTTTGAATTAAATTCTTAGATATATTTAATTGATTTCATATGTGTTTTTCTTTTAAGGTCTTTTCTAAGTTATAAGTGTAGCACATATAAAATTCCATACTGAAGGGTATAAGGTAGAAAGTAAAAGCCATTTTCCTAAAAATAACTTGTATATTTGTCAATATATTTTTCTTCAAATACAGTTGTAATTATACTAAAATACCATGATATACTGTCTTAGTCTGTTTGGTCTGCTATAGCAATACCAATTACTGGGTACCTTACCAACAACAGGAATTTATTACTTTCAGTTCTGGAGGCAGGGACGTCCAAGATTGAGGTGCCAGCATGGTTGCCTTCCAGTGAAGTTGCTTTTCCTGGTTCCTAGCTGGTGTACTCTGCTGTGTCCTCACATGGTGGAAAGGGAAAGAGATCTTTCTGGAGCCTCTTTCCCTTAAAAAGGACTAATCCCATTCATGAGGGCTCTGTCCTTATGACTCAAGTACCTCCCTCCTTACTAATACCACATCACCTTTGGAGGTTAGGATTTCAACAGGTTAATTCTGGGGGGACTCAAACATTCAGATTATAGCATATACCTTGTTTTTTTTTTCACTTAAGAATGTATCTTAAGTATCTTTTATCAGTCCTCATAGATCATCTGCATTCTTCCTAATACTTATATTGAATATTTTTCTGTAGATTTACTATGATTTTATTAACCTATATTCCATTAATGGGTCATTTTATTTGGTGATAGAGAACCATACTGTGCATTCTAACACAAAATTTAATGTAAGAAATTGACTTAACATGTGTTTGAGAACTGAAAGAGTGAAAAGGAAACCCTGAGGTAACAACACAGGTGGTAACTATAGGAAGCAGCTTTCACCTAGGTCTGGAGGTACAAGAGGTTAGGATTATCTGGACCTGCAACCTGAGAGAGGCCCTGTGGATCTGGGACTCAGGCTTCTGAGCAGGAGCTGCTACCCACCTTTTACCTCAGGATCATGGAGAGTGATGCTTGTGGTAGCGAGACTCAGAGCCTTGAAGAGAAGTGCTACCTGGCTGATGTTAGTACCTCTGAGGGAGCTCTGTGAGAATGGTTCTGGGTATGCTAAGAAAATAAAAACTGCTGAAGAGCGGAAGAATCAACTCCTGCCACCAGGTCCTTGGTGAAGCAGTGTTGACAACAGTAACAAGTAATAACGAGGAGAAGCCTTTCTCCTCTCATCATGCTTTCCAGTTTCCACCCGGTATTCCTTTTGTCAGAACCTCATAGCAGGAAACTTGTTGGCAAAGGGGAATTACAGTTTGTGGAGTCCCAGTCCTAAATGACAGAGAAGAAAAATAAGGGTAGGTTTGGAGCTGAGGGATAGTAGTTTAATAACTAGCACAGTCCACTATTTGGCTATTCAGCATCTCCATACACACTTTCATATGTATTTGAATTTTCACAGAACAAAATATTATGCTTTTACTTTTTATAAATGAAGATTTTCTATCTCCCCACCCCAGAAAGGAGAGACACAAAGTCCCAACAGGTATTTTATCCATACCTATGGCTTAAATTTATAGTGCTACCTAAAGACTAAATTAACCACAACTAAAAATTTTTACATAAAATAATAAGCCTATATGTCTGTCTATATATGGGTGTCTGTCTAAATCTACATCCATCCATCCATCTACAGTATATGTAATAAGAAGGGAAGAAAATATGCATAGCTGCTGCACCCCTCATTTCTATAATGGCCAAGGGGATTTATTTATATTTATTACCTCCTTCTACTACCTAGTCCATATTCCCTCTGTCCTCAGGCAGTACCTCTCTGGTCAGGTATCTTTACATGGTGGAGTAACCCCAGTCCTTACTTTCGCAGGATCTAATCCTCAGTGAAGCTGTGTTTAAGTTGTTGTGCTCATCCTTTCACTTTACTGTTGGACACGGAAGGACCTAGGGCACCCAGAGAATCTCCTGAACTTTAATTAACTCTCCTTACCCCTATTATTTAGCATCAATCCAGTTTCCCTTTGTCAGTTTTAATCATACCAACCAGTAGAATAACTTCCTTCTTTGCCTGATGATTCAGTGACAGGAGGAACCCCAAATTGTTGGGTAGCAGTCTCAACACATAATTCAGTGGAACCATTGTTGTACTCCTGGTAGAACATTCCTCCCTTGGGATGTAAGAGCTCTAGAGCTTAAAGCTTTAAAAAAAAATCTTTGAATGAGTTCTTAAGAATAGTGACCCTCCTGGGAGAAACTGTAATGTATTTTTTGTTGATTCAAAGCATATACATGATCCTGTAAGAAAGAACATCTCTTCCAGTTAGTATGGAACATGAGTCTTTGGTAGGGCACTACACTATTGTCAGGCCAGCTCCTTCTGGATGATACCACAGTAAGACCAGTCAGTTTCGTGGATAAGAGCCCACTGCTACATTAAACAAAAAATTTTTTTTGCTTTTAAGTGCTTTCTCAATCAGAAGCAGGGTTGTATGGAATACCATGATCATGCATAAGCCATTCTGTTAGTCCACAGGCAGTGGTATAATACTATGGCAGAAGCACTCTGGGTATAACAGATAAATGCATATTCAGAATACATACCAGTTACTGAATGAAGACAAATTGCTTCCCAATCCATGACTGAAAGAATTCAGTATAATCAACCTGCAGTCATATAGCTAGCTGTTCCCCTAAGAAAATGGTGTCAAATTGGTGGCTCAGCTTTGGTATATCTGCTTCTGGCAGATTAGGCAATCAGCAATAGCTGTAGTCTGGTTAGTCTTGGTCACAGAAAGTTCCTGTTGTTGGGCCTTTACATACTGTCCGTCTCTGTTGCCATGGCATTCTGCATACAGGCCCACTGAACCAATGCGGAGTGGCTATGGAGAGAGGGTGAGTGACACTCTTATGATGTATATAATTTGTTCATTTCCTCTGGAATGGATGCCTTTTGATGAGCATTCATGTATTTCACAAGCATTTTCATCCTCTGTGTTTGATAGGTCTTTCCATAGACCTTTACCTTGACTTCCTTGTTAACAGTCTTCCAATCCTAATCTTTTCAAATGCCTGACCATCCAGCCAAAATATTAGCTGCTGTCCATTAATCAGTGAGGTTCTTTACTACTGTCCAACTCTCAGTCCATACAAAGAGAATAGCTGAACATACTGGTTGCAGTTCTGCCCACTAAGATTTACTTTCACCACTGTCCTGACTGGGGCTGTGATGCTACAGCCGTCTTTTTGGGGTGGTACCACTGTAACATGCGGAACCATCTGTAAATGAGAACCAAGAGTTTCCTTCCTCAGTTATCTCATCATAAGGAGTCCCCTGTGAAGCCATTGATTTGGAATGAGTAGACAGTGTAAGAAGGGTATATATTGTACAAGTCTGAACTACTTGCTTATTCATCTTGTTGAAAACTTGCTTTTGGACTTTCTCAAGACTGATTTAATGAAGGATACTTGTTTCTCATACCCAGTATTATGGTTTAGTGTGTCAGATAATGCCTAGTTTGTGATGGACAGCTCTGATTACATAGACATTTATCTCATTGTTAAGTATTCATTTGTATTAGGGACTCCTAAGAAACCAGGAGATGTTTCTTAAAAGGAGGCCAGTAGTTACTTACAGGAGAGGGCATGGCTTTGCCCTAGCATTCTGCTGTGTGATTGTCCTCATTCATCTTTCCAGAGACTCCTTACAGCATGCTCACTTGCTGCACAACACTTCTAGTATTCTAGTATTCTCACAAGGTAAATGTGGCAGAGCATCTTGTGGTTCGGCCTGCACCTGCTGTAGAGCTTCTTGTTCTGCGCCTTATGTATTATTTGATAATTGAATTAGAGCAGCACACTCAAATATGCTGAATATTGGGTCCAAAATGCAATTAGGACCACCAAGCATTGTACCTATTTTTCAGTATTTGCTTTTACAAGTTACAGCGACCTGACGTTCACCTCGGTGGAAATATCCCAACATATTTTACTAAGGCATTCAAGTCCCTTGCTACTTCATTCTCATGTGGGCCAGTTGGTGTGACATTATTAGTATAGGAGACCGATGGGGTGATCTGTAGGATGTTAGGATGATCAGGATTTCTACAGACTAGACTATAATAAGGAGCATGAGATACAGCCCCAGGTAAGACTGTGAACGTTTATCGTTACTGCCAGATAGAAGCAGTCTACTTCTGGATGGCCCTTAAAAATCAGTGTAAAGAAAAAGGTATTTGACAGAATATGACTTCTCAAGGGATTTACTGATTTGTTTCAGTAAAGACACTTCATCAGAACAGCAGCTGCAAATGAAGTCACCACCTGATAGTTTACAGTCTGATGAGTCTTTCTTCAAGATCTTTTTATATTCTGCGTAGACCAAACAGGCAATGGAGATGAGATAGTTTGGTTACCCTGTATCTTTCAGGTCTCTTGCAGTGGCATTAATCTCAGAATTTTCCTCAGGAATATGGTATTGCTTTAGTTTAGCAGCCTTGTAGAGAATGAAAGTTCTAGGGGATTCCACTTGGCCTTTCTTACTTTCAGTAGTCCTCAGAGAGGACCAGAGAAACAATGTAGGAATATTTCTATATCTCTTCCAATTATGCATTTGGGAACTGGAGAAATAACTACAAAATAAGTCTGGGGACCTGCAGACCTCACAGACAGTTTTGGGCCAAAACTCTATTACTTTACTATCATAGGTTCCCTTTCACTAGTGGACCACAGTGATACTTTAGGTCAGTTCAATGTTACTGTCTTACAATGCATGAAGGATCACGGTATTTTCTGTTTCCCAGTGCACAGTGACAGTAGTGAATGACCACAGGTGCCTTTGGGGAAGGCGTGGAGTAAGATTTATGGGGTTTATTATAGTTGGACATTGTTGTAGGACCTTTTTCAAGGGAATTCAGCCTCCTTTTCAAACAGAAGTCTTTGGGTCTATGGACAGGTTAGATCTAGAAATGAAGTAAGAGGCTTTCATTCTCTCATCTCTCTCATTTTCTCTCTCTTTTTTAGCAATTCAAGTCATGTTTCTGGCTACAAGTTTTTCCAGTAATATAGATAATAATTTAGTAGGCTGTCTAGAACATATTAGACAGAGTGAAAACCATTCATAGGTGAGCAGGGACAGGATATAAAATGAAATTACTTTGCAGACTTATTTCTCTGGGAGAGTAATACTTATCTTTTCGCAGTCTAACTTTTAAAGTCATTATTTTAATTTTAAGTGCTTGTGGTTAACATTTATTGAATGCTTGCTCTTTTTTTTATAATTTATTTTGGATCATTAATCTACAATTACATGTGCAATATTATGATTATTAAACTACCCCCTTCATCAGGTCCCCCCCACCAACCCCATTATAGTCACTGTGAATGCTTGCTCTTTTAAACACTGTACCAATCCTTGCTTGAATTCTCATAAGAGCATTATGTGAATAGGTATTTGTTTTTCCCCATTTCACAGAAGGGGGAAGCTGTTAATTTGACCAGGGTCACATAGTTATGGTGAAGATAGGTTTGGAATCCAAGTCTGTGTGACTATAAGATCTATGCTTTTAGTTACTTTTGCTGGATTATGGTGACAACAAATGTATAAGGATCTGGTTAGCTGAAATAAATCCTTATATATCCCAGTAGCGGTAAATTGTATAACTGTGTTCTTATGATGGAGATACCTGAGTGCCCAGTTTGTGCTTACCACTGAATATGAAAAACAACAGATGATTGTAGGTATCCTTACTCCTTCAGCTTCCCCCTTCTGTGAAATGGGGAAAAACAAATACTTATTCACATAATGTTCTTACGAGAATTCAAGTTACATTTACATATGTAAGTAAATCTGTTAACTACTATCTGGTTCTAGAATGTCTTTTTTAGGATTATTAGTTGAAGTTTCACTTTTTATGTAATTGCAAATTCCTACTTTCAATAATGAATTAATGGACTGAACTGATGAGACTGATAAATAGTTCTTTAAGTGTATAAGTCAAGTTACCATTTTAGTTAAAAATGTTGAGTTTTTTTTCCCTTTGCTTACATTTCCATTTTCTTTCAGTGGGCCACAGTTACATTTCATCTTCCTCATCATGTGTTGAAGTCCATTGCCAGTGCCATTGTGAATGAACTCAAGAAAATAAATCAAAATGTTGCTGCCTTACCTGTGGCATCCTCAGTGATGGACAGATTGTCTTACCTCTTACCTAGTGCACGTCCAGAGCTTGGAGTGGGGCCAGGCCGTTCTGTGGACAGGTATAATGTTGTGTATGAAAGGATGTGACAGTGAGATTGAATCAGTTTTTATATTAACTAAGAATAACTGTAAAATCTGTGGTTAAGAACATTGCAAAATATTTTTGGAAACCATTTAGATTGTCAATTCTATTAAAATATTGAAATAATGTTAACTACTACTTGAATTACTGTTATTAAACAATTTCTTTTGATTCTTGGAAGGTATTTAAAGGGATCAGAAAACTATTTTGAAAATTCTAGATTTGTACTTGCTTAGTAAATACTTGCATCAACTTAAAAATATAATCATTCAGTATATAAGAGTTGTTTTGCTATGATGAAAGTTTGAGACCTTTTAGATAAATTATGGTAAATAAGAAACCATGCCAGAATCTAAGTATAAGAGCCGTATATATTTCCTACTTAAAAAAAATGGAAGTGTTAAAAAATGAGGGCAGTTTTGAATTAAGATTTTTATGCTGCCTGCCCTGGATTTAAAAACAGTATTACAAAAATTACATCTCAGCCAGCATTTTCTTTTCTTTTTTTTTTTAATATAATTTATTTTATTATCATTAATCTACAATTACATGTGCAATATTACGGTTATTAAACTACCCCTTCATCAGGTCCCCCCCACCAACCCCATTACAGTCACTGTCCATCAGCGTAGTGAGATTCAGCCAGCATTTTCTTAAAGAGATTCATTGACATCATCTTTGTATAAAAATAACCAATTAAGAAGCCACTAATACATTCATTTAACAATGTAAATGATTTGTTTTATGAAGTTACGTTTATCAGGTTCTTATTAAAAGTACTGAAGTTTAAAAATGCTATCCTGAAATACTAACCTTAGCAGTTTTGCTAAGTTCACATTTGTTTCTCCTGTAGTGTTATATATTTTCACATTTTCATTGGTTGTGAATTGTAATTTTGTGTGCTTTTTTCTGAATTACATTTATAAATAGTACATGCTGATGTTAGCAAAGGCACTACTGAATAAATTAACTTCTGTTATCTTAAGAATGGCTCTTATATTTGTTTTGCAGTATTCATTAGTTTATCTCTTGGTAAATTGAAAGTTATTATTCGGTGCCTTTTTTTTGATTAAGTGATTTGTTATTATATAAATAACTTTATTGGCCATGTTTATATTTCGAAGATTTTTTATATTCTGTAGTTATATTGCTATCTATCTTTTGGACAAAATATAGAGATTATAATTTTTAATCCCAGTAACTATTAGGTGATATATGCTATGTCTGTCATTAAAATACTCTTTGGAATATGTCTGGAGAGGGGTAAAAAAGAAAAATGTGTACTTAGAATGAATGGTTTTGTCTGAGAACTATGCCTATTTTGAGATTATAAAAGAGCCCTTCAGGGCTATTTTCTTTGCAAACAGTAGCAGAGTTTCTAAAGAAATCAGTGCAAGCTATGGTAAATGATTTATTTTAGGAAATACATTCATTGGTTAGGGTATTCAGTGTTTCTGGAGGTGTTAAAATGTCTCAAAATACTAATGTTGATGTAGTCTGTGGTGGTAGTTTCATTAAAAATGAATCTAGGAACTTTTTAAGGACTTGATGAACCTTCAGTCTCTTGGAGATTTGAATTAGGGTCTATTAGATGCTAATGCTGTTTTCTTTGGTAATGTAACTAAGTAGATAATAGTTTTCTGTCCTAAGATTGACATGGTTCCTGAAGACAGCCGTAGCCTGTAAATGATAAGGCTTTTCCAACCCAACAACTTTGCTTTTTTCAAACCAGAACATGACTAAGAGTTAAACCTAAGATCATAAATTACAGGAAATCATATACTATTTAGGGAAGAGTTTAAAAGAAAAGTATTTTTCTGGTCTCATCATCATGACTCCTTACCACCATCTCTTTTTTTCCCTTCCTGTTACCAGTTGCACTTTTGTGGTAGGTGGAATAAGCGTTTACTTACCAGTCTTTTCTTACTTGAAGCCATTTGGACTTTTTCTAGTTTTGGTATGATCTTTTAAAAAAATACTCTAGTAATTTCTGTTACAGGTTCACTCAGTGAGCTAATATATTTTAATATGAAAACATGTGAAAATTTCTTTTTTTGATAATTCACTTGAGTGTACAACTTCCCTGGAAAGTAGTTTTTTTGGAGAGGGACAAGAAGACTGCTTTCTACTTTGAAAAAAAAATTAAACTTGAAAATACTTTCTCAAAGTGGCTGAGATAAAACTGCTGTCCCTGTGGCTGTGGTTTTTTCCATTTATGCAAAATGTGGCACATATGGCTCTTGCCTCTACATTTCCAGATTTTCTGTTCTCTGTTCCATTATTACGCAACATTGGTTAATTTAATCTACTCCTGGAATTGTTTAATTTGTAGCCATCAACCAGGTTTCTTTTTCCTTACCCTGTTTGAAGGAAATTTCTAAAAGTGATCATTTTTAGTTTAAAATATAAATTTGAACTTGGTCATTAGACCATTACCAGTTTTTGTTAATCCAGTAAAATTTTTTCTTCATTATTAAATAGCAGTGTTACTATAATTTCGTGCCTAACTTTGATGACATGAAGTATGTTTACTTTTAGATCATTGATGTATAGTGAAGCTAACAGACGGGAAACATTTACCTCGTGGCCTCATGTAGGCTATAGATGGGCACAACCAGATCCCATGGCTCAAGCTGGATTTTATCATCAGGTAAAAAAAGACTCAAAAGTAAATATATATATTTCTTTTTTTTCTGATTTAACTAATTCTTTTATTGAAGAATAGTTGACATAAAATATTATATTAGTTTCAGGTATGCAACATAGTAATTTGACAATTATACACATTATGAAATGCTTACCATTTGCCACCATACAAAGTTATTACAATATTATTGATTATATCCCCTATGCTATACTTTTCATCCCTGTGACTTATTTATTTTTATTTATATTTATTTTTAAATTTTTGCTATTATTAATATACAGTTTCATGAGCAACATTATGCTTTCTAGACTCCCCCTATTATCAAGTCCCTACCACATACCCCATTGCAGTCACTGTTCGTCAGCATAGTCGGATGTTATAGAATCACTACTTGTCTTCTCTGTGTTATACTGCCTTCCCTGTATCCCACACCCCACCCCCACCCCCACTACATTATGGGTGCTAATTGTAATAGCCCTTTTTCCCCCTTATTTCTCCCTTCACACCTCTCTTCCCCAGTCCCTTTCCCTTTGGTAACTGTTAGTCCATTCTTGGGTTCTGTGAGTCTGCTGCTGTTTTGTTCCTTCATTTTTTTCTTTGTTTCTATACTCCACATGTGAGGGAAATCATTTGATACTTGTCTTTCTCTTCCTGGCTTATTTCACTGAGCATAATACCCTCTAGCTCCATCCATGTTGTTGCAAATAAATGGTAGGATTTGTTTTCTTCTTATGGCTGAATAATATTCCATTGTGCATATATTCCACGTCTTCTTTATCCATTCATCTACTGATGGACACTTAGGTTGCTTCCATTTCTTGGCTATTGTAAATAGTGCTGCAATAAACATAGGGGTGCATCTGTCTTTTTCAAAATGGGCTGCTGCATTTTTAGGGTAAATTCCTAGGAGTAAAAGTATATATATATATATTTTTCCAGAATGCCTTTGTAGCCTTCAGTAAAATCATCAACATTTTAATACTTTTTCAAAAACTTACTTTACGTAACCTGGCTGTGTGCTTTTATGTATGCACTTGTATAAATTCTGTTTTGTTCTTATACCATTGATCATAATACTGACTGGCTATTTCCTTTGTCATGTATTGTGTATGAAATGGAAAAAAAATTAAAAATAACTAACAACTGAGTTAATGTGTCATAATTTTTTCTCTCAGAAACTAGGTAATATTCCTAAGATTGGCTTTTTGAAGTGTTATCTTTGAATGTGTGTTTATTTTTGCTCTTTGACTACTGCATTTATAACACCGTAGTAAATACTTAGGGTAATGCAGTAAAAGAACATTGCAGTTACTCTGAAATTCTAATTTTAGTTGGGATATAAATTACCCCTATACTTATGTGTAACGAGAAGCAGCATTGCAGATAGTACAGTGCAACCAGAATACATATGTATTGAAGAACTAATTAATAAATTACATAGAAAGAGGAATAATTGGTCAAGGAAAATAGCCATAGTTTTATGTAGGAAAAGAGGAGGATATACAGTGTAAGGATTGGCATGACAAAAATACCAGACTAAGACATTACAGAAAGAGCTTCGCAGAGCTAAAAAGTAGAGGGAAGTTAAGAAAAATGAGTTCAGATAGTCATAGTACACTAATTAAAGGAGACTTTAACTAAGTAATATAAATGGGCTTACCAGTGTTCTATCACTGCTAAAGAATCTAAGAAATCTAATACTTACATGTCAGTTTACGTAAAGCATACTTATTTAATTTTAGAATTCAACTAAACTTTGAAATTCATTGATGTTACCATTACAAAGAATCTAAAGAGTGGTTATTCCTTAGTTATTTTGAAGTGTTCTGAGTATCTTAACTAGAATTAAATCAGGGAACCAGATATGTTTGAATGTTTTATTCAAAGTTTGTCAGATATCCAGTTACAGATAGACTAGTTTGGAGACTGGCCAATATTCAAATCACTGAAATTATTTTCCTAAATTAAAGATTGAATATGGACCATTTTTCCTAACAATTCATCTTTTTCTCCTTATTTGGTGTCATTCCCCAAATAGTCTCTGGAAAGTGATGCCGTGGTGTTTTTTTCTGTAGAATTACTACTGTTTATTATATTCCATCTCTGCAAAGAGATCAAATCATAAGTTTTCTAGAATCTTCTGCCCGTGTTAGGAGCTGGTTATTCTTGAATATATAATAAATTTATGTATGTAGATATAGTAAGTGTTAAGCAGACTAAGTGCTCAAAAATATTAATACTGGTTTTCAGAGGTATATTTCAGTCCAAGTTTCGATATATTTTGTATGCACAGCATTTTGTGTCATGTGTCTTAAAGAATATTACGTGAATTAGATTACTAGTTTGCTTTTCCTTTACTTGTCCTTTCTTGTGTGGTTTTATGGGATTCAGTTTTTAATAGTAAACCTGTTAGGCTATTTCTTTTCATATGCTTAATATATTTCAAATACTTTAGTAATATAATTAGAAGATGCTAGATTAGAAATTATGTTGTGCTTGCAAATTTGATTTAGTAATCATTTTCTAATGAAACACAATTTTTCAAATAAAGCAGCATATTTATAAACATGGGGATTCAGTTGTTGGAACCTAATTGTATAGACTTACCATCTTTTCTTCAATCTGGAATTTTACATAAAATTATGAACTTTCTTAGAAGAGTTTTTATTAGAAAGCTGTTTTTGAATATTAACCTTTTCTTGTCTTCATGAATTTGTAGCCTGCTTCATCTGGAGATGATAGAGCCATGTGTTTTACTTGTAGTGTATGTCTCGTTTGTTGGGAACCTACTGATGAACCTTGGTGAGTCAATGTTTCTGTGCATAATAGGCTAAGTAATCCTATAAATGTCCTTCTAAATTTTACCTTTCTGATGTAGCTACAGTAATATTTTTGCCTTTGTCCTAAGAGAATGAGATAGCACTGTCTGTGCTCTGTCACATCATTTGGCATACAGTATCTGTCAGGTTTGTCTTCCTAAGGTCTATAGGTGGAAGAAGTGCCGATGAACAGAATCAGGCTCTGAAAAAAAGCTGTGATGAAATAAATTAAAATAACTTGATTAACTTCCTCAGTTTAATCTTAGTCTATTGAAGGCAGGCTGGCAATTGGGAATCCACAGAAGAAGGCCTTTATTTATATTTATATTTGTATGATTATAATTTTTTAACATTTTTGAATTTTAGGGAGTCTAGAGATTTCTGTTGCAGAAAATTCAGAACTTAAACATTAGAGATCATGTACTGAAACCTTATTTTTACAAATAACTACTCTGAGGCCTTATTGATAGAAATAGTAATAATAATAGCAAATATTTATATACTACTGTTTACCAGGTGCTATCCTAAGCACTTTGAACATTTTTTGTCTCATTTAATTCTCTAACATTAGCCCTATGAAATAAGTATTATCTTCATTTTGTAGGAAGGAGCTGGAAATATTCTCCAGTTTAATCCTTACATTCATTCAATGAGATAGGAATTGTTATTCCATTTTAAGTAAAATAAAATTGTTGAAGGGCATATGGCTATTAAGTGATGGGGTCAGGGTTTGGTTTTAAGATACATCACTTATTTTCTACTAAAATTAATTTGGAGCCTCTGAATGTTAATCAGCTGATATGAATGGGGTGAACTTGTTAAAGCCTATTGGACATAAGGAGTCTAGGTTGTAGTGGGAAATACTGTATGAAAAATAGTTGGTACATCTGTCTGCAGACTGAGAGTTGAATATGACAAATTTACAATTTAGGTTAAGGCCCTGTTTGGAACTCAGTCTTGTCTCCTCAAAACCATCTTGACATATAAAAAAACCATTTTAATATGTATTTTTTTAGTTTTCCAGGCCAATCTTGAAAAACTTACTCAACCCATACCTGAAAAATCATACCATGATATTATAGAATATAAGTTTACTCATAATTATTTTCTATAGGAAATTGACACAGAAAGTTATAGTTGTAGTGTAAAGAAGAAATACATAAAGCCTAAGGAATAATAGATTTTATAAGTATGGTTTTCTTTTCTTTGTCATGGAAATATAAAAATGGCTTTGGAAAATAAGCTTTTTTTGGTAGCTGCATCCTGACATTTTCAGATGATACCTTATAATTACTGCTAGTGAAAGTTAAAAAAAAGAATAACCGGAAAGAACGTAAGTAACAAAATTAGATAATTTTTAAGTATTAAAGTTGATCCTGCTTTCAATATTTGAGAAAATTGTTAAAGTCTGTACAAGGCTTGATCTGAATTCCTAGTGTTTTATTTTTCCTAAACATTTAAGGGTTTTCTGGTAAATAAACTAATTTAACATTTCTTTTTGCTCAAAAAGTGTTTATTTAAAAGAATAATGCACAATCTATGACCATTATCTTTCTGAGTTTCTTTGAAATTTTATTTATAAGTTATTTGATTGGATCATGCAGTGAATGTTTACTGTGTTCTGTGTTCTTAATAGAGGTCATTTTTCCATATTTATACTCTGTAGATCTTTTTGCTTTCAGATCTTTATGATAAATTTTTTTGTGAAATGAATGTAATTTACTGAGTTTTTACTATATGTCATTTAGAGTTGTGGTCAGTGATACATATAGATACATTATAATTATATAAATAATTTTAAAACAGTTTTATTTTCTATCAAAGAGATATCTGATATATAAAAATAGTATATATTTAAGGAGTACAGCTTGATATTTTGATACATATACACATTGTGAAAATCAGCACAATCAAGGTAATTAACATATGTCACTTCTACATAACTTGCATTTTGTCTATGTATGTGGTAAGAAGATTTAAGATAAATCCTCTTTGCAAATTTGAAATACACAATACAGTATTAACTATTGTCACCATGCTGTACATATAATGGAGAATTTAAAGCTCAAACAAAGTAGTTATTCATTTAAACTTCAGGGAACCAGTGTGAAGAAATGTCAGCATGTTAATATAGCATAAATTATACTTTAGCATTTATTTCTCAGTTTCATCTGAGGCTGACTTTATTTGTAATCAGTCGAAGTGAATAACAACTGCTATTAAAGTGAGTGGTTGAGCGTATTTTAGAGTGGTCTTATAATACTGAATGGTTTGGTATTTGAATATTTTTAATAAAGAATAATTTGATTAATTTTAAAAAAGAAATGATCCTGGAGTTCTGTTTTAATGTATAAACTTAACAGCTTTATTGTTCAGTAAACTTTTCCTTCCTTAATCTGTGTAAAGGTCTGAACATGAGAGACATTCCCCAAACTGCCCGTTTGTGAAAGGTGAACACACACAGAATGTGCCATTGTCAGTCACTCTGGCAACAAGTCCTGCACAGTTTCCTTGTACGGATGGAACTGACAGAATATCTTGCTTTGGGTCAGGGAGCTGCCCTCATTTTTTAGCTGCTGCTACGAAACGAGGAAAGATCTGCATATGGGATGTTTCCAAACTTATGAAGGTATGTTTTGATTTTGAAGTAACGGATTAATAACAGACAAAAAATCAGTTGTAAACTTAGGCTTTTCATTTGTTTAGGTGCACTTAAAGTTTGAAATTAATGCATATGATCCAGCAATTGTGCAACAGCTTATTCTATCAGGAGAACCAAGCTCAGCAGTTGAATCAAGCAGACCAACTTTGGCATGGCTGGAAGACTCCTCCAGTTGCTCAGATATACCAAAATTGGAAGGAGATAGGTATGTGAATTTGTTTTAGTGATGTTTATAGAAGTTAAGTGTTTTTTTTGTCCTAAATGTTATATTCTTTTAATTCTTGTTAAAGAGGCGAGAAAAATTATTAGATCAGGAAAATAGAGAATAATTGGTTGCTTGGAAATCTGATGGAGCTGTGTGATTTTTGAAAAAATATTCAGAAATGCCATGATCTGTAAATTGTACTTTATTTTCCATCTCAATTTATGCCAATTGGAAATAACTGCTATATTGAAAAATAAAGTTTAAATAATGAGATGAAATCCTTGGATTACATATGTATTTTCACTTCCTACTAAATCTTTCATAGAGCACTTGAACCAGGTGATTTTTGTTTCCCCTTTTGTCATTAGCACCTTAAGTTACAGAAGTGCTAATGAATAGTGAAATAACCTGTGGCGAGGCAGGATGACCTCAATATTTAAAACAATTTATCATAGCAATGAGCTGAGGCATTATAATTAATTGCTATAGAAATATTTTGGTAAAATTGCTGTGTTGTATTTTCTTCCATTAAGCTAGTGTGACATATTCCTGATTTCTGTAGCTGTATTTGATCTGTGTGGGGGCAGGAGAGTCAATGTATGATCCCATTTCACCTATTAGCTCCCAAGAAAATGGCAGCTATGACTCTGAACTTGCTAGGATTATACAGCAACATTTGCAGTATTCTCAGGTAGAATGAAGCGTTTCATAAACTACTCACCTTGTCTTAAAGCAATAGCAGCTACCACTTTTTAAGATTCTGAAGGTAAGCTGTGTGAATTGGAGCCTGTTTAACTGTGATCAGATTTCTTGATATACTGAAGAGATCTGTCTCTTCACTTGCAAGGGCTTCTTATGTTACTGAAGTATGAGAGGTATTACACCGCAGTCAGTGATTTAACATTTTATTTTACAATTCCTTTGATGGTGTGCACTTTCATTAAGAACCAATGTAAAACTTTATAAATGGAAATTATTTCATTAATGGAACTAATGGAAGATTCAGAACATCTAAGTTGGAAAGATTACTTCTGTCCGCACTTGGTAATAGTATGTATAAATTATGGGTCGGTAAATGAATGTGGTCTGAGCTCTGGAACAGACTGAATTAAAGCTTCATGGTTATTCTCCATTATTATAAAACCCTGTGATACCTGGATTCGAAAGCAGCTGACACGTTGTTGTCTTTAGTTTTTTGACCACATTTGCCAATAGGACTGGAAAGTAAGTGTGCTTGATCTCTGTGATATTCTTAGAAGTTAATGGAAAATTAATACAGTTATGAAATTGGTGTGTCCTGGCATTCTGAACACTGATTTTTAAATAGAACTTTTGTCTTGGAGTTTTATAGTTTGGGGACTAAAAATTGAATCAAGATATACTTCAGAGTTTACACACATATGCGTGCCCACACACAACACATCCGTGGCCCTTGGTAAAATGTACATTTTAGGTTAGGAAGTATTTCTGATGGACAAATATGTGGGAAAGTGTACTTGAGTTGAGATATAAAATCTCAACTTCTTGGAAAGTTTTGATTAGCCTCTCCTGCTTTTAAGAAAGTTATAGTCTATGTAGGATAGAAGGATTGCTTTCTCCTAAGAAAGTGTGAAATGAATTATGCAGAAAGGTTACTTCAGTTTGGTGTGGTACTAGGGAGCTGAAGAAGTGGAACTTCATCCCTCACCTCAGTGCCTCCCTCTGCTCTTTGCCTCTCCTGAGGTAGCAGGATTCCTATTGGATTGATAGTGAATATAATGCACCAAACTACTTCTGACTTTGTAGCACAGATACAATATTGGTTTTAAAATATACTATGTGCGTTTGATTAGCTTGAAGAATAATATGTTAATTGAAGAAATCACAGCTTAGCGAGGAAGTTAGTGCACTTGTTTTGTTTTTGACCATTTCTAGTTAAGAGGCAATACTTATCTTTGTTCTGAGTTTATTCAAGGAAGAATATTTATTTGGGAACATGTTTAATTTTAATGAATTAATATTTTGTCTCATTTGTTTGTTGTATCTTTCAAATTAACAAAAATTTCTTTAATTTATCTTTGAAGTTTATAGTAATAGTATATCAGAACTAAAGTAAGTCTGTAATGTTGGTATGTTCAGTTTTCCAAAACACAGATAATCTTAAATCTTAACAAAACATTGAAAATAGTATTTTATTTTGCATGCCTATTACTTTACAAAAGATTTATATTGTGTAAAAGACTTCAGTAAATCAAGTGTCTATGATGTAAATAATGCATGCTTATTGTAGAAAAAATTGGAAAACAGAGAAATTACGTGAAGAAATGTAGAGTACCCACAATTATTACACCATCCTGTTATGTTAACATTTGTGTGTATTCTTTAATGTGTATTTGGATATAATTTTTCTTAACTTGTGACCAATTTAAAAAAAAAGTTTTATTGGGGTGTAATTACATACCATAAAATTCACCCTTTTAATATACAGTCAGTGATTGTACTCATGATTTTACCATGTAATAGTATGAGAATTTTTCTATCACAAAATAATATTTAAAAAAAGATTATTGTATTTTGAAGACTTTCAGCAAAACTTTTTATTTTAATTGAAGAATTTTTGATACACAATCTTATGTTGGTTTCAAATATACAACACAGTGGTTCAACAGTTTGCCCATATTAAATCCTTACCCCCACCAGTGGGTTACTGTCTGTCAACATAGGAAGATGTTACAGAATCATTGGCCACATTCTCCATGCTGTGCTCCTATTCCCAGGACCAGTTTATATTATGACTGAGAATTTTGTGCCCCTTTATCCCCATCAACCTCCCCACTCATCCACCCCAACCCTTCCCACATGGTAACACCAGTCACTTCTCAGTAATTTTTTTTGGGAGGGGGGGCCAATCGGGTGTTTATCTGACAGCTCTTTGTAACATTCGTTGTACTTTCATTTCAAGACACCTGAATTTCTTCTTTAAAATATACTACTACTTTATTTACCCTTTTATCTCAGTGTAGCTGAGTAATTTTGGCTATTTTTCTTGATGTAAAAGTAAAAGTCCTTCTGACTTGAAACCTATTGTGTCTTCTTGGTTTGGACTTCATTCTGGCTAATTCCAGATCACTGATGTTTCCTCTGGAATTAATTTTTCCAGGTATCTTTATTATTTTTCTGAAATCAGCCAATTAATGTTTAAGTAGCTTGAGACTAATTAGCTGCTGATCTTAAACTTTTTTGGACTTTTTTTGTTGTTTTAAATTATTGCCCAAAGTTGGTTTATGGACAGTTACTACCACTTGAAAAAACTGAAACACCGAAAATTTGTCAAAAATATCTAAGCAGGTTTTCCCCCCCCAATATTTCAAACATTTTTTTGACAGAGATTACTAACTTACATACCATTTAAAATAATGTTATAAGTGCCTAGGTATTTCAGATGTAAGTGCACTATATTGTTCCATAAAGGGAGAAATAAGTGATATTTACTTCCTTCAAAATGTGTCTTTTTAGTTTTGTAATCGAGCTTATCAGAATTTTACAATTGTTAAAAAGTGCTTATTGTTAGAGTACAGACGCAGCCTACTATTGTGCTAGAGTGATCTGTAATTATATCTTTTTTCTTGTCTGTTAACAATGGAGTATGAAGATAAAGATGGATGCACAGAGGAAAGCAGGGGGGTTTCTTGGTCATCTGAATGAAGAGCAAAAGAGGGACTATTGTCTTAACTCTTAACCGCTGAGTTCTAATAGTTTTCTGGCTTTTCAAGGAATTCTTAACAGCCCTTCCAAAACAAAACAAAAAAACCACAAAACAAAAATGAAATGCATGTGTGTGAGTACATGTGCACACACACATATTTACACACCTTTCCATTTGATTTTAGGCTTACTTTCCTGAATTTAGTAATAGAGTAGTTATTGAAATTTCACTACTGGAAGCTTGTGCTTGATTTTATTAGCTGCATCTCTCTTTTATCCTTTCGTTTACCCAAACTATACCCAGTCAGAACTTAACAGTCTTCAAATTTCTACACATTCTATTGTAGATTCTTGGAAGTTTTCACACCCTATTTCAGGCAGACATTTATTTGACGATTTAAGATGATCTATTATCAGCATTAATCAGTTATCTCAGACTACGTATATATCATTTAAGCCAATTTTTAATAGTTTGTATGATTTTTATGAGATGCAAAGCAATGACTGTTGGAACATTGTACTTTTCTCTTTGCTGTCTCACATTATATATACTTTTTTCAAAATTCAAGTTAATTTTTATGTTGTCTTTTAAGCGATGACTTACTGGAGGATTCGGACAGTGAAGAGCATTCCAGATCAGATTCTGTGACAGGTATGTAAAAAAGTTAGATAATATATTTTTAAAGCCTTGAATTTATGTAGTTCTAGGTAAAGCTAAATATCACTTTATTCTAAATTTCTTAGTTAATGCAAACTCTAAATTTTCACTAATATATTGGAGATCTTGAATTAGTATGTAGTGTTTCATACTTAAATTTTAAATGGTGTGTATTTGATCCAAACAAATTAAAGTGACACTTCTCAATTTTTGTCACAAATATCAGGGAATTGACATTAAGCTCTTTAGAATGTGTTCAGTTTATTTGCATCATTGCATAATGTATTCTGTTACTATATAAAAGTAACATTAAAGTGTTTTATCCCCAAAACAAAACAGCTAAATGGAGAATGAATTTTGAAGTATAAAATCGTAGACATTAAGGTATCAAGTAAATGCTTCTTTACTCATTGTCTTATGAGATATTAAGGCAAAAGAGTATGCTTCATATTTTAATGTTTATAGGCAAGGCTAACTGCATCTCAGAATAGTTTTACCATGTTAGAATTCAATCCAAACTCTGTTACTTTTATAGTCTGATGGCATTTCCTAATGTGTAGTTACATTTACATGTGTTAGAGTTTTGGGAACTGGCTAATATAAAAATACGTAAAGCATAGTACTTGGGAATTAGCCAGTATTTTTAAAAAGTGACTATTATTAAATTGTGGGGTTTCTCTAGTGTCAAATCTCATGAACTTAAATCTCTGTAGAAGAGACATGGTTTTGTATAGTACAGTTATCCAAATTACAGTTTCATATCAAAGTAGCAAGTGCCCTCTAAATTCTAATGTGTCATGAAATCTTTTTGTAAAGTCACCAAACAATACATGACTGGTTGTTTTTAGAGGTCATTCTTGGAAGTGAAAAAAGCAACAAAAAAATAGGAAAAAGTTCCCTGAATAATGTAATTAGCACTAGAAAAAAATGAATAAATTTCATTAAAAAAAATTTAGTCTGATGATGAGACTGCTTCACCCCCATTTTGTTATCCTTTTGCCCAAAGACAAAAGGACTATTTCATGTTTTTAATCTGATAAAGGGTAGATAATAAGCTGGTCATTGGTCAAATGGAGACAGCCTGATTAGAGCTTGAACTCTTCTACAAAACAGAAGAGTCTTGTTTCATCTTGTCAAGTCATTTAAACTCTTTGGGCCTCCATTTTTCATTTGTAAAGTGAAGTGTTTGAACTAAATGTTCCTTTTCCTGCTCTCAAATTTTTTGATTCTAACTCTAACCTTTCTTTTTGTGTGCTATAACTTTGCTCTTTTCTCTGAGTCTAAGGATCTCAGTAGGTATTTTTGTAATTATGTATCTTTAGTCTATTTCCTTATCCCTTTTTTACCTTTATGTTTTTCATCTGTGTTTGTTTGTTCTCTCACACATCCTTTAATACCATGGTCCTGCTTACTTTACTTCCCAGTATCTTTTGTTGACATTCTGTTATACCTCATTTAAGGTTGGGAGTATTGTCCTTAAGTAATATTACAAGTTAGCTATGGTAAGAGAAAAAAATCCTTCCAGTTCAAAATTTTTAACTGTGTCCTTTTAAGATTTGTAAGTAGTTCATTTACTTGTAGTAAAATTTGTGCAATAGTCCCCCCTTATCTGCGGTTTCACTTTCTGTAGTTTTGGTTGCCCCTTTTGACCACAGTCTGGAAGAAGATGATCTTCTTTCTAATATACTGTCACAAGGCCAAAAGTAGCCTAACACTATGTCACAATGCCTGTTGTTTCTTGTGAAGAGTGGGAACAATGTTTGGCAGAAGGTTGAAGAAAGGTTCAAATTGAAATTTGATAGTTTTAGAAAAGCATCCAGATAAGACCTGATTGCTGGCCTCGGGAAGTTTGGCTGGCAGAACTGTGGGTCATCCTGCCTAAGCAAGCAGAATAAAGAAGGGTTTTCCAAAATGATTATCTGAATAATATTATACTGCAGGGTGTTCATAGGTATGTTGTGTAAAAATTTATTTTATGATCCAGTGGGTTTGAGAAATTCTGAGATATACAGATAATCCTTGCTACGCTCTTTCATAGGCGTCATAGTGCTTTGTCAGGCTTCTGAAGAAGATTGGATAGCATACGTGGTTTCCCAGATGTTGATTAGATAGTTCAGAAGTGGCATAGTAATGGCCCTTGTGACATTTTCCTTTTTAATGAACAGTCTCACCTCACATGCCAGTTTACTTTGAATACTTCTTAAGTGTGTGAATATATGTAATTGATTGTTAATTTGTTTTATTTTAGTATATAGAGAGACTAAAATAGCTTTTCTTGCTTAATTGCCAATTATACTAAAAAATCATTTAAATAAGTTACAGTTTCAGTTTGGTCTAATAAATTGTTGAGCATCCTCAAGATTTATTATAGTGTACTATACATTCATAAAATCTCACTGTGAACTCTTAATTTCCATTAATTTTAATTTATACATTGGTAAATTAACTTTAATTTCAAATCTAAATTAGTAAAATAGAGTAAGTAGTGCCTACCAGTATAGAGAGACTGCATGTGAATATAGCTAAATGAATGGTTAAATAAATTTCATGTCTATATGTCTGTATCACATGCAACTTGTCTTCATTAGGACAATTAAAATGTTGAGTTTATAGTTAAATTTTTCTTCTGCTTAAACTAGAATTGGTTTTAGTGTTAGACAATAATAGTGACATGAAGTAAGAAGATTATACTCAAAAAATGGGAAATTCTGGGTAAATCAGTTAGCTTTTTAAAGATATCCTGAATGAAATAGTTAGCAAAACTGGTATAAACAGAACTTGGAATATGTCTTAAGTGTTTGATGGTCAATGAATCGCTTGCCCATTCCTTTACATGGGCAACTTTCAAACCTGCATGCACCACCTTGAATTATTTTACATTTATTTCCTTTACTCCTCTGTGTTCTTCTTACCTAAAATTGTAAAGCCAATTCCAATTTTATTTTTTATTTCCACAGTTACCTAGAGTGATCTTTATATTCTTGTTGCTGATAATGTTACTGTCTGATAACAGTTTGTGCTACTGAGGAAAAAAACTGATTGAAATTTTCAGTTCAGTATCAAGAGATTATACCTGGTTGAGGGGTTGACTGACATATATTGCAGGGTTTTGTGTAGACAGAGAGGGCATGTTTGGAGCATTGAGGCTGAGAAATGACTTTTGTGCTGTTAGTCAGGGGACAGCTTGAAGAGCACACATCGACAAAGGGTCTGTAGGAGTAATAAAATGTAGTTGACTTAAATAAAGTAAAAATCAACAGATAAAACAGAAGACACTTATATTCACTTTAAAATGATGAATTTTGGGAACTTTTTCTTTCTAGTTATTTTTTTCTAATCTGAGGTTGAAACTGAATTGCATACTGTGACAACTGATATAACCTGGTGAGGTGGGAGAGAGGAGATGATGCTCTGGCTCCTTTTAAGTGGCAGAAGAAGGGGAACTGAGATTACAATAATGTTTCATGGATATTCTGCAAAGTGCATAAATGACATGCATAAATGGTATTGAGAGTTTTTTTGGCTTAGATTTGAAGGGCAGAAATCCTATTATTTTGATAATGATGTCTTAATTCTTTAATCCATTTATTCTCCTAATTAAAGAAAAGGGGGGAGGGTTTGCTCACAAACTGTCAGGAGAATGTATTTTGAACTGAAAATGATTTTGGGTCTCTTGAATACCTTTATGGTTTTTCTGAGTAGGTTTATTTCAAATACGACTAAATTTCCTTCAAAATACTTTACATTGTTCCATTTTATAATTATATGGCATTGACTGTGCAAGTAAAAATGAAAACATTCTACTACAGATTTTGACTTAACATTCACAAGGCCATTTCTAATGAATATTGTTCCTTTTCATAGGGCATACATCACAGAAGGAAGCCATGGAAGTGAGCCTTGATATAACAGCACTCAGCATTCTCCAGCAGCCAGAAAAACTTCAGTGGGAGATTGTTGCAAATGTGCTTGAAGATACTGTTAAGGATCTAGAAGAACTTGGGGCAAATCCTTGCTTAAACTCTAAGAGTGAAAAGACAAAGGAAAAGCACCAGGAACAGCACAACATTCCCTTTCCATGTTTATTAGCTGGAGGTTTGTTAACTTACAAATCTCCTGCTACCTCACCCATTAGTAGTAATTCTCACAGGTCACTGGATGGTTTAAGCAGAACTCAGGGTGAAAGTGTATCAGAACAAGGGTCAACTGACAATGAATCCTGCACTAATTCAGAGCTAAATTCTCCTCTCGTAAGGAGGACTTTGCCTATTTTGCTTCTTTATAGCATCAAGGAATCTGATGAGAAAGCTGGAAAAATCTTTTCACAGATGAACAACATAATGAGTAAAAGTTTGCATGATGATGGTTTTACAGTTCCACAGATTATTGAGATGGAGCTGGATAGTCAGGAGCAGCTGTTGCTGCAGGATCCACCAGTGACATACATTCAGCAGTTTGCAGATGCAGCAGCCAGCCTTACCTCTCCAGATTCTGAGAAGTGGAGCTCTGTGTTTCCCAAGCCTGGGACTTTGGTTCAGTGCTTGAGGCTGCCAAAGTTTGCAGAGGAGGAGAATCTTTGTATAGACTCAATAACTCCTTGTGCTGATGGAATTCATTTGTTGGTGGGACTACGGAAGTGCCCTGTTGAATCCTTGAGTGCAATAAATCAAGTAGAGGCCTTGAATAATTTAAATAAATTAAACTCTGCACTATGTAATAGACGGAAAGGTGAGCTGGAATCAAATCTTGCTGTGGTGAATGGTGCAAATATTAGTGTAATCCAACATGAATCACCAGCAGATGTACAGACTCCTTTGATAATTCGGCCTGAGCAGAGGAATGTTAGTGGTGGATATTTAATACTTTATAAAATGAATTATGCCACTCGCATAGTGACTTTAGAAGAGGAGCCAATAAAAATCCAACATATCAAAGATGCCCAGGACACAATTACCTCGCTCATTTTGCTTCCACCAGACATACTGGATAACCGAGAGGATGACTGTGAGGAACCTGTTGAGGAAATGCAGTTAGCCTCAAAGAATGGCATTGAGAGAGAAAAAAAGTCTGATATTTCTTCTCTTGGACACCTGGTAATAACCACTCAGGGAGGATATGTAAAAATACTAGATCTTTCAAACTTTGAAATTTTGGCCAAAGTGGAACCTCCCAAAAAGGAGGGCACTGAGGAACAGGACACATTTGTTTCTGTCATTTACTGCTCGGGCACAGACAGGCTGTGTGCATGCACCAAAGGTAAGCTATTGGTTTGTTTGTTGTTCTACAAATCTTACAAAATCAGTGTATATGGCATTCGTTTATGTGCACATGTTAGTATAAATTTTAGATCTATATAGATGGAGAGAAATTAATTTTTTTATAATGAAGTGGTAAATCTTTCTACTGTTTTAACTGTTCTCAAAACTTTTTTCTACTGCCCTAGGTAAGAATTCTAATTATAAATAAGTTAATAAGTCTTTCAGAAAGTATCTTTTCTGCTTTAACTTCGGGAAAGTAACCTGCTGTTATTTCTATGAGTCCCAACTCTGCATCTGCTTAAATTTGTGGCCTTGGGCCAGTTACTTTAAACTCAGTCAACATTTGTTTCTCTCTTATAAACTAGAATAAGGCGGCTTTTTTCCAGGCTTGAAATAAAATAATGTATGTGAAGTTTCCGGCACAGATATTGGTCCTTATTTCCTTCTGAAATAAAAAATTTAACAAATACTAGTTTTGAAAAATAAATTTTTCTTGTCTGATTTACTCGTAATCATTGGGTGATAGTGTGAATCAGTTTTGTAATGTCTCAGGCCCATATAGAGTAACAATGTGCAGTTTTTTTCCTAGTTTTCTTAATCCATTTATAAGTTGGAGAGATAAAGTAGTTTTGAAAAGGATATTAACAGTATCAGGCAAAATGAGTAATCCTATTTATAGTTTAGTAGGAATTTAGGGCCAGGAGATAGTTGAAGCCTAGATAACAATAACCAGTGGCTGGCAGAGGAATTGGGTTTGAGAAGTGTTGCACATTTCAACTGTGGTTCTGGTAGGAATTAACCTGAAGTTTTCCTCTCTTAAAAAAGATCTCAAGAGTTTGGCCAAGAAGTCTAATGGTGAATGTAGTGGTTCAGATTGCCTTCTTTGAAATAAATCTAGTGAAATAACAAGGGGAAAAAAATTTTCAAATAACGTCAAAACCCAACTAGATTAATTTAGAAAATGAACAATGCAGAATAACTTTACACTAATAAAACTTTGAGTTAGAATTGATAAAGTTCAGAAAAAAAACAATTAAAATACTATTTGGCACAAAAGTTAATTCAAGTTTATTGATCAGGTATTTGGCAGTTCATTGTTGTGAGAGCTTTACCTCTGTTAATTCTTTAAGTCATCACACTATTATTGTCTCCATTTTTCAGATAAGGAAACTGAGGGAAAGAGGTTAAGCAACTTGCCTAAGTTACAGAGTTAATAATAACAGAGTCAGAATTCAAACTTGGTCGGTCTGTCACCAGAGTACTAAAATGTAACAAAAGCAGAAGATTCACACATTGAACTTTTTGGAATCTTTTAATCTGATGTTTTAAAAAAATGAAAAACTTTAGCTTGCCATAGGCCATCCAAAATGGAGCTGAGTTAAGAACCTGAGTGACCTGGTCCAAGGACATCTTTTTTTAACTTATTTTTTATTAAGGTATTATTGATACGCAAACTTAGGAAGGTTTCACATGAGCTACATTGTGGTTTTTACATTCACGTATATTATCAAGTCCTCCCCACACACCCCATTGCAGTCACTGTCCATCAGTGTAGTAAGATGCTATAGAGTCCCTATTTGTCTTCTCTGTGCTATACTGCCCTCCCTCTGACACCCCCCACGTTATGTGTGTTAAAGATAATGCCAAGGCACATCTTTATAAGATACTAGTATTTTCCAGAAATACAGTCGTGTTTTATGATTTAGATTATTTGGTGAGATATGCTTTTGGTGACTCAGGGGAGAAATAGTATTTAAGCAGTAAAATAGAGTAATGTATTCTTGGAGTGTGGACAATGAAAAGTTCTAGGAAGTGATCTCATGTGATAGGGAATTTATCCAGATGAAGGATAAGTGAGAAAAAGCCTGAGAAGTTAACCATTTAAAAAATTATCCCCCAGTTCTTAAAGGATTGACTGATCAAAGTGCATTTGAAAAGATGAGATTAATAATAATAAAGAGGAAAGCAAATTGATTATTTTAAATTGATATGTATGAAAGCTCATAAAGTAGGTCAAGATTTTAAAAAACATTTGCCAACTGTGAATCAAATGGATGAGACACTGTCTTGAGTATATTCAAATAGCATAAAACTTTCTCATGGAGAATCATTGAGTCTTTTGATAAAAATCTGCAGTTAATGTTGAAAGTTAATTTTAAGTAGTATTAATAATATACTAAAAAGTAGATTTGATGCAGCTATCTTTGACTAAAATTCAGAAGCAGTATACACACATGTGAATGTGTACACATATATGTGAAAAAAGGAAGCAAGGTCCTACCAGCCACCCTGACACAGCTAGCCATTGCAGAAATGTGAGCTACTTTCCCCACTGCTGGGACATGGCTGAGGAATGGGACATGGCACCTGGTTCCTACAGGCCACTCTTAGGAAAAATCAGCAACCTCTTCTTTCATTAAGCACTTCTCTGGTTATTAAACTGTCTAGTTAGGTTCCAGGGTTCCAAAATAGTTAATTACTGTCACTCTTTCTAGTTCAGTAGTTGCTTTGATGGAGGTACTGACCTCTAGAACTCGGTACTCCACTGTTGGTAGAATGCCACTGGTGCCTGTGTTGATAATTTTTTTTAATACTTTTTTTGGAGTTATGTTTTGAGTGGTTTAACTTACCACAATCTATTTAGAGTAATATAAGCTTAATTATGATAAAATATAGAAACTTCACTCTTATCATTTTCTACCCCACTTTTTTGGTACTGTACAAATGCAACCAAAAAGTGTTAGTTTCCAAAATCTTTATTTAAAAAAAAAATTAGCGAAGAAATGGAAAAAAAATACATATTTTTCTCATTTATCATTTCTGGTACTCTGCTTTTTCTTGTGAATTTGGTATTGGTTTCTTTCATCTTGAAGGACTTTCTTAATAGTTATTAAAAGGCAGGTCTGCTAGAAAAAATTCTCTCAGTCTTTGTTTATCTGGAAATGTCTATTTCACAGTCTGGAGGAATAGTGCTGTATGTAGAATTACTGGCTAACTATATTTCTGCAGTGTCATTCTGTTGCCTTCTGGTTTCCATTGTTTGTGGTAAATCAGACATTTATTTGCATTGTAATTTCCATATCTGTGATGACTTGTTTTTAATTTGCTGCTTTCAAGATTTTTTCATTGACTTTGGCTTTCAGCAGTTTGACTATAACTTATGCACTTGTGTATCTTTTTATATTTATCCTGCTTGAGGTTCATTGAACTGATTGAATTTGTACTGTAATGGTTTTCATCAAATTTGGGGAGTTATATTAAATTTGGGGTGATTATTTCATTGTGTTTTGCCTTTCTCTTTATGCTTGATCTTCCCCTTAGGTCTCTAAGGTGCTTTTCATCTTCTAAAAATCTTTGAAAAATATTTTATTCCATTTGGTAAATTTCTGTTGATGTGTTTTTATTTTGCTGATTACTTCTACTGCCATCGCAAATCTGCTTTGAGCCTCTCTAGTGAATGTTTTATTTTAGTTATTTTACTTCTCAGCTCCAGAATTTCTCTTTTGTTCTTTTAAAATAATTCCTGTTTCTTTGTTGAGATTCCTTGTTGAGTCATTATCACCATTTATTCCTTTCATTAATATCTGGTTTCCTCCTGTTCTATAAAAATATTTACAGTAGCTTCTTTGAAGTCTTTTCTGCCATATATAAATCTCGGACACTCAAGATATTTCTCATCAATTTTATTTTTCTTAAGCATGGGTCACTCTCTGCATGTCTTACAATTTTTAATTTAATACTAGACACTTTGAATAACATTATAGAAACCGAATTCTTATTTTTCCTCCCTTTGGAGGTAGTTGTTCTGTTTATTTGGTCCCCACGTGTATAAAATCTGTGAAACTGTGTCTTGGTCAGTGCGCAACCGCTGATGCCTCTCCTCACTTTTTTTTCTGGTCTTAATTTTAAGCCTTATTTCTTATTTGTTACCTCTGTGCCCACATGGCTTAGTAGTCAGATAAAGATTTTAATAAGTGACTATACCTGCATACCTTTCCCAGTAAGGTGGTTTTCCAGTGTGCCTGGGCTTTTGTTCTGTTTATGTTTTCTCTTATCCCCTCTCACATCCTTTCTGCATAGGCCTGTGAGGTGGTTGAGTGAGAATGTGTTGATGGCCTTGGCTCCACCTAGTCTTTGCTACACGTGTGCAACCTCTGATCAATGTGGGATATGTGGAGAGTTTATTAAGCTCCCTGTGTTTCTTTCTCTTCTTGTAACTGTGTGTTCAATTCCTGGTTATTTCCAGTGCTTTTACTTGCTTCATATAGGATCCCGACTTCAGGAAGCAGAGTTGATGAGCCTCATTTTCATTGCCACTGAGCCACTGTAAACTGACTGCTTTCCAAATCCAGTACCTTCTGGCAAGAGCAGTTAATCTTATGCTTTTCACAGCTTACTCCACTCTCATTAAATGACAGTTTTGTCCAATTTATAGTTGATTTTCAGGAAGAATATATGTCATCCTCCTTATGCTGTCCTGCTGGAAGTGAATCTCCAAATACTCTTGTTTGAATATACTTTTAACCATTGATTTTTGTCTGAAATATTTATTAACTTTGCTTTTAGTTTTTCTTTGATAGACATATGAAAAATAGAAATCCAGATTGCTTTCATTTCATTGTAAGTGCTTCAAGAAATTAAGAATCTCTGTTCAGTTTTGTTGCCACAAGTTTGGGCAGTGGATCCCAGTAGACCTAATGTATCAGTTTCCTCAATGTACAGTGGCCACAGTAACAATCCCTACCTCAAGGGTTTTTGTGAAGACTAAATGTTAAACACTTAAAATAGTATCTTATACATAAGTAAGTACTAGATAAATAACTTTTCACATATTTTTATGTATTTTCCATCTTCATAAAATTTAACATTCAGTTTGCAGTTCCTTGGCAACTTAATCTCCAAATTCTTGGAGTTACAACTCATCGGTAGCTCTCTTTATCTGCTTATTTGTTTATCTATAGTGATACTAAAATATGTTCCTTAAGTAAATTGTATGTATGTTTACCCATTTTCCATGTAATTATGTTGATGGAATTTTACTACCATAGGTGGTGAGCTTCACTTTCTCCAAATTGGAGGAACCTGTGATGATATTGATGAAGCTGATATACTCGTGGATGGATCTCTTTCTAAAGGAGTAGAACCATCTTTAGAAGGTTCCAAACCTTTATCAAATCCTTCAAGTCCTGGCATTTCAGGTATGATACTAAGTTCTAAATGATTTTTTTTCAATGCAAATTATTGTGATGTTCAGAGTTTTCTGAGTCTTTTATATAATCTTAAATATTATTTCCTTATATAAACTTGGTTACTTTGTTGAGGGAAATAATTTCCTCATTGATATTTGTTTATCAGGCTTGTTTTGTATATTATTTATCATTTTTCTAGTAGTTAGAAATGTAAACATTAAAATAAGAAATGTTTCTTAAATTAACTTGTGGTATGTTGACCAGTATTGGTGAAGTCACCTAAGAGGTAAAAACATTTCAGCTGATAATAGAACTTTATAGTTAGGGAGGGAAAAAAAAACATATGAAAGAGAAAAGAGTTCATTAATAAGAATAAAGTCAGTGGAATGGCTAAATTACTAATATTAGTAGTGGAATTGGAAAGCTGAAAATCTCTTTTCTTCCTGGGGTGGTATATTCAGACCTTTATCATATCACCCCATTAGAAACCTTTAGATAGGCTTCTTTTTGTTTGTTTATTGTTTTTACCTTTCTTCCCTCCATGTTCTACATTGCCCTCCAGAACCACTTTTTTTAAAGAAGTAACATTAGTATGTTACTGCTGCTTAAAAGTCTTTCTTTGTGGACTTTTATAAAGTAACTCTAGCCTTCTCAGTGTCCAGTTACAGTAAACTTCTTATGATTTCTTAAGTGTATAATTCAGTTTCATGCTCTTCATGTTACACTAAGCTCTTGTTCCCTACCCTTTATGGCCACAGTCCTTTTGTGTTTCCATAGCACTATTATGTTTTACTCTTACCACTTAACTCATTTTATCTTTCGAATCTAGCATTTAAAAGAATTAATCTTTAGTGAAAAGTGTGTTTGAACTCACATGTATTCCAAATAGAAATAATACATAAAGTTGCTATTTGATCTTTGTGAATGCTTATGTTTGGGCATTTGGTCATTTGTCTTTGCACCAAAGGCAAACTTCTAGTGATTGCTAGTATAATGTATGTTAACTTTAGTGGTAATTAGTGTAATATATGCTCATCTTTACTATCTTACATGTCAGCGTTTCTCGGTCTCAGCACTATTGACATTGTGAGCTATATGATTCTTTGTTGTGGGAGGACTGACCTATGCTATATTAGCAGGATATCTGTCTTCTACCTACAAGGTTCCAGTAGCAGACACAGTCACCCACATCCAAATGGCCCTTGGGAAGCAAGACTATTTCCTGGTTGAGATAACTGACTCATGTCTCTTGCTATAATTAATTCATCAAGATTTGATTGTCTTAACTATACAACTTGTCTGAATACTGACAAGCTAATATACTCCTGTTTTATAGGTTACTGATATTAATGGAAAAGAATTTTTGTACAGTCCAAAAAAATACTCCTTAGTAGAGAGAAGATGAATTAGATTATAAAGAAGTAAATAATGTAAAGAAGGGACGTTGACATGCTGTTAATGTTTACAAACCATATTTAATACATTCTTAGTCAAGTTTTAAAAGCTGTAAGCTTTGATAGAAAAATGTGGTTTGAAGTACTGTTGTAATAATTTTATAGAACTTGGTATAAATTTTCTTTGTGTAAATATTACCAAGCTACTAGATTTCATATTTCAGTCTTTTTTAAAAGACTGTTTATTGTTAATTGGAATAAGAACAACACCCTTTCAGCTTTGGAATCTAGTATTAGACATTTCACAGATATGAATACATGTTTTTATAAAAGAAAGCTACTCTCTCTGAAGCAGGTTGTTACTCTTGTTACGCTGGTATGTATACAAGATAATTTTTAACTACCACAGAAGTAAAAATTATTGTTGAAGCTTTTGGTTTCTAAGTATTTGCCATGAGTAGAGCTTTGCCTTTTTAAAATACTCTTTTTTATAGAAAGAGGCGGCAGATGTTATTTGCTTGCCGATGTTTTAGCATTTTGACTTGTAAATAACAAAGCCTGAAAGTTAATTACTGATCTGATGTAAGTTTGGCTTGCATTTCAGCACCACTACTTTTTTGGTCCTTATTAACTTAGGGCTAGTTAAAGCTCTTCTAATATGTTAAGTTTGGGTTTCTCCAGTAGCAAATACCCTATCTGTAACTTGAAATATATTCAAGGTGGGTTTTTCTTATGGCTGTTCGTAGTCAGCGCTAGTTACTTTAGTTGTATATAGGTAAGGTATCTGAGCCCACATCATTAACTTTCAGGATATTTGTCAAGGGTTGTAATCGACTAGACAAAAAACATTAATTAAAACTTCTGGTTTTTTTTTTTGGATCTATTTCAAATTCTGCATTCGCTGTTAAGGAGTTGATTTATTGGTGGACCAGCCATTCACCCTTGACATCTTGACATCTCTAGTGGAGCTAACCCGCTTTGAGACTCTCACTCCTCGGTTTTCAGCTACTGTTCCTCCGTGCTGGGTGGAAGTGCAGCAAGAACAGCAGCAAAGGAGACATCCGCAGCATTTGCACCAGCAGCACCATGGAGATGCCGCTCAGCATACTCGAACCTGGAAGCTGCAGACTGATAGGTAAGACAGTTTTCCAAGCTATTTAGTTTTAAATCTATATTGGATATTTGTTAGAGGCATCATAGAGTTCTTAAAGTACTGTTTCTCTTAACTTTTGTATATTAATAACTTTGTTCTCCTATTTGTCCCCTTAATTTTAGAAATAGTTATATTTTTAACTGTAGGATAAAAAAATGAGAGTAGTCCACCATTACAATTAGGTTGGTCATTCAATCCACAAATTTAACAAATATTCAATTGTTTCTTTTGTGCAGGCATTCTTGTAGGCACTGGTAATATGACTCTCATGGAATTTATATTCTTTTGGGGATTGACAGATAGGAAGCAGGTTTATGTAGTCTTATCTCCTATGTATGTACTATATATATCTGCTATATATGTAGTCATAAAGGCTGTGAAATATGTTAAAACAGTACAGTGATAGAGTAGTTGTTGAATGTGTACCTGTGTGTGTGAGTGAGAGAAAGAAAATGTGTATGATATTTTTTGAAAAAAGGGGCCTAAGGCTTCCATGAAGACATTAATTCAGAGGCAATAGCAAGTACAAAGACCCTGAGGCGTATGTTTTATGAATTCTAGGAAGAGCAAGAAGACCAGAATTGGAGCACAGTGAACTTGGGGAGAATGGTAGGAGGGGGCGAGGTGAAAAGAGGTAGCTGGGAACCAGATCATGAATGTCTTTATAGGCTTTTTAGTGAGACTTTTGTGGTGAGTGAGATGGAAAGATGTTAGAGGGTTTTGAATACAGGAGTGATGTGATACAATTTACATATTAGAAGGCTACAGTCAGATTATTGTGTTGATGACATTATGAGTGGTTGTGGTGTATATGTTGGGGGGCAGCAGTAGAAGCGAGAATTCTAGTTGGGATGCTATTGCAGCAGTCCACATGAAATGGTGATGGTAGCTTGGGCCATGATAATAGATGGTGGAGACAGTGAAAAGAGTGGTCAGATCTGGGTATAATTTGGAGGTAGAAGGAATATTACAGGCTGATGTATTAAACATCTTGTGTGAGAGAGAAGAGTCAGGGATGACTCTAAGATTTTCAGTTTAGCTAATTGAAAAATGGAATTTCCATTTACTGAGATTGGAGTGAGTAATCAAGAGGTTTGGGTTTATTTATGATAAATTTGAGATGTCTAGTCATATTTGGATATGAGTCTGGATTTAGTGGAGGAGTGTGGTTTGCAAATTTTTATTTTTCAGTATATATATAGAATTTAAAAAGTTCATATTTTAAAATGCAGATTCTAAAGACCACACTCAAAGATTTAGGGTGGGGCCGGAAACAAGCAGGTAATGCCAATGCATAATATAGTCCACACTGTAAGGAACAAGTATTTATTGGAATATACATTTCCAAGGCAGGAGTCAATTCCTAAGGTAAGGTCATTCCTTGCTTTACTTTTAACCTCTGTTGAGAGCTGCTTATCTTTTCTTCTAACCTCACTGAGAAACATTAAGTTTTATTAGAGGCTGCAAATCAAAGAGTATGGAAGGTGATACTAATGATAATATGGTTATGGCCAAAGTAAGCTTTTTGCTTTATTTAGCGTTTTTCCCCTTATTTAACAGCAACAGCTGGGATGAACATGTATTTGAATTGGTTCTACCTAAAGCTTGTATGGTTGGACATGTGGACTTCAAATTTGTTTTGAACTCAAGCATCACCAGTATTCCACAGATACAAGTGACACTTCTGAAAAACAAAGCTCCAGGCTTAGGGAAAGTCAATGGTAAGAATAAACCAAAATTTATGTTTGAAGATTTTTTTCTTAAAAAAACTAATTTTCATCTTGGCTGTCTAGGTTTGGCACCCCCACCCACATTGCCCCCACACCCCATGCTATTTCCTGCTCTACTTTTGCAGTAGTTTTATTTAGAGGAGTTAATCTTGAGAACATTTCAGAGCTTTTCAGTAGCTCAGTATTGTTCATAATTGCATAAACTTGAGTAATTTAACTATGCTTTGGGGGAAATGTAATTAATTCCTTTGTGAATTAGTTTCATATTTAGCATTGCTAGACTTATGCACTTCTCTTCCTAAGAGGCTTGGTTGGGAAAAGAACTTTGTTATGAAAGACACATGTTCTTTTAAGGTTGTTAGTGAAACCCAACCTTTCTGTAATGCAGGAAATATGCTCATCTTTGTTTATCTTCCTTACAAGAATTTTATATATTTAGTTATTAAAATAGATTGCACATATTGAGCACATTGGGAACTAGATGTTATGTCTCAGTAATTCCTCTGTAATAGATAAATTTACAAGGCTGGGGATAATTTTAGATCAAAATGGCTACTTCACATCAGGGAGTAAAGACATTGAAACCTGAAAAATTTCCTCCTTCAAAAATATGTATGTGTGTGTTGGTGTTTATGTGTGTTTGTATATATATGTGTGTGCTTGTGTGTGTGTGTGTGTTCTTTGGAGTTGTGACAGATTGGTATTTTTAACACTGCAGGGTGCTTATACTCTGCACCCTGGGTAAAAATTTCTAGTTTAGTTGCCAGCAAATTGTTTCTTCAGGAGAATATTTTACTACCATTAAAAGAGAGGAGATTATGTGAAACAATTAATTGAATTTAATTTTCTTCCTCTTCTGACAACCATTTTATAGCATCTGTGATGAAAATCACAGTAGTTCCCTGTTTAACAGAAAATTTTAGAATTTTAGGCATATAAATCATTGATACTAAGCAAAATTAAGTTTACTAATATTTTTATCCTCTAGAAACAGCAGTAGATAGGCAGATCACCTTTCCTTTGTCTCCAGCTCTTAACATTGAAGTGGAACAAAATGGGAAACCGTCCCTGGTTGATTTGAATGAAGAAATGCAGCACATGGATGTAGAGGAATCACAGTGTGAGTTAAATAATAGAGCTGTTGTCCATGACAGTAAAAGGAATAGTGATCCACATGCATCATGTTGTGCAGAGATTACCTTATAGCTTGCAAAAACCTGGTTTTAAGAACATGGTTAAAAAATAACCTATAATTCTGCTTTGGCAATATTCTTAACTTTCAGCTCATCTTTGTGAAAACAACTGCACTAATAATTCGCATTCTTGTTTCTTAATATCTTGGGATTTGAAATCATGTCATGGTTTTACAATCTTTTTCTTTGAAAATCAAGGTGAACGAAAATACTGTGGGAATGGAAAGCAACATAATGTATCAGATAATTTACTATAGTTCCTTAGCATGATAGTGAATTCTTACTTGAACACATTCTAAATATGGTATTTTGTGTGGTGGTATATATGTAAATGGGATGGATATTTGCTTGTTAAGCATCCCATTTTAAATTACAAACTAATTTAAAAGAAAATGTGCATTTTCTTTTTAGGTCTTAGATTATGTCCATTTTTAGAAGATCATAAAGAAGACATTCTGTGTGGGCCAGTATGGCTTGCGAGTGGCCTTGATCTATCAGGGCATGCTGGGATGCTGACGTTAACAAGCCCAAAACTTGTTAAAGGTGAAGTAACACATTTTACAAAAGTAGAATAAATAATGCATAATTATAAAATTTTAAAAAATTATAAGATTAAAAATACTGATCTCAAAGTAAAATCTTGTTTTGTTTGAGATTTTTGTTAGCAAGTCCATCAGTTTTCTGGTACCTGAGGTCATTTCCTCTCATTAAGTGACTATATTGTATGTGAAACTATGATCCTACTGTTTGTGTCTTGGAGCTCTCAGTGCTTTTTTTGAAAAAGCATAAGGAATATGAATACAGGGTGACTTAGTGTCATGTAACAGCTCTTCCAAGTAACCAGACATCATCTTTGTAATGTTTGTCTTTCCCATCAACGTAGAGTCCTGTGTCTTTAGAGTGTTTGTTGTATATTGTTATATCTTAAGAGAGTTTTTTATGAAAGAGTTTTGATGGTATCCTATGTAAAAATTCTGTCTCAAATAAATACAAATTATTATTAATATACATTTAAAAATAATTCACTATTATAAACATATTAGGTACTGCCAAGTATAAATTTTCTTTTAGTTTTTGTGTCCCAGAGGTGAATGAAACCAACAAACAAAATCCCTAGTTTGATTATGAAAGTAAATTTGGAGGTGGATTGAGGTGTGGAGATCCTTCCCCAGATCTAGAAAATATCTGACCACCTAAATAACAGCTATTTTAATTTATATACATTCCCTTTATATTAAACATTTGTCCCATTCACACACTTAACTTTAGTTTCAGACATACTATTTAAACAAGTTTTAATGTATCCTCCTGACTGCATCTCATTCATTTATTAAATTTATGAGACCTCCTGATGTGTTAGGCTACATACTGGGATACAATAGTAAGCAAAACTAGTAAAATCGCTTATATTGCTTAAAGTGTAAGTTGGTTTTGTTGAGTGAGAATGTGAAACTTAAATTTTAATATGAAAATAAAAATGCTGACTTTGACAGAATGGAGGATGGAATTATAGCACATTATTTTAAAAGACTAAATAATTTTAAAGTGTCAATTTTCCTAGATTTACTGAACGTCTTTGGAAGTGGAAAAACGATTGCTAAATTTTTATGGAAGAATAAAAGGACGATAAGGGTCAAAGAAGTTTGGAAAAAAAATACTGAGAGGGTGGTTTTTATCAGATATTAGACATAGGACAATACAGCAATAAGAAGAATAGTGTATTTGAATTATTCAAACTATGTTGAATTCAAACTACATTATTCAAACTACTCTGTGCTAGTACAATAGGCAGACAGATTGGTGGAAAACAATAAAGATCACTTTGTAGTAACAAAGATATAATACCTATCGAGGCAGTAATGGACGGTTTGCTGATAGATGTATTAATTTGAGGGTATTTTTGTAGTATATTTTACATATATAGTATAATATCTCAATTTAGTTAAAACAAGAACAAACATACTGGTAATAATAATAGCAAACTATTTATTGTTTCTTTTGTGCAATGAACAGTTAGAAGTGTTTTAGATACCTTTGAGGTAGGCACTGCTGTTCTCATTTTACATTTAAAGGCACTGAACTGTTAGTTTGTTGCATGCTTAGTAAGTGGCAGAGCCATTATGCAAACCCAGGTAATGACTCCAAAGCCTGTACTTTTTCAACTGATAATATTATAATGCTTATGTGTATGTGTGCGCACACAAATGTGTGTGCATACATGCATAAAAAGATTGGTTGGACAAAACTCGGAATTAAAGATGGTGTGAGAGGTGAGACAGAGGCCTCTCAAAACCACATATAATATGAAAATAGTTAATGCAACTAATTCTAAAAGAGCAACAGGAAAGAAGGTTGCCCCAGATTGCATACATGTGGAGAAAAGAGCAGACCTAATGGTATAGGGTAATGTACCAAAGCCGTGATCCATCAGGACCCAAGCCCTTACCCATCCCAGCTCACCAGCGGGAGGAAGAGAAGTGGAGTTGGGAGGGGCCAGAGGCCTAGGACAGCTAAACACCAGCCCTGGAGATCTGCTCTGGGAGCATGAACCTACATTGCAGGTGCTCTGGAGATTAGTGGGGTTAGAAAGCTAAGACAGGTGGAATATTTGGAGAGACTGAGATTCCAGCCACTTGTGGAAAACAGGGATCCACAACCGGCTGCTCTGGGACAAAAGAAAGGCAGGCAGTCTGAGTGACTTACTAACAGCAAGAGGGCTGCTAAAGGGGCAAGGATTGCACAGAGCTGGCTGACAGGAAAAAGGACAGGTGGACAAAATTATCTGGGCATACTCTGCCCAGCAGGTTGGGAACTTACAGGAGCTTCAGGTGCTCCATCCACTGGACTGGCTGTGCAGCTCCAAGGGACCCCACCATGATATGCAGCCTGCTGCGCCTTTCTCCTGGCCGGCACTGGCTCACAAACCAGCTACCCCTGACATTGCGCCAGGCCAGTCAGAGGGCGGCCCTACCTATGGCAGCTACAAGTGCACAGCGTAGAGAATTCTCCCTGCGTGCTCAGCGCACTGGCCCTGGCAGTGGAGAAAGGCACTGCAACCGGGAAGCAGGAAAGACCTCTTTCCTCCCAACAGGCAACAGTGCCAGCGGCAGAAAGTAGACTTCTGGGCACTACATGGTGCCAACTACAAATATGAAATGTCAGAGGAACCTGGTTCAAACCAAAATCCCACAAAGACCAGAAAGAGTGCCAAGTGAAACTGAATTCATCAATCTTCCTGAAACAGATTTCAAAATGAAAATCATAAACATGTTCAAAGAGCTACAGAAAAATATTCAAGAACTGAGGGAAGAATTCAGGAATGGGATTCAATCATAACAGTTTCTGAAATGAAGCAGTGGGGTGATACAGAAGCAGAATAGATGAAGTAGAGGGGACGGTAAATGAAATAGAAATTAAAGAACAGGAATACAAAGAAGCTGAGGCACAGAGACAAAAAAGTATCTCTAGGAATGAAAGAATATTGAGAGAACTTTGTGACAATTCTAAACGGAACAATATTCACATTATAGGGGTCCCAGAAGAAGAAGAGAGAGAAAAAGGGACAGAAAGTGTTTTTTGAGGAGGTAATTGCTGAAAACTTCCCCAGTCTGGGGAAGGAAATCGTCTCTCAGGCCATGGAGGTAGGTGTGCAGATCTCCCAATGCAAGGGACCCAAGGAAGACAACATCAAGACATATAATAATTAAAATCGCAAAGACCAAGGATAAAGACAGAGTTTAAAAGCAGCCAGAGAGATAAAAAGATCACATTCAAAGGAAAATCTCAACAGAAACCTTACAGGCCAGAACAGAGTGGCATGATATGTTTAATCCAGTGAAACAGAAGGGCCTCAAAACAAGATACTCTATCCGGTAAGATTATCATTTAAATTTGAAGGAGGGATGAAACAGTTTCCAGATAAGCAAAAGTTGAGGGAATTTACCCCCCTTAAACCATGTCTACAGTATATTTTGGAGGGACAACTATAGATGGAAGTGTTGCTAAGGCTAAATAGCTGTGACCAGAGGAAATAAAACTACAGTAAAGAAAGTAGAACGAGTAATGAATAATCAGATACAAAATCAAATCAGCTACCCTCAAAGTCAGTCATGGGATAGACAAAGAGTACAGAATATAATAGGAGGAAGAAAAAGGATGAAGAAAAAAGAACCTTAGATTGTGTTTGTAACAGCATAGTAAGTGAGTTAAATTAGACTGTTAGATGAAAAGGAAGTTACCCTTGAACCTTTGATAAACATGAATCTAAAGCCAGCAATGGCAATAAGTACATACCTATCAATCACCCTAAATGTAAATGGTCTGAATGCACCAATCAAAAGACAAAAAAACAAGACCCGTCCATGTGCTGCCTACAAAAGACTCACTTTAAACCCAAAGACATACACAGACTAAAAGTGAAGGGATGGAAAAGATTTCATGCAACTAATAGGGAGAAAAAAACAGGCATTGCTGTACTTGTATCAGATAAAATAGACTTCAAAACAGAGAATGTAATGAGAGACAAAGAAGGACATTACATAGTGATAAAGGGGTCAGTCCAACAAGAGGATATAACCATTATAAATATCTATGCACCCAACACAGAAGTACCTACATATGTGAAAGAAATACTAACAAATTAAAGGAGGAAACAGAAACAATGCATTTATCTTAGGGACTTCAACACACCACTCACTTCAAAGGACAGATCAGTCAGACAGAAAATAAGTAAGAAGACAGAAGCACTGAACAACACATTAGAACAGATGGACCTTACAGACATCTTGCAGAACATTCCACCCAAAAACAACAGGATTCACATTCTTCTCAAGTGCACATGGAGTACTTTCAAGAATAGATTATATACTAGGCCACAAAAAGAACCTCAGTAAATTCAAAAAGATTGAAATTGTACCAACCAGCTTCTCAGACCACAAAGGTACAAAACTAGAAATAAATTACGCAAAGTAAAAGAAAAAGACCACAGACACATGGAGGCTTCACAACATGCTCCTAAATAAGCAATGGATCAATGACCAAATAAAAACAGATACCAAACAATATATGGAGACAAACGACCACAATAATTCAACACTGCAAAATCTGTGGGATGCAGTGAAGGCCGTGCTAAGAGGGAAGTATATTGCAAAACAGGCCTACCTCAGGAAAGAAGAACAATCCTATATAAGCAGTCTAAACTCCCAATTAATGAAAATAGAAAAGGAAGAACAAATGAGGCCCAAAGTCAGTAGGAGAGACATAATAAAGATTAGAACAGAAATAAATGAAACTGAGAAGAATAAAACAATAGATTCAATGAAAGCAGGAGCTGGTTCTTTCAGAAAATAAACAAAATAGATAAACCCCTAGGCAGACTTGTAAAGAAAAAAAGAGAGTCTACACACATAAGCAGAATCAGAAATAAGAAAGGAAAAATTACTATGGGCCCCAGAGAAATACAAAGAATTATGAGAAAATACTATGAAAAATTATATACTAATAAACTTGATAACCTAGAAGAAATGGACAACTTTCTAGAAAAATACAACCTTCAAGGCTGACCCAGAAAGAAACAGAAAATCTGAATAGACCAATTACCAGCAACGAAATTGAACTGGAATCAAAAACCTACCTAAGAACAAAACTACTCAATCAGATGATTTCACTGCTGAATTTTATCAAACATTTAGTGAAGACATAATACCCATCCTCCATAAAGTTTTCAAAAAAGTGGAAGAGGGAATACTTCCAAACTCATTCCATGAGGCTAGCATCACTCTAATACCAAAATGAGGCAAAGACACCACAAAAAAAGAAAATTTCAGACCAATATCCTTCATGAACATAGTTGTAAAAATCTTCAGCAGAATATTACAGAATTCAAGAGTACATCAAAAATATCATCCATTATGATCAGGTATAATTTACTCCAGGGATGCAAGGATGGTAAAATATTCGAAAATCCATCAACATCATCCACCACATCAACAAAAAGGACAGAAACCACATGATCATCTCCATAGATGCTGAAAAAGCATTTGACAAAATTCAACATCCATTCAAGATAAAAACTCTCAACAAAATGGGTATAGAGGGCAGGACCTCAAATTAATAAAGGCCATATATGACAAACCCACTGCCAACATTATACTTAATAGTGAAAAGCTGAAAACTTTTCCTTTAAGATCGGGAACATGACAAAGATGACCACTCTCAACACTTTTATTCAGCATAGTTCTGGAGGTCCTAGCCACGGCCATCAGACAACACAAAGAAATAAAAGACATACACATTGGCAAGGAAGAAGTTAAACTGTCACTATTTGCAGATGACATGATATTGTACATAAAAATCCCTAAAGAATCCACTCCAAAACTACTGGAACTAATATCTGAATTCAGCAAACTTGCAGGATACAAATTTAATACACAGAAATCTGTTGCATTCCTATACACCAATGATGAACTAGCAGAAAGAGAAATCAGGAAAACAATTCCATTCACAATTGCATTAACAAGAGTAAAATACCTAGCAATAAACCTAACCAAAGAAGTGAAAGACCTATATCCTGAAAACTTACAAGACACTCTTGAGAGAAATTAAAGAGGACACTAATAAATGGAAATTCATCCCATGCTCTTGGCTAGGAAGAATTAATGTTCTTAAAATGGCCATCCTGCATAAAGCAATCTGCAGATGCAATGCAATCCCTATCAAAATACCAATGTTATTATTCAACGAACTAAAACAGATAGTTCTAAAATTCATACGGAACCACAAAAGACCCCAAATAGCCAAAGCAATCCTGATAAGGAAGATTAAAGCTTGGGGAATTATGTTCCCCATCTTCAAGCTGTACCACAAAGCCACAGTAATCAAGACAATTTGGTACTTGCACAAGAACAGACCCATAGACCAATGGAACATACTAGAGAGCCCAGGTATAAACCTAAGCATACATGGTCAATTAATGTAGGATAAAGGAGACAGATATACAATGGGGAAGAGACAGCCTCTTCAACAGCTGGTGTTGTCAAAACTGGACAGCTATATTGAAGAGAATGAAACTGGATTATTAGCTAACCCCATACAGAAGAGTAAATTTGAAATGGATGAAATACCTAAATGTAAGTCATGAAATCAAAAAACTCTTAGAGGAAAACATGGGCAAAAATGTCTTGAATATAAACATGAGCAACTTTTTTCTGAACACATCCCATCGGGCAAAGGAAACAAAAGCAAAAATGAACAAGTGGGACTATATCAAGCTAAAAAGCTCTGTACAGCAAAGGACAGCATCGCAGAACAAAAAGGCATCCTACTACTGTATGGGGGAATATATTTGTAAACAACTTATCCGACAAGGGGTTAACACTCAAAATATATCAAGTATTCACTTACCTCAACACCCAGAAAGGAAATAACCTGATTAAAAAATGGGTTGAGGATATGAACAGGCACTTCTCCAAAGAAGCAATTCAGATGGCCAACAGGCACATGAAAAGATGTCCACATTGCTAATTATCAGGGAAATGCAAATTAAAAGCACAATGAGATCACCTCACGACAGCTAGGATGACCAAGATTGGAAAGACTAGGAACAACAAATGCTGGCGAGGATGCGGAGAAAGGGGAACCCTCCAACACTGCTGATGGGAATATAAAGTAGTTCAACCTTTGTGGAAAGCAATTTGGAGGTTCCTCAAAAAACTAAAAATAGAAATACCATTTGACCTGGGAATTCCACTCCTGGGAATTTACCAAAAGTAAGCAAGATCTCAGATTCAAAAAGACATATGCGTCCCTATGTTTATTGCACCACAATTTACAGTAGCCAATATATGGAAGCAACCTAAGTGTCCATCAGTAGATGAATGGTTAAAGAAGATGTGGTACATATAACAATGGAATATTATTCCGCCATAAGAAAGAAACAAATTCTACCATTTGCAGCAACATGGATGGAGCTATAGGTATTATGCTCAGTGAAATATGTCAGGCAGGAAAGACAGATACCAAATGATTTCCCTCATTTGTGGAGTATAACAATGAAGCAAAACATTAGGAACAAAATAGCAGCAAACTCACAAACTCCAGGAAGGGACTAGTCGTTACCAAAACAGATGGGTGGGGGGAATGCTGGTTTGGAGGGAACGGAGAATGGAATCGAAGGGTATTATGATTAGCTCACATGGTGTGTGTGGTGGGGTCATGGGGAAGACAGTGTAGCACAGAGAAGATAAGTAATGACTTTGTGGCATCTTACTACACTGATGGACAGTGATTGCAATGGGTTATGGGGGGGGGAACTCGATAATATGGGTGCATAAAGCACGAACATTGTTTTTCTTGTGAAACCTTCATAGAAGTGTATATCGATATCTTAATTTAAAAAATTTATAGAAAGAATGATTGGGTAGATATACATAGTTATGCCATCATTAATATATATGGGTGGTGCCTTAATGATAGTTTCTGCTTTGTGTTTTCCTGTAGTCACAAAATTTCTATTATTAAAATAAGTAACTTCATTGGGGAAAAATATGCCAAATGTTTGTAACAACTATTTCAGCTTTTCTGCCTTACAACTCCTGAGCTTTTTGTTCTTTTGCTACGAGCATCTTTTGCTAGCAACAGTAAGGTTGTTTAACCATATTATACTTGAGTCGAGTAGTTTGGAAATTTTGACTGTGTTTTTCTTTTTATGTAATTAATTATTTAACTTGCTCTATGAAGATGAAACAGTGGGCTTTTTTGGTGATTCAGCTAATCATCCCCTTTTATGCCACTCCTCTAGGTATGGCAGGAGGAAAATACCGTTCATTTTTAATCCATGTCAAGGCAGTGAATGAAAGAGGTACAGATGAGATCTGTAGTGGCGGCATACGCCCTGTAGTAAGACTTCCATCCCTAAAACACCAGACTAACAAGGGGTATTCACTTGCTTCACTCTTGGCAAAAGTTGCAGCAGGCAAGGTATGAAATAGTGTCATTTTGAAATGTAACAATGCTTTTTGAACCATTGTGAATGAGATTGGACACACTAGTTGGAAAAGTATGACCCTTTGTTGATTTTTCAGTTGACATTGGGTTTGTATTTTTCCTCTCAATGACTTAAAAAATTAAGAAGAAAATATGTTGAATTACCTTTAAGCAAACTACCTAACATTTTATAAAGTATGCTCAGTAGGGGCTAATTGTTAACAGGCACTTCCCCATATAATTATTTTAGGCCATAATTCTTATTTCCTTAGGTGTGAGTTTGTTTTTATGCCCACTGCTGGTAACTCATCACGTTTTTTTTTGCAAACATTTGGGAAAATGAAGGAAGAGAAGCTGGGACGTGATTTTAGAGAGTTATATCCTGATTTTCATGGTTGATTTTTCTATAACTAGCTGTGTATCATGCAGTTTTTATATAATTTTCTTGGATTGTTTATTCAAAATGATCATGGATTTTTCCTGAACTCTGGAGACTTTTCTCTGTCATCAACATTCATAAGGAATGATAGCAATATTAGTAACATCAGTTATCTTATATTTGTATAGGTCTTTCAGTTTTTCAAGGACTTGAGTACTTTATCTGATTTAATCCTCAAAATAACTGAGGTGGGCAGAGCAAGTGCTATTACTATGTCCACTTTTCATATTGAAAGTGAGTGAGTATGAGCAGTTGGGTAGCTGGCAGATCTCACATGGCTTCTAAGCACTGTAACGAGGACATGGGCTTAGGATTTAGGCTTTATAATCTTTAAACATTGGATTATTGCCTTTAAAACTGTGTCTTTTCTCATATTCTGGGGTAATTTCATCATTGACTGAGTATGAGGGTAAAAGCTGTAATTTTAATTGAAGATACATGTTTGATAATCATAATTCAATTATTTTCCTTTATTTGAAAACTGTAATAGGAAATATCTTTTTAGTTTCACTTGCACAATTACTAATTTTTATATATTTAGGAAAAATCATCTAATGTTAAGAATGAAAATGCAAGTAGTACCCGTAAATCAGAAAACCTCCGGGGCTGTGATTTACTTCAAGAGGTCTCAGTCACTATTCGAAGATTTAAGAAAACTTCAATTTCTAAGGAAAGGTAACCTTGTTTCCTTCCCCTATTATTCTAATAGTAATAAAAGTATAAAGGAAAAATCCTAATAAACATACCTAATAAAGATAAAAATTTTTAAATCTAGCTTTTACTTGAAAATTTTTGTTTACTTTCTATTCTTGTTAAGAATTTGTAATATCAGTGAGGGTATGATTGTCTTTCTACTTCATTGGTTTATCCCTGTTATTTATGCAATGCTTGGTATGTACCAGGAATACAATATTTATAGAATGATGAAAGAAATAAACATAATTTGAAGTTTACTCAGTCTTTGTCAGAACATAATACATTATTTTATTTATTTTTTATTGAAGTATCACTTATATACAATCATGTTAATTTCAAGTGTACAACATAGTGGTTCAACAGTGACCCATAAGAATATCATACATTATTATAACCTTCATTTCTTTTAAAACTTTCTACAAGCCAAACATTGCTTATATGCTGTTTTAAATCTTTCAGTGCCATAACATTAAATTCAGAGGCCAACATTCCATTGTAATATTTAATTTTAAAAGTTTTTTTTTTAAATGGAATCATACCTAACCAGGTTGTGGTAGCTTTAGTCTAACTGTTCTACTTTGGTTATTAATGTATTTATATTTTATTTTTTGTAGAGTACAGCGATGTGCCATGTTGCAGTTTCCGGAATTTCATGAGAAGCTTCTGAACACGCTTTGTAGAAAAGCAGATGATGGACAAATCACAGAACATGCCCAGAGCCTCGTGTTGGATACTCTCTGTTGGTTAGCTGGAGTACATTCAAATGGACCTGGAAGGTTAATAATTAAGATTTTACTTACCACTCATGATTGCCCTTCGGATGTTATGATTGAAAGTTCAAGATGAGTCTAAACGTATGCTGTTGTTTTGCAGCTCAAAGGAAGGAAATGAGAGTCTCCTTTCAAAAACACGAAAATGTCTTTTAGACATTGTACGTGTTTGCTTCTTTGAGGCAGGACGAAGCATAGCCCATAAGTGTGCCCGATTTCTAGCCTTGTGCATTAGGTAGGTGTTTTGTTTTTTAAGTTGAAAACATTCTCTATATATGCACCTGTAGTTCATTAGATGGTAACCATGTCTTGTGTAACCTGATCTTGTTGAATGTTTGTGTGATTTAAAAGAATTTCAAGTTGATGATGATTATTGAGATCTTAAGAAAGAATTTTGGGTTTTTAGTGGAAAATATCATGTTAAACATATCTATTAAGTCTACTAGGCTTCTCTGCCTATCAGTATTGGTATGGGGAGTTTGGTGAAGGGCACCCTTCTTCCACTTTGAGTCCTACTTTCCCTGGCTCTCTTTGGATTCTTCACCTCCGGCCTTGTTCCCTGTTACATGTCAGTCTTACCAGGATTATTTGTAACATTGTGCAGATCATTTTCTCTATCTCTAGACCCTGAGACTCTATCTGAAAAGTGTTTAAAAGCTAATAGTCAGTATTGACTGTTCCTGCTTATTAGCCCTTTTTGGTAAAGAGAATGGTTTAAAGCATAAGAAAAGAGTTACAAAGACCCGTAGCATAATCAGTCCTTACTGTCTTTGTGCTTGTCTATAGGGCTTTAAGGCAGATTTTTCTTATAATCAGTATGAATACATTTTGAAGATTTTTTTAAAGTACTATATCATGTTGAGTGTTAAATTTGGACCTTGCATAATGTATTTACATTTTTTCTTTAAAAATTTTTTCAGTAATGGAAAATGTGACCCATGTCAACCAGGATTTGGATCTGTTCTACTGAAGGCCTTACTTGATAATATGTCATTTTTACCTGCAGCAGCAACTGGTGGTATGTGAAATCAGTTTAATCACAAATAACTGTAGTCATAAGATATCTCACAATATACTTAGGATTATTTAGTAACTATTTTTTTCTTGGTTATTCCCCCTTTTTTCTGTAGCTTATCTTTTCAAAGGAGATGTTAAGTTGTGATTAGGTAGTCACATACTTTCATTCAATAATATTGCTAGGAAAAAGTTAATGGGACAGTCAAGTAAATACCAACTCATCTCAATTCATACATTTTCTATAAAATTCATTAAAATCATTGAGTTGTTTGGTTGTTTACTGGATAAATCATACATCACAAACTAAAATGCCAGTAAGTACCAGAGGTTGACATAAATGAGTAAAATGGTCCATGTGTATATTATGTGTTACTGGTAGGGACTGGCAAATTGGAATTCTCTAAAAGAGGCCAGCAGGTTTTTCTAGCACCTGAAGACTGTGAAACTGCCATTCAGGGAAGAATGTAGTTATCAAGCAGAACTTAACAAAGCTGTCCTCCAAAATAGCACATAAAAATTAATAAAGATTTAAAAAGTGTATTTAATGTTTTTACTGTTTTATGCTGCTACTATAAAGAGCCTAAAAGATTAGCCCTTTTAAGCCTAGTGTTATTTTTTTGTAGACATTTCTTACGATCTTTGTTTTATAAATTCAACAAGTAATCTCACTGAAATAAGTATACTTTACAAGGGTTATATCCTAGTGGTTTACCAGAAAAAAGTTTCCTCCTGTTAATTGGTAAATGGTTACTTATCAATATTTTAATTTAGATGAAGTTTGTTTATATTTACCTTGAACAAACATGGGGTAAAACTATTAATTCTGTATTACATAGATCAGGATGTTTTGGACTCAGTTGCTCCCTTTAGTAGTCTCTGATGTTTAAACCAGTTTCTTGAGGATAGCCTCAAATTCTCAATTTTTAACGGTCTTAAAATATATCATCATCATAATCATTTTTTAAAGCATGTTGGTCTCTACCTGCCTACCTATAGGATAATTCTGCTCCATTCACTTGCTAAAGTATGTTACTTGTAACTCCCTGGCATCCAGTGTTTTTGAAAATTTTTGTAAGAGAAACAGTATTTCAGGAAGCGTGGCTTGAAGGACATTGCATCTCTACTTTTTCCGCTATTTTAAAATGTCTCTCAGAGTCATCTCATGTTATCGAAAACCTGAATGACAGGGTTGACTTGAAATACTCAAAAAGTATGCTTGAAATTCTCTTTGTCAGCATCCTCTTAAGTCCTCCAAGGAGTCAGTCCTTCTTTTTTAAGTTGCCCGTAACTTTCTAGGAAATCTTCCTAGAAAAAGAGGACATACTGATAAATGTATAATCTCAAGTTCTCTATGTTAGAGAAGAATGAGGAAAAGAAACATTGATTTGTCGTTGCTCTTTTCAGGTTCTGTGTACTGGTATTTTGTCCTACTGAATTATGTTAAAGATGAAGATTTGGCTGGGTGCAGCACGGCTTGTGCATCTTTGCTTACTGCTGTGTCCAAACAGCTACAGGACAGGCTAACACCAATGGAGGCGTTACTTCAGACAAGGTAATTATGTAATGACTAATAATGGGCCTCTCTGTATATAATACCACCGTTGCACAGAACTGTTACTGTATATTTGCTTAAATTTTCTTGGAGAAGTATAATTTATGTTTAACCTTTTTCCAAATGATGTTATGTTGAAATACTTAAAAGTCGTATTTCTTGCTAATGGAAGAAGCATTTAAGGTAATTTGTTCCTCTACTGTTAAAACTTTGTAGGTGGAGTTAGGCAAATCACTTACTGTCAACAGTATTCTTCATTTGCTGGTCGATTTTCTAAAACTTCAACATAGTGCAATAAGTAGGTAAAGTTCAGATTTGAGTTCTTGCCTGATTTTCAATATTTGAAGTATTCTCTTATTTAGAAAGATGATATGTAAGCTTTTTAGATTAGAAGTCTTGATGTTTATAAAATTTTACCCAAAGCCTTACTTTGTGCTGAATCAGTGTAATGATTGAGGTGAGGGAGGGGTGCCTGCTTCAGTCTGCAGATGAATATTCAGTCTTGGTTTAGTAGCTACTGATTTATTGGGATCTTTGGAGTGTAGGGAACACAGTTGAGATTGACTGAATTTGATGGGTTCAGTCTGGTTAGTGTCTCCTGGCCCTGTGTCAAACTGCTTTTAAGACTAAGTAAATAGATACTTTGTTAATTAGATGGCTGACAGGAGTATTATTAGGACATTATTTTATTTTTCAGATATGGATTATATAGCTCACCATTTGATCCAGTCCTGTTTGATTTGGAGATGAGTGGCTCTTCCTGTAAAAATGTGTACAACAGTAGCATTGGTGTCCAGTCAGATGAAATTGATTTATCAGATGTCCTTTCAGGTAGTAACTTCTTTTATTAAAGAATGTCTGAATTTTATATCTTCAGTTTGAGCTACCATGGACCCAGTAGATGGTAGTTTCTTCATTGTCTTTAAAAACTGAAGTTCTTTAGAACTTAACTATAACATTGGTGAAACATTAAACTATTTGCCTTTATTTCTTAAGTCCCCTACTCACAGAATTTTAAAGTTATTTTTGAAAGGTTTGTGAATTTGTTTTGTTGTTTTGTTTCACTGCATGTCAGTGTGATTCAGTGCTCATAAGAGACTGTTTAAAATTTGATTTTTGTAGACTTTTTAGTTTTATTTGGTGTACCTTTGTAGTTCATAAAATTAAAGAACATGTTATTTCATATTTCAGAAAATAAAATTTATGTACACTTATAATAAGCAAAGATGCAGAAAGAAAATATAATTTTTGTCACATACCACCACATTCTCCTGGGATAAAAGTTTGTACATAGTGTTATGTGTATCCTTGTATACATTTTTGAAGAATATGCTTTAGAATTGAGTCTATAACACTATTTGTATAATTTTTGCAAGTACTAGAAGTGTTTCTCTAGTGTTAGGTAAAACAATGACCAGTTTATTTTTTTTATTTTCTTCCACCTTCATGAACTTATTGCAAGTGTTGCTTAGTAAAACAGAATGTTAACAAAATTTATTTAAATAAATTTTGGGAGTTAGTTCCATTTACTTTAAAGTGAATTGCGAATTATGAATTGTGAAAAAAGCAAAAGAGAAAAGTCAAATACACCAATACAAATAAAAGGCAAAATGCCTTGATTCTAACCTCTCCATCCTCTTAGGTTACATTGTTAACAGGATGTTTAGCTATTTAGACTTGTATCACACATGTTCACGAACATTTTAAATAAAAAAGCTCATACTACACTTAACTGGTCTGTTACTTTTAACAACTTCTGTTGCCTTGGGTATATGTGTTATCTCCTCTGATGATTTAGGCTCTGACTACTTTATGCCAATCTCTCTCCTCCCACTTCAATTTATGAGGGGTTAGAACTTGTTACTATTTCTTAGTAATCTGAATGGCTACTCAGTTGTTTTTGTGCAATCCTGCTTTTGTTTCGAGGAAAACAGTATCTCCTGTTCGTGAATTTTTTAATGCCATTTCCATTGTTAAAGCACTTGTAAGGGTTTGTGAATTTATACATCTTCTCTAATTGAACTTGGAGTAGCAGCTGTAATTCTCCTTGGCTGTTGCCTTTTTAAGATTAATTCAGTTTTTCAAACTTGTCTCCTTTCTGTATTAGGAAATGGAAAGGTCAGTAGTTGCACTGCTGCTGAAGGTAGTTTCACATCTCTCACTGGACTTCTAGAAGTTGAACCTCTGCACTTTACTTGTGTGTCAACTAGTGATGGAACCAGAATAGAAAGGGATGATGCAAGTACGTTTACTGGTATATACCTTCTTTTATTACATATTTGATGTTGTAGTAAATTATGAAGTGATATGTAACTATTTAAGTATCAGTTTATAGTATATGTAAGTTCCTTTGTTGTCATGTTTAGTGGAAACAGTAAACGGAGGGACATTTGGGGAAAAATCATAGGCAGCTTTATTTTATATTCCTTTCAAAGACAGTTCATAGGGTTTTTTTTCTACCTTCTAGAACACTATCTTAAGTCCTTTTGTTTTTACATGTGCATGTTTAGAAGCCTTTTAACTTGGAAAATATCAAATGTAATGAAAGGAAAGGGAAGAGTGCAGGAGACTATTTTCATTGTCTAGCTTCCACAATCATCAGCTGATGGCTAGTCTTGTGTACACTTTCCGCATCATAATGTTACTTTTTACATTGAAGGTTAAAAGTATAGTTTGTAATGCCTTTGAGAAGGTTGAGATGAGTGAAGAGGGAATACTATTTTTAGCCAGATTAAAGCAATTTTGGATATGAACCAATATTTGAGTATGTGGATTATGCAGTATTGTTGATGTTTTAAATGAATAACCTTGTTTATTTTATATGTCTTTTTTTCTGTTTTTTACTCACATTGTGGGATCAGTGTTTACACTGTCTTGGTACAGATCACTGAAGCTTCTGTATTAAGAATACAGAATAACTGAAGGATATTGGTATAGTTTTTATATTTATATTCAATCACAGAAGGGTTTGACAACTGTCTTAATTAAATTTGCTGTTGTTGGGTTTGTGTATGTGGTTGTGTGTTTGTTTTCTTCAACAGTTTAACGTAAAGCAAAAACTGTTTGAGAAATCATGAAAAATTTAATTTTTCACTTTGCTCCAAAATGGCAGAGGTTTTTAAAAGGAATGATACATTCTTTTTTTGAGTGCCTTTTTATTCAAAGTCATTGTATATCTCCTAATTATGGAAGTGACCACTAAGTGAAATTTATGGCATACGTAGTTTATATGAGCGTTTCAATTAAAATCTAATATTTCTTTTATATGGAGATGTCAGAAGGGTCAAAATTTATTTGTGTTTGTTTTCTTGGACTATTATAGTCATTTTATAGAAACTTACACATTTACACTGGAATGGAAAGAAACATGCCATGACAAGAAATTGAACTTTCGGAGAATTGTTTAGTTATAAATCAGACTACTTTGTCTTGGAAATGTCATGAAATTACAGTTTTTATTTTAGGAAAACTCAACTGTTTGAATATGTAATGCCTGCAGAAGGTATAAAAGGTATAAAATTTAAAACATAAAAGATTAGGTTTGAAAAAGAGAAGTATTCTTTCACAGTTTTCACCTATTTCCTCTCCTGCAATGCAAGCAATGAAATCAGTTTCTTCTCTTTCCCAAGGTAGTTTGTACCTATACAAGCAGTCAACTCTGTATTCCCCCCAGACTGATACCACCACCGGCAGAGCGATTTTTTTGTTAAATGTTAGGGCAGAGTCCTGACAGTTGATCATAAGGTGCTAAAAGATGACTGAGGTCTTTCATCTTCCTGTTTACTTTTTTTTTTTGAAACATGTTAACTCTGAAATATAGTACCCATACAGAAAAGTGCAGAAAACAATTACATAGCTCAGCAGTTTATCATAACACAAACTGTCCTTGTGACCCCAAGTCAAGAAATAACATTTCCAGCAGTCTAAAAGGTGCCTTCAAGCCCCCTTTCCCTTATTTTTCCTTCAGTATCTCCAAAAGGTAAACACTGTCCTAACTTTTAGAGTAGTCATTTCTTAGTGTTTGTTCCTTTGTATAACCACTTAATTATGCATTCTTAAACACTGGTTGAATAGGGTCTTTATAGTATAGAATTGAATTGATGTATTTTTTGGTCTGCTTTTCAGTGTTGTGATTGTTAAATTCATTCATATGATTGCTTATAGATGGGTTTTTTTCACTGCTGTTTAAGATTCTGTTGTCTGAATAAAATAAAATTTATATATCCACTGTTGATTTGTGCACTGTTGATTGACATTAGAGTTTTTCCACTGTGGTGGTCTTAGTATTAACACTGTTCTTTTGGGTATGATGGAAAAGTTGATTTGCTTCATCATAGGATTTTTATATGTTTAACTGTGGAAGTAACATCAAAGAAATGCACTTCTTAATTTCCAAATACATGAAGATTTTCTAGTTGCCATCTTACTGATTTCTATTTTGCTGTTGGATCAAAAGAAATACTGTTTTTTTCACCTTGCAAAATTTGTTGGAAATTGTAAAGGATAAGTTTTTATAAATACTCTATGAATGCTTGACAATGTTTACTTTGTACTTCTTGGTGAAATGTACTCTATATATCTTTGCATTTGGTCTAGTTTGCTAACTGTGTTCTTCAAATTCTCTGTTTTATTATTTTTATCTATTTGCTTGTTTTTAGTTAATAAAATCAGTATGCTAAATTCTTGTCACTATACTTGTGGATTTGTCTATTTCAGTTTAATTATTTTATATGTTTTGAAGCTGCTATACAAATTTAGATACTGTCTTTTTTTGTGAATTGAATATTTCATCATTAAGAATTGTCTCTTTATCTCAATGATTGCTATTTTTCCTAAAAGTACTTTGTTTGTAATTTATATACCTAGCATCAGCCTTCTTTAGTTTCTATTTGTATGGTATGTTTTTCCTTTTTTACTTTCAATTTTTCAGTGTCTTCCTTATATTTTTACACACACCTTTTATAAGTAGCATGCAGTTTTTTTAAACCAATCTAATTAATACTTTGTATTTCAGTTAGAACATTTAGTTTATTTACATTTAATGTAATTACTGATATATTTGTGTTTACCATGTTTTTTATGTATTCTGTTAGATTTTTCATCTTGCCAGTTAGATGTTTCTTTTTCTTCTTTCCTTTTTTGGGGGGATGATTGTAGTTTTATTGGGCAATTTTTCTACTTTTTACTCTTCATAGCAGTTATCTCAGAGATCATAATATATACATACCCTTGACATTCCAAAGTCTAATTGCTGTTTTTACAACATAGTGCAAATATCTTTATTTAACATTATCAGCTTTCTGAATTATATGGTGTTGTCATTTAAACCTTAATTTTATGTGTATTTTAATTCTCATAATACATTATTATTAGAATTATATTCAGTATTCATTTATCTTTATCTCATAATTCCTTTTTTAATCCTCTTTATTCATTTTTTTGCCTTTGAGCTTTAATCTGGTATGATTTTCTTTTTTGTCTGAAAACTACTCAGTTGTATTTTTGGTTCTGTCTGCTGAGAATGAGTTAATTAGTTTTTGGAAAAATTTGAAATACTTTTTGAGTAATTAGATGAACAAACCATGTAGCCATTATCCAGTTTCTAATGTTATTCATTTTTTTCACATTTCCTTTTTTTAAATTGTGAAATGATTATCACAGTAACTTTAGTTAACATCCTTCAACATACATAGTTACAAATTATTTTTTCTTGTGATGTGAACTTTTGAGGTTTTTTCTCTTAACAACTTTTCAATACACAAGACATTATTGCTCAACATGCAACGAACAAGTTCCAATACAGTTTTTTCACATTTCTTTTATCTTTTCTTTTTTTTTCTTTGCTCAGGCACTTTAAAACAGAACCTAAGTATTGTATCATTTTTACTTTTTTGTACATAACACATATATAAGTATCTTAAAAAATATGGATATCCTGCTTAATAACTGATGCCAAAATTTTTATCATAGTCATCTAAATTAACTATAATTTCTCATGATCATTTTTATTATAATCAAATTAGCATAATTGATTCCATGGTACCATCTGTATTTCAATACTTAATTAAATTTTTCTAAATATCACCGTAACATTTTAGAGTTGCCTTATTTGGATCCAGAGATGTCATCTTCATTCTTCAAGTATATCTTCACATGTTATAGAATTCTAAGTTAGCTATTATTTCTTTTGTGCTTTAAAGATAATCTCTTTGTCCTTTATCTTACACTGTTTTCGTTAGATATCACCTGTCAGTCTTATATAGTGTTTAAGGTCTCTGTCAATTCTCTAGCTGTTTTGAGATTCATCCACATTCTTGCTTCCCACAATGGTTTTTAGCATTTTTCTATGATGTTCGTGCATGTGGTTTATATGTATTTATCCTGCTTGTAATTCATAGGGTTTCTTGAGTACTTACCTGATATCTTCCATCAGCTTTAGAAAGATCTCAGCCATTAACTTTTTAAGCATTTCATCTGCCCCATTTTCCTGTCTTCTCTCATTTTGCATTTATGGTTTTATGTATGTTCCACCTCATCACTATAACTAATACACGTTTCAAAAATTTTATTTCTTTTTACTGTGGGTATTTTCTTCTAATTCATCTTAGGTTACTAATGTATGAAAAAAAATACTCCCCTTTTCCACTCTACTACATTGTTGCCTCTGTTAAAAGCCATGTGTCTGCTATATGTGTGGATCAGTGTATATTCCATTTGTTAGTTTGTCTAGTCTTATACGAATACCTCATTGTCTTAACAATTGTAACCTTATATTGTCTTAAAATTTGATAGTGTAAATCCATTCACTTGTTTTTATTTCTATTTTGGTAGATGTAAAAAATCACAGTGTTGTACAGTCATCACCACTGTGAAGGTTCAGAATATTTCCATTACCACAAAAAGAAACCCCATAGCCATTAGCAGTCACTCTCAATTCACCTCTTCCCCGTCTCCTGGCAACCACTAACCTATTTTGTGTGTTGGTGAATTTGCCTACACCAGGTATTTCATGTAAATGTGGAATCATACAATATGTGCCTTTTTGTCTGGTTTCTTTCACTTACTATAATGTTTCTAAGTTTCATCTGTTTATCATGTATCAGGACATCATGCCTTTTTATGGCTGAATAATACTGCATGGTATGGATATGCCATTAAAAATTTTTTTTTTTGATATACCACGTTTTGTTTATATACTCAACAGTTGATGGAAATGTGGGTTGTTACTTTGTTTTGGCTATTAAGAAAAACACTTAAAATGCTGTGAACATTTTTTTTACTTTGCTATTATTAATGTACAATTACCTGAACAATATTATAGTTACTAGACTCCCCCTATTATCATGTCACCACCACATACCCCACTAGAGTCACTGTCCATCAGCATAGTAAAATGCTATAGATTCACTACTTCTCTGTTATACTGCCTTCCCCATATCCCCCCTGCCCCACATTATGTGTGCTAGTCATAAAACCTCTTTTTCCCCCTTATTCCTCCCTACCCACCCATCCTCCCCAGTCCCTTCCCTTTGGTAACTGTTAGTCCATTCTTGGGTTCTGTGAGTCTGCTGCTGTTTTGTTCTTTCAGTTTTTATACTCCACAGATGAGGGAAATCATTTGATACTTGTCTTTCTCCGCCTGGCTTATTTCACTGAGCATAATACCCTCTAGCTCCATCCATGTTGTTGCAAACAGTAGGATTTGCTTTCTTCTTATGGCTGAATAATATTCCATTGTGTATATGTACCACATCTTCTTTATCCATTCAACTACTGATGGACACTTAGGTGGCTTCCATTTCTTGGCTTCAACACCAGCTTTTGAAGAGGCTGTCATTTCCCCACTGTATATCCATGGCTCCTTTATCGTATATTAATTGACCATATATGCTTGGGTTTATATCAGGGCTCTCTAGCCAGTTCCATTGGTCTATGAGTCTGTTCTTGTGCCAGTACCAAATTGTCTTGATTACTGTGGCTTTTTAGTAGAGCTTGAAGTCAGGGAGCATAATTCCCCCCACTTTACTCTTCCTTCTCAGGATTGCTTTGGCTATTCGGGGTCTTTTGTGGTTCCATATGAATTTTAGAACTATTTGCTCTAGTTCATTGAAGAATGCTGTTGGTATTTTGATAGGGATTGTTTTGAATCTGTATATTGCTTTAGGCAGGATGGCCATTTTGACAATATTAATTCTTCCTAACCATGAGCACGGGATGAGTTTCCATTTATTGGTATCTTCGTTAATTTCTCTCATGAGTGTCTTGTAGTTTTCAGAGTATAAGTCTTTCACTTCCTTGGTTAGGTTTATTCATAGGTATTTTATTCTTTTCGAATGCAATTGTGAATGGATGATGATGATGGATTTTGGAATGTTGTTCCATCCTTGCATCCCTGGGATGAATCCCACTTGATCATGATGGATGATCTTTTTGATGTATTTTTGAATTCAGTTTGCTCATATTTTGTTGAGTATTTTTGCATCTATGTTCATCAGGGATATTGGTCTGTAATTTTCTTTTCTTGTGGTGTCTTTGGCTGGTTTTGGTCTTAGAATGATGTTGGCCTCGTAGAATGAGTTTGGAAGTATTCCCTCCTCTTCTACTTTTTGGAAAACTTTAAGGAGGATGAGTATTAGGTCTTCAGTAAATGTTTGATAAAATTCAGCAGTGAAACCATCTGGTCCAGGGATTTTGTTCTCAGTTAGTTTTTTGATTACCAATTCAACGTGTTTGCTGGCAATTGTTCTATTCAGATTTTCTGTTTCTTCCTGGGTCAGCCTTGTAAGGTTGTATTTTTGTAGAATGTTGTCCATTTCTTCTAGGTTATCCAGTTAGCATATAATTTTTAATAGTGTTCTCTCATAATTCTTTGTATTTCTGTGGTGTCTGTAGTGATTGTTCCTTTCTCATTTCTGATTCTGTTTATGTGTGTAGACTCTTTTTTTCTTGATAAGTCTGGCTAGGGGTTTATCTATATTTTTTATTTTCTTGAAGAACCAGCTCCTGCTTTCAGTGATTCTTTCTATTGTTTTATTTTTCTCAATTTTATTTATTTATGCTTTAATCTTTATTATGTCCCTCCTTCTACTGACTTTGGGACTAATTTGTTCTTCCTTTTCTAGTTTCATTATTTGTGAGTTTAGACAGTTCATTTGGGATTGTTCTTATTTCCTGAGGTAGGCCTGTATTGCAGTATATTTCCCTCTTAGCACAGCCTTTGCTGCATCACACAGGTTTTGTGGTGTTGAATTATCGTTGTCATTTGTTTCCATATATTGCTTGATCTCTGTTTTTATTTGGTTGATGATCCATTGATTATTTAGGAGCATGTTATTGAGCCTCCATGTGTTTGTGGGCTTTTTCATTTTCTTTGATTAATTTATATCTAGTTTCATACATTTGTGATCTGAGAAGCTGGTTGGTACACGAGGCTCTTTTTGTGGCTTAGTTTATGATCTGTTCTTGAAAATGTTCCATATGCACTTGAGAAGAATGTGTATCCTGTTGCTTTTGGATGGACTGTTCTGTAGAGGTCCATTCAGTCCATCTGTTCTAAAATATTGTTCAGTGCCTCTGTCTCTTCATTTATTTTCTGTTTGGTTGATCTGTCCTTTGGAGTGAGTGGTGTGTTGAAGTCTCCCCAAATGAATGCACTGCAGTCTATTTCCCCCTTTAATTCTTTTAGTATTTGTTTCACATTTGTAGGTGTTCCTGTCATGGGTGCATAGATATTTATAATAGTTATATCCTCTTGTTGGAGTGACCCCTTTATCATTATGTAATGTCATCCTTTGTCTCTTGTTATTTTCTTTGTTTTGAAATCTGTTTTGTCTGATACAAGTACTGCAGCTCCTGCTTTTTTCTCCCTATTAGTTGCATGAAATATCTTTTTCCATCCCTTTACTTTCAGTCTGTGTATGTCTTTGGGTTTGAAGTGAGTCTCTTGTAGGCAGCATATAGATGGGTCTTAGTTCTTTATCCATTCAGTGAGTCTGTGTCTTTTGTTTGTTGCATTCAGACCATTTACATTTAGGGTGATTATCGGTAGGTATGTACTTACTGCCATTGCAGGCTTTAGATTTGTGGTTACCAAAAGTTCAAGGGTAATTCCCTTACTATCTAACAGTCTAATGTAACTTATTTGTATGCTTTTACAAACAACCTAAAGGTTTTTTTTTCCTCCTTTTTCTTCCTCCTCTGTTTTTTGTATGTTAGGTATCATATTCCGTGCTCTTTGTCTATCCCTTGATTGACTTTGGGGGTAGGTGATTTGATTTTGCATCTGCTTAGTAATTAATCATTCTTCTTTGCTGTGGTGTTATTTCCCCTGGTGACATCTGTTTAGCTTTGCGGTTGGGTGTCGTAGGGGAGCAGAGCTGGTCCTGGCCTGGGAAAGATCTGTTTCCTGATTCCTGTCTCCTCTGCCTGTCTCCAGTATCAGAGCCAGTGGGCTGAGTATACAGGTGTATAAGCCTCTGTACTTGGCATCTCTAGCTCTTGTAGGGAGGGCCTCCCTCTGGCTGGCATGACACCAGAGCAGTGACTGCCGGTTTGCGAGCTGGTGCCAGCAGGCCAAGAGGAAGGCTTGGCAGGCTGCATATCACAGTGGGGGACCTTTGAGCCTAGTAGCCAGCCAGGGGGATGGAACGCCTGAAGCTCCCCAAAGTTCTTAATCTGCTGAACAGTGCGTGTCCAGACAACCTTGTCCCCCTATCCCTTCTCCCGTGCAGGAATCTCCGTGCAAAGCCCGCCTGTTCAGCAGCCCTCTCCCTGCTAGGAAGCCTGTCAGACCGCCTGCATTTCCCTTGTCCCAGAGTGTCTGGGTGTGCATCCCTTCCTCCACAAATGGTTGGAATCTGTCTTTTAAGCACTCTATCTGTCCCAGCTCCCCATCCTCCAGAGTACCACACAGTGTAGGTTTCTGCTCACAAAGCAGATCTCCAGGACTCGGTTTTCAGCCGTCCCAGGCTTCCACCCCTCTCCCTGCTCCATTTCTCTTCCTCCTGCTGGTGAGCTGGGTTGGGATAAGGGCTCGGTTCCTGCAGGATTAAGGCTTTTGGACATTACCCTGTTTTGTGAGGTCTGCTTTGTTAGTGAGGTCTGTACATAGTCTGGTGCTGCCTTCTTTCCTGTTGCTGTTGTAGGGTTAGTTGTATTAACTATATTTTCACACTATCTGTTGTTTTGGGAGGAGTTTTCTGTCTCGCCTCTCACGCTGCCATCTTGAATCTCCTGTGAACACTTTTGTGTAAATTTTCGTGTGAATGTATGTTTCCAGTTCTCTTGTATATATACTTAGGATTAGAATCTACTAACATTCTTAGAGATAGTCTTAAAGATTCCAGGTCTTTTGTGCTGCCATTTTTTTCCCAGCTTAATATGTTGAGATTTAACTGACAAATAACACAGAGCTAGTTTTAGGTGTATAGTGTGTTGGTTTAACACATTTATGTATTATAAAATGATTATCACCATAGCATTAGCTAGTATGTCCATCCTGTCACCTAATTTCCATTTCTTTTTTGTGTGAAGACATTTAAGATCTACTCTGTTAGCAACTTTCAAGTTTATAATACAGTATTATTGGGTATAATAATGCTGTACCTTAGAGCTCTGTATTTCCATATAACTTTTAGAATCAGCTTGTCAATTTCTACACAAAAAATCTTATGATTGTTATTTTTAATTTGGGATTTTCATATCAATTAGTTTGGGAGGACTGACATCTTAATAAGATTTAAGCCTTTCAGTCTATTAACATGGTATATTCTCCAGTATATTTAGGTGTTCAGTTTCTCTTGTTGATGTTTTGTAGTTTTCAGTGTAGAAGTTTTGCACATCTTTTTTAGATTTGTATGTAGGTATTTGAGTTTTTACGCTATTACAAATGATATTCTTCTAATTTTATTTCCATTCTTTTGTTGCTAGTGTGTACAAATATAATGGACTTGCATATATTAATCTCATATATGGTGATACTGCTATACTAACTTACTAATTTTAATAGTTTGTATATTCTTAGATATTTTTATATACACAATCATGTTATCTATTAATAGAGTTACTATGTTATTTTTCTAATCATTATATCTGTTATTTGCTTGTCTCGCTCTGTTGTGCTTCCTAGGACTTTCTGCATGATATTGAATAGAAATGGTGGTAGTAGTTATCTTTGTCTTGTTCTCACCTCTATTTTTTATATCTCGTTTTTGAGGGCCTTAGATATTGAAAGCTCAGACTGTTTAAAATATTTTAAAATTACTTTTATTGTAGTAGAATTACTTATTTTTCTTGGATTGTTTGACCCTTATGTGTTTGTAGTGACTTAATTTTCACATAAATATTATTTGGTCATTAGATTTTAAAGTCAGTGAAGAGCTAAATAAACCATTACATGGTTAATAATTACCCAGAAAGTACAACATAAATCCTTCAGTAAGTCTAATACTTTCCCCTCTAGAATTGGAATCAGTAGCTGTTGCTTTGATGGAACATAGATGGGGCAGATAGATTTCATTTGGGGGCACACAGTTTATATAGGATATAGTCACTCTTTTCTTTCACCAAGCTTGTATAGTTGAATTCATATAAGTTAAATGAAGTGTAGTGTGTGTCTGCACCATAGTAAATGCATTTTTTTGAGAAAATTTTTAATTGTGAGATGCTATGTACTGTTTATCATTTATTGCAATCTCATTGAATATAGCTTAATTTTTTGGATAGCTTATTTAAATTCTGGCATAATAGAGCATTTTTAGATGTTAAAATAGGCTGTCAGGTTACCTGGATTTTTCCTCCCCCTTTTCAAGTGTTTATGAGCAGATTACTTCCCTGAACTTTAGACTCGTTATCTGTAAAACCGGGTAACAGTAGTACCCCTGTTATGTGTCATTGCAAAGATTAAATGAATTGATGTTACTTTCATGCTTAGCACTGTGCTGCACCAAGGCTTTGGCTTCACACAGCCCTAGGATCTAACTCTAGTTCTATCACTTTCAGCTCAATAGGGTAAATTCTCTGAGCCATTTATTTAATCAAAGACAACACAGAATATAGTATCTTCTCCGCAGGGTTTTCATCTGTTGAATGCAGTAATTGACTAAAACTGTCACGTGTTAATTGACGCTAAACATTTGCTATTATTGTAGTAGTTATCTTTCCCCAATATAACTTTCTAGCAGAAGTCTGTTACAATAGAAATATTGATGCTGCTACTAGGTTTGATCTCTATTTGTTGTTTTATGCTGACTTCTTTGATTAAATTGTGAATTGAAGTTTTTTAATTCAGCCCTTTCCATAACATTTTTCACAAATATTGGTAAATACTTAATGGAAAAGTGTTATTTTATAATGTATGTTGGAATTACATCAAAAAGGAAAATCAAAGAAATTTCTTAACTGGTAAGATACTTCATAGAGCCTTTAATGGTAACAATGTTCATGGGTAAGCAGTTTGTGTCACATGTATTTGACTGTGCATGGGGTGTGATTGTACCCATATCAGTGTTCTGGGAAACTTGGTGGGGAAACATGGCTTGACATCTCCTGTGTGGGCCACATTCTCTCTAGGATATGCTTTAAAATGAGGAAATAAGTGTCGTCTGTCTTTCAAAATGATGTTCTTAAAATTGAAAGATTTTTGAGCTTTTTAGGGGAGAGGTTTTGTTGTAAGAAAACCTAATAAAGCAAATTTTAGTTTATTTTTTAATCTCAAATTGTATAATAAGATTACTTCCATTTTGTATTTTCATTTTAGCAGTATTCATTGGAATTTCTTCAGTGCTGAAAATACTTTTTAAACTCAAAAGTATACTGATTTTCTTTGATTTAGTAATCATTCCTGGATCACTTAAACTTGAGTACTGTTGTCATCAGTATACTTTTACCATTAAGATTTCCTTATTTATACTCTAGATTCCTATCTTTTAAAATGAAAATTAACTTTGGTTTTAATCTCACACTAGTATACTTTGAATATGTTTCTCCATGAACCTTTTCTTCATTCTGTTTTTTTTTTTTTATCCCCTTGTCTTATACCAGTGAGTTCTTTCGGGGTTACTCCTGCAGTAGGTGGACTATCATCGGGGACAGTTGGGGAAGCTTCGACAGCCCTGAGTTCAGCAGCCCAGGTAGCTTTGCAGTCTCTCTCTCATGCAATGGCTTCAGCCGAACAACAGCTACAGGTGCTGCAAGAGAAACAGCAGCAGCTTTTGAAGCTTCAGCAACAGGTTGGAGACTATTTGGCTCTTTGTTCATGCTGTCTCTAAACTTCAAAAGCTGAAAAAAGTACTATAAAAATGACCATTATTTTCATAAAGGAAAGTAGGTTGATCTCAGCTAATCATTTTCTACAAAAATTGAGGTAACGTCCTTGTGATATATTAAAAAATTTTTAAATATGTAAATGCATTTTATTTGATAAATATCTGAGGGAATATAATTGATACTTTTTTTCAGTCTTAAAGTAAAATCCATTCTCACTCTGTTTATAAACAGTCTTAGATTCACTAGTTGTCTCTCAAACATTTCAGTTACCAGTTACTATTTTTATGGATTGAAGGACCTAAAACAACATTTTAAAGACCAGTTAAATTAATGTGAATTAAAACTTAGTAATAATGATAGATGTTTTGGCGATTTCATAGTGGTCTACGTGCAACCTATGCAATTCCAGGTGACAAATTGTGTCAGATTAGGCAACATGAGAATCCACCTCCTGTTAGTATTTTGTTTTGAGGAGAACTTTCCTTATTTACATTTAATTGTTCTACTTCCTTTCCACCTTTGCCTTGAGAGTTCTAGTTCCAAAATACAGAGGAAATTTTATATAATGTTTAACCAAGTATATATAGCAAAGAAATGCTCCATTCATATTGAGTCCATTTATTTATTTATTTTCATTTAACTAGGACCCAGTTAATCATGTTTATCTTCATAATCTATACCTGTGTAGTAGTAGTCCCCACGAACTAGGGTAGGCAGGATTCGTCTATATTTGTTGCTTTTACTTCTTTTACAGAAAGCAAAGCTGGAGGCCAAGTTACATCAGACGACAGCTGCAGCAGCCGCGGCTGCATCTGCCGCATCGGCAGTAGGTCCTGTTCACAGCTCTGTGCCTTCCAACCCAGGGACAGCCCCGGGATTCTTCATCCATCCGTCTGATGTCATTCCGCCCACTCCGAAAACAACACCACTATTTATGACTCCACCACTCACCCCACCCAATGAAGCAGTTTCCGTTGTGATTAATGCTGAACTTGCACAGCTTTTCCCAGGCTCAGTTATTGATCCCCCAACAGTCAATCTTGCTGCACATAACAAAAATTCCAACAAGTCCAGAATGGTAAATTACTGTATTTTAAATAGGTGGTTACTTAGATGTTTAAAAATCTGTTGATGTATTCTCTAACTTTAGAAAGCAAATTTGATATATATCAAATTAGATTGTTTTCTTTTATAAAATATTACAGAATATATATCAGGAAATGAGACTTGTTAGTTTGATGTATTAATGGTTACTGGTTTTTACAGAACAAAAGTAGTATCAATAAGAGTTATACATTTTTCTTTTCTAGAATCCACTTGGTTCTGGTCTAGCCCTTGCAATTTCTCATGCTTCACACTTTCTTCAACCTCCACCTCATCAGTCTATTATTATAGAGCGAATGCATTCAGGTAATCTTTGACTTTCTTAAAATACTTTTCTTCACTAGTGTGCTGGCTCTTTGAATAATTAATATTCTGTAGTTTGATATTTCTTTGTAAGTGCATAACATCTGCTCTTGGGTAAGTATATTTTACCAAGAATAAGCACTCTATAAGGCTCAACCTGTGTGCTCACTACATGGAGTGGAAAAGTGCTGCAAAGTAGATTCACTAGTTCTCTCCAAAGAGTGGATTTGATCTGTATATAAGTCTCGCCTGTTGAACTATGATTGACATAGATACCTGCCTCCATTATAGCTGCTCAATATGTTTATGCTAGAAACCAGAAGTATTCATAAGGCTGTCATTCTGGTATTGGAACTGTTTCTTGAGTAGACAGAATTACTGCTAATTATAATAACTAAGATTAATAACACTTCATGGTCTCCGGATAATTCAAATTTTACCTAAGCTTGTACGATGCTTCTATGTTAGAGACCTCTGGTTGGGATGGTTACTTTTAATTAGAGCATTTTTACTAATAAATTGCAGGCATTTTTGCCTAATAATGCTACCAACTGTTAGTTCTGGGCCTGAGCAGCAGCAGAATTCAACAAAATCTTCAGGCATGTTGTATAGGATGAAATAATAGAAATGTTGTCCATACTGTAATGCTTTTCAATATCTGAAGAGTCAGATCATGTTTGCTTTATTGCAATGGGCTGTTTTTGGAAGAGAGAGTTTTTTAAAAATAATAAAATTCTTAGTGGTGTTTTCTGCCCAACTAATCATCCACTGGTAACATTAGTGTTTATAACAGAGTGAAATTTGTTGTGAATTCTTATGAAGCGTGAGCAGTTGTTTATACTCTGATTTATTTTTATGCATGAAATTGACTGTGCCACATAAGCCCTCTAAGAAGAATTACATTCTTTGTTTGTTGCTTAATAGTTTTTCTGTTTAGGGAAATATTAGCAACTGCCTTGTTTTTTTTAAACTAGGTGCACTGAGATAGCACTTGCCCTAGAAGTTTAATTTAGTAGGGTTCCTTCACTGTAAAAAGGTATCTGATAAGGTTACTAGCCGTCCTTTACCCCAACCTAATAAAGAAGAAAAAGAATTATGATACTATTAATGAATCTGTCTACTGTTTTATTAATTGAACTTATTCCTGAAATGTGTGTGAGATGAGAGATGTAAATCTGCTCTTTCTTCCGTTCCTCTCAGATCATTCTTGCCTTTCATTAGTGTGAGCATCTCAACCATGCCAAGTGTGATTCTCGTGCTTACACAAAAAAGACATACTACCTCTTTAGTGTGGCCCTTAAGAGTAAGCCATCTACTTCATGTACTACTCAGCTAAAGAGACAGTGATGTATCAGTGCTGGGGGAATAACATTGTTTGAGATAAACTGTATCTGTCTCCTTTGAAGGATCTTCCTAAGGGAGTTTTTTTAGCAGTAATAATGGCTACATATGAGTTCAGCCTTATACTTTTACTTTGCTTCTTAACCCCAGTGTAAGATACAACTCCTTTAGAAGTTAAGGCTTAAGAAAACTAAAATCAAGTAATACAATTTGATATTATTAAGACATCTAGTTGTGAAATTAAAAAAACAAAAAGAGCCCAAAACACTGAAAGAAGAACAGATAGATAGGTACTTTATAGACTTCATCTATATACTGTTTTAGCTGATTTAATTTTTTTATTCTAATACTTTAAGTTAAGCTTTATGAACAATTGATTGCCTTCATGTACTCTTGTATAGATTTTACTTAAGTCTTAGGGTTCAGAACCAAAATAGATTGAGGTCTCAGAATATTTTTAAGTGAGAATTACTTATTTACTTTTCTTCTCATTTGTTTGTAGTTTCATATATTAAGATGAATGTTCCCAACTACTTTGAGTCTATCTTTTGGTTAGTAATAGATGGTATTTTTTGTCAGCTGTTGTGTTCTCTGTCATAGGAGCAAGGAGATTTGTGACCTTGGATTTTGGCAGACCAATACTGTTGACAGATGTATTGATTCCCACTTGTGGAGACTTGGCCTCCTTGTCAATTGACATTTGGACATTAGGAGAAGAGGTAGATGGGAGGCGATTGGTAGTGGCAACTGATATAAGCACCCATTCACTAATTCTGCATGACTTGATACCACCTCCTGTGTGCAGATTCATGAAGGTAAAGAACTTTAAGAAAGAGAATTGATACACTTTCCATGTTTGTAATAAGTCATGAGAAATATTTAGACATATAATTTGAAAGCATACATTTAAAATTGTCTTTTTAATAAGTACATTGTTCAGAATTTCATTGTTGCTGTTGGGTGTGTAGTATATTTATATTTTTTCATTTCAGATCACTGTCATTGGACGTTATGGAAGTACAAATGCCAGAGCCAAAATCCCATTAGGATTTTACTATGGTCATACCTATATTTTGCCTTGGGAAAGTGAACTGAAATTAATGCATGATCCTCTAAGGGGAGAGGGAGAATCCGTAAACCAACCAGAAATTGACCAGCATTTAGCAATGATGGTAGCTCTACAGGAGGATATACAATGCAGGTTAATAGAAAATTGAAATATATTTTAATCTTATTGAACTACTATATTTCTGTGTGATGTCTGGTGTATATTTGTATATTTGTCTTTTCATAGACATACAGAAAAGAACAAAAGTAGGATACAGGCATGTTGCAGTAATATTTAATGCATTAAAATATTGTGATTAAATAGCTTCATTTATTTAGTACTTATCAGTTGATTAATTCTTTTTAATAGTCGCATGTTAACCTGTGTTAGAGATTTAATTTTTAATGTATTCATACATGTACATCAACGAGAACATTGCAGGAATTATTTTGTACATATTCTGTTTTCCTATAGGTATAACTTAGCTTGTCATCGGTTGGAAACACTTTTGCAAAGTATCGACCTTCCTCCGCTCAACAGTGCTAACAATGCCCAGTATTTTTTGCGAAAGCCAGACAAGGCAGTTGAGGAAGACAGTAGAGTTTTTTCTGCCTATCAGGATTGTATTCAGCTACAGCTACAACTAAACTTGTCTCATAATGCAGTGCAGAGGCTCAAAGTAGCTCTAGGTGCAAGTCGGAAGATGTTGAATGAAACATCGGATCCAAATGATTTAATTCAGACATCTTCCACAGAGCAGTTACGTACTATCATCAGATACTTACTGGATACTTTGCTCAGCCTTCTTCACTCTTCCAACGGTTTGTATTTGACTTAGAACTTTAAAGGCTGGGAATATATTTGATGTGACTCTGTTGCGTGTTTTGCTCTTGTGTTACTTTTTCCTGAGTACTGTTTATTTTGATATCCTTTCCAATGTACTTATGAAATGTGTTTTTAGGTTAACTCCTTTTCCCCTGTATTTCTACTTGTTTTCTTAAATAGAATTTTTTTTTCTTGATTTTTCTGCTATTGATGTGCCACATCATTTTGTTACTGGCAAAATAATAAATATTGGTTAAAAGTGCAAAAGTGAAAATTTTAAATAAATTGCTGTGATTTTTTTTTTCTAGCCAGGAGCTATTTTTTGATAGTTACATCTGTAACACAAACACACATGCTGACACAGCCATCTGATTCACTCATCTCCACGAAAAGAAATAAAACTGACTTAAATGCTAGCTCTTCTCCTTTCTAAGTATTTTAATTCTAAGTATAGAATTAAAATTCTATATACAAGGAGTAAATGAGTGAATAGCAAAATAAATAGAATATAATTGTGCATTGATTGCTGGTAAAGAAGAAAGCATATTTAGGCATGGTGATTTTGATACTACAGCATACAGTTAAAAATAGAAAATTTTACTGTTTTCTTTTTTGTAATAGGCCACTCTGTTCCTGCAGTTTTGCAGAGCACATTTCATGCCCAGGCCTGTGAAGAGCTTTTTAAACACTTGTGCATCAGTGGAACCCCAAAGATACGGTTGCATACTGGTCTTCTACTTGTTCAACTCTGTGGTGGTGAAAGATGGTGGGGTCAGTTTCTTTCTAATGTTCTTCAGGAATTGTACAATTCAGAGCAGCTTCTCATCTTTCCACAGGATAGGTAGGTCAGAAAAAATTGGAGTTATTTGTCATTAATGATTTATACTTATCATAGTCAAAAATCAGATTTTGAAATCCTGTGTGTGTGGATACTAAGTGTGCAGAAATGAAGCATGTCTTTTTGGGCAATGCCCACTGAAGGGCATACTGAAGGAGATTGCAAATCATATAGATAGAGTACATTCTTTAGTGTCCTAATTAAATCTATAGAGTTTATAGATCTGTGTTTATAATCATTTCCTAACAAATCATGTTACCTTATGTGTTAAAATTATTTTTTTTAAAGTTACAGTAAAGTTCTCTTCTTGATTTCTTGTAGTAAAGTTAGAAAATATAACCAATAGCTTGAAAAAGAGGTGATTTTAATATTGTGGCTCCAGATATAAATCTTGCTAAGAACCAAATATTTTATCATTACTTTATTTAATTTCAGTGTAAATTATTTTTAAAGTGAACAATTCAGTTGATTCATACTGGGTTTTTTATTTATATATTTTTTAGGGTCTTCATGCTACTTTCCTGCATCGGGCAAAGGTCACTTAATAATAGTGGAGTGTTAGAAAGCTTACTTAATTTGTTGGATAATTTATTGTCACCTCTTCAACCTCAGTTACCGGTGCATAGGAGGACAGAAGGTATTTATTTAAAACAGTGATCTTTAGTAAAAGCATAAAATTGCTATAAATACTACTTTTATAAAGTGGCTAATCTGAAATACTTATTTTAACATTCATTGCTATACATTTTGTTAATATTTTTGTGATGTAGATTTTTCAGCAGGACCAGCTAACCATTGTCATATAGTTACTGTTTTTTAAAGTTGATTATCTTTTCATTATTTGAATTTTGAACTTAGATATTGTTATACTGTGTTGTTTTCTATACTGTCATGACTAAAATGAAACTTAGTAAGTTTTAGCTTTAAGACACCATTGCTGCTCTGGTTATTGATAATGAGTTTCATTCGAGCAAGAAAATTGTTTCTGGAATAAAAACTTTAGAACATAGTCTAAAACTATATGAATTACAAAATGAGAAATAAATTTTTTATTTCAGTCCTGTAGGTCTAAGGCTAGGATGTTATACCTTGTTTTCTGGTTTGTTATTACCTGCTATATTCAACTTAACAATTAAGAATCTACTTTTGTACTATAGAGTATTTGTTTTGCATTAAATTCAATGTATTACTCAATTTATGACCATAGGTTCCATTTTGAGACCTGTTATAAATAAATATTAGTGTTAGTAATGTGCTTTGGATTTATACAATGTTTATCTCAAAATTACTTTATCATACATCATTGGGACTCCTAGAATCACCTAATGTTTTTCCCATTTCATCTCTGTTCAGGAGTACTAGATATTCCTATGATCAGTTGGGTTGTTATGCTGGTGTCCAGGTTGCTGGATTATGTGGCAACTGTTGAAGATGAAGCAGCAGCTGCTAAGAAACCTTTGAATGGTAAAGACAGGGAGAGGTTTCTGACAGGTACCAGAGGTTTATAATAATCTATTGATGGGGATTTTGAGCAACTACACAGTTATTTCAGAACTGGCTAGTGGCCTGGAGATTCCAGCTGTATATAATTTATGTAAAGTATGAACTAACTTTACCAGGAATCTGTTTAAGGATGGAATGTACAATTGAAAGGCTTTAAGGACAAGCCGCTGGTCAGAACATGACTTTTAGTTCTAAATACAACTATGTCTTTCACAAAGTGTTTCCCCCAAGCTCGTTTAAGTGCTTTATAGTAACATTATAACAACATACATATAAATGAAGTAAGAGTAGGAAATCTGTGAAGAACTCGTGTAGTTGTATGTCATTTTAGTATAGTGTATCGTTCCATTTGCCATTGTAAAGTACAGTTCTAATTAACTGCAAATGGCTCGTATGCTTAAGTATGGAAGCGCTCAAATTTCTTTTAAGTTGTAATCTTTCTCTGCAAGCTGAGGCATAGGACATTTTAAAAATTAAAGGAACTCAAATGCAAGATAAATTTTTTTCCTCCCCTTTTTCCAAATTACCAAGACTTTTTTCATAAAGGATTTGAAATGGCTACATCTAATAGCTAAATACAGGCATTAGGTGCTATAAAATACAGAATTTTATACATTGTCAGGATTCTAATATGAAAAAGATCCCTTGAAATGTTTTTTTATATGTGGATCAATTATTTATGTAATACACATTATGTTCGGGAGGAGAGTGGGGGATTCTTTTCATGTACAGGAAATTTGTCATAAATATTTTTTAAACATATTATATGTTTTTGAGTCACTTTGTTCAGTTAGATAGTATACAAAGGTAAGACATACAATTAAATATAACTACAGTATAAAGTTGGAATATAACATAATATTGGATATCTAAGTTTTTATTTATATCATTCAGATGCTGTGATAACACATTGGTGGAAGACTGTTTTTAGGGTTTGCAGAATTTGAACTAACTTGACCAATGGGTAGTAGAGAATAGGAAAAGATGTCTTTAGATTAAGCAGACAAGAACAAACCATTGGAGATGGGTAAAATGTGGTATTGAGCCTAGTTGGGCAGAAAAATGATACTTAAAGAATGGTCTGGACACATTCCAAAAATGAGCATAACTAGAGCTTACACAGCATGGCTTTTGAACAGTTTAACTTCATTTTTGCAGTTGTTAAGTCAAATTATTGAGTACCCATTTTTGGGTCTTGCACCAAAAGCATGAGCTTGAAATAGGCAGTAGTTAATATTTGTTGTTGTTTGGATTGAGTGGCATTGTCAAGGGTCTGTTGTAAAAAGGCTAATCTCAAACAGTTGTGGAGATAGGAGATAGGAAATTGTAGCCTTAAAATCATTGAAGGTCTATATTAACCTGTCTAGGGTCAAATCTAGCAGTTTCGTCAACACTGATTTCCTTAATTTTATTCCAAACCACTTGTCACGATTGACACATTTATTATTTTGTGTTTTCTGGGTATGAAAAGTACTTTAAAATCACATTTAACAGAATTATTAATTAAATGTTTCTTTGCCCTATAGGTAACCAGTGGAGTTTTATTAACAATAATTTGCACACACAGAGTGTAAATAGGTCTTCCAAAAGCAGCAGTAGCCTTGATAGATTGTATTCCAGGAAAATCAGAAAGCAGCTAGTTCATCATAAACAGGTAATTTTCAATACATTTTGTTAATTTTAATTTTGAGAACATTGCTTTGGAGGCTGCATGAAATAGAGCTGCCATCTGATCTTAGGTATGGCATTTAATGAGTTGCTTAATTAAGGGAAAGTATTTGGCATTTTTGAGCCTGAGTTTCCTTATTTGTAAGATGATAACAGTACATAGTTTATGGATTTTGGTGGTGTCCTTTATAATGTCTGCCTCTTCACATGCTTATTACTACCATTCTGAGTGAGGCCATCATCATCCTTTGCCTAATCAAAAGGCCTCTCTGCCTTTTGTTTTTCCTCAGCCCCAACCATTTTTCATATTGTTTTGCCTCAGACCCATCCATTTTTCATGCTTATCCGAGAGAGTTCTTTTAAAATACAAACCTGGTTCCTCTCATTCCTTTTCTAAATTCTTAGTGACTTCTGGTTGACCTTTGGTTGAAGGTCAGATTCCTTAACATGGCTTTTAGAGTACCTGTCAGTCTGCCTCTCTGGGTAACTTTCAGGTTTGAATTTTGGTCTAGCAGTGTGGAATTTGAGTTCCTGGCCTACCTGCATACCCACACCAATTTTCTCATCCAGGATTTTTCCAAGTACTGAGTTTTTTTCTTTCTTCCTTCCTTCCTCCCTCCTTTGCTCCGTCCTCCCTCTCCCTCCCTTTCCTTTTCTCCTTCCTTCCTCCCTCCCCTAACTTATTTTTCAGTCATTAGTTCATATTACTTCTTCAAAGAGATCTTCCCTGGTTTCCAAATTAGGATAGCACCCTATATAATATGTTCCCATGTATGATATATTTTTTATTTCATGATATTCATCATAATTTTGGATAGTGATTCATTTATTTCGCTAACAGGAGATTTTTGAATTTCATTGTGAGTAAATGATTTCTTACAGTATTAGGAATTAAGATTTTTTATGCCTGGCTTCTTTTGCTCAAAATGATATTTTTGAGATTCCCCCCTCCATATTATTGAGTATATCAATGGTTTTTTTTAAAGCATTTTTTTTTGCTATTATTAATATACACTTACATGAGCAACATTATGGTTACTAGACTCCCCCTATTATCAAGTCTCCACCACATACCCCATTGCAGTCACTGTCCATCAGTGTAGTAAGAAGTCATAGAATCACTACTTGTCTTCTCTGTGTTATACCGCCTTCCCTGTATCTCCCCACCCCACCCCCACACCTGTTACATTATGTGTGCTAATTGTAATAGCCCCTTTTCCCTCCCTTATCCCTCCCTTCCCACCCATCTTCCCCAGTCCCTTTCCCTTTGGTAACTGTTAGTCCATTCTTGGGTTTTGTGAGTCTGCTGCAATTTTGTTCCTTCAGTTTTTTCTTTGTTCTTATACTCCAAAGATGAGGGAAATCACTTGATACTTGTCTTTCTCTGCCTGGCATATTTCTTTCTTTCTTTTTTTTTTTATAGTTTATTTTGGTATCATTAATCTACAGTTACATGTGCAATATTATGGTGATTAAACTACCCCCTTCATCAGGTCCCCCCAACCAACTCCATTACAGTCAGAAACTGTCCATCAGCATAGTGAGATGCTATAGAGTCACTACTTGTCTTCTCTGAGTTGTACAGCCCTCCCAGTGCCCCCCCGCCAACATTACATCTGCTAACTGTAATGCCCCTTTTCCCCCCTTGTCCCTCCCTTCCCACCCATCCTCCCCAGTCCCTTTCCCTTTGGTAACTATTAGTCCGTTCTTGGGTTCTGTGAGTCGGCTGCTGCTTTATTCCTTCAGTTTTTTTCTCTGTTCTTATACTCCACATATGAGTGAAATCATTTGGAACTTGTCTTTTTTGGCTTGGCTTATTTCACTGAGCATAATACCCTCTAGCTCCATCCATGTTGTTGCAAATGGTAGGAGTTGTTTTCTTCTTATGGCTGAATAGTATTCCATTGTGTATATGTACCACATCTTCTTTATCCATTCATCTACTGATGGACACAGGTTGCTTCCATTTCTTGGCTATATTGTAAATAGATATGTGATAAATATAGGGGTGCATAATATCTTTTTGAAACTGGGCTGCTGCATTCTTAGGGTAAATTCGTAGGAGTGGAATTCCTGGGTCAAATGGTATTTCTATTTTGAGTTTTTTGAGGAACCACCATATTGCTTTCCACAATGGTTGAACTAATTTAAATTCCCACCAGCAGTGTACGAGAGTTCCCCTTTCTCCACATCCTCGCCAACATTTGTTGTGTTTTGGATGTTGGCCATCCTCACTGGTGTGAGGTGATATCTCATTGTGGTTTTAATTTGCCTTTCTTTGATGATTAGCAATGTGGAGCATCTTTTCATCTGCCTGTTGGACACCTGAATTTCTTCTTTGGAGAAGTGTCTATTCAGCTCCCCTGCCCATTTTTTAATTGGCTTATTTACTCTTTTTTGTTGAGGTGTGTGAGTTCTTTATATATTTTGGATATCAACCCCTTATCGGATACGTCATTTATGAATGTATTCTCCCAGACTGTAGGATGTCTTTTTGTTCTACTGATGGTATCCTTTGCTGTACAGAAGGTTTTTAGTTTGATATAGTCCCATTTGTTCATTTTTGCTTTTGCTTCCCTTGCCCAGGGAGATATGTTCATGAAGAAGTCGCTCATGTTTATGTCCAAGAGATTTTTGCCTATATTTTTTTCTAAGAGTTTTATGGTTTCATGACTTACATTCAGGTCTTTGATCCATTTTGAGTTTACTGTTGTGTATGGGGTTAGACAGTAGTCCAGTTTCATTCTCTGACATGTAGCTGTCCAGTTTTGCCAACAACAGCTGTTGAAGAGGCTGTCATTTCCTCATTGTATATCCATGGCTCCTTTATCGTATATTAATTGACCATATATGCTTGGGTTTATATCTGGGCTCTCTATTATGTTCCACTGGTCTATGGGTCTCTTCTTGTGCCAGTACAAAACTGTCTTGTTACTGTGGCTTTGTAGTAGAGCTTGAAGTCAGGGAGCGTAATTCCCCCTGCTTTATTCTTCCTTCTCAGGATTGCTTTGGCTATTCGGGGTCTTTAGTGGTTCTATATGAATTTTAGAACTATTTGCTCTAGTTCATTGAAGAATGCTGTAGGTATTTTTTAGAGATTGCATTGAATCTATAGATTGCTTTAGGCAGGATGGCCATTTTGACAATATTAATTCTTCCTAGCCAAGAGCATTGGATGAATTTCCATTTATTAGTGTCTTCTTTAATTTTTCTTAAGAGTGTCTTTTAGTTTTGAGGATATAGGTCTTTCACTTCCTTGGTTAGGTTTATTCCTAGGTAGGTATTTTATTCTTTTTGATACAATTGTGAATGCAATTGTTTCCCTGTTTTCTCTTTTTGCTAGTTCATTGTTAGTGTATAGGAATGCAGCAGATTTCTGTGTATTCATTTTGTCTCCTGCAAATTTGCTGAATTCAGATATTAGATCTAATAGTTTTGGAGTGGAGTCTTTAGGGTTTTTTATGTACAATATCATGTCATTGGCAAACAGTGACAATTTGACTTCTTCCTTACCAAGGTAGATGCCTTTTATTTCTTTGTGTTGTCTGATTGCTATGTCTAGGACCTCTAAAACTATGTTGAATAAAAGTGGGGAGAGTGGGCATCCTTGTCTTTTTCCCAATTTTAAAGGAAAAACTTTCAGCTTCTCGCTGTCAAGTATAATGTTGGCTGTGGGTTTGTCGTATTTGGCCTTTATTATGTTGAGGTACTTGCCCCTATACCTGTTTTGTGGAGAGTTTTTATAATGAATGGAAGTTGAATTTTGTTGAATGCTTTTCAGCATCTATGGAAATGATCATGTGGTTTTTGTCCTTCTTTTTGTTGATATGGTGGAGGATGTTGATGGATTTTTGAATGTTGTACCATCCTTGCATCCCTGGGATGAATCCCACTTGATCATGATGAATGATCTTTTTGATGGATTTTTGAATTTGGTTTGCTAATATTTTGTTGAGTGTTTTTGCATCTGTGTTCATCAGGGATATTGGTCTGTAATTTTCTTTTTTTGTGGTGTCTTTGCCTGGTTTTGGTATTAGAGTGATGTTGGCCGTGTAGAATGAATTTGGGAGTATTCCCTCCTCTTCTACTTTTTGGAAAACTTTAAGGAGGATGGGTATTTATTAGGTCTTCACTAAATGTTTGATAAAATTCAGCAGTGAATCCATCTGGTCCAGGGATTTTGTTCATAGGTAGTTTTTGATTACCAATTCAATTTCTTTGCTGGTAATTGGTCTATTAAGATTTTCTGTTTCTTCCTGAGTCAGCCTTGAAAGATTTTATTTCTCTACAAAATTGTCCATTTCTTCTAGGTTATCCAGTTTGTTAGCATATAGTTTTTCATAGTATTCTCTAATTATTCTTTGTATTTCTGTGGTGTCTGTAGTGATTTTTCCTTTCTCATTTGTGATTCTGTTTATGTGTGTAGACTCTCTTTTTTTCTTGGTAAATCTGGCTAGGGGTTTATATATATTCTTTATTTTCTTGAAGAACCAGCTCCTGCTTTTACTGATTCTTTCTTTTGTTTTATTCTTCTCAATTTTATTTATTTCTGCTTTAATTTTTATGTCCCTCCTTCTACTGACTTTGATCCTCATTTGTTCTTCCTTTTCTACTTTCATTAGTTGTGAGTTTAGACTGTTCATTTGGGATTGTTCTTCTTTCCTGAGGTAGGTCTGTATTGTAATATGTTTCCCTCTTAGCACAGCCTTCGCTGCGTCTCACAGGTTTTGTGGTGTTGAGTTATTGTTGTCATTTGTCTCCATACATTGCTTGATCTCTGTTTTCTATTTGGTCATTGATCCATTGATTATTTAGGAGCATGTTATTAAACATCCATGTGTTTATGGGCTTTTTTGTTTTCTTTGAGTAATTTATTTCTAGTTTCATACCTTTGTGATCTGAGACAGTGGTTGTTACAATTTCAGTCGTTTTGAATTTACTGAGTTCTATTTGTGGCCTAGTATATGATCTATTCTTGTAAATGTGCTATGTGCACTTAAGAAGAATATGTATCCTGTTGGTTTTGGGTGGTGTGTTCTGTAGATATTCGTTAGGTCCATCTGTTCTAATATGTTGTTCAGTGCTTCTGTTTCCTTACTTACATTCTGTCTGGTTGATCTGAACTTTGGAGTGAGTGGTGTGTTGAAGTCCCCTAAAATGAATGCATTGCATTCTATTTCCCCCTTTAATTCTGTTAGTATTTGTTTGACATATGTAGGTGATCCTGTGTTGGGTGCATACATATTTACAATAGTTATACCCTCTTGTTGGACTGACCCTTTTATCATTATGTAGCGTCCTTCTTTGTCTTTTGTGACTTTCTTTGTTTTGAAGTCTATTTTGTGTGATACAAGTACGGCAACTCCTGCTTTTATTCACTGTTAGTTGCATGAAATATCTTTTTTCATTCTTTTACTTTCATCTTTGTATGTCTTTTGGTTTGAAGTGAGTCTCTTGTCGCAGCATATAAATGAGTCTTGTTTTTTTTTCCATTCAATAGCTGTGTGTCGTTTTATTGGTGCATTCAGACCATTTACATTTAGGGTAATTATCGATAGGTATGTACTTATTGCTATTGCAGACTTTAGATTCGTGGTTACCAAATGTTCAAGGGTAATTACCTTACTATTTAACAGTCTAATTTAACTTACTTCAGACACTATTAGAAACACAACCTAAATGTTCTTTTTTTTTCCTCCTTTTTCTTCCTCCTCCATTCTTTGTATTTTATGAATCATATTCTGTACTCTTTGTCTATCCCTTGGGTGACATCTGTTTAGCCTTAGGAATACTTCCATCTATAGGAGTCCCTCCAAAATGCACTATAGAGGTGGTGTTTGGGAGGTAAATTCTCTCAACTTTTGCTTATCTGAAAATTATTTAATCCCTCCTTCAAATTTAAATGATAACTTTGCCGGGTAGAGTATTCTTGGTTCAAGGCCCTTATGCGTCATTGCATTAAATATATCATGCCGCTCCCTTCTGGCCTGTAAGGTTTCTGTTGAGAAGTCTGATGATAGGCTGATGGATTTTCCTTTGTATGTGGTCTTTTTTCTCTCTAGTGGCTTTTAAAATTCTGTCTTTATCCTTCATCTTTGCCGTTTTAATTATTATGTCTTGATGTTGTCTTCCTTGGGTCCCTTGTGTTGGGAGATCTGTGCACCTCCTTGGCTTGAGAGACTCTCCTTCCCCAGATTGGGGAAGTTTTCAGGAATTACCTCCTCAGTGACGTTTTCTATCCCTTTTTCTCTCTCTTCTTCTTCTGGTACCCCTCTAATGTGAATTTTGTACCATTTGAATTGGTCACCCAGTTCTCTCAATATTCTTTCATTCTTAGAGATTCTTTTTTCTCCCTGTGCCTTAGCTTCTTTGTATTCCTCTTCTCTAATCCATTTACCATCTCTTCTACTACGTCTAATCTGCTTTTAAATCCCTCCATTGTATGTTTCATTTCAGATAATGGAATTTCTTAATGATTGAACCTCCAGCTTAAGTTTGTTCCTGAATTCTTGAATATTTTTCTTTACCTCCATGAGCATGTTTATGATTTTTATTTTGAGCTGTCTTTCAGAAAGATTGGTGAGTTCGGTTTCATTTGGCCCGAACCATGTTGTTGTTACGTTTCAAATTTCTGTGTGTTGCCCACTAGTGCACAGAAGTTCCAGCCTCTGGAGCTGCTCAGCCTGTAGAGTGTGTTTTGGGGTTTTAGTGGAGTGGAGGTGGTTCCTTGGGGGTGAAAGTTCTGTTTCCTGATTCCCATCTGCACTACCTGTCTCCAGTGACAGAGCCAGTGGGCCCAGCACACACATGTAAGCCTCTGTTTTTGGCGTCTCTGGCTGCTGTAGGTAGTCCTCCCTCTGGCTGGCCTGACACCAGCAGAGTGACTGCCAGTTTGCAAACCAGTTCTGGCAGGCTAGAAGGATGGTGCAGCAGGCTGCATTTGACCTTGTGGGGCCTCGGAGCTGAGTAGGCAGCCAGGGGGATGGAACACCTGAAGCTTCTCAAAGTTTCCAACTAGCTGGGCAGGGTCGCCCAGACAACCTTGTCCAGCTCTCTCTTTTCCCGTGCAGTAAGCTCCGCACAATCCTCTGCCCCTTCAGCAGCCCTCTCGCTGCTAGGAAGCCTCTCAGACTGCCTGTCTTTCCTCTGACACAGAGCTGTCAGATGTGGATCTCGTCCGCCACAAACGGCTGGAATGTCAGTTTCGGAAGGACTTCATCTGTCTGAGCTCCCCAGTGTCCAAAGCACCACATACTATAGGTTCTACTCACAAAGCAGATCTCTAGGGCTAGGTGTTCAGGAGTCCCAGGATTCCCCCCCTCCCCCACTCTGTTTCTCTTCCTCCCTCTGGTGCATTGGGGTGGGGGAAGTCCTTGGGTCCCGCCGGATTAAGGCTTTCATACATTACCCTATTTTGTGAGGTCTGCTCTGTTCGTGAGGTGTGTATGCACTCTGGTTCAGCCTTCTTTCTTTTTGCTGTTGTAAGGTTAGTTCTATTAATTAACAATATTTTTGTAGTGTTTGTATTTTTGGGAGGAGCTTTCCGTCTCACCTCTCATGCCGCCATCTTTAATTCTCTCCTCAGTGGTTCTTTTTTATTCTTGACCACTGTTCCATTATTCAAATCTTCTAAAATCTCTTTATCCATTTTTTTCTTGCTGAACCCTTTAGTTCTGGTTTCTTCTTCAGTTGTTTTTTTTTTTTGAAGTTTAAGTAAATATGCATTTTTAAGTTCCTCTCTTTTTCCAGTGTGCAAATGTGTGTGTGTGCACACACACTTCTTCACTCTTTCACAGTTCATGCATTAGATAGAATGTGGTTTTATCGCAGGGTTAGAATATAATTGTGGATTCTTATTGTTTGTATCTCAGTTCTATGATCACTTGGAATTACATGTAAACTTTATTTGATATACGTTTTACTCTGTGGAAGTGAATTTATAGCTGACATCAGATTTTTATGAGCTGATACTTTACCAAAATTACTTTTTCAAATGTCTTTCTCTTTCTCTTTAGTATATACAAGATTGTAAACAATATCCTTGATACGTAGGATGTTGTCAATAAATATTTGTACAATTGATATAAGATGTAGTGAAATTTTTATATCCCAACTCTTGAGATGTGGCAAATTTTTGAAGCTTTAGGCTTTTTTAAGAATGTGCACTTAGCTGTAAATTATTTTAACTTCCAAGTTTTTCAACTATGAGCTATTTGATCTTTTGCAAGAAAAATGATATGACGCTATTCTTTAAATTCCTTTTTCCTTTTGAGACTCTTACCTAATTTTAGGTGGTACTAATTTGCGTCCTTTCAAATTTAGCTAAAATTTAGTGAACACTTAATGTTTATGCTTTTTGTGTTTAATTTAGGATATGAAGATGGAAAACAAACCTAGAGTACACCGGAGTGTTTTTTTCTTTGTATAATATTACTGTTTAATTCTCTACTATGAAGGACATTGTTGGGATAGTTGGCAAAATTCCAGAGGGGTCTTAGGAGTGGTTGGTAATACTGCATCAATATTATTACTTTTCTGATTTTGATGGTTTTATTATGGTTTTACAGTAGGAATTTCCTGATTTTAGAATATACACACTAAAGAATTCAGGGGTGGATTGGTCATCAGGTTGCTAACTTATTTTCAAATAGTTTAAGGAAAAATGTCTTTTCATAGTAATCACAATTATTGATTGAAACTGGTTTTTTCAAAATAATTCTATTTTTTTCTTTTTTCTTGATTGTAATTATATGTGTTTATTAGAACTTTCAGGAACATTTTCTGAAAATAGTGATTCGTAGCATTTCTCATAAGGTAGTTACTATTTAATACACATGCGTGCTGGTTTTCTTTTAGGATAAATTTTCTTCATTTATGGAGATAACAACCAAGGGGGTATTTCTGTATATTACTTAAGCTTTTTTCTTAATAACAAAAAAATGTATCAATACTAGAAATTTAGGAAATGTTCTTTGAATACTTAGGTTCCTTAAGTTCTTTTTTTTTTGCATTTATTTATTTATTTGTAATTTATTTTGGTATCATTATTCTACAATTACATGTGCAATATTATGGTTATTGAACTACCCCCTACATCAGGTCACCCCCAACTACCCCATTACAGTCACTGTCCATCAGTGTAGTGAGATGCTATAGAATCACTACTTGTCTTCTCTGAGCTGTACAGCCCTCCCCATGCCCCCCCCAGCATTACATCTGCTAATCGTAATGTCCCTTTTTCCCTCTTACCCCTCCCATCCCACCCATCTTCCCCAGTCCCTTTCCCTTTGGTAAGTATTAGTCCGTTCTTGGGTTCTGTGAGTCTGCTGCTGTTTTATTCCTTCAGTTTTTTTCTTTGTTTTTATACTCCACATATGAGTGAAATCATTTGATACTTGTCTTTTTCGGCTTGGCTTATTTCACTGAGCATAATACCCTCTAGCTCCATCCATGTTGTTGCAAACGGTAGGATTTGTTTTCTTCTTAATGGCTGAATAATATTCCATTGTGTATATGTACCACATCTTCTTTATCCATTCATCTACTGATGGACACTTAGGTTCCTTCCATTTCTTGGCTATTGTAAATAGTGCTGCGATAAACATAGGGGTGCATATGTCTTTTTGAAACTGGGATGCTGCAGTCTTATGGTAAATTCCTAGGAGTGGAATTCCTGGGTCAAATGTTATTTCTAGTTTGAGTTTTTTGAGGAACCTCCATACTGCATTCCACAATAGTTGAACTAATTTGCATTCCCACCAGCAGTGTAGGAGGGTTCCCTTTTCTCCACATTCTCGCCAACATTTGTTGTTGTTTGTGTTTTGGATGTTGGCCATCCTCACTGGTGTGAGTTGATATCTCATTCTGGTTTTAATCTGCATTTCTCTGATGATTAGTGATGTGGAGCATCTTTTCATGTGCCTGTTGGCCATCTGAATTTCTTCTTTAGAGAAGTGTCTATTCATGTCCTCTGCCCATATCTTAATTGGATTATTTGCTTTTTGTTTGTTAAAGTGCATGAGTTCTTTATACATTTTGATGTCAACCCTTTATCAGATATGTCATTTATGGATATATTCTCCCATACTGTAGGGTGTCTTTTTGTTCTGCTTGACGGTGTCCTTTGCTGTACAGAAGCTTTTCAGCTTGATATAGTCCCACTTGTTAATTTTTGCTTTTGTTTCCCTTGCCCAGGAAGATATGTTCATGAAGAAGTCGCTCATGTTTACGTCCAAGAGATTTTTGCCTATAGTTTTTTCTAAGAGTTTTATGGTTTCATGACTTACATTCAGGTCTTTGATCCACCTTGAGTTTACCTTTGTGTATGGGGCTAGACAGTAGTCCAGTTTCATTCTCTTACATGTAGCTGTCCAGTTTTTCCAACACCATCTGCTGAAGAGGCTGTCATCTCCCCATTGTATATCCAAGGCTCCTTTATTATATATTAATTGACTGTTTTTGTTTGGGTTAATGTTTGGATTTTCTATTCTCTTCCATTGGTCTGTGTGTCTGTTTTTGTGCCAATACCAAATTGTCTTGATTACTGTGGCTTTGTTGTAGAGCTTGAAATCAGGGAGCGTAATTCCCCGTTTTATTCCTCCTTCTCAGGATTGCTTTGGTTATTCGGGGTCTTTAGTGGTTCCATATGAATTTTAGAATTATTTATTCCAGTTCATTGAAGAAAGCTGTTGGTAGTTAGTTAGGGATTGCATTGAATCTGTAGATTGCTTTAGGTAGTATAGCCATTTTGACAATATTTATTCTTCCTAGCCAAGAGCATGGAATGTGTTTCCATTTGTTAGTGTCCTCTTTAATTTCTCTTAGGAGTGTCTTGTAGTTTTCAGAGTATAGGTCTTTCAGTTCCTTCGTTAGGTTTATTCCTAGGTATTTTATTCTTTTGGATGCAGTTGTGAATGGAATTGTTTTCCTGATTTCTCTTTCTGTTAGTTCATCGTTAGCAACAGATTTCTGTGTGGTAATTTTGTATCCTGCAACTTTGCTGAATTCAGATATTAGTTCTAGTAGTTTTGGAATGGAGTCTTTAGGGTTTTTTATGTACAGTATCATGTCATCTGCAAATAGTGACAATTTCACTTCTTATTTACCAATCTGCATGCCTTCTATTTCTTCGTTTTGTCTGATTGCCATGGCTAGGACCTCCAGTACTATGTTGAGTAACAGTGTAGAGAGTGGGAATCCCTGTCTTGTTCCCGATCTTAGATGAAAAGCTTTCAGCTTCTCGCTGTTAAGTATGCTGTTAGCTGTGGGTTTGTCATATATGGCCTTTATGATGTTGAGGTACCTGCCGTCTATACCCATTTTGTTGAGAGCTTTAATCATGAATGGATGCTGAATTTTGTCAAATGCTTTTTCAGCATCTATGGAGATGATCATGTGGTTTTTGTTCTTTTTGTTGATGTGGTGGGTGATGTTGATGGATTTTCGAATGTTGTACCATCCTTGCATCCCTGGGATGAATCCCACTTGATCATGGTGTATGATCCTCTTGATGTATTTTTGAATTCAGTTTGCTAATATTTTGTTGAGTATTTTTGCATCTACGTTCATCAGGGATATTGGTCTGTAATTTTCTTTTTTGGTGAGGTCTTTGCCCGGTTTTGGTATTAGAGTGATGCTGGCTTCATAGAATGAGTTTGGAAGTATTCCCTCGTCTTCTATTTTTTGGAAAACTTTATGGAGAATGGGTGTTGTTTTTTCTCTAAATGTCTGGTAGAATTCAAAGGTGAATCTATCTGGTCCGGGGGTTTTGTTCTTGGGTAGTTTTTTGATTACCGATTCAATTTCGTCACTGGTGATTGGTCTGTTTAGTTTTTCTGTTTCTTGCTTGGTCAGTCTTGGGAGGTTGTATTTTTCTAAGAAGTTGTCCATTTCTTCTGTGTTTTCCAGCTTGTTAACATATAGAGTCTCATAATATTCTCTTGTAATTATTTTTATTTTTGTGGGGTCCGTCGTTACTTTTCCTTTCTCATTTCTGATTCTGTTTATGTGTGTAGATTCTCTTTTTCTCTTAATGAGTCTTGCTAGGGGTTTATCTATTTTGTTTATTTTTTCAAAGAACCAGCTCTTGGTTTCATCGATTTTTTCTATTGTTTTATTCTTCTCAATTTTATTTATTTCTTCTCTGATCTTTATTCCGTCACTCCTTCTGGTGACTTCAGGCCTCATTTGTTCTTCTTTTTCCAATTTCAGTAGTAGTGTCTTTAGCCTATTCATTTGGGATTGTTCTTCCTTCTTTAAATAGGCCTGGATTGCAGTATACTTTCCTCTTAGAACTGCCTTTGCTGCGTCCCACAGAAGTTGAGGCTTTGTGTTGTTGTCATTAGTCTCTATATATATTCTTTGGTTTCTGTTTTGATTTGGTCGTTAACCCATTGATTAATTAGGAGAATGTTGTCAAGTCTCCATGTATTTGTGAGCCTTTTTGTTTCTTTCTAAAATTTATTTCTAGTTTTATACCTTTGTGATCTGAGAAGTTGATTGGTAGGATTTCAGTATTTTTGAATTCACTGATTTTCTTTTTGTGGCCTAGTATATGTGTTCTATTCTAGAAAATGTTCCATGGGCAGTTGAGTCGAATGTGTATCCTGCTGCTTTTGGGTGCAGAGTTCTGTATATGTCTCTTAGGTCTATCTGTTCTAGTGTGTTGTTCAGTGCCTCTATGTCTTTACTTATTTTCTGTCTGCTTGATCTGTCCTTTGGAATGAGTGGTGTGTTGAAGTCTCCTAAAATGAATGCATTGCTTTCTGTTTCTTCCTTTAATTCTGTTAGTATTTGTTTCACATATGCTGGCGCTTCTGTGTTTGGTGCATATATATTTATAATGCTTATATCTTCTTCTTGGACTGACCCCTTTGTCATTAAGTAATGTCCTTCTTTATCTCTTGCTTCTTTCTTCGTTTTGAAGTCTATTTTGTCTGATACAAGTACTGCAACACCTGCTTTTTTCTCGTTGTTGTTTGCATGAAATATCTTTTTCCATCCCTTCACTTTTAGTCTGTGTTTTTCTTTGGGTTTGATGTGAGTCTCTTGTAAGCAGCATATAGATGTGTCTTGCTTTTTTGTCCATTCTGTTGCTCTGTGTCTTCTGATTGTTGCATTCAGTTCTTTTACATTTAGGGTTATTATTGCGATTGCTGGCTTTAGATTCATGTTTACCAAATGTTCAAGGGTTGCTTCTTTACTATCTAATAATCTAACTTAACTTTCTTGTTAAGTTTTGTAAACACTGTCTGATGTTTCTTTATTTCTCTCCCTTCTTATTCTTCCTCCTCCATTCTTTATATACTAAGTGTTTTATTCTTTGCCTTTAGTTAGTATTTGGATGGTCTTTTTTCTTTGCTATGATTTTGTTTTCTCTGTTTACATCTTTTTAGCCTTAAGGGTGCTTCCCTCTAGAGCAGTCCGTTTAAGATATTCTGTGGTGGTGGTGTATGAGTGGCAAACTCTCTCATCTTTAGTTTGTCTGGAAATTTTTCAATCCCTCCATCATGTTTAAGTGATAATCGTGCTGGATACAATATTCTTGGTTTGAGGCCCTTCAGTTTCTTTACGTTAAATATATCATGCCATTCTTTTCTGGCGTGTAAAGTTTCTGTTGAGAAGTCTGATGATAATCTGATGCGTTTTCCTTTGTAGGTGATCTTTTTTCTCTCCCTAGCTGCCTTTAATACTCTGTCTTTATATTTGATCTTTGCCGTTTTAATTATTCTGTGTCTTGGTGTTGTCTTCCTTGGGTCCCTTGTGTTGGGAGATCTGTGGGCTTCCGTGGACTGCGAGACTGTTTCCTTCCCCAGCGTAGGAAATTTTTCAGCAGTTATTTCTTCAAAGACACTTTCTATCCCTTTTTCTCTCTCTTCTTCCTCTGGTACTCTTGTAATGCAAATATTGTTCCGTTTCGTTTGGTCACAGAGTTCTCTTAATATTCTTTCATTCCTAGAGATCCTTTTATCTCTCTCTGCCTCAGCTTCTCTGTATTCCTCTTCTCTGATTTCTATTCCATTAACAGTCTCTTACATCTCATCCAGTCTGCTGTTAAGCCCATCGAATGCTTGTCTGATCTCTGCATTGTCTTTACTCACTTCCCTCTGTTCCTCCCTCAGCTCTTGCACATTTCTCTGTAGATCCATCAGCGTGGTTATGACTTTATTCTGAATTCTTTTTCAGGAACACTGTGCATTTCCATCCCTTCAGGCTCCCTCTCTGGGGTTGTCTGGTTGATCTTAGTCTGGACCATATTCCTCTGTCTTTTCATGGCTATAGAATTGGTCGCTGGTAGTTGCCACGTATGTCAGCTGGGCTCTTTAAGACTTTAAAAAGAAAAAGAGAGGAAAAAAGAAAGAAAGAAAAAAAAAGAATGAAAAGCAAAAAGAGAAGAAAAAGGAAAACAAATGAAAACACACACAAAAAAACCCTTCCACTGGGAGTGGATTCTTTGGGGATGCTGTAGGTTCCACTCTTGCTCCACTATTCCGCAGCCATTCCCTCGCCCTTCCACCGGGCCCTTTATAGGTCTGGCCTGGTGGGAACGAGTGGGAGGCTGTTCATCTCCGTCGGAAGTCTAACTGCGGCCACCCTTTCCCAGTCACCAGCTCTGGGGTCTGAAACTTCCCAGGACTCCCTACCTGCTGGGCTGAGTGTGCCGGGATGATCCCGCTCTTTCGCTGGGCTTCTGTCTCTTTAAGACCGCTGAAAAAAGCACGTGGTTTTCTTTTTTTTTTTCTTTCCTGGGAGCCGGCTGCAAGCACCCTGGCGTGTTCCCCACTCAGATCCTGCACCCTCTGTGTCTCCAATCTCCGCTACACCGCACGATGTGTGTCAGCATTCCCCTCGCAGATCACCGGTACTCGTTATTTCACGGGGTGTAGTTCCACTCCCTCCCAGCTCTGAATCCTGTCCTCCCTGTCCTCCCGCTGGTGCTCTGGGGTGGGTGAGTGCTCGGGTCCTGCTGGGTCGTGGCTCCGTATCTTACCCGCCTCACGGGGTGCCGTGTCCTCTCTGGTGTAGCTGCATGCTGTGCGCTTTCCTGTATTTTCTGGTGTCTGTTTTAGGAATAGTTGTATTTGCTGTATTTTCATAGATATATATAGTTTTGGGAGGAGATTTCTGCCGCCCTGCTCATGCCGCCATCTTCCCGGAAGTCTCTCAGGTTTATTAAGTTCTTAACTATATTATTCATTCATAATTTTGGCTGTAACTTTCAGTTTGTAATAATGTTCTGCATATGTTGTATTTGGGGAAGTGATTGCCATTCAAGAGATTTCTAAGGTCTTTCTCAACAGATATATATTTTTTCCCTTTTGGTCTATTTGTTCATTGAGTACTGAGTAGTGATTGCCAGGAATTAGGAATGGGGCTGATGGAATAAGAGGGAGGGCAACATCAAAGGAAATCCTGAGGAAATCTTATAATTGAAGTGTTCAGTTTTAACTCTAATGGCCCATACCTCGGCCAGCACACATGTAGATTTCTATGGTACTAAAGTACACAAACAGAGTCATAGGAAGGAATGCAAGTGAAACATGGAAAAATGTGAATAAGATTTTTGAATTGTCCAAATGTCAGTACCTTGTGGTATTATACTATACAGTTTTGCAAAATGTCTTTGGGAGAAACTGGGTAAAGAATACAAGAAATCTCTGTGTTATTTCTTAGAAGTGCATATGAATCTACAGTTAATAAAAATTGTAAGCAATAAAAGTCATATATTTAAAAATCTACTTCTCATGAGAGAGCTTCCTATGAAAGCAAAGCTAAGAATACTGTGCAATAAAAATATTTTCTCTATGTATTTAAAAGTAGTTGTTTTCCTCTTTTGAAAAAAATGTTGCTCAGTCCCATTAGTGATTTAAATAAGATTTTTTTTCTAGTTATTTCCCTTTTCCCATTGGTGAGAAATTGATTACCTCTTTTTTTTTATTAACTCTTAATTATAACATGGAGAGATTTGTAGTCAGGATTTAAAAATGATTTTTTTTTAAATATGTGAGACAGTTAAAACTGGATCTTTCAGGGAATTACTTATTCCAGTGGTTTGATGTATGAATTTTGTAAGGAGTATACAATTTACTTTGTTGTTTTTAACATTGTTAGCTATAACTTTAAGCTTTTTTTTTCTTTTAAAGCAACTTAACCTACTAAAAGCCAAACAGAAAGCTTTAGTAGAGCAGATGGAAAAAGAAAAAATACAAAGTAACAAAGGATCATCATATAAGCTTCTGGTAGAGCAAGCAAAGCTGAAGCAGGCTACTTCAAAGGTATGGTCTATACTTTTTAAAGTAAGTATCTTAGAAAAGTCATTTCCCTTTTTAATATTTTAAATTGAGTAGTTAAGTCTTTAATAATGATCACGAATCTTATATGCAATTCTTCTCAACAGAAGAATCTAAACACTTTTCTTGAGGGATGGTAACTTTTTAATTGAAGTATCATTGATATACAATCTTATGTAATTCAAATATACAGTACACTTGTTCAACAGTTACCCATATTATTAAATCCTCACCCCCACTAGTTCTGTTACTTCCTGTCAACATAGAAAGGTGTTACAGGATCATTCATTATATTGTCCACGCTCTACTATTATCACCATGGCCAGCTTATATTATGATTAAGAATTTTTGTACCCATTAATACCCCTCATCCACCCATCCCCCCCCCTTTCCCATTGTAGCCACTAGTCACTTCTCAGTGTCTGTGTCTAGTGCTGTTTTGTTAATTGTGTTTTGGTTTGTTTTTTTGTTTTTATATTCCACAGATAAGTGGAATCATGTGGTATTTGTCATTGTCCACCTGGCTTATTTCATTGAGCATAGTACCTTCTAAGTCTATCCATGTTGCCACAAATGGCAGGATTTCTTCTTTTTTATGACTGAGTAATATTCCATTGCATATATGTACCATATCTTCTTTATCCATGCATCTACAGATGGGCACTTAGGTTACCTCCATGCCTTGGCTATTGCACATAATGTGGTGACAAACATAGGAGTGCATTTATCCCTTTGAATCAAGAATTTTTGTTTTCTTTGGGTAAATTCCTACAAGTGGAATTACTGGGTCAAATGTTATTTCCATTTTTAGTTTTTCGAGGTACTACCATACTGCTTTTCACAGCAGTTTTAACAATTTACATTCCCACCAACAGTGTAGGAGGGCTCCCATTTCTCCACATCTTTGCCAACACTTGTTAACTTCTTGTCTTTTGGATACTGACCATTCTGATTAGTGTGAGGTGAAATCTCAAGGTGGTTTTGATTTGCCATTTCCCTGATGATTAGTGATGTGGAGCATCTTTTCATGTGCGTGTTGGCCATCTGTATTTCTTATTTGGAGAAATGTCTGTTCAGGACCTCTGCCCATTTTTTCATTGGTATTTGTTTTTTGGTATTGAGGTGTATGAGTTCTTTATCTGCTTTGGATGTTAACCCCTATTAGATAAATCATTTACAAATATATTCTCCCATGCTGTATGTTGCCTTTTTTTTCTGTTGATGGTGTCCTTCACTGTACAGAAGCTTTTTAGATTGATGTAGTCGCACTTGTTCATTTTTTGGAGGCGGGGGGGGGGGGAAGGTAGCTTTTAACTTACAGCAATACATGACAAATGTGGATTTAAAGTATTTTTCTAGTGTATTTCTTTTATAGTGAATTGTGTTCCAGTAAATTAAAGATAAAAGACTCAAAGAAATGTACAGTTTTCCTAAATGTGTCCTTCCTAACTGAACATTAAGTTCAGTAATTTGTAAATAAAATAACTTCATGTGTATTTTTTTAATGTGGGAGATAACATTAAATGTAGCAACCAAGTTTGTATATTGTTTCCATAAATATGAGATTATAGTTATCCCAGTAGATTTTGAAATAACTTGAATTAATACTCTGTATTGAAGTTATGTAGGTTTATCATCCACTTTTGTGAATTACATTTAGGATGGTTTGGTAATGTTTATTTAAGATGTTAGATGTGACTTAACGTAGCCTATCTATAGCATTTTGCTTTATTGAAATTCTTTTACATATTCTATACCTTACGCTAAATCAGACATTAGATATATTGATAGATACAGTTTTTATTAGTCTTATACTCTGAAGCTTATGTTTTACCTAAAAATTTTCTTGTTTTGAAGTTGTACATTTTCTGAGTGAGTATTTGCATTCCTAAATAAATTTGTACTGAAAGAATTTTCATTCAATAAACATTAATTTAAGTTTGTAAATTTCTCCTTACAGCACTTTAAGGATTTAATTCGGTTACGTCGGACAGCAGAATGGTCTCGCTCTAACTTAGACACTGAAGTTACAACAACAAAAGAAAGTCCAGAGATAGAACCACTTCCATTTACCCTGGCCCATGAACGTTGTATTTCAGTAGTCCAGAAACTTGTCTTGTTTCTCCTCTCCATGGATTTTACCTGTCATGCAGATCTCTTACTGTTTGTTTGTAAGGTAAGTAAGCTAATAAGTATAATATATAATTAAAGATTACATGGTAAGAAAAAAATGAAGTAAATGCAGTTTTTAATTGATTTTTGATTTTTTAAGAGAAATAATAGTGCCTTTACTAGTTTTCCTTTTATGCAGTTTAGGTTTTCCCTATGTGCCTTGAAAGATTTAAAAAATATTTTTGTCACTTATTTCTCAGGAGACCTGACTTAAATTTTAATGTAGATTTGAAATGAAGGTAATGTGGGCATGTCTACCTCCAACCTACCTTTTATCTATTAATTGAAAGGAACTATACAAATAAATGCCAAATTATAGTAATGAAGGGGTTTTAATGCCCTAAAGGCCTTCCTGTAGCATATTCATTGCTTATAAAAATTATTTTTAACTATTCCACCCAGATTTTTAACCAAATTTTAATATTATTTCTTTTGCATTCCATCTCAAGCATGTTTTTTGACACTGAAAGCCTATTATTGAAGACTATTTCTCTAACACTTTGTTTTTAGAGAGAATGTGTAATTGCTGTTTAAATGTATGATTTTATAAAATGTATTACAGGTTCTTGCACGCATTGCAAATGCCACAAGGCCAACTATACATCTGTGTGAGATTGTGAATGAGCCCCAGCTGGAAAGACTGCTGTTACTTTTGGTTGGAACTGACTTCAATAGAGGAGATATATCTTGGGGTGGTGCTTGGGCTCAGTACTCCTTAACTTGTATGCTCCAGGATATTTTAGCAGGTTTGTCAGCATTTCTTCTTCATACAATATGCTAAAATTAGCTTGTCCTCACTTGCTAAGTAGTGTTTAAAGGAAACTAACCCCCACTCTTATTAATGTTATAGCAGTACTGCAACTATTTAGAATTAATTTTGCATTTAATTATGTTGACAGTGGTGGTAACAGTTAATGTCTCTTTATGGGGGAGGTGGGTTGTTAAAGTGCAGGGATACTGGAGCTAGTTGGCTTCATGATTAATACCTCAGTGGGCTGCTTATAGTTTCTTGTGGCCTTGAGGAAGGGACTCTCAGTACCTTGGTTTTTTCATCTGTAAGATAAGGGTAATAAAAGTACCTTTCTTATAAAATTGTTTTGATGAATAAGTGAGTTTATATAAAGTGACTTATAACAACTTCTTGTTCATATTACACATTTTATGTTTTGTGCTAGTTACTTGTCTTTAGCATTTGAAGGTAATTCAGTGGGCACTAGCATTTCCTTAGATAGGTGAGGGCTCATTTGCCTCAGCATCTTTTACGGTTGGTTGAGGATACATGCTGTGATATGTAAACTGAAGGAAAAAGTATGCTTTAATGTGTTTTGGATGTCTCTTTATAAATTATTAAGCAGTTAGGACTGTCTCCTTACATACAGGAGAATTACTGGCTCCAGTAGCTGCAGAAGCCATGGAGGAAGGAACAGGGAGTGATGACGTAGGTGCGACAGTGGGAGACTCTGATGACGCCCTTCAGCAATCTTCAGTTCAGTTGCTGGAAACTATAGATGAACCTCTGACACATGATATCCCAGGTACATTCTTTGAGTTATGTTGTATTTAAAATATCCTTTGGTCCTTTTTTTAAAAATGAAGATGTTTCTAAATTAAGAATGTTAGTGACATATAAAATTAATTTTTATATTCTTCTGTCAGATCTTTGGCCTTAGTAACCATTATCAGTTATTTTCATAATAACTATGTTTTGCTTTGGTTTTCTGATTGAATGCTCATTATAATGAAATGCTGCCCTTTTGTATTTTCCTGGTTATTGTGATAATGGTCTGATTTGCCTATGTTGAAGAAAATACAATCTCGAAAACATTTAAAGGTAATGCAGTGGTGAAGACACCAATCTAAAGGCTTTTGTTCTTTAAGATCCAGCTGTTTTGGTATATATTTTTTTCTCCTTTCTTTGTTTTCTGCCTTTTTTAAAAACTGTGTATCTTAGCATGCGCAGTCCTTACTTTCAAGACTGAAGTTAATACCTATATATTGCAGGTGCTGTGGTAATTTCAACCATTTGTCATTCCTTAATCTTATGGTCTTTCATGATTTTATCCTTTCTATCTGATATTCCCTTTAATTGGGGTAGACTTCTACCTCGTTTGCTTGATGAACTCCTTGTCTAAGATTCACATAAAGACTGCCCTCCTCCAAGGAGCTTCTTTCATCATCACCAGCAGTGTTGGAGACTCTGCCATGGATGCTGCCTTAACTCTTTGATTATCTCTGAAAGCACTTATCATGTTGTAGTTGGTTTAATTTCTGTAGTGTATCCTCACCTCTGAACCTCTGTTAGTTTATTGGAGCGTGGAAATTTATTTATCTTCATGTGCTCAAACCCCAGTACAGGCATTTGCTGGGCATTCTGTAAATATGTGTTGAATAAGAGGATAGAAGGGTTGTAAAGGCATAGAAGGCTAGTTTAGAATTTGGAGACATCTGAGAACAAAGTAATGTCTAATTCATATTAGAAAAATAAGGTGACTAGAATCCTTATAACTTAAATCTTCTTTGCTTATCACTTTAATATTATATCATAATGTAACACGATGAGTTGCATATTATAGGTAATAAATGAATATTATTCAATTTAGAAATGGTTAATGATTATTTTTTTATTAAAGTATCATTGATATACAATCTTATGAAGGTTTTACATGAACAACATAGTGTTTTCAGCATTCACCTATGTTATCAAGTCCTCACCCACACTGTTGCAGTCACTGTCCATCAGCATAGTAAGATGCTATAGAGTCATTGCTTGTTTTCTCCATGCTGTACTGCCTTCCCTGTGACCTACCTACATTATGTGTGCTAATCATAATGCTTCTTAATCCTCTTCTTCCTCCTCCCTCCCACACACCCTTCCCATCCCCTTCCCTTTGATAACCACTAGTCCCTTCTTTGAGTCTGTGTCTGCTGCTGTTTTGTTCCTTCAGTTTTGTTTTGTTGTTATACTCCACAAATGAGTGAAGTCATTTGGTACTTGTCTTTCTCGGCCTGGCGTATTTCACTGAGCAAAATACCCTCCAGCTCCATCCATGTTGTTGCAAATGGAAGGATTTGTTTTCTTTTTATGGCTGAATAATATTCCATTGTGTATATGTACCACATCTTCTTTATCCATTCATCTACTGATGGACACTTAGGTTGCTTCCATATCTTGGCTATTTTAAATAGTGCTGTGATAAACATAGGGGTGCAAATGTCTTTTTGAATCAGGGAGTTAATAATTATTTTTAATAGCAAAGTTTATATAGCTTGATTCAACAAAGCTAATTCCATAATCTTTTTCTAGGAAATAAAATATTGCATTGTTGTTTTTAATTATGTGTTATACAGTGATACATTTGCATACTTACTAATGAATTGTCAAGTGTAAACATTTAGAGACTTTTTTATCAGTTGAAACATGTTACATACACTTGATCTTCAATTTTTTTTGTAGGTAAAAGCAATATATTGGTTAAATTTTTAAAATATATTCCACCAATAAAATTACTTTAAATTATTTGAAGGTGCACCTCCTCTTTCCTCTTTGGAAAAAGATAAAGAAATTGATCTTGAACTACTTCAAGATCTGATGGAAGTTGACATTGATCCTTTAGATATTGATTTGGAAAAGGATCCTCTTGCAGCCAAAGTTTTTAAGGTATGATAACACTAGAGTATTCCTTGAAATTAAAATTTTTCATCTTACACTTTTGGCTTATTAATTACTTCAAAGAGGAAAGTATACATATTTATCACCAAATGTAACCCATTATTCATTGTACTCAAAGTTTATTAAATTGCTATAGGTACTGTAGTAATTTTTTTATAATACCAAGGGAGTAATATAAAGAAAGCTTATACCCTTTTATTAATATAGCTACTAATATTACCTTACATATTAGTAAGAACCACTAATAAGCATGGGGATATTTAGTTACAGATTAGTAACATTTCAAGAGGCATTTAAGCTCATCCAAGCCAAGTTCATGCAGGTTCTACTTCTGTGTTAGTCTCAATTTTTTGTAAAGGAGATAGACCCCTAATACTTTATATTCTGTTTGTTTGTAAGAGCTTTCATTAAGAATGCTAGTTATCTCTTAGGTTCTAATTAAATAAGATATTTTTAGATTCTGGTGTAAAATAGAGAATATTATTGAACTATTCCTATAGATTATTAAGATTACAAGTATGTTTTGGGAATTGAAAGCATGGGGAGAGTGTTTAATTTGTAGCCCTATTTGAGTTTAGATAATGTAAATTATTTGTCACTCTTAGTGAAGAAGCAAAAATAAACCACAATTTTTTCCATTCTTTTAAGCCAATAAGCAGTACATGGTATGACTATTGGGGTGCAGATTATGGCACCTACAATTATAACCCTTACATTGGAGGTCTTGGAATTCCTGTAGCAAAGCCACCAGCAAGCACAGAGAAGAATGGATCACAGACAGTTAGTGTTTCAGTGTCTCAGGGTAAGTGTGTGTTTATATTTTAAGGCATATGCAGTTCTTAAAACAAGTCCTAAATTGATGGATGTGTGCTTGAGAAGTAGAGCCTGAGTATATGCTGAGAGGGTTAAGTATCACAGGTGTGCCATGAGAGGGATATTCAGACCTGTATCTTCCTCAGTCAGTTTGGAGGAACTTCCATTTATGGTCCATCTTTTGTTTGTCAAAGTTAACACCTAGCTAAATATATTCATGAGGTATGTGGGATTGCCAGTGGTTTTAATTAATTTTGCTTGATTTTTTTCTTTTATACCATCAATAATAAACTTGTATTTTATTTGTAAGCAGAGTAAAACCACATTGAATATTATTTTTGCACTCTTCTAGTCACTGTAGCATATATAAGACTTTTCTTTTTAAATAAAATTTAAATTTTGGAGCAATCATACATTTAACAGATAGTTGCAGGTATAATACAGAACCTGGTTGTTGCTAACCTGATGTTATTTTGTTTTGTTTTGTTCACAAAGCAGAAACATTCTTTGGTATAAGCACATCAGGTAGCACATTCCATCAGAGTCAGGAAATTCATATCAGTACTAACATTCAGACTCCATTTGCATATTTCAGCAGTTGTGTCTAAATGAAGTCCTTTATGCAAAAGGATCCAGTGGAAAATCATGCATTGCATTTAGTTGTCATATTTCTTCAGTCTTACCAAGTCTACCACAGTTCCTCAAAGTTAACTCATGACATGGATGCTTTTGAAGATTACAGGCTAGTTACTTTACACAATGTCCCCCCATTGGTTTGTGTGCTGTATCATGACTATGTAGTGTTCAGGCATCTTTGGCAGAAGTGTCACTGAAGTGTAATGATTGGGTTTTTTTATTGCATCGTAGTAGGTAGCTCATGATTTCAGTTTGTCCCACTACTAGTGGTTTTAAGTTTAATTACTTGATTAAGGAGGTGTCTGCTAATCTTCTTGAATTGGAAAGTTATTCTTTTCCCCTTTGTAAAAAAGTTTTTTGTGGGAGTGGGGTGCAAAGTGGTTTTTGGAAACTAATCTTTTTTTTTTTTTAATCATTTAGTGTTAAATAGACCCATGGTTACTTGTTTTAGTAAATGGGTTGTAATTTGTTATTATTGCTTACTTATTTGTTGGCTAGTTTTTATTGAGGTAAAATATAAATAACATAAAACTTACCATTTTAACCATTGTTAAGTGTACCATTCCATGGCATTAAGTACATTCACATTGTTGTCATTACTTTGCCCCAGGTTTGACCAGTGGGATCTCCTTTAGGCTGGTCTCTGTCTTTCTGCATGTTTTTATCTCTTTGAGCACTTCCTTGTTATTTGACACAAGATACTCTAGGCTCTTCATTTACTTTCTCTTCCCCATACTGGGAATGAATTAGCCATTTCAACAAGGAGAAGGTTATTTCCACACCTTTTAGTGGAGGAATGTGATTAAGAAACCAAAATTTGTGTCCTCAATATACTTACTGCAGTTTTGGTGGCTTCTCATGTCCATAGAGTGTTCGTATGTGTGTGTGTGTGCCTGTGTGTGTGTGTGTGTACACACATATTTGCACCTACATTTATTTCTATATCTATCTGTCTACCCCTCTAGGAAGCCGTGAGTTCACATCAATATATCTGGTTGTGATCTAACTGTAGGCTTCACTTTAGTTTTCTCCCTTCCCATGTTTATGTCTTTACTCTGGCCACAAGGTGCCTGGTTCTCATTATCCTTTATTTTATTCCATTACCATTCTTCACTTATTTGATCCCCTTCTCTCTATATAACCGATTTCTCACCTCTAGCCTCCTTTGCACAGATGCTGTTTATCTGCTGTGCCTACAATCCCATGCCAAGTTGTTCTTAAATGAGGACATATTCCTCACCCTGCCTTGGGTTCAGATGTCAACATTATTATAGGAAGTAGGACATGCATAATAATTATCAAATAGTTATTTTTCTTTTAATTGCTTTTTTAGCCTTAGATGCTCGCCTTGAAGTTGGACTTGAACAGCAAGCAGAACTTATGTTGAAAATGATGTCTACCCTGGAAGCAGATTCCATTTTACAGGCATTAACAAATACATCTCCTACATGTAAGTACAAGTCACCATTCTTAGACTATTGCAATGAAGCATTTATCTCTTGATTATTTTCAGTTGCATTCAGCAAGGAGAGATTTTGAAACTTCAATGTCTGGTGTGAGTCTGGCTGGGCAAAATACGTAACACATTTTCCTTGCTAAGTTAGTGACAAGTCGAGAAACAAGACAAAGGGTTAACAAATTGGTTGAGTAGAGGGGGGACAAAATACCAACATGTAGTACTCTTAAGTTTGGTCCAAAAGCCTGAGCCATGTTTTTATTATTGTGCTGTTGTGAGGTTAATGAAATTCCTATGGAAGCCGGCTTAACTAGCTGCCCAGATGTTCATTATATCCAAATTTATGATAAACTAGGGCTTTTAATACAGTCAGCTCCCCTTTTCCACAGGGGTATGTTCCAAGACCCACAGTGGATGGCAGAAACTGTGGATAGTATGGAATACTATAGATAGTGTTTTTCCCTATGTATACATAGTTAAAATAAAGATTAATTTACAAATTAGGCATAGTAAGAGATTAACAACAATAACTAATAATAAAGTAGAATAATTATAACACTATAATAAAAGTTATGTGAATGTGTTCTCTTTCAAAATATCTTACTGTACTGTACTCACCCTTCTTGTGATGTGAGTTGATAAAATATCTGGGTGATGAGGTGGAGTGTGCATGAGGTAGGCGTTGTGACAGTGTTAGGCTACTGTGGGCCTTCTGACACTGCGTCAGAGGAGAATCATCTGCCTCTGACTGTAATTGACCATACTTGAGTTATTGAAACTATGGAAAGTGAAAGCACGTGGAAGGGGTTGGGGGACTGCAGTAGTAATATCTTTGTCTTCCATAAACACTGGGATGGGAGACATAGGTAAGGGTGGTAACCAGCTGTGCCTTACTGAATTGCAGAATTGAGACAATTTACTACCTACTTATATACAGCAAAGGCAAGCAATCATCTTATATAAAAGACCAGATGGTAAATTTTTTAGGCTTTTTGGGCTGTACGGTGTATGTTGTAACTGTACAACTGACTGTGTAGAAGTAAAGCAGCCATAGACAATATATAAGTGAACGAGCACGGCTTTTAACAGAAATGGTGTTAACAGCATCAGGCAGCTTGCCAGATTTGACCATCACACCATGGTTTCCTGATCTTTGGTGTACAGTGGTAGACTTGGGTAGATCTTTTCCTGTCAGGTGAGTACAGTTAAGATGGCAGCCTGTCTCTCAAAAACAAGGATTGAGGAGCTGGGCTGAGGAGATGGTGATGATTTTATTTTTTGTAGGCCTACGAATGCCTTCACCTTCTCTGGAGTATGGTTAATAAAGGGATGGAGATTAACCCATTTCATCAGAGAAATTACAGTTTTTAGATCATCCTATGTTAAATTGAATTCTTTCAGTTTGCAGTTTTCATTTATTTCTTGCCTTCAGAGGTATAAAAAAAGGAGAAAAACAAGAAATTGTCAACTGTTCTGTAGTCTTAGTATTGGTGTACTAATATTGTTATAGCTCCCATGTAAGAGGGGAATCCCTTCCAGTGGGTCAGCCTCTCCATGACCATAAGCAATGCAGTACTGCTCAGAGTAGCCCTTTCTTTATTAGACATTTCTTACTTAAAACAGTTTATTAGGAGACTTTTTTGTAATTTCTGTCTGCCTCTCTTAATATTGTTATCTTTTGATTATTGTCCTCTTCAGAACTGTGTTCCCTTTTAATATAACTTTGTAAATATATGAAAAATCTCTCAGTCACTATATTTCTCTGCCCTTCATAAATATATACTCATATAATTTGTTTGGTGTGTGGCATGGGCATCAAAATTTTCAATGCCTCCCAAGTAATTTTAATGTGCAGTAAAGATGAAGAATCATTTGACCAGAGCCTAGATTATTCTAAAACTCTCTTCTTAAGAGTTAGTCAGGATTCTTCTTTCTCTTCCTTTTCTGTTTTATCAGTTAGGAAAAAAATTGAAAATAAAAACTGCTAGAGAGTAAGGCTCATTTTCCTTTGGTAGATAAATCCTGTGGATTTGGGAGCTTCTCTTTGGTGATTGTCTTTCTGACTTTCAAGTAATGTAAAAACAAGTTTTCAAATAATATAAAAATTAACCATTCTTAGGAATGCAATTAAAAATTTTTTTAAGGATCTTCACTTACCTATACATATTTAATAGCTAGTTAACATTTCTCCTGATACTTTGTGTATAAAATCATAATTGTGTTTAATTTTCAGTATCACAGTCTCCCACTGGAACAGATGATTCACTTCTAGGGGGTTTACAAGCAGCGAACCAATCCAACCAGCTTATTATACAGTTATCATCTGTCCCAATGTTAAATGTTTGTTTCAACAAACTTTTTTCCATGCTTCAAGTCCATCATGTTCAGGTATGACTTCAGGAGAAAAGGTGTATTTTTACACATTATTGCCAGCCTAACAGAAAATGAAAATAACTGGGGAGAACTTTCTCAACCTGACAAGGACGATTTCTTTATTATCTCACATGGAAAATACTGGAGATACTTTGATAACCACAGCACCTCAGTGATAGGTCATTTATAATTTTTGTGATTTTTAAGCTTTACTACTTTAGTTTCAACTGTATATTATACATACACATGTATTTAAAGACTTGAATCACCTCATTTAATTTAGAAAACCATTTGTATTAGGTAAATTATGAAGTTTAACTCAGTTAAATCAAGAATTTTAAGATGTACTTGCTTGTCAACTAAATTGAACTAACAAGAGGAAGTATTTAATAGAAAAATTACTTAATCATAATGATTCATACTTAAGATTTTTGTTTAAGTGCTATTTCATAATATAATAGATACTTTTTTCCTGTCAATTTTCATTCTTTTTCAGTTGGAATCACTTCTCCAATTGTGGCTCACATTGAGCTTGAATTCTAGTTCATCTGGAAACAAAGAGAATGGAGCAGACATTTTTTTATATAATGCTAATCGAATACCTGTCATTTCACTAAATCAAGGTAAGATTTATTAGAAGGAAAATTACTACCAAATAAACTAAAAAGGTAATGATTACTTTTGTCATTGTGCTTATGGTATTTTAGTGAAACAAACTTTTTTTTTAATTGAGCTCCCTGGTGTTTACAAACTTTGGCATCTGTGTATAATTTTCTCTCATAATTAATGTGCTGGTTTTTCTTTTTTTGCAGCAAATTTTGTGGTCTAGGTTTACAGAGAGTATTTTGTAGATTTTTGGAGCAAAATTTTAAACTTAATTGTTTTACTGAATTATTTATGTAAAGAAGCATTTGCTTATTTTTAACCAGACTGCATTTTTCATTTGTAGTTCTCAGACTGTTAGAAAGTATGATAGGTATTTAAGATACTGCTTTAAATGATGTCCATATCTTTACCTCCCTATCATCTGAATAACTTACTGAGCTGTGCAAATGAATGTGAAAAGATTTCTTCTTGTAGGGTATGGTACACAGGCCCACAGCTTTTCTACCAGTCCCCTACTGTGTATGTTTCTCTACTGCAGGATAGGTTTCTCAGACACCCCTACCAGTAAAACACTTCTACATATTTGACTTCAAACATTTAGACCTCTTGTATGTAAGTACAATTTGGAAAATTTGACAGAAACAGAGACTATATGTTCAGCTCTTTCTGTTGTTTCTGATTTTACTTACCATTGTGGAATTGGTTTGGTTTATCTGCAGTGTTTCTTTTTTTTAATTTTGGTATCATTAATCTAGTCACATGTGCAACATTCTGGTTACTAAACTCCCCACTTCATCAGGGCCCCCCACTTACCCCATTACATTTACTGTCCATCAGCATAGTGAGATGCTACAGAATCACTACTTGTCTTCTCTGAGTTGTACAGCCCTCCCCGTGCCCCCCTAACATTACATCTGCTAATCGTAATGCCCCTTTTTCCCCCTTGTCCCTCCCTTCCCATCCATCTTCCCCAGTCCGTTTCCCTTTGTTAACTATTAGTCCGTTCTTGGGTTCTGTGAGTCTGCTGCTGTTTTGTTCCTTCAGTTTTTTTCTTTGTTTTTATACTCCACATATGAGTGAAATCATTTGATACTTGTCTTTTTCGGCTTGGCTTATTTCACTGAGCACAATACCCTCTAGCTCCATCCATGTTGTTGCAAACGGTAGGATTTGTTTTCTTCTTATGCTGAATAATATTCCATTGTGTATATGTACCACATCTTCTTTATCCATTCATCTGCTGATGGACACTTAGGTTGCTTCCATTGCTTGGCTATTGTAAATAGTGCTGTGATAAACATAGGGGTGCATCTGTCTTTTTGAAACTGGGCTGCTGCATTCTTAGGGTAAATTCCTAGGAGTGGGATTCCTGGGTCAAATGGTATTTCTATTTTGAGTTTTTTAAGGAACCTCCATACTGCTTGCCACAATGGTTGAATGAAACAAACTTTTTAATATGACAATTTAATTATTAGCAGGAAAGAGAAAACTGTGTTGTCTTAAGTCTGTGTGCAGCTAAACGTTACATTGTGTAAAGATTGCACTGTTAATCTTTACATTGTGTTTACCGAAAGTATTATCTTTTCATAGGCTTTTCTATTGCAACTAGTGTTTTTTACAAATGTGTATTAGCTGCTATAGGAATTACTAAAATGGGAGAAGGATGCCAATTTCCTGTAGAAGATGTATTAGTTTGTTTTTTGCTTGGCAAATTAAGAGTGTGGGAATAGTGGGAGTAGAATAAACTTCTGTAAAAATGGAATTAGCTTTCAGCTCTGGCTACAGGAATCGATTTTAGTTATATTTTAAGAAAAATAAAAATGATCATCTCTTTCTGGTGATTTTTCCTGGAGAGGTATGTTCTGTATCTTGCATGGCTCGCTCATGGACTGTCTTTCAACCTTAGTGATAGCCATGGTGGCTAATTTTGCACTTACATCTGCACTGTCTCAAAAAAAGCAGCTCTATTTTAATTACTGTTTCCATCTCTTCCACAGTGCTAATAATTATTATAAATTTCATTCCCATTGCTATTTTTAGCTTTGTTATGAAAAACATTAAACAAAAACCAGAGTAAATGAGTAAAAATGTAAACAACTATTCCTTACTTTCATTAGGTATCTGGTTAGTATTCAAAATTTCAATTGTCTGAACTGTTAAAAAAACTCTTTTATTTGAAATAGAATCCACATAAGGTGTACAAATATTAATTCATTAAGTTTGTTTAAATCCCTCTTAATTGTAGAGGCTCCCTCCATGTCATTTTAATCTCTTTGTAAGGGTTTTTGTCACAGAGTTGGATCATTTGTCTTTCAGGACTTCAAGGGTCCTACTATTTAGTGACTGTATCTCTGTGACATCCTCTGTGTTTCCTGTGAATTGGTAGTTAGGCCAGGAGCTTAATCTGATGATTTTCTTTTATGTATTTATTGTTTTCAAGGTATCATTGATATACACACCTCTGAAGGTTTCACATGAAAAACTACATTCACCCATATTATCGAGTACACCCCATACTCCATTGAAATCATTGTCCGTCAGTGTAGTAAGATGCTACAAAGCCATTACTTGTCTTCCCTGTGCTACACTGTCTTCCCCATGACCCACCCACATACCATATGGACCCATCATAATATCCCTCAATCCTCTTCTCCCTCTCTCCCCACCCCTACCCCTTTGGTAATCTCTAGTCCCTTCTTGGAGTTTGTGAGTCTGTGGCTGTTTTACTCTTCAGTTTTGCTTTGTTGTTACACTCCACAAATGAGGGAAATGATTTGATACTTGTCTTTCTCTGCCTGGCTTATTTCGCTGAGCATAATATCCTCCAGCTCCATCCATGTTGTGGCAAATGGTAGGATTTATTTCTTTCTTATGGCTGAATAGTATTCCATTGTGTATATGGACCAGATCTTCTGTATCCATTCATCTACTGATGGACACTTAGGTTGCTTCCATTTCTTGGCTAGTGTAAATAGTGCTGCGATAAACATAGGGGTGCATCTGTCCTTTTCAAATTGGGCTGCTGCATTCATTCTTAGGGTAAATTCCTAAGAGTGGAATTCCTGGGTCAAATGGTATTTCTATTTTGAGTTTTTTGAGGAACCTCCACAATGGTTGAACTAATTTGCATTACCACCAGCAGTAGGAGGGTTCCCTTTTCTCCACATCCTCGCCAACATTTGTTGTTGTTTGTGTTTTGGTTGTTGGCTATCCTCACTGGTGTGAGGTGGTATCTATTTGTGGTTTTAATCTGCATTTCTCTGATGATTAGTGATGTGGAGCATCTTTTCATGTGCCTGTTGGTCATCTGAATTTCTTCTTTAGAGAAGTATCTATTCATGTCCTCTGCCCATTTCTTAATTGGATTAGTTGCTTTTTGTTTGTTGAGGTGCATGAATTCTAAATATATTTTGGATGTCAACCCCTTATCAGATACATCATTTATGAATATATTCTCCCATACTGTAGGATCTCTTTTTGTTCTACTGATGGTGTCCTTTGTTGTAAAGAAGATTTTCAGCTTGATATAGTCCCACTTGTTAATTTTTCTTTTGTTTCCCTTGCCCGGGGAGATATGTTCATGAAGAAATTGCTCATGTTTATGTGCAAGAGATTTTTGCCTATGTTTTGTTCTAAGAGTTTTATGGTTTCATGACTTACATTCAGGTCTTTTATCCACCTTGAGTTTACCTTTGTGTATGGAGTTAGACAGTAGTCCAGTTTCATTCTCTTACATGTAGTTGGCCAGTTTTTCCAACACCAGCTGCTGAAGAGGCTTTCATCACCCCAATGTATATCCAAGGCTCCCTTATCAAATATTAATTGGCTGTATATGTTTGGGTTAATGTTTGGATTTTCTATTCTATTCCACTGGTTTGTGGGTCTGTTTTTGTGCCAATAACAACTTGTCTTTATTACTTTGGCTTTGTAGTAGAGCTTGAAGTCAGGGAGCGTAATTCCCCCTGTTTTATTACTCCTTCTCAGGATTGCTTTGGCTATTCGGGGTCTTTTGTGGTTCCATATGAATTTTAGAATTATTTGTTCCAGTTCATTGAAGAATGCTTTTGGTATTTTGATCGCGATTGCATTGAGTCTGTAGATTGCCTTGGGTAGTATAGCCATTTTGACAATATTTATTCTTCCTAGCCAAGAGCATGGGATGCATTTCCATTTGTTAGTGTCCTCTTTAATTTCTCTTAGGATGTCTTGTAGTTTTCAGAGTACAGGTCTTTCACTTCCTTCGTTAGGTTTATTCCTAGGTATTTTATTCTTTTTGATGCAGTTGTGAATGGAATTATTTTTCTGATTTCTCTTTCTGTTAGTTCATCGTTAGTGTATAGGAAAGCAACAGATTTCTATGTGTTAATTTTATATCCTGCAACTTTGCTGAATTCATATATTACTTCTAGTAGTTTTGGAGTGGAGTCTTTAGCATTTTTTATGTACAATATCATGTCATCTGCATATAGAGACAATTTGACTTCTTCTTTACCAATCTGGATGCCTTGTATGTCTTTGTTTTGTCTGATTGCTGTGGCTAGGACCTCCAGCACTATGTTGAATAACAGGGGAGAGAGTGGGCATCCCTGTCTTGTTCCCGATCTTAGATGAAAAGCTTTCAGCTTCTCGCTGTTAAGTATGCTGTTAGCTGTGGGTTTGTCATATATGGCCTTTATGATGTTGAGGTACTTGCCGTCTATACCCATTTTGTTGAGAGTTTTAATCAGGAATGGATGTTGAATTTTGTCAAATGGTTTTTCAGCATCTATGGAGATGATCATGTGGTTTTTGTTCTTTTTGTTGATGTGGTGGATGATGTTGATGGATTTTCGAATGTTGTACCATCCTTGCATCCCTGGGATGAATCCCACTTGATTATGCTGTATTATCCTCTTGATGTGTTTTTAAATTCGGTTTGCAAATATTTTGTTGAGTAATTTTGCATCTACGTTCATCAGGGATATTGGTTTGTAATTTTCTTTTTTGGTGAGGTCTTTGCCAGGTTTTGGTATTAGAGTGATGCTGGCTTCATAGAATGAGTTTGCAAGTAATTCCTCCTCTTCTATTTTTTGGAAAACTTTAAGGAGAATGGGTGTTGTTTCTTCTCTGTATGTCTGGTAGAATTCAGAGGTGAATCCATCTGGTCCGGGCGTTTAGTTCTTGGGTAGTTTTTTGATTACCAGTTCAATTTCATTGCTGGTGATTGGTCTGTTAATTTTTTCTGTTTCTTGTTTGGTCAGTTTTGGAAGGTTCTATTTTTCTAAGAAGTTGTCCATTTCTTCTAGGTTTTCCAGCTTGTTAGCATATAGAGTCTCATAATATTCTCTTATAATTCTTTGTATTTCTGTGGGATCCGTCATGATTTTTCCTTTCTCATTTCAGATTCTGTTTATGTTTGTAGATTCTCTTTTTCTCTTAATGAGTCTGGCTAGGGGTTTATCTATTTTGTTTATTTTTTCAAAGAACCAGCTCTTGATTTCATTGATTTTTTTCTACTGTTTTATTCTTCTCAATTTTATTTATTGCTTCTCTGATCTTTATTATGTCCCTCCTCTGGTGACTTTGGGCCTCATTTGTTCTTCTTTTTCCAAATTCAGTAATTGTGTCTTTAGACTATTCATTTGGGAATGTTCTTCTTCTTTAAATAGGCCTGGATTGCAATATACTTTCCTCTTAAAACTGCCTTTACTGCATCCCACAGAAGTTCTGGCTTTGTGTCTTTGTTATTGTCATTTGTCTCCATATACTCTTTGATTTCTGTTTTGATTTGGTCATTAACCCATTGATTAATTAGGAGTATGTTGTTAAGTCTCCATGTATTTGTGATCCTTTTTGTTTTCTTTCTAAAATTTATTTCTAGTTTTATACCTTGGTGATCTGAGAAGTTGGTTGGTAGGATTTCAGTATTTATGAAGTTACTGAGGTTCTTTTTGTGGCCTAGTATGTGGTCTATTCTAGAAAATGTTCCATGTGCACTTGAGAAGAATGTGTATTATTTTGCTTTTGGGTGCAGAGTTCTGTAGATGCCTTTTAGGTCCATCTGTTCTAGTGTGTTATTCAGTACCTCTGTGTCTTTACTTATTTTCTGTGTGGTTGATCTGTCCTTTGGAGTGAGTGGTGTGTTGAAGTCTCCTAAAATGAATGCATTGCCGTCTATTTCCTCCTTTAATTCTTTTAGTATTTGTTTCACATATGCTGTCGCTCCTGTGTTGGGTGTATATATATTTATAATGGTTATATCTTCTTGTTGGATTGACCCCTTTATCATGTAATGTCTTTCTTTATCTCTTGCTACTTTCTTTGTTTTGAAGTGTATTTTGTCGGGTAGAAGTAGTGCAACACCTGCTTTTTTCTCTTTATTGTTTGCATGAAATATCTTTTTCCATCCCTTCACTTTTAGTCTGTGTATATCTTTGAGTTTGAGGTGATTCTCTTGTAAGTAGCATATAGATGGGTCTTGCTTTTTTATCCATTCTGTTACTCTGTGTCTTTTGATTGGTGCATTCAGTCCATTTACATTTAGTGTGATTATTGATAGATATGTACTTATTGCCATTGCTGGCTTTAGATTCGTGGTTACCAAATGTTCAAAGTTTGCTTCTTTACTATCTAACATTCTAACTTAACTTTCTTTGTTTAGTTATTGTAAACACGGTGTGATGTTTCTTTATTTCTCTCCCTTCTTATTCTTCCTCCTCCATTCTTTATGTACTAGGTGTTTCATTCTTTATCTTTAGTTAGTATTTGGATTGTCTGGTTTCTTTGCTATGATTTTATTTTCTCTGGAGACAGATTTTTAGCCTTAGGAGTGCTTCCCTCTAGAGCAGTCCCTTTAAGATGTCCTGCAGAGGTGGTTTATGGGAGGCAAATTCTCTCAGCTTTCGCTTGTTTGGAAATTGTTTAATCCCTCCGTCATATTTAAATGATAATCGTGGTGGATACAATATTCTTGGTTCGAGGTCCTTCTGTTTCTTTACGTTAAATATATCATGCCATTCTCTTCTAGCCTGTAAGGTTTCTGTTGAGAAGTCTGATGTTAGTCTGATGGGTTTTCCTTTGAAGGTGATCTTTTTTCTTTCTCTAGCTGTCTTTAATACTCTGTCCTTATCTTTGATCTTTGCCATTTAATTATTATGTGTGTTGGTGTTGTCTTCCTTGGGTCCCTTTTGTTAGGAGATCTGTGGGCTTCCATGGACTGTGAGACTATTTCCTTCTCCAGCATGGGAAAGTTTTTAGCAATTATTACTTCAAAGACACTTTCTATCCTTTTTTCTCTCTCTTCTTCCTCTCGTACTCCCATAATGCCAATATTGTTCTGTTTGCATTGGTCACACAGTTTCCTTAATATTCTTTCATTCCTAAAGATCCTTTTATCTCTCTATGCCTCAGCTGCTCTGTACTCCTGTTCTCTGATTTCTGTTCCATTAAGAGTCTCCTGCATCTCGTGCAGTCTGCTGCCAAGCCCGTCCATGGCTTGTCTAATTTCTGCATTGTCTTTCCTGACTTTCCTCACTTCCTCCCTCAGCTCTTGCATATTTCTCTATAGATCCGTGAGCATGGTTATTACTTTTATTCTGAATTCTTTTTCAGGAAGATTCTGCATTTCTATCCCTTCAGGTTCCCTCTCAGGTGTTGTCTGGGTCTAGGTGATTTTTGTCTGAACCATATTCCTCTGTCTTTACATTTCGATAGAAGTGGTCGCTTGTAGGTGCCATGTATGTCAGCTGGGCTCTTTAAGACTTAAAAAGAAAAAAAAAAAAAAAAAAAAAAAAAAAAAAAAAAAAAAAAAAAAAGGAAGAGAAGGAAAAGAGAAAAAGAAGAAAGAAAGAAAAGAAAGAAAAAAGAACGGGCAAAAACAACAAAAAAAACCCCACCCGGAGTGGATTCTGTAAGGATGCTGTAGGTGTCGCTGTTGCTCCACTATTCCACAGCTGCGTCCGGCCGCTCTTTGTAGCTCTGGCTGGGGCGCAAACGAATGGGAGGCTGTTGTTGTCTCTGTATAAAGTTTTAGTGTGGCTGCTACCTTTTCTCAGTCACCTGCCAAGGGGTCTGAAATTCCTCAGGGCTCAGAGCCCGCTGGGCTGAGCGTGCCGGGGCAATGGTGTTCCCTCGCTGGGCCCCCTACCTCTCCAAGACCGCTATAAACAGCACTCGCTTTTCTCTTGTCCCCGGGCGCTGGCTGCACAGACCTGGGCGCATTCCCAGCTCAAAACCTGCACCTTCTGCCTCTCCAATGTCCAGTGCACCGCGCGATGTGTGTCAGTGTTACCGGTGCAGATCACCAGGGATGGTTATTTCGTGAGCCTGTTGTTCCTCTCCCTCCCGGCTCTGGATCCTCTCCTCCCGGTGGGGCGCTGTTGTGGATGAGTGCTCGGTTCCCGCCGGTCACGGCTCCGTATCTTACCCGTCTCCACGGTGTGCGCTTTCCTGTGTATTGTGTTCTTTCTTTTAGGAATAGGTGTGTTTGCTATATTTTCGTAGATTTATATAGTTTGGGGAGGAAATTTCCGCCATCCTGCTCATGCCGCCATCTTCCCTGAACCTTCTTCTTCTAAGAGTTTTATACTTTCATGACTAATATTTAGGTTTCTGCCATTTTTACTTTACTTTTGTGTTGGGGCAGCTACCAAATTGTCTTGATTCCTGTGGCTTTGTAGTAGAGTGTGAAGTTGGAGAGTGTAACCAGTAGCCTGCCCCACCCCACTTTATTCTTTCTTCTCGGGATTGCTTTGGGTATTTGGGATGTTTTGTGGTTCCATACGAATTTTAGAACTATTTGCTCTAGTTCCTTGAAGAATGCCATTGGTATATTGATAGGGATTGCATTAAAAGGGATGGCCATTTTGACAGTATTAATTCTTTCTATCCATGAGCACGGGATGTATTTCCATTTATTGGTATCTAATTTCTCTCATGAGTGTCTTGTAGTTTTCATAGTATAGATCTTTCACATCATTGGTTAGGTTCATTCCAAGGTTTTCATTCTTTTTGATGCAATTGTGAATGCCATTGTTCTCTTGATTTCTCTTACTGTTAGTTCAATGTTCGTAAATAGGAATGAAACAGATTTCTGTGTATTAATTTTATATTCCTCAACTTTGCTGAATTCAGTTACTCTAGTATTTTTGGGTGGATTCTTTAGGGTTTTTTATGTAGAATATCATGTCATGTGCAAACAGTGCCAGTTTAACTTTTCCCTTGCCATTCTGGATATCTTTTATTTCTTTGTGTTGTCTGATTGTCATGGCTTGGACCTCCAGTACTATGTTGAGTAAAAGTGGGGAGAGTGGGCATCCTTGTCTTGTTTCCTATCTTAGATGAAAAGGTTTCTGCTTCTCACTGTTAAGTATAATGTTGCCTTTGCGTTTGTCATATATGGCCTTTATTATTTTGTGATACTTGCCCTTTGTACCCATTTTGTTGAGAGGTTTTATCATGAATGGATGTTGAATTTTGTTCAATGCCTTTTCAGCATCTATGGAGATGATCATGTGGTTTTTGTCCTTCTTTTTGTAGATGTGGTGGATGATGTTGATGGATTTTTGAATGTTGTACCACCCTTGAATTCCTGGAATAAATCCTGGTTGATCATGATGGATGATCTTTTTGATATATTTTTGAATTTGGTTAGCTAATATTTTGTTGAGTATTTTTGCATGTGTGTTCATCAGGGATATTGTTCTGTAATTTTCTGTTTTTCTGGTGTCTTTGCCTGGTTTTGGTATTAGAGTCATGCTGCCCTCACAGAATGAGTTTGGAAGTATTCCCTCTTCTTCCACTCTTTGGAAAACTTTAAGGAAGATGGGTATTATGTTGTCACTAAATGTTTGATAAAATTCAGCAGTGAAGCCATCTGGTCCAGGTCTTTTGTTCTTAGGTAGTTCTTTGATTTCCAGTTCAATTTTGTTGCTGGTAATTGGTCAATTCAGATTTTCTGTTTCTTCGTGGGTCAGCCTTGGAAAGTTGTATTTTTCTAGAATGTTGTCCATTTCTTCTTAGTTATCCAGTTTATTAGTATATGACTTTATACAGTATTCTCTAATAATTTGTATTTCTGTAGTGTCCGTAGTGATTTTTCCTTTCTCATTTCTGATTCTGTTTATGTGTGTAGACTCTCTTTTTTCCTTGCTATGTGTGGCTTAGGGGTTTATCTATTTTCTTTATTTTCTCGAAGACCCATCTCCTGCTTTCATTGATTCTTTCTATTGTTTTATTCTTCTCAATTTTATTTATTTCTGCTTTATTCTTTATTATGTCCCTCGTTCAACTGACGTTGGGACTCATTTATTCTTCCTTCTCTTGTTTCTTTAATTGTGAGTTTGGACTGTTCATATTGTTTTGCTTTTCTTTCCTGAGGTAGGTTGGTATTGCAGTATACTTTCATATTAGCATGGCCTTCGCTACATCCAATAAATTTTGACATGTTGAATTAGTGTTGTCTTTTGTTTCCGTATATTACTTGATCTCTGTTTTTATTTGTTCAGTGATCCGTTGGTTATTTATTAGCATGTTGTGAAGCCTCCATATGTTTGTGTGATTTTTCATTTTCTTTGAGTAATTTATTTCTAGTTTCGTACCTTTCTGGTCTCAGAAACTGGTTGGTATAATTTCAATCTTTTTGAATTTACTGATGCTCTTATTGTGGCCTAGGATATGGTGTATTCTGGAAAATGTGTCATGTGCACTTGAGAAGAATGTGTTTTCTGCTGCTTTTGGGTGTAGAGTTCTATAGATATCTGTTAGGTCCATCTGTTCTAATGTGTTGTTCAGGGCTTCTGTCTCCTTACTTATTTTCTGTCTGGTTGATCTGTCCTTTGGAGTGAGTGGAGTGTTGGAGTCTCCTAAAATGAATGCATTGCATTCTATTTCCCCTTTTAATTCTGTTAGTATTTGTTTCTCATATGTAGGTGCTCCTGTGTTGGGTGCATAGATATTTATAATGGTTATATTTTGTTGGATTGGCTCCTTTATCATTATGTAATGTACTCTTTTGTCTATCATGAATGTCTTTGTTTTGAAGTCTCTTCTCTTATACAAGTACTGCAACTCCTGCTTTTTACTCCCTGTTAGTTGCATGAAATATCCTTTTCCATCCCTTCACTTTTAGTGTGTATATGTTTTTAGGTTTAAAGTGAGTCTCTTGTAGGCAGCATATAGATGGGTCTTGTTTTTTTTATCCATTCAGTGACTCTGTGTCTTTTGATTGGTGCAGTCAGTCCATTTACATTTAGTGTGATTATCAATAGGTATGTACTTATTGCCATTTCAGGCTTTAGGTTCGTGGTTACCCAAGGTTCAAGGTTAACTTCCTTACTATCTAAGAGTCTAACTTAACTCACTTAATATGCTATTACCAACACAATCTAAAGGTTCTTTTTTTCTCCTTCTTTTTTTTCCTCCTCCATTCTTTATATATTAGGTATCATATTCTGTACTCTTTGCCTAGTCCTTGGTGCCTTTGGGGATCATTGATTTAATTTTTCATTTCCTTAATAATTAACTGTTCTGCCTTCTTTACTGTGGTTTCATTACCTCTGGTGGGTGCTATTAAACCTTAGGAATACTTTCATCTATAGCAGTCCCTCCAAAATACACTGTAGAGACAGTTTGTGGGAGGTAAAATGTCTTAGCTTTTGCCTATCTGGAAATTGTTTAATCCCTCCTTCAAATTTAAATGATAACCTTGTGGGATAATGTATTCTTGGATTGAGACCCTTCTGCTTCATTGCATTAAATACATCACGCCACTCCCTTCTGTCCTGTAAGGTTTCTGCTGAGAAGTCTGATGATAGCCTGATGGGCTTTCCTTTGTATGTGATCTTATTTCTCTCTCTGGCTGCTTTTAATAGTCTTCACTTATCATTGATTTCTGCCATTTTAATTACTATGTGTCTTCGTGTTTTCTTCCTTGGGTTCCTTGTGTTTGGAGATCTGTGCACCTCCATGGCCTGAGAGACTATCTCCTCCCCCACATTGGGGAAGTTTTCAACAATTACCTCCTCAAAGACACCTTCTATCCCTTTTTCTCTCTCTTCTTCTTCTGGTACCCCTATAATGCGAATATTCTTCCTTTTGGATTGGTCACACAGTTCTCTCAATATTCTTTCATTCTTAAGAGATCCTTTTTTCTCTCTGTACCTCAGCTTTTTTGCATTCCTCTTCTCTAATTTGTTTCATTTATTGTCTCCTTCATCGTATCTAACCAGCTTTTAAAACTTTCCATTGTACGTTTCATTTCTGATACTGTGTTCTGTAACGTTTGGACATCCGACTGGAATTTAGCCCTGAATTCTTGAATATTTTTCTGTACCTCCATGAGCATGTTAAGGATTTTTGTTTTGAAATCCCTTTCAGCCAGATTCACGAGGTTGATTTCATTTAAATTTTTCTCAGGGGTTGTATTCATAATTTTACTTTGAAACCGGTTCCTTTGGTGTTTCATATTTGAATGTGGTGCCCTCTAGTGCCCAGAAGCTCTACTCTCTGGAGCTGCTCTGCCCCTGAAGCAATGTTGGGGGTCGCAGGGTGGCGGTATTGGTGCCTGGGGTAAGGAAAGGGCTGTTGCCTGTTTTCGTGCTACCCTGCCTGTCTCCACTGCTAGGACCAGTGGGTCAAGCACACAGATATAAGCCTCTGTTCTTTGCGTTTGTAGGTGCTGTAGAAGGGGATTCCCTCTGGGTGGCCTATCGCCAGGGTATTGTTTGCCGGTTGGCGAGCCAGGTGTTGCTGGCCGGGAGAAAGGCTCAGTAGGCTGTGTATCATGGTGGGGATCCTTGGAGGTCTGTAGCCAGCCAGGGAGCTGGAGCTCTTGAATATAATGAAAGTTCCTGACCTGTTGTGCAAAGTTCAGCTGGACAATTTTGTCTACCTGTACTCTCTCCAGAACAGTAAGCTTGTGCAATCCTTTCCCCTTTAGCAGCCCTCTTTCTGTTAGGAAGTCTCTCAGACTGCATACCTTTCTTTTGTCCCAGAACAGCCGGATATGGATCCTTGCTTTCCAGAAGTGGCTGGAATGTCAGTCTCTCCAGGTGTTCTTCCTGTCTTTGCTTTCCAACACCCTACTCACGAGCGTACCATGAAAACCCCATGAAATGTACGTTTGTGCTCCCAGATCAGATCTCTGGAGTTATGTATTCAGCAGTCCCAGGCCTCCACTCCCTTCCCGCTCTATTTCTCTTCCTCCCCGTGGTTAACTGGGATGGGGGAAGGTTTTGGGTCCTGCTGGGCCTCAACTTTCATATGTTACCCTGTTCCGTGTGGTTTATTCTTTTCTCCAGGTGTATGCAGTTTGGCGCAGTCCTCTTTCCTGTTGGTCTTTCAGGATTAGTTGTATTAATTATATCTTCATATTATATGCTGTTTTAGGAGGAAGCCTGTGTCTCCCCTCTCATGCTGCCATCTTTTATCCTTTCAGGTCTTTTTTTTTTGGTACAATTTCAGTGTTTTTGAATTTTCTGAAGCTCTTTTTGTGGCCTAGTATATGATCTATTGTTGCAAATGTTCCATGTACACATGAGAAGAATGTGTATCCTGCTGGTTTTGGGTGGTGTGTTGTGTAGATGTCTGTTAGGTTCATCTGTCGTAATGTGTTGTTTAGTGCCTCTGTGTCCTTACTCATTTTCTGTCTTTTTGATCTATTCTTTGGAGAGAGTGAAGTCTCCTAGAATGAATGCGTTGCTTTCTGTTTTCCCTTTTAATTCTGTTTGTATTTGTTTCACATATGTAGGTGCTCCTGTGTTCAGTGCATAGATGTTTATAATGGTTTTATCTTCTTGTTGGATTAACCCCTTTATTGTTATGAAATGTCCTTTTCTGTCTCTTGTGACTCTTTGTTTTGAAGTCTATTTTGTCTGGTACAAGTACTGCAACTCCTGCTTTTTTCTCCCTATTAGTTGCATGAGATATCTTTTTACATCCCTTTACTTTCAGTCTGTATATGTTTTTCCGTTTGAAGTGAGTCTCTTGTAGGCAGCATATAGATGGGTCTTGTTTTTTTATCCTTTCAGTGAATCTTTATCTTTTGATTGGTTCATTCAGACCACTTATATTTAGGGTGATTATAAATAGGTATGTACTTACTGTCATTGCAGGCTTTGGATTTGTGGTTACCAAAGGTTCAAGGGTAACTTCCTTATTATCTGATAGTCTGATTTAACTCATTTAGTGTGCTATTTGAAACAATCTAAAGTTTCTTTTTTTTTCCTTCCACCTCCGTTCCTTATATATTAGGTATCATATTCTGTACTCCTTATCTATCCGTTGACTGACTTTGGGGTGGTTGATTTGATTTTGTATCTGCTTATTCATTACTTGTTCTATTTTCTTTACTGTGGTTTCATTTCCTCTGGTGACAGCTATTTAGCGTGAGTAAGGTTTCCATTTTTAGTAGTCCCTCCAAAATATACTTGTGGGAGGTAAATTCTCTCAGCTTTTGCTTATCTGAAGATTCTTTTAGCCCTCCTCCAAATTTAAATATTAATCTTGCCTTATAGAGTATTCTTGGTTTGAGGCTCTTCTGAATCATTGCATTAAATATATCATGCCACTCCACTCTAGCATGTACGGTTTTCTTTGAGAAGTCTGATGATAGCCTGATGGGTTTTCCTTTGTATATGCTCTTTTTTCTCTCTCTGGTGCTTTTAATACTATGTCCTAATCTTTGATCTTTGCCATTTTAATTATTATATGTCTTGGTGTTGTGTTCTTTGGGTCCCTTGTGTTAGGAAATCTGTGTACGTCCATGGCCTTAGTGACCATCTCTATCCCCAGACTGCTGGAAGTTTTCAGCAATTACCTCCTCAAAACACTTTCTCTCCCTTTTTCTCTCCTCTTCTTCTGGTACCCCTATTTTGTGAATATTGTTCCGTTGGATTAGTCACAGTGTTCTCTCAATATTCTTTCATTCTTAGAACTCTTTTTTTCTCTCTGTGCCTCAGTTTCTTTGTACTCCTGTTCTCTCTAATTTCTGTTTCATTTACTGTCTCCTGTACTTCATCTATTCTGCTTCTAAATCCCTCCATTGTATGTTTCATTTCAGATACTTTTATGATTGAATATGATTTCTGAATTCTCCCCTGAGTTTGAATATTTTTCTTTAGCTCTTTCAGAATGTTTTTGATTTTTGTTTTGAAACCTCTTTCAGGAAGGCTGATGATTTCACTTTAACTTGGCCCTCTTTTTGGTGTTAGTTGGATTTTGGTTTGAACCAGATTCCTTTGATGTTTTATATTTGTTTGTGGCAACCTATAGTGCCCATAGAGGCTGTGATCTCTGGGGCTGCTCAGCTCCTGAAACAATGGTGGGCATTGCAGGCAAGTGGACGCTGTTGCCTGTCAGGTGGAAAGAGCTTTTTCCTGTTTCCCTGCTGCAGTGCCTGTCTCCATTGCCAGGGCTAGTTGGCCGAGTGTGCAGGGAGACCCATGTAAGGTTTCACTTGTGTCTGCCTTAGGCGGGGCCTCCCTTTGCCTGCTCTGGCTCATTTGCAGGGGTAACTGGTTTACCAGCTGTTGCTCTCTGGGCGAAAGGTGCAACAGGCTGCGTATCACCATTGGTGGCCTCAGAGCTGTGTAGTCAGCCAGGGGTATGGAGCACCTGAAGCTCCTGAATGTTCCCAACCTGCTGGGCAGAGTGCACCTGGACAATTCTGTCTACCTTTCATTTCTTCTGAGCTGCAAGGTCTGTACCATCCTTGCCTTTTAGCTGTCCTCTTGCTGTTACGAAGTCTCTCAGACTGCCTTTCCTTTGTCCTAGAGCATCCAGATATGGATCTCTGTTTTCCATAAGTTGTTGAATTTTCAGTGTCTCCATGTTTTCTGCCTGTCTTAGCTTTCCAACCCCACTAATCTCCAGAGCACCATGTACTGTAGGTTTATGTTCCCAGAGCAGATCTCCAGATCCGGTTGTTCAGCAGTCCTAGGCCTCCACCCTTTCCCCACCCTGTTTCTCTTCCTCCCGCCAGAAAACTGGGGTGGGAGACAGGCTTGGTTCCTGCTGGATCAGGGCTTTGGTACATTTCCTTTTTCAATGAGGTGTGTTCTTTTCTACTTGTATATGTAGTTGGCGCAGCCTTTTCTCCTGTTGCTCTTTCAGGATTAGTTGTATTAACTATATTTTCATTTTATATGTGGTTTTGTAGGAGTTTTTTGTCTCACTTATCACGCTGCCATCTTAAATCCTCCAATCGTTTTTTTTAAAGACTCTTTTTTACTTTGCTTTTTGAATATTGTTACACTAATGATCAATGACTAGAATCATTAATAGCTCACTAGAGGTCTCAAAATGAGGACACTCTAATTCTGCCTATTCTTTTTCATTTATTATCTGAACTACTTCATAAAGATAAGCTTTTTTCATATGTTTCATGTCACCCTCTGGTGGTATAATCTGTATAATAGAGGTTGGAAAAGTGCTGGCAGTTTTTTGTTTTTTAAAAGTTTTTAAATGAATTGCTTGGCAGTCTAAATTCACATGGATGGCCATTCGTTTCCTTAATAAGTGTCTGTACATTCGTGGATTTAAAAACATTTCGTATATTTCTATTAGGATTATTGATGAGGAGATTGTGTTGTTTGTGGCCAAGAAGATGTTTCTTTTTTAGCTTTTTTTTTTAACACATGAGTATGTTTTTGTTAGCTTGTATATGATGTGTTCCAGTGTCTTTATATTTCCTATCTGAAATCTTTAGTCAGCCATTTTTAAAGGGTGTTTTAAGAGCCAAGTGTGTCCATTGTATTACATTTGTGCATTTTGAATAACTTTGGCTTCTTTAGCTGTCTTAGTTAATTCTCATTTGGGCCTTGCAGGTGACCTAATTGCTCTTTTAGTTTGTGCTTTTGTTGTAAAGTTACTTTGGTTTTGGATGGTTGGCTCCTCACTGTTTTTCTGGTATGCCCTATTATTTTAAATTTTTGTTTCTGTAGAATGTGGGGGTTATTAGTAAAACACCGATTGTGTTGCAGTAGAAATGCCTGTGCTTTGGAAAGGATGACACATTTATAATGATAACATGTTATTTTATGTGTCGTTGGCTGAGATTTAAACTTAGCCATAAAACGTTGACTCTTAATGCTTCACTTATATTTAATGGGAAACTCTTAATTTATATGTTTTGAAGAGACTAGGTAAATGAGTTGATTTAAAGAAAAAAAGTCTTATTTCTTAATTCATTCTTTCCTATTTTAAATCTTAGCGGACATTTTATTTTTCTAAGTAAAAAAAAATTTACCCTTTCTTTTTTCTGCCAGCATCAATAACAAGCTTTCTCACAGTGTTAGCTTGGTATCCCAATACTCTGCTCCGGACATGGTGCCTTGTGCTTCATAGTCTAACGCTCATGACCAATATGCCGCTTAATCGTAAGTTCAAGAATTTTTTCCTTTAAATCTGTTATTCCTTTAAATTCCTTTAAATATGCTTTATTGTTTTTGCTCTCAGATTCTTAAAAACGATTTTTTTCAAGAAGGGATGTAGTTGTGAAAATGATTGAATTTCTTCTTTGACTATGTCTCTTCTCAGTTTTTTCTTGTATATCTTATGCTTGTGCTTCTTTACTTTGATAATATATTGACATTATAAGCACTTTCATATGTACCACCACCAAGTTCAAATCATATTTTTACCTTCTAAAAATGTAATAGTTATTAAAATAAAGTTGTTTTTAGAGTATGAGGTTAAATATTTACTGTTACTCTGTTTTATGTTGGTTGTTACTTTTTAAGTACCTCTGTAGTTAAAAATGATTTATCATTATAGTATTCATAAACATACATGACTAGGTTCCTCAGTTTCTGTTTCCCACTTTTTAAAAGCTATGCTACTTGAAAGTAATTGCTTTTTCTCAGTTTTTAATGTCCTGTTAACTTTTCTACTATCCTCACCCCCACCTTTAAAAAATTTTTCGTTAGATAGTAAAATAATTTCTGAATCTTCTTAGGAAGGAACTTCTAGTACTTTCTATGGTTTTATGTATCCCAATGCCCTGAAGATAGTCTCCTACATTATCTTCTGTAGTGCTTATGGGTTTTACTTTTCACATTTAGATATATATCTGGCATTCTTGACATTGTTGTGATATAGGGATGAGAGTTCATACTAGAGCAAGGACTAGCCTTTTGTGAATTGATTTCTGTAGGTTATTACAGCAGGTAGGTGAATTTCATCACCATTTTGTTTAGGATTAATGTTATTAAATAGAAAGGTCTACCAAATTAATAGGTTTGAATCATTGGGTAGTATCAAAGTGCTATTCCATTTTTTCATTTGAAATATATTTTCCAAATTTGGGATCAGAAGCATTATTGTCTGATTTTGAAGGTAGCGTTAACTCAGGATATTTTATTCAGTTCAGAAAATTAGCATGTTACTTATATATCAGTTAAGTGTACAAGATTTTATGCTAATTGCATGCAAAAAAAATGGATGTTTTTGTCTCAGTTTATCTTAGCTGAGTTAAAATTTACCTGAAAAGTACATCTCTATTTCTGATAGGCTGAGATAATTACTAAGAATAGGCCCACCAAAAGGGCAGTAAACATTTAGTTATTTCTTTTCCACTTGACTTGTTATACTGAATAAGCTACACATTAAACTTTTCACAGTTGGATTAGGTGAGAGACAGGAGATCTTTGGTAGATGAATCTATAGAATGAGTTCAGCTTAGTCAATATTGTAAAGATCAGACCTTTTTAATAGACTAACTCCCAATAATAAGTGAGTTTTCCTTGAAACTAAGAGGTATTTTAGATATTGCATTCCATTTTTTCAGGGTCCTTTTTGTTAAGAGCCGTTTTTGTTTTAAATGTTTTATAGCTGGTTCCACCAGTGCCATTGGAACTCAGGAGAGTACTGCCCATCTCTTGGTTTCAGATTCAAACCTGATTCATGTGTTAGTGAAATTTCTTTCTGGCACCAGCCCACATGGAACAAATCAACACAGTCCACAGGTAATACAACTTTGGAAAACTAGTGATAGGCCCAGAATATTCAATAAAAATTAAAATTATAAAGAAAAGTGCACCTAAATATGTAAAATATTCATTGCTAAAGTATTTAGCATAAAAATAAATGATATTTATCAATGTAATAAAATGTTTTAAGTGATGTATAATAGTAATAGCTATACTGAAACTGAATTATTGCAGGTAGTTTTTTTCTTGGATTTTTACTGGACTTTTGTGTAGCTATGCATTTTTAGCATTTATTTTGGATAGTTGGAGAAACATTTTGAAAAAATACTTATCTGAGAGTCAGGTAAGCATTTAAAAATTTTGGAATTAAAGTAAAAAAAAAATGTAGCATGTTTTAGTGACCACTACTGTCAAGACTGACAATTCACCTAATTTAATCATTTTATAATAAGTATTTTATTTAACAAAAAATAACAAGATGTGTTATTCAGGGCTCATAAACATTTTTAGTCTTTAGATTTCCTTTATATCAGCTTCATTTTTTGTTGTATTGTACTCCTTTTAAAAATATTTCTACTTCATTATATTTTTTTCATATAAAAATGTTCATAGGTTCTTTTTAATGGAGGTTATTTAAGGTTCTTGTAAGGCTATCATCTTTTAATTTTTATCATTTTAAAATTCTTCTCTAGATTTGTCATTAAATAAGTTCTAACTTAGTTGGGTAGCTGTGATTCCATATATTATTTCACTTATTAATAAGTATTTAAGAAGCCTCTATGTGCTATGTCTAGGCACTTTCTAGGTACTAAGGATATTAAATAGTTACCGAGTCTGTGCCTTTTGGGGGCTTAAATTCTTTTGTATACATTTAGTTGATATTCTCATACTGAATATGCTTTAGTTTATAGATAGCAGTAAAACAAATGAGACAAACATTAAAGTAGGAGAGAAGAAACTTGTAGTTAGGTTGGGCCAGAGTTTTGGTGGGGGTAGAGGCATGTTACCCAGTGATTATTGTACACGAAGATTGCATGAATTTGGACTCTGAAGATTCCTGAGACACTGATTCCAACTTCATTATTTTAGTGTAAGAAAACATACATTACCTGCATTGCTCACAATTGTACGATGAGTTAATGGTAGAACTAGATGTCAGGGAGCATACCACTGTATAAAGTAGGATTTTATTTTTCCTCAAATTCATGCACAGTTTTGTGATCATAGCCAGTTAGGATTGAATAAATAACGTGTGGTGGTGTACACAGCATTCCAAAATATAATTCAGGTTACTTAGTGTGATTTTCACTATCACTTCTTTCGTTGATGACATAGACATTTAGAAAAAGATTTTTATGAATTGCTGCAGGTTTATTTTTAGCTTTGGGGTTTTTTGTTTTGCTTTCTCCTCAGGTTGGTCCAACAGTTACACAAGCCATGCAAGAATTTCTTACTCGACTGCAAGTCCATCTTTCTTCAACCTGTCCTCAGATATTCAGTGAATTTTTGCTAAAACTGATTCATATACTTTCAACAGAAAGGTAACGTTCAATGTATGTACATTGCTAATGTAGAAGTAATATGTAAAATAAATTTTCCCTTACCACTTGTTGGAGGTTTATCTGGGAACAGGTGAGCAGGGTAGTAAGGACTACGTGGGAAGGGTTCATTAGAGTTTTTCTTGATTGTTTTCATTTCATTTCATTATGGCTCTCCCAGACCCCTGGATTCTCTTTATTATGAAAGGAATACAGTGCATCAGATCCCCACTTGCTTTTAATGGTTTTATAGATTAGTTATTAGAAACTCCCTAGGTGAAATTTATTTGAAGCTGTTTAAATGACTTTAAAATACACATAGAATTAAATCAATAGTGATTTTATTTGAAACCAATATACGATAAGAAAACCTGAAAAAGATAGCTTAAAAAAGAGAATTATATTCTAATCTCATATAGAAATCCAAAATAAAATTATTAACAAAATCAGGCAGTATATTAAAGGGATTAAATTGTGACCATGATGGATTGATTCTTAAAATGCATAAATGGTTCATTATCATATAATATATGTTAATGAATCATTTCTATCATACTGAGGAACATTTCATAAAACATAGTGTTATTTTCTAATAAAAACTTATTAAAATGTAAACAGTGTCATCTTATTTAAATTATAAAAACATTATATGATGAACAAGCGAAATTTTGTCTTGTTTGATTATTTAAAAATTCCCATCAGTATCAGAAACAAACTAAAGGTACTGTTTGCTATCTTCACACTGGTGAATTTAAAAATTTCAATATATAAGAAAACAGTTAAAATCATTTGTGGCTTGTATGACACTTTTCTTTAGAAATTAATTTTAAGATATTAGAAGCCACAGAGAAAAAGATATTATTTATAAAATTTACACAAAATAAATAATTTATTCATAGGAAGAGTTAATTTTTATAGAATAGCAAAACATCTGACAGTACAAAGATTAATGTGGAAAATTATATGGAGGTATGTTTTTATAGCTGCAGAAAATTTTGTCACATAACTACAGCCTTATTTGTGGTTCTTCCTCCTTTATAACTATTTTAAAAACCAGTGTGGTTGTGGTTCAACTTGTTTGTAGTATATGCACAGTGAAGGCTAGGGGCAAAAAAGATATTGACAAAACCAAGGGAATACTGTTACACATACATATATTTGAAAAACATGAACATGAGAATTTTGTATATTATAAATAAAACCAGCTGACAAAAATCAATCAGCATTTATTTGGTTTTTCTTTTAACCAAGACGTTTTTCTAAAAACAAAAAAAAAACTGTATGAGACCTCTCAACATATTCATTAGGTATAGGGTTTGGTATAGTCCTGTCCATGTGGAGTTATAAAACAGTGAAAGTTTTTTTTTTAATTTTTAAAAAAATTTGGTATCATTAATATACAGTTACATGAACATTATGGTTACTAGATTCCCCCCATTATCAAGTCCCCACTACATACGCCAATTGCAGTCACTGTCCATCAGCAGAGTAAGATGTAATAAAATCACTACTTCTCTGTTATATTGCCTTGCCCGTGCCCTGCCCCCTACATTATGTGTGCTAATTGTAATGCCTTTTACTCCCCTTCTCCCTCCCTTCCCACCCATCCTCCCCAGTGCCTTTCCCTTTGGTAACTGTTAGTCCGGTCTTGGGTTCTGTGAGTCTGCTGCTGTTTTGTTCCTTCAGTTTTTTTTTTTTTTCTGTACTCCAGAGATGAGTGAAATCATTTGGTACTTGTCTTTCTCGGCCTGGCTTATTTCACTGAGCATAATACCCTCTAGCTCCATCCATGTTGTTGCAAATGGTAGGATTTGTTTTCTTCTTATGCTGATTAATACTCCATTGTGTATATGTACCACATCTTCTTATCCATTCATCTACTGATGGACACTTAGGTTGCTTCCATTTTTTGGCTATTGTAAATAGTGCTGCAATAAACATAGGGGTGCATATGTCTTTTGAAACTGGGCTTCTGCATTCTTAGGATAAATTTCAAGGAGTGGAGTTCCTGGTCAAATGGTATTTCTGTTTTTATTTTTTGAGGAACCTCCATACTGCTTTCCACAATGGTTGAACTAGTTTACATTCCCACGAGCAGTGTAGGAGGGTTCCCCTTTCTCCGCATCTTCTCCAGCATTTGTTCTAGTCTTTTCTATGTTGGCCATCCTAACTGGTGTGAGGTGATATCTCATCGTGGTTTTAATCTGCATTTCTCTGATGATTAGTGATGTGGAGCATCTTTTCATGTGCCTGTTGGCCATCTGATTTCCCCTTTGGAGAAGTGCCTGTTCAGATTCTCTGCCCATTTTTTAGTTGGATTATTTGCTTTTGGTTGTTGAAGTGAGTGAGCTCTTTGTATATTTTGGATGTCAACCCCTTATCGGATAGGTCATATATGAATATATTCTCCAATACTGTAGGATGCCTTTTTGTTCTACTGATGGGTGTCCTTTGCTGTACAGATGCTTTGTACTTTGATATAGTCCCACTTGTTCATTTTTGTTTTTGTTTCCCTTGCCTGTGGAGATATGTTCATGAAGAAGTTTTTCATGTTTATATTCAGCAGAGTTTTGCCAATGTTTTCTTCTAAGAGTTTTTATGGTTTCATGAATTACATTCACGTCTCTGATCCATTTTGAGTTTACTTTTGTTTATGGGGTTAGACAGTAATCCAGTTTCATTCTCTTACATGTAACTGTCCAGTTTTGCCAACACCTGTTGTTGAAGAGGCTGTCATTTCCCCATTGTATATCATTTGCTCCTTTATCGCATATTAATTGACTATATATGGTTGAGTTTATATCTGGACTCTCTAGTCTGTTCCACTGGTCTATGGTCTGTTCTTGTACCAGTACCAAATTGTCTTGATTACTGTGCCTTTGTAGTAGAGCGTGAAGTTGGGAAGCGAGATCCCTAGCTTTATTCTTCTTTCTCAGGATTGGTTTGGCTATTCGGGGTCTTTTGTGGTTCCATATGAATTTTAGAACTCTTTGTTTCAGTTTGTTGAAGAATGCTGCCAGTATTTTGATAGGGATTGCATTGAATATGTAGATTGTTTTAGGCAGGATATGCATTTTGACAATATTAATTCTTCCTAGCCAAGGGCGTGGGATGAATTTCCATTTATTAGTGTCCTCTTTAATTTCTCTTAAGAGTGTCTTGTAGTTTTCAGGGTATAGGTCTTTCACTTCCTTGGTTGGGTTTATTCCTAGGTGTTTTATTCTTTTTGATGCAATTGTGAATGGAATTATTTTCCTAATTTCTCTTTCTGCTAGTTCATAGTGAGTGTATAGGAAAGCAACAGATTTCTTTGTATTAATTTTGTAACCTGCACCTTTGCTGAATTCAGGTATTAGTTCTAGTAGTTTTCGAGTGGATTCCTTAGGATTTTTTATGTGCAATATGTCATCTGCAAACAGGGACAGTTTAAATTCTTCCTTGCCAATCTGGATGCCTTTTATTTCTTTGTGCTGTCTGATTGCTGTGGCTAGCACCTCCAGTACTATGTTGAATAAACGTGGGGAGAGTGGGCCTCCTTGTCTTGTTCCTGATCTTAGAGGAAAAGCTTCAGTCTCTCGCTCTTAAGTATGATGTAAGCTGTGGATTTGTCATATAAGGCCTTTGTTATGTTGAGGTACTTGTCCTCTATACCCATTTTGTTCAGAGTTTTTATCATGAATGGATGTTGAATTTTGTCAAATGCTTTTTCAGAATCTGTGGAGATGATCATGTGGTTTTTTCCTTCTTTTCGTTGATGTGGTGGATGATGTTGATGGATTTTCAAATGTTGTACCATCCTTGCATCCCTGGGATGAATCCCGCTTGATTATGATGGATGATCTTTTTGATGTATTTTTGAATTCTGTTTGCTGATATTTTGTTGAGTATTTTTGCATTATGTTCATCAGGGATATTGGTCTGTAATTTTATTTTTTGTTGAGGTCTTTGCCCGGTTTTGGTATTAGAGTGATGCTGGTTTCATAGAATGAGTTTGGAATTATTCCCTTTTCTTCTATTTTTTGGAAAACTTTAAGGAGAATGGGTGTTATTTCTTCTCTATATGTCTGGTAGAATTCAGAGGTGAATCCATTTGGTCCGGGGATTTTGTTCTTGGGTAGTTTTTTGATTACCGATTCAATTTCGTTGCTGGTGATTGGTCTGTTTAGTTTTTCTGTTTCTTGCTTGGTCAGTCTTGGGAGGTTGTATTTTCCTAAGAAGTTGTCCATTTTTTCTAGGTTTTCCAGCTTGTTAGCACATAGATTCTCATAATATTCTCTTATAATTCTTTGTATTTCTGTCGGGTCCGTTGTTATTTTTCCTTTCTCATTTCAGATTCTGTTTATGTGTGTAGATTCTCTTTTTCTCTTAATGAGTCTGGGTAGGGGTTTATCTATTTTGTTTATTTTTTCAAAGAACCAGCTCTTGGTTTCATTGATTTTTTCTATTGTTTTCTTCTTCTCAATTTTATTTATTTCTTCTTATCTTTATTACGTCCTTCCTTCTGGTGACTTTGGGCCTCATTTGTTCTTCTTTTTCCAATTTCAGTAATTGTGTCTTTAGACTATTCATTTGGGAATGTTCTTCTTTCTTTAGATAGGCCTGGATTGCAATATACTTTCCTCTTAGAACTGCCTTTCCTGCGTCCCACAGAAGTTGTGGCTTTGTGTTGTTATTGTCATTTGTCTCCATATAGTCTTTGATTTCTGTTTTGATTTGGTCATTAACCCATTGATTAATTAGGAGAATGTTGTTAAGTCTCCATGTATTTGTGAGCCTTTTTGGTTTCTTTCTAAAATTTATTTCTAGTTTTATACCTTTGTGATCTGAGAAGTTGGTTGGTAGGATTTCAATATTTTTTAATTTACTGAGGTTCTTTTTGTAGCCTAGTATGTGGTCTATTCTGGAAAATGTTCCATGTGCATGGTTATCTTGGGTGATGGAATTATGGCTGTTTTATCTTCCTCATTTTCATTATTTTCCCATGTTGTTGAGAGTTTTTATCATGAATGGATGTTGAATTTTGTCAAATGCTTTTTCAGCATCTATGGAGATGATCATGTGGTTTTTGTCCTTCTTTTTGTTGATATGGTAGATGATGTTGATGGATTTTTGAATGTTGTACCATCCTTGCATCCCTGGAATAAATCCTACTTGATCATGATGGATGATCCTTTTGATGTATTTTTGAATTAGGATGCTAATATTTTGTTGAGTATTTTTGCATCTATGTTCATCATGGATATTGGTCTGTAGTTTTCTTTTTTTGTGGTGTCTTTGCCTGGTTTTGGTGTTAGAGTTATAAAACAGTGAAAGTTTTCATATGAAACTTCAGTACATTCAAACTATGTACTCGTGCCTCTAAAGCTAATATATTTTTAGCTACTATTCCTCCTCCTTTCACCCAACACATAAGTCATAAATTTTCTAACATAGTTTTTAAAATAGGATCCATAAGGCTATGACCTACGATTACTCTTAGTGTGTTGTTTTATTTGTATGTTTTTTAGAAACTCTCTGGTCTCCTGATAGATTAGCCAGCAGCTCTTTAGTTAATAATTTGGTTGAAAAGATACACCCAGTTTTATTATAAAGAGGACATTCAGCTGTATCAGATATGTGTTTTGCAGATACTTTCTATTAGTCTGTGGATTATATTTTCATTTTCTTAATATCTTTAAAACACAGAAGGTTTTTATTTTGATGAAGCATTGTCATCTTTTTCTTAATACATTATTTCTTAATATATTATTATTTTTGTGTCATAAGAAATTCTGTGCCTCACCTAAGATGCTACAGATAATACTCTATGTGTTCTTCTAGAAATTTTATAGTTTTATGTCTTAAATTTGGGTTTATGTTGCATTTTATGTCAATGTTTTATTTTTTTGCTTGTGGATATTTAGTTCTTCCCATACCATTTTTTGTAAAAACTGTCCTGTTTTAATTGAATTCACTTTGAACCTTTTTCAAATATCAGTTGACCATATTTGTTATGCTTTATTTCTGAAGTCTTTTAAAGAGTTGTTGTTTGTGTCTGTTCTTTTTCAAGTACCACACTGCTTTTGTACTTTTGTAGTTTTTCAAATCTGGTAGTGTGGATTTTCCAGCTTTGTTCTCTTTTCACAATTGTTTAAAATATTTTAGTTCTTTACTTTTATTTTTTTTTTTACAGAGAATTTTTTTTAATAAGGTATTATTGATATGTACTCTTCTGAAGGTTTCACATGAAAAAACAATGTGGTTACTACCTTTACCCATATTATCAAGTCCCCACCCATTCCCCAATGCAGTCACTGTCCATCAGTGCAGTAAGATGACACAGATTCACTGTTTGCCTTCTCTGTGCTACACTGTTTTCCCCGTGATCTCCCACATCATGTGTACTAAACGTAATACCCCACAATGCCCTTCTCCCACTCTCCCCACCCGCCTTCCCACACCCCTCCCCTTTTGTAACCACTAGTTCCTTCTTGGAGTCTCTGAGTCTGCTTCTATTTTGTTCCTTCAGTTTTGCTTCGTTGTTATACTCCACAAATGAAGGAAATCATTTGGCACTTGTCTTTCTCTGCCTGGCTCATTTCACTGAGCATAGTATCCTCCAGCTCCATCCATGTTGTTGCAAATGGCAGGATTTGTTTCCTTCTTATGCTGAATAGTATTCCATTGTGTATATGTACCACATCTTCTTTATCCATTCATAGTTCTTTACTTTTCTGCATAAATTTTAGAATCAGTTTACTGATTATTCTCCACTCTCCCGTCCCCCTCTCCCCCTAAAAGAAATCAAACAAAACCCTCCTGGATTTCTTCCGAATGTATCAATCTAGATCTGTGCTTCAATTTGGAAAGTGTTATATAGCCTCTTTGAGTTTTTATTTATATACAGTCATGTGGTCAGTGAATAATGACCATTTTATTAATTCCTTTCCAAAATGTATCTCTCCCCTGACCCTACTGCCACTTCCTGGTTAGTACCTTCAATATGATGTTCAATTAAAATGGTGAAATTTTCCCCTCTTGTTTTTTTCTCCCTCTAATTGTGAAAACATTCTTTCATAAGTAGAAATGTTATTAGGTATATCTTCATTTGCATATAGCAAGTTGAGGGAGTTCTTTTGTTCTTAATTTACTGAAACTTAAAAAAAATCCTGTTATTCTGGGATTTTGTGAAATGTATTCTCTGTATCTATTGAAATTATCATATGTAGTTTCTTCCAGTAGTCTGTAGATTTGGTGAATTATATGATTGATTTAAGTGTTCATCAAGATGCAATCCCAGGATAGACTCACTTCGTCATGATGTATTCTCCTTTTCATATTTAAGTAGTTAACATTTGCTGAGGATTTAAAAATCTATGTTTATGAGGAATAGTTACATTTTTCTTATTATGTCTTTGCTTTCTATATTCAATATCTTTGTTTTTTATGTCAAGGTAATTATGGACTCATAAAATGAGAGATCTCTGAACCTATTTTCTGGAAGAGATTGTGTTAAACTGGTAATATTGCTTACTTAAATATTTGGTAGTATTCACCATTGAGGCATCCTGGGTGTAGAGTTTTCATTGTAAAAAGAATTTTGTATTTATTTTATGAGTAAGGGTTTATACAGATTTCTCTTTTTCTTCACTGAGCTTTGGCAGTTTGTCTCAAAGTAATTTGTTCATATCCACGTTGCTGAATTATTTGTAATACTTCCTTATCCTTTTAATGTTATAGGACTTAGTTTGATAAATTTTTTTATTTTTGATACTGGTAATTATGTCATTTTTGCTAGAAGTTTTTATCAATATCATTGGTATTTCTAAGAATGAATGTAAAGCTTTGTTGATTTTCTTTATTATTTTATTTCTAATTTCATTGGTTTCTTCTCCAATACTTAGTATTTCCTCTGCTTTCTTTGAGTTTTATATATTCCTTTGTAGAAAGCTCAGATTAATTTCATCTTTTCTTATGTAAGAGTTTGACAATATCTGTTTTTTAATTGACCTGTTTAGACTGTGTACATTTAATGTAATTATCAGTTGAGTGGACTTAAATTTATCAGTTTTCCAGTTTTCTGTTTATTTAATCTTTTCTTTGTTTCTTAAAAATCTCTTTCTGACTACTTTTGGTTTAAATTTTTTTTATTCACGTTGTTTTCACTGTTGGCTTAAACTAAAAAAGTTTTGATTATAGTATTTGTCTAGCTTTACAATATACATCTGTAATTCATCACAGTCTGCCTTAAAATATAACTTGTATAAAGTCAGAACTTTATATCAGTCTATTTCCAATTTCTTTCTCTCATCTTTTGTAACATAGTTGTCATGTTTACTTTTACATTAAACATATAATACATTCCTATAGTTTTTTGCTTTAGATTGTCATGTATCTTTTTTTTAAGTTTTAAATATATATATTTTTTGATTTTGCTATTATTGATATACAGTTACATGAGCAACATTATGGTTACAAGACTCCCCCTGTTATCAAGTCCCCACTACATACCCCATTTGCAGTCATTGTCCATCAGCGTAGAAGGATGTTATAGAATCACTACTGGTCTTCTCTGTGTTATACTGCCTCCCCACATCCCCCTACCCCACCCCCACCCCCGCTACTTTTTGTGTGCTAGTTGTAATAGCCCTTTTTCCCCCTTATCCCTCCCTTCCCACCCATCTTCCCCAGTCCCTTTCCCTTTGGTAACTGTTAGTCCATTCTTGGATTCTGTGAGTCTGCTGCTGTTTTGTTCCTTCAATGTTTGCTTTGTTCTTATACTCCACATATGAGTGAAATCATTTGGTACTTGTCTTTCTCAGCCTGGCTTATTTCACTGAACATAATACCCTCTAGATCCATCCATGTTGTTGCAAATGGTAGGATTTGTTTTCTCCTTATGGCTGAATAATATTCCATTGTGTATATGTACTACATCTTCTTTTATCTATTCACCTACTGATGGACACTTAGGTTGCTTCCATTTCTTGGCTATTGCAAATAGTGCTGTGATAAACGTAGGGGTGCATATATCTTTTTCAAACTGGGCTGCTTCATTCTTAGGGTAAATTCCTAGAAGTGGAATTCCTGGGTCAAACGGTATTTCTATTTTGAGTTTTTTGAGGAACCTCCATACTGCTTTACACAATGGTTGCACCAATTTACTTTCCCCCCAGCAGTGTAGGAGGGTTCCCCTTTCGCCACATCCTCGCCAACATTTGTTGTTGTTTGTCTTTTGGATGGCAGCCATCCTAACTGGTGTGAGGTGATATCTCATTGTGCTTTTAATTTGCATTTCTCTGATGACTAGTGATATGGAGCATCTTTTCATGTGCCTGGTGGTCATCTGAATTTCTTCTTTGGAGAAGTTTCTGTTTAGCTTTTCTGCCCATTTTTTAATTGGCTTATTTGCTTTTTGTTTGTTGAGGTTCATGAGCTCTTTATATAATTTGGATGTCAGCCCTTTATTGGATATATCATTTATGAATATATTCTCCCATACTGTAGGCTATCTTTTTGTTCTACTGATGGTATCCCTTGCTGTACAGAAGCTTTTTAGTTTGATATAGTCCCATTCGTTCATTTTTGCTTTTGTTCAGTTGCCTGGGGAGACATGTTCATGAAGAAGTTGCTCATGTTTATGTCCAAGAGATTTTTGCCTATGTTTTTTTCTAAGAGTTTATGGTTTCATGACTTACATTCAGGTCTTTGATCCATTTTGAGTTCACTTTTGTGTATGGGGTTAGACAGCAATCCAGTTTCATTCTCTTACATGTAGCTGTCCTGTTGTGCCAACAGATTGTCTTGTATCTTTTAGATACTCAAGTAAATACTATTTATGTCTGAAAATGGACAGACCTCTTCTGCTGGGTGATTAGTACAAGGATTTGAGCCATTCTTTTTAGAAGTTGAGCTGGGGTTGGTTTTGATGTTGCTATGGTTACCTTTAGTGTGGCATTAGCTTCAATTTAATCTTATTACCTCTGTCTGCTTCAGTATAAGGGAGTTGTTTCCAGTGTTCTTGCTCCATCCCCAACTTTCATTCTTCCTATACATTTGCACCACAGAGTAACTCTCCATGGCTCCACCTTTAGCAGTGCTTTTGCTTGTTTTAGTGTTTGCTAGGCTCCTAGCAGAGGCAGGTGTTCTTTGATGTTGTCGTTTCGTAGGCCCTCTGTGCCTGTGTCTGAAGAGAGGGACTTTCTCAGTGAATTTTTTCCCCTCCTTTTGTCAACCAAAACTCTGGCTTGTGTCTTGGCTATTTCTGAATAGGAAAACATTGTCTGCTTTCCAGTGGTGGGAACCTGTTAATGATACATACTTTTTTTTCTCAAACACTAGATACATGGTGTATTTTTCGGTACCCATTCTTGGGTTATCTAATACCAACTGGTGTTCTATAATTCAGTCCTATTCTCACACTACCCAAAGTTAGCCATCAGACTCACAGATTTAACTGTTCAGTCCCACAAGACTGCCCTCACTTTAGAGGGCTGCTCAAGTCCCAGGTCCCTAGGTTGCCTACACTTCTGTCTGATTTGGCTTCAAATTTAGGGGTTCTCACAATGCCCTTCCTCAGGTTCAATTAATTCTCTAGAAGAACTCATAGAGGAGCAGCCAGATGGGATAGATGTATAGGGCAAGGTGTGTTTGGAGTGCTGAGGGAGCATACCTGTGAATGGATGTGATTATGTGTTAGCACCCTCCCATACCCAGCATTTAGCAGTATGTTAAATATTTTAGCTGGATTCTTCTTATTTGTATATAAATTAGCAGTGTTTCTTTTTCCAAATTCTGCAACAGGAAAGCCAATCTTCGTATTTCATCTTCTTGGTGGTGCCTGTCTTTTCCTTGATTTCAGGCTTCTTGGTACCCTTTGACTTCAGCTCTCTGATGAGTTCAGGAAAAGTTATGACTTAAGTTAATTTGCTTTTTTCTCATTAGGTTGGGGATTACAGTCTTTCCATGTTTTAGTGTTTTAGGCATAAGTGCAACTTGAGAGCATTCAGTTTCAGTGCATAAGAATTATTTGATGGAATTTTAATTTTTGAAAATCAAAATCCTTTGGGTATGTAAAATAGAAATGTGAGGATGTGAAAAAAAACAGCTCATTCCATTATGAGGAATCTCTTGTGATATGGAAACATTTGAGTCTATAGCTTTTATCACTTCTTTAATTTACTTGTCCTTCCGTTTTTTATTTGGAAGGGAAGTCAAATTTTGATTTTCTATAAAATGGAGGCAATAACAAAGAAGGGCTCAGGAAGAGATGGAAACCATTTGCTAGAAAATGAATACCAAGATTTTAATTATTATTTAGCTTTCTTTTGTATACTGGTGGTTACTTTTTACAAAGCAATTTAAAATGGATTAATTTTTAATCCTCTCTCTTTTTTTTTGCAGGGGTGCCTTCCAGACAGGCCAAGGACCTCTTGATGCCCAAGTAAAGCTCTTAGAATTCACACTGGAGCAGAATTTTGAAGTTGTTTCAGTTAGTACTATTTCTGCTGTGATAGAGTCTGTAACCTTTTTAGTGCACCACTATATCACTTGCTCAGACAAAGTCATGTCTCGAAGTGGATCAGATAGCTCAGTGGGTGCTCGAGCATGCTTTGGGGGACTCTTTGCCAACCTCATTCGTCCAGGGGATGCAAAAGCAGTTTGTGGTGAAATGACAAGAGATCAACTCATGTTTGATTTGTTAAAACTGGTTAATATCTTAGTACAGCTGCCTCTTTCGGGCAATAGAGAATACAGTGCAAGAGTGTCTGTGACCACCAATACAACAGACAGTGTTTCAGATGAAGAAAAAGTCTCAGGAGGCAAGGATGGTAATGGAAGCAGTAGTAGTATTCAAGGATCATCTGCGTATGTTGCTGACTTAGTGTTAGCCAACCAACAGATTATGAGCCAGATTTTGTCTGCTCTGGGCTTGTGTAATAGCAGTGCCATGGCGATGATAATTGGTACGTATTGAGAATATTAATCTTCTACTTGTTTCCAATACTGTATCTCTTTTCTTTAGCAATATATGGATTCATTTTTCTTTTTATAGTGTAAAGCTGCTTCATTGTAAACTTCGTCAGGATGACTAATTTTTATTAGTGATGGGTTTCAATCAGCAAATAAAATAGAAATACTAAAAAAAATTTAGTGAATTTTTAATAAATTAGAAAATACAAAATGACTTGTAGCTAATTAAATTAGTGGGAAAAAAAGTCAGATACCATACTTTGTAATCATGCATCTCTAATGTTTTAAAGTTGAAGAATTTCATACTAAATTTTGTAATCGGGAATCAGTAATTTTTTTTATTCCCATTTCATTAAAAAAATGAAATACAAAATTGTATTCAAAGTTAAAAGTTTCTGTGGCACCATATTAATGTCAGATTTGTATATTGTTGCTTACCTCTTCTACCTGTATGAAAGCTAATATATTGTGTTAATTTTTTTAAGTAATTGAACTTCCATGAATTGTGACAAAATCCATTCCTGATATATTTTTCTTGTTGGCATCTCATTGTGTCAGTGAGCCATATCTTCTGTTTCAGTAGATGTTTTAAAGTATAGTTATATAACATCACATTTTTCTCTCCATTTCCTTTTGATTTGTAGCTAATGTAGAATGAGGTTCCTTAGTCATATAAAAGAGCAACTTCTTTTTATTCTTTTTCTTTTTATAATAAAGGTACCTTAGAAGATAAACTAAAAAAACATGCTTTACTGAATGCTTGATAAGTATTTCAATTTTTAGGTCTATTTATATGAATACATACACATGTGTGTCGTTGCCTCTCTATTTTAATTGTTAAGGATATAGTTTTTAAAAATGTGTAATCTTTTTATTTAAACTAGGGGCAAGTGGATTACATCTCACCAAACACGAAAACTTTCATGGTGGGTTAGATGCCATATCAGTTGGGGATGGATTATTTACCATACTGACAACTCTTAGTAAAAAAGCTTCTACAGTCCACATGATGCTGCAGCCAATTTTAACCTACATGGCCTGTGGATATATGGGCAGACAGGTAAGTTCAATCTAGGAACAGCTGTAGAAATTTAAGTGGTTTCTGGCAGTGGGAATAGAGAATTATTTATGGAACAGAGACAGAGTATTCATTGGAAAATGAATAGTATTGTCAGGTGGAACTACAGATTACTATAGAAGTTGGAAAGTAAACTTTCATTGAAGTGACATTATCAAAGGTAACCATGGTGATTGAAGAGTAGAACATTTAACATATTCCTAAATTTTAGATTTATTCCCATTGTTCCAAGAAGTAGTTCTTTCATTTTTCCTGAAAATAGCATAGTTGAATCCCAGAATGTTTATTTAGATGTTACTCTTGAAAATACAATATGAATGTTTTCAAGCTTATGTTGTGTAGTCTCCTTTCAGTTAAAAGGGATTAGGGTACTTTTAAAAGAAAAATGAGTTAGAATATTACTGTGTTTTATATTTACTTTTTGAAAAATGAAATTCAGAACCAGTGTAATTATTTTAACTTCTATTCCATTTAACATTTTTTTTAAATACAGATTTTAAAACATAATTTGTGGAATCTTTTATATATGTTAACGTGTAAATATAATTTTCTTAAATATTTATTGCATATACAAACACACATCCATTCAGTGGTAAATACAAAGATATTTAAAAAGGATCAATTTTTAAATGAAATTAGTGTTTAGTGAAAAACAACATCAATGCACATTATGGTAGAAAATGATAATAGTAGGTAAAAACAGATGCTTTAAAAAATACTCTTAGCTCAGAGAGGAAACTGTTCACTTCCTTTCTGATACAGGTAAGATTTCTTGGGTATTTTGGGAGACATTCCTATGTAGTGATTTAGATTAAGGCTGTCATTTTTTCATAATTAAAAAATATTACATTCAATAAGAAGTTTAGTTGTCCTCATTCACAGGAAGTTAATTACTATTTTAAAATCACAATATGCATGTGTATTTTTTTAGGGCTCTCTTGCTACTTGCCAGTTATCTGAACCATTATTATGGTTTATATTGAGAGTATTGGATACTAGTGATGCCTTGAAAGCATTCCACGATATGGGTAAGATAAAATTCCAAAAATTGTCATTTAAGTGTAATCTTTTTCTAGTATATTATGTTCTCATTTTTGTAGTCTGTGAAGACTACTCAGTGTCAAATCTATGTATCGTAAGATAATTTTCATTTAGTATTCTTTGTAAATTCAGGTGGTGTTCAGCTCATTTGTAACAACATGGTTACTAGTACAAGGGCTATTGTAAACACTGCAAGAAGCATGGTATCAACTATTATGAAATTTCTTGACTGTGGTCCGAATAAAGCTGTTGACAGCACTTTGAAAACACGAATACTAGCCTCAGAGCCTGACAATGCAGAAGGGATCCATAACTTTGCACCCCTGGGTAAGAATTGTTAAATCTTACTGATAAGAATTTATATAGTTTATTAGCTGGTATGAAGCAAAAATAATTGTCAAAGTAAGTTGATCATGTTATAATATCACCATTTTGATTATAAACAATTGATTTTAAGAGCAGTAGTTTTTGAAATGTGATTAAATGAAGTTTTTAGTAGTTCTTTAGCAATCGTTTGTTTTTATTTCTGAGTTTAAATAGAGATACAATTTATGAAAACTATCAGCTTCACTGTAAATTCTAATCAGTTTGAAAGGACTTGTTCCTTTTTTTGAGTGGTGATTTCTTCTTAAGAAACTTCACATTTAGGTAGTTACTCATTTTTCTAGTCTTTCATAGTTTCCTCTTATATTTTTCTTTTCGTATTTATAACTTATGAATATTAACTTAGAATAAAGATGATTATTTTCAAGTTGAAGGTTATATTGGACATTGTTTTTTACTTAAATCATTTGAGAATTGTGCTGGATTTGTTGTTACTACTTTAGTTTTTATTTGACATGTGAGTGTGAAGAAATTAAACAGCATTTAATGAACTTGTCACCTTGCCAGTTGAGTTGATGTATTGCTGTTTTGTGAATATTGTGATAAATCATGCTAAACATACTAAATACATTCATAGCATCAGATGTTCAATTTTTCTACTTCATTATTATTTGTGTAATTCTCAATGCTTTATTTGGTTTCTTTTGCAAATTTTTATTACATTTAAAATATCTTCTATAGGTACAATCACATCTAGCAGTCCTACTGCCCAACCCGCTGAGGTGCTCTTACAGGCCACACCACCGCATAGAAGAGCTCGCTCTGCTGCTTGGTCCTACATCTTTCTTCCAGAGGAGGCATGGTGCGACCTTACCATTCACCTTCCTGCAGCAGTGCTTCTTAAAGAGATACATATCCAACCCCACCTTGCATCTCTTGCAAGTGAGTAATATTTTTTGTGAAGAAACATTATGAAAATAAACTATAATAAACTTAAAAATGAGAAAAATATTTAATGAACAGTATGCACTTACATATAATTTCCTGATTGCTTAGTTTTGAACAGTTTTTAGTATAGTATTGAACATTACCACCAAGCATTTCCATTTCAGTGAACTGACATGGCTGTTCTCCTCAAACAACTAGAATGAAATCCCAACAAATCTATTCCAGCTGTATATTATTTTGCCTTTCCTTTTCCCCCCACATTTATTAAGTTATAGCATTAAGTTGAAATGAGTTAGTTTACACACTTGTAAATAGTAAACTTAATTTCTCTAATCTGGTCCTCAGTCCTAGCCCTGTATGGGAAATTAGTATAAGTTTATTTGTCCTTCTCCCCACCCCCATGGTAAGATAGTTACATCTGTAAGGAATTTTTTTATTGTAATATTTTGAGTGGAATAATTTGAGTTTAATATTTTGAATATTTGAGTGTGATTTTTTAAATTTAATACTCTGAGTATCATTTGATGCTTTTTTTGAATATATTATGTAACTTTGTGAAGTAAATAATTCAAAAGACTTTTAGAAAATGGGTTGTACATTAAGAGGAGCAGGAACTCTTTCAAGTATTCATAAAAGAATGTGAAATCTATTTTGCATTTTCAATGATCCCCAAATTCTTTCAGTATATAAATAAATAAATTTTATAGAATTGTTGAAATTGGCACATTTGTTTACTGATTGATTCTCATTGCCATCAAATGTCACTCAATAATTGGATGAAGAACTGTGGGAAACTTTGTAGATCCCTGACATATTTGGAAGAATAAACTTTTCCACGTGTTTGCAATATCAGATTACTATATCCTAATACAGTTATGGAATCCACACTTCTTAGATAAAAATGATGCAATGAATATAATGGCAGAAGGAAAATACATTAATCCACAGTGTTCTGGCAGGTCAAAAGCAATTAGTGGTAAAATATAAGTCTATATAAGATTTAAGAAAAAATCTGAGATGATTTTATTTGGAAGGGGAATGAATGGTTCATGTAAATTGTAGCTTTGAAGTGTGGGGATAGAATTTGCAGATGGGAATTGTGATAGGAAGAGTGTTACAAAGGAAACTATTATAAAAAATCAATAGGTGAGGTGTCCCTTGTGTTAAGTGTTCTTAATAAAACATTTTGGTTTTATTATTGGATTGGAGCAGAAATTGAAGATGTGTTCCCGTAGAAATAATAGAGCCTTTAGAATTAAACATGGGCTTGAATATAAATTTTGCCATTTGTTCATGTGGGAGTTTAGATTACTTAATATCTTTGACTTTATCATCTTGTGAAAAATACTTATCTCCAAAGGTTATGAAGATAAAATTTCAAAATTAATGTGATTTGTGCAATTCTCAGTGTAAGCCTGGCATGTAGTTGACATACAATAAAAGTTACTTTCTAATTTTACATTTGAAATTAAAATTAAAATCAAAGTCAGAAGGTTGTTTTATTTAATAGGTACATTTATTATATGGGTTTCCATGTTATGTTAGAAAAAATTAATTTTCCCATAGCAGCTGCCACTTGTTACTTCATTGGGCCTCCTTAAATCTTAGCAAGAAATGATTCTTTTTAAAAAATTGGATGTTTGGTTAAATTTTGAAAGGGGAACTAAAGATTAGAGGAGAAGCAATTTTTAAGCTCACCTGTGTTTAAAATCAGTGGAATATGGTAGCGGTAAAATAATGAGCTGATAGAAAAGCACTTTTTAAAATTACATTCTTCTTTCCCAAATTATTTGCAACAGTAAGCCATAGCATATTAATCAAACGGTTCCATGTTGTTGATAATAATTCTGAGTAAAATATAAATAATAGAGTAATTGCCTATTTGGCTATTTTTGCCTTGGAGAGAATCAAATACAGTAGTCTTCCTTATCCATGGAGGATACATTGATGCCTGAACCCATGGATAGTACTAATCTCTCTCTCTCTCTATATATATATATAGTTTTTTCTATTCATACATACCCATGATAAAGGTAACTTATGAATTAGGCACAGTAAGAGATTTACCATAAGTAATAAAATAAACAATTACAATAATATACTGCAATGAAAGTTATATGAATGTAGTCTCTTTAAAAATATCTTATTGTACTGTACTCACCCTTCTTCCTGTGACTGATGAGATGACAGAATGCCTATGTTAAGTGGAAGAGAAGTGAATGACATAGGCATTGTGACCAGCATTAGGCTACTATTGACATGACATATGTCTGAAGGACCATCTGGTTCTGGACTGCAGTTGACCTTGGTTAACTGAAATTGCAGATAAGGGGGAATTACTGTACGTGTAGATTGAGTATCTTCAGTTAGTCTTTTTTTAGATGAATGTAAGAATTTTTTAAGTGCAATTTTTATTTTATTGTCGATCTCATATTTTATGTTGGAAAATAACTCCAAAATCAGTTATGTTGAAAGTGAGTGACAAAGTATGATTTGGTGTATAAAGTTTCTTTTTTAGGGTTAACTGAAAACTGCTCTTTTACCCAGATTTCCATTGAACTATGAAATCTAGTTCACCTTTTCTTCATTAATTGTTTGCTTTTATCTCCTATAGCCTGCCCATCCTCAGTGTCTGTTGAAGTAAGTGCAGATGGGGTAAATATGCTACCTTTGTCCACGCCTGTTGTCACTAGTGGTCTCACCTACATAAAAATTCAGCTTGTAAAAGCTGAAGTAGCTTCTGCTGTCTGCCTTCGACTTCATCGTCCACGGGATGCCAGTACATTAGGCCTTTCACAAATTAAATTACTGGGCCTCACTGCTTTTGGTACCACTTCTTCAGCAACCGTTAATAATCCATTTCTTCCATCTGAAGATCAGGTATCTAAAACAAGGTATGTTTTCTTTCTCATTCTTAAAAGAGCTTTCTGATCTTCTTATGAAGTTATTTATTCTTCTTTCTTTTCTTTTTAGGGCTTAGGAAGTTCTTTGTTCCATAGGAGTTTATATAATATCATAATTTTATTAGGAGTAATAGAGACAGTAACTCTGTAGAAGCAGAACCTTGAAGCTTGTTAATATTGAGATTTATGTGTGTTTTAATCCTTGAGATGATCCATAGTATGGTATATGTGGGCATAGGTTCCAATTATTTGGATTGTAGTCTAATATAAGTATTTTCAAATGTATATCACCAGGAGTATATCGGAACCATACAAACTGACCACATAGACAGGGACCTACTCTTGGTAATTCCTCAACACTAGTCAGCAAAAGGGTTAGATATGAACCATACAAACTGACCAAACAAACAAGGACCTGAATATAATCTTAAATTCACATTCTTGTAAATATTGATGGTTGAAGATTTTATAGACTGGTTTTTATTGAAAGTCTTGCCTGATTAAAAAACAATTTAGGATTTCATTTTTTATTCTCAAGCTGCCATATAGTTTTACAAGTCTGTGATCTTATGCAGTTTGTATTCGAATGTATAAGCATATGTATGTATATAAAAACATTTCCTAATTAAAAAAAAACCAAATAGTTCCTTAATGCTATTAGCACTTAAGTATTTTTATTATGGGGGAAGCTTACTGTGTGTTTAATTCTTTACTGATATTATGGTATTCTAAAACATTTGTTTTTATTTATTTTACTTTATTTGTTCCTATATATGAAAGACAACATGCTGATCCTTAACAGTTTTGTTTTACCCTGAAATAATTTGAGCTATTCAACTTCATTATATAAGTTATTTTGTGTTGTGTATTTCAGTATTGGATGGTTACGCTTGTTGCATCATTGCCTTACTCACATAAGTGATCTGGAAGGAATGATGGCAAGTGCAGCCGCACCCACTGCCAATCTGCTACAGACTTGTGCTGCCTTACTGATGTCCCCGTACTGTGGAATGCATTCACCCAACATCGAAGTCGTGCTTGTAAAGATAGGACTGCAGTCTACTAGAATTGGCCTGAAGCTTATAGACATTCTTTTGAGAAATTGTGCAGCATCAGGCAGTGATCCTACAGGTGACAATTAACTTTGATATTTAAATTTTTACTCTCTGCAAAGTAATGACAGTTGAATTATGTGATCTTCGTGATTTAATTTCCATTATGGCTTCATCATCTTTGGAGTGTGTTTTTTGTTGTTGTTGGAATTTATAGAAGAATTATTTTTAATGAGTAATTTTCAATTAAATTGAGCAAATCTTCCCATCCCTTTGTTATTTAGCAAACCTTTTCTTTTGGTTCTTTGTTGCAAGATTTGAACAGCCCTTTACTTTTTGGAAGACTGAATGGACTCTCTTCTGACTCTACAATAGATATTCTTTATCAGCTTGGGACAACTCAGGATCCTGGAACAAAAGACAGGTATATGTGATATCATTTTTTCATTTATGAGCACATATACACAATCACACAGTAGTTAAATGTTACTTGTAATACTGTCTCCACAGATCATTTCATAAAAGTTAAGACTGTTGATTATATTGTACATTTTCCTGTATGCTTTACATGATACTTTGAGAGATATTTGTGAGCATTAAGTACAAGTTTTTATATATTTGGACATATTTTAAGCAAATTTAAACTCAAATGGAATTCTAAGTCAGTACTGCTTTTGAGGAACAGAATGGAATAAAACATTACATATTTTTTGCAAACCATGTTGGGATAGGATCTTTTTAAGTTGATAGTGTCATATCATACTATCTATCTTAGGTAGTATTTACTAAATGTGTATTAATATAGGACTGCTGTGTCTATATGGGTACTTGTATTATTTTGATAATGGTTGATTGATTTCTTACTTATTATTGATCACTTAAAATACTCATTGACAGCTCTTCATTAGACTCTCTATCATCTTTTTTTCTGCTTCCTCTGCAAAATGAAACACTACCATACCAAGTAAATAATAGCTGGTATGATAAATAATGTCATTCGAAGTACATAGATATTTCCTATCCAATGAAATTTAAAGAGACTTATCCTTTAGTCCTTCAGGGTAGAAAGAGGGATTAAGTAGTGTTATATACCTTCCTAACCATGTTTCTTTTACTGTGAAGTTAAGAATCTTGTGGTCTAAACTAGAAATTTAAAAGCCAAAACAAACGCATGCAAACTTGACAACAGTTCTTGTCCTATTTTCTGTTTTTTATACATTCTCCAAAGCATTACTGCTTTAAAAAGTGTTGCTCTCAGTTATTGGTCCCCTATTCCAGAGTATTGAGGGTAGGGTAGCACTTGAGAAAGTACATGTACTGGGGCTCTATTCTACTGTCAGAATGAAGAAGGGTGGGTGGCTGCTACTGGTATTTAATGGTTGTAGGCCAGAAGTCTGAAACATGCTGTATAGCATGAGATTCTCCACAGTGAAGAATGAGCCCCAAATCACTGCCTCTAGGTTGTATGGATTTCTTATAAAGTGAGAGAAAATTTAGAGGTAATAGTTTGTTAATCAGTGTATCCTTTAATTCTAGATGTTTATATACTATGTTATAAATCAGGTAAGAATTAATAAATGTTTATTTGCAGAATTATAGTTGTGTTATTTCAGACATTTTTATTTAAGATTGATAAGGTTATAGAAAATCTAGAACTACTGTATTCTTGTTGCATATATAATTCTTTTTCTCTCCTGTTTTATATTTTTACATTTTTAGAATTACCAAGAAAATTAGTATATTTATTCTCAAAAATATATTGCTTACATGCAGTACTGATTTTTATCCATATTAAATATTAGTTGTGGTATTGAATTTTTTAATTCACTTTCTTCTTTTAAGAATTCAGGCCTTATTAAAATGGGTTACTGATTCTGCAAGAGTGGCTGCTATGAAGAGAAGTGGTGGGATGAGCTACATGTGCTCTAACTCTTCAACAATAGAGTATGGTCTTCTAATGCCATCTCCTTCTCATTTGCACTGTGTAGCAGCAATTCTATGGCATAGTTATGAACTACTTGTAGAATATGATTTACCAGCACTGCTGGACCAAGAGCTCTTTGAGTAAGTACAGTTTATGAAATCCTTTTTTTTCTAAGCACTAGATCACTTTAGGTTTTCACTCGATGAAACAGTATTTTATATACTTTTATACTTTTGCATAAAATAATACTTTGAAAGTAGTAGTTAAATATAATCAAGTGTAATTTCAAAATCTTGTCATACAAATTTTAATTAATTTATCTTTGTGTTTTAAGAAGATACATTAGTGTTATAACGTGTTCTTCCCACCTAAAGTCAGAGTGTTTCATCTTTGTGCTATTAATAGGTTCATAGTGTTTATATATACCTGCCAGGGTTTTTAGCTTTAATGTGCAGGAGATAAAGGAGAAACATATTGCTCAAAACTTTGAAAGACTTACCACTTTGGATAATTTTTTATAGTTAGTTCTTTTTACTGCTTTTTAGGTACCTGTTAAATGATTGTTCTTTTGACGAGTAGTTTGCACTTACCCACATTTTTTCACCATACTCAGCTAAGGTTTGCTGAACTTGCCCCTGATAACTGCTAAGTCTGTAGCAGAATATTATATTTATTTCAGAAGAGTTCCATGACTCATAAAAGGTTGGCTTTTTGTCCTTTAATCTGTCATTTTCATATTTGGCCCTACCAGTTCGCACAATCCATGACTTATTAGTGAAACTCACTTAATAGCTTTTGATTTGCAAACAGGAATTTAAGTCATCAATTATGTCAAATTTAATCTAAACTTCTCTTCCATATAATTTTTCATTGCTTATGTGATTTTTCTGAGACCATGCAGAGAATGTACCATTTTAATACAGATCTCTTGGTCTTTTCCTTATTTCACAAGTCTGATACTTCCAGTCTACCAAAATACTTAAATATTATACATATCACAAGTAGCCTTCCTGAGACTTTATAGTGTCATAATATTTTATATCAAATAAAGTATTTAATCTTAGGGATTTTATAGAGGATAGATTGATTTCTAGTAGAAATATTTGAAACACTGAAGTCTTTCTAAATATGGTAATGTGGTATCTTTTATCCCCCTAGGTTACTTTTTAATTGGTCCATGTCTCTACCGTGCAATATGGTTTTGAAGAAAGCTGTTGACAGTCTTCTTTGTTCAATGTGTCACATACATCCAAGTTATTTTTCTTTGCTTATGGGCTGGATGGGAATTACCCCTCCTCCAATGCAGTGTCACGACAGACTGTCCATGACAGATGATAGCAAAAAGCAAGATCTTAGTTCATCTTTAACAGATGACTCTAAAAATGCGCAAGCACCTCTTGCACTAACTGAATCACATTTGGCAACCCTTGCTTCCTCTTCGCAGTCTCCAGAAGCTACCAAACAATTATTGGACTCAGGTTTGCCTTCTCTTCTTGTGAGGAGTCTGGCTAGTTTCTGCTTTAGCCACATTTCTTACTCAGAAAGCATTGCTCAGTCAATAGATAGTTCCCAGGACAAACTTAGGCGGCATCATGTTCCACAACAATGTAATAAGATGCCTATCACAGCAGACCTGGTCGCTCCTATTCTGAGGTTTTTGACAGAAGTTGGCAGCAGCCATATTATGAAAGACTGGCTTGGTGGGTCTGAAGTCAATCCACTGTGGACAGCACTTCTGTTTTTACTGTGTCACTCTGGGTCCACTTCTGGAGGGCATAATTTAGGTGCACAACAGACCAGTGCAAGATCAGCTTCACTTCCTTCAGCTGCTCCAACAGGATTGACTACTCAACAGAGGACAGCAATTGAGAATGCAACTGTGGCATTCTTTCTGCAGTGTATATCATGCCACCCTAATAATCAAAAACTGATGGCACAGGTAAGAGGAGAGAAACCGACTTAATGTTTTAGGTGTCTTATTATTTTAATACACTGTCTTGTGGTGTTAGTGAGATTAATTAGTAAAGGGGCACATATTAAGGCCAGTGATGGTAAAGTTTGGGTTTGGGGCACAGTTAAGGATCTGAATTTAAACCATAATTAAAGTATTAACAGTTCCTTCTTCCTTCCTCAACTGTCACATAAATCAAGTTTTTTTTGTTGTTGAGATAATGGGCAAATTCATGGAAATTCTAGCTATAGATCATACATTCCTTCTCCTTAAAAATTCCCCCAAATAGAAAGAATCACGAAGAAAGACAAGTATCAGATGATTTCACTCATCTGTGGAGTATAAGAACAAAGGAAAAACTGAAGGAACAAAACAGCAGCAGACTCACAGAACCCAAGAATGGACTAACAGTTACCAAAGGGAAAGGAAGTGAGGAGGATGGGTGGGAAGGGAGGGATAAGGGGGAAAAAGGGGCATTACAGTTAGCATGCATAATGTAGATGGGAGGGCACCGGGAAGGCAGTATAGCACAGAGAAGATAAGTAGTGACTCTGTAGCATCTTACTACGCTGATGGACAGTGACTGTAATGGGGTATGTGGTGGGGACTTGATAATGGGGGGAGTCTAGTAACCATAATGTTGCTCATGTAATTGTACATTAATGATACCAAAACTAAAAAAAAACTCAAGCCCAGAAGAACACTTAAGCCACTGAAACAGCATTGAGCCCTTTTGAAGGTGGTTGAGTGTCTCATCTGCACTGAGGCACTCCCTTTTGTTGTAGCTGGATTGCTACAGCTGTTGGTTTGCTTCTCTACTGAAGCAGATGTTAGAGTAGGTTTCAGTGGGAGACTCCAGGTAATTCACATTAAAAATATGAATGGTGATTTTATTGTATTAAGTCCATGGGACCAAAAAATCTTGAAAACTAGATATTTCAAGAATAATTCTAATTGCTTTTTGCCAGATTCTGCTTTTTTTTTGGCTGTTGGAACCTTACTGACAGGTGATAGCAAAAATTGTTTAACCTATAAAAGAGGAATAGTATACCTTCCTGACAGATTTTTTTGAGAGGATTAAATACTGGAATGTATATGAAGTAAAGATAATGGAGCCTGTATGAGATATGGTGGACACTTAGGAAATAAGAATCAGCTTATTTTTTACTCCTTTATGTGATAATACTTATTCAGGTCAAACTTTCTTAAGATCTGGAAGGATAGCTATCATAATTTTCAGGAAATAATGATTTAAATTTATTAAGAAAAATAGCAAGATACTTTATTGCCTCAAATAATTAATTATTGGGAAACTATATCTGCTTAATGTGCCTAATTAAAAGGAAATGCTTAATTGACCAATTTTAACCAATGCCATGAATATGGGTATTTGAAAGTTTGGTTTGTGTCCCATTGCTTTTTGTCCTAATTATGATCTCTCAGCTTCTTGTGAAGGCTTTATGTTTTTAATATACTTTTTCCATGATTTTTATTGTGTTATAATCACATTGATAATGACTAAAGTTGGTTATGCTGTGTATTTATTATGTAAAAACTCTGTAGTGGTAACTTTTCTTATCCATGGAAATATTTGTTGTACTTTTTAAACTTTTTATTACTTCATATTCATATATTTTAAGATGAAATAGTGTACTGTTTAACTGCTGATTTGATATATTCATATATACTTGGTAATCCACATTCTTAATTTTCTTTTTTTTTGCTAAAGTACATAGCTGCAAATAAATACTGCATTTAAGTTTTAAAATTTCTTGCCTTGCCAGGTTCTCTGTGAACTATTTCAGACATCCCCTCAAAGAGGGAACCTTCCAACATCCGGGAACATTTCAGGTTTCATACGTAGATTATTTTTGCAGTTGATGCTGGAGGATGAGAAAGTGACTATGTTTCTTCAGTCTCCCTGTCCAGTAAGTATTTAACTGTTAAATTAAATCTGAGTGATTAGCCATGTATAGACATATTTTATAATTTCATAGCAGAGCTTACAGTTATCTCTATATTCTAATTTCTAATAAACTGAAACCTAGAATGACCCTTATTAATGATAGGACTTAAAAAATTTCTTTCAGATAGCCTCCTTGCTTGGAATAGCCTAATTATACCTTACCATTAATAGTGTAATTTGATTTAGAGGAAAGTGACAGAATATTAGGTATAATACTTATGATACCAAAGTTGACCAGCAAATCACATGGCATATAAATGTGCCACATTTAAAGAAACACTATTTTACTTATGTTTTGTGTGCATTTTGAAATTTTTTATTCTTTTAATTTTTTGAAATTGGTTCATAGTGATACATATTTCTAAACATCACTTCTTGATTTCTTTTGAATTAATTTTCAGCTATACAAAGGTAGAATCAATGCTACTAGCCATGTCATCCAGCATCCAATGTACGGAGCAGGCCATAAATTCCGTACACTTCATTTGCCAGTCTCAACAACATTATCAGAAGTTCTTGACAGAGTATCAGGCAAGTCAGATCTAAGTATTTATTTTTCTTTAACTTTATGTTAGAATATGTGGAAGTTTGTTATTTTTTAAACTATTTTATTGCATCTATTCACTGAGCAACCCTTCAATGACTAGAAAAGGTCAAGATGTCTTTACATTTTGATGCATGAATAAGAAGCCACAGGAGTGGACAAAATATACAGTACATTCCAGCAGCTGTAGTTCTTTTGGTGTGTGGTACGTTACATTTAATAATGACAGAATATGTAATTGGAAATGTACACAAGCCTTGGGAAGCCATTGTTAGAATCTTCTCACAGTAAACCTTCTGGCTGTTTTATAGTAGATGATTTGCAGACTATTAGGTTGGATAACAGGATTCTAAGTCATAAACAGTTACTAAACTTAGGAAATAAATGAATGGTCAAGAGATGAAAATGAAGTAAGTAGAGTTGACTGATGACCTTATTGTTTATAATACTGAAGAAAGCAGAGAGAGCTTCTTACCTTGGTTTCTTGCCTTTATTTCAAAAGATCTCTGATGATGGCTTTAAATAACATACAGGTAATTAAAATAAAAGCAGTTTTTGATGACAGAATGTAAATTGATTGTGGATAGTTTGAGTTTACTGTCTCTCAGAAATCCTAATCAGTAAATTAATTGAATATCTGCTATATGAAAACAGAGTAATTTTTCCTAGGATGTTAGAGTGAGCAAGACACATATTCTGCCCCACAAAGCATTTGTGATCTTAAGTATGTTGTCAGATTTAAAAATGAACTGCAAATGTTTGCATTCTCATAAAATTGTGTGTTTCTGTACACATTGGAGGGAGCACCTAAGTCTTTAAGCAACACTGAATAACTAAAGGAATTTAGGAGTATCTCAGAAAAAAAGTGATGTTCATTTGTCATTTGGAAATACAGTTCTAAGCTTAGAATAAAAGACTGTGTCAAAGAGACTTGGGAGTTGTTAGATGGTAAGTTAAATCATGTGAATGGATGTGATCACTGTGAGAAAATAAGATAGAAAAGATTCTTTTTCAGTTTTACTCACTGCATCTACTTCTATCTTTTTACAAGTTAAATAAAATATTAGAATATTATTATAAATAAAATGTTGCTCATTTGAAATGTCTACTTTGTTACAACTAGACTTTTTTGAAAATTTGAGTTTACAGATACTCCTCCAACATAGTCCTGAAATTGTGATATGAAGAAAAAAATGAAAGAATGATATGAATAAAAAAATGAAAAATTTTATTAGTTTTAATTAATTAAATGAAGGGAGAAGTGGGGAAGTATAGTCAAGTTCAGCTACCAAGATTCCATACATTTAACTTGATAAATGGAAAACTATAGACACTATACCAGAAAATAACTAGAAATTTAATTTTTGCTTTACTTTAAAATAATGCTATTTTGTAAAATGTGACATTCTGTCATTTAGAATATTTTATAAAATTTTACTTTATTACCTAAAAATTAAAAAACTGAATGCTTTGGAAGAACACTACATCCTAGTAAAAAGTCCAGCAGAGTCAACTTGACCAAACATCAAAAACTTACAAGTACTGAATTTCACCTGTGTAGCAGTGCTTTGGTTCTTTAAAGTGTGTTTATGATATCTAGCTATGTTGTACAATCCATTTATATGTGCATATGTATTTTATCAACATGTATGAAAACAGATAATTCAAAATTACTTAATCAGTAATTTTACCCACTTCCTATAGCATTCTACTATATTATATTCAAATCATAAAGCTTATGTGTTGGTATTTTTGCTTTTACAAATTTCTGTTATTGTTTTTAGGCAATTTGATTATTATGTGTCTTCATGTTTTCTTATGATTTGGGTTTGCTCACTTTCCTGAATCTGGGGGTTTATAGATTTCATCAAATTTGGAAATTTTTTTACATTTATTTTCTCAAATATTATACATTTATTAGGTCTTTTGAAGTTGTTCCTTAGCTCGCTGGAGCTCCATTCTTTTTTTTCCCCAACTTTTCCACCTCTTTTTAAAAATTTTGGATAATTTATATTTTATCTTCAAGTCCACTCATCTGTTCCTCTAGGGTGTGTAGTCTGTTGGAAGTTCTGTTTAATTCTCTTTTTCTCTCTCCTTGTCCTTATTTAAAGTATACAAGCGTTCCTTTATCATCTTGAGCATATTGGTCTATTTATCTCAATTATTTTTTTTTCTCATTAGGGATCATATATTATTGCTTCTCTTTTTGCCTGGAAAATGTTGTTGGATTCCAGACAGTAAAAATTTAAATATTTTTGCTTTTTTGTGTGCTGGTCATTTTTGTATTCTAATAAATATTTTTGGTTTTGTTCTGAGATGAAGCTATATTACTTGAAAACGGATTGTTGCTTTTAGGGCCAACTTTTAAGCCTTGTTAGGTAGGACCAGAGCAGCTTTTAATCTAGGGCAGAACTTATTGCAGTGATGAAAATTTTTAACAAATCTATACTGTCTGATGTTGAAGCTATTGAGCACAAGAAGTGTCTGGAGAGACTTAAGAAACTAAATGTTCAATTCTAATGAATTTAATTATAAATAGGCACTGTATTGGAATAGAAATAGGGTACCACGTTTGAAAATGGAGGTCTACGACTAATTTGGCCTTACTAATGAGGTAGTACCCTTCTGAGAACTCTGTTAGCAATTCATTAGACATTGGTAACACTAGATATTACAACCCTCTATTTAGACCCTGGGGTTGCTACTTTTGATAAGTGCTTTCCCTGACATTAGGTGGTATCATCATATATAATGCCCATCAATATTCAACAAAGACTCAAAAGGGACCCTCTGTACATCTCCGGAGCACTCTCTCTGTGGTGCAGATCTTTCCTCCCTGGCAATGTGACCTGTGAACTGCGGCCAACCGCCTTTGTCTTCCTGGACTCCCAGCTCTGTATCCTTATGTTGGGTGACACCTGGGTTGTGCTGAGTTGTTTGTAGCCTGGGAATCTCGCCAGGCAGTAAGCTGGAGCTGTCCTAGGGCTCACCTCATTAGTTTCCACTCACCCAGGCTTCACTGTCCTGCCTTCCTGATTCCTAGTGTCTGAAAACTATTATTCCATATATTTTCCAAACAATTTTTAGTTATTTCAGGTAGGAGAGTAAGTGTAGTTTGTTACTTTATCTTGCCCAGAAGTGGTAATTTAAACCAGAACAATGTTAAACAGAAAGTTGAGAAAAATTTTTGTTGGTGATAAACTTGCAATGTTTGAATGGCATTTATTGAAATAACACTATATAAGTTCCTATCATCTAATGATCTTTATATGTTTTCCTGATTATTCTATGAATGAATAGTGTTTATTATTTAAACATTTCTTTCTGACTTCTGTAACTATTTTTGCCATTTTGGGTTGCTTCATTGTTTCTGTGAGGAAGTAAAATGAATTGTTGCATTATGTATTTATTGTTTGTAGTACAAAATTTCTAAATTTCACAACAACAGGAACTGTCTAAAGGCAATCTGCAGTTAGGAAGAAGCTCCAAAAATTGAGATCATTGGGTTATTTTCAGATACTCAAAGAAAGCTATAAAATCGATAATACAAAAGATGTTATTTTATTATTTGATTATTTTACCTGTTTTAACATTGTAAGAAAGCATTGGATCATAATTGTGTTAAGTTAAAAAAGTAAAAAAAAGAAACTGTATCAGTCATATCCCCTTAGTGAAAACCATTCCTAGTATCAAAACAGTTAATTCAGCTTTTTGGATTTCTTAATTGCTATATCAGATCACTTTATGGTCACCCATATATTTCACGACTTTTTATAGCATGCCATATTTCAGAACGATGAAGGAAAATGTTAATTCAGAGAGTAATAATTATGAAAATCCTTAGTATTTTTTAAATACTAGTAAAACATACTACTTTTTTATCGAAGATTCCTAACTAAATAACAGTAACAAAATAAGAAATCTGTGTGACTGAAATTTGTTCCTATATTTCCATTTGTAGAATAAGTAGAAGGCTAATGTAATGGTTTACAATGAATCCTGAGCCTGAATTCTGTATTTGCAATTTGCAGGTTGCATCAGCCCTGCTAAGGCTGTTTCCTTACTTTGAAAATAATATTCTTTCTGATATGTGTATTATGAGGACCAGATTAGATGTTGGTGGCAAGCACATTGAACTGTGCCTAAAGTAAATTTTTCATGGTAATCATTTTTCATTGCCACTAGAGTTGGTACTATTGTAATTTGTAATGTTTTCCAGAGATTGGAATTTAAGTATACTAGCTTAACAACAGTGGTGAATCCCTATTGTTGGTATCAGCAGTGATTGAATATCAGGCTTTTACCTCATAACATTTCTTCTAAATCCATTTACATTGCCTCACATTAGTGACAGTATAATCTTGTGTAATCTTCATCTGAAATATTTCTTCCCTTCTTGATTTTGAAAAGCAGTGTATTTTAGGTAATATTTTCTTGCAGATACACCGAGTATCACTGCTAAACTAATTAGTGAACAAAAAGATGACAAGGAAAAGAAAAACCATGAAGAGAAAGAAAAAGTGAAGGCAGAAAATGGATTTCAGGACAATTATAGTGTTGTTGTTGCTTCAGGTATGCTTTCTGTGTTTTCTAACATTGATTTTGTTTGGGTTTCTACATTACCTTACTCCTCAATAGGAGATTTCTGTATTGGTATAATCTATCCTATCTCAAAAAAAAAAATTAAGAACCTAGGATTTCCTATACCTATTTGCATGAAACTATACTTTGTAGTAAATAGACGATCATCTATCTCAGAGGTTATAGAAGTTAGCACTAGTTTTTATTTTCTTGGAAAATAGTTCCAAATGCAAAGCCAAAGTTAGTGGTGTGTCCTGAGAGTCACACACAATTGGGAGAACAGATATAGATCAGAAGAAACATTTCTGTCTTTCGTTGATAGTTAGGAATATGGTATTTTATTAAATACAGAAATACCATTTTACTTTATTACTGTGTTGCCTATATAGAATCCTCTGGTTCTTTCAGGGCTGAAATCCCAATCTAAGCGTGCTGTGTCAGCTACACCACCTCGCCCTCCATCTAGGAGAGGGAGGACCATGCCTGATAAAATAGGAAGTACTTCTTCAGGAGCAGAGGCTACCAACAAAATAATTACTGTCCCAGTGTTTCACCTGTTCCATAAACTCTTGGCAGGTAATGTTCACAATAAGAAAAAACTTAAGTTTTAATAATTTTACAACTGTCTAATTCTGTAATCACTAGAATCAATTATAATCAACTAAGCTCTGTAATCACTAGAATCATGTTTAACCAGGTGCTATTGATGAGATAACTGAGTTAGTGAGGCTTTGTCCATACACTTCCCTCCTAGAACAGAACAAAAAAGGGAGTAACCTTGTACATATCCTTTTTAACATTATAATGTTGCATTTTTATGCTTTACTAGCTTCCTAAATTTTGCTGTCAGTGCCTTAAAATGATGAGTAAAATTAATGTTTTAAAGGGTTCATAACAAGTTATATAGGAAGTAATGTGAGGCAAATTTTGAAGAACTAGTTCTAGCAGTGGATTCTTAGATGTATAATTAAGCAGTTTTTCTCCCCAGCTAAAATATATTCTTTGACCCAGTATACATACATTCCATTGGCAAAGGTATACCTATTTTGTATCCACCTTTGTGCTGTATCATTATAATCAAATTGCCAAGTAACTTTGAATGGATTTTACTTCTTAGCTTTATTTTGTTGATTTGTAGCAGAGGTCAACAAACTATGGCTAGTGGACCGGATGCTGCTTTTTCTAAAAAAGTTTTATTGGAATGCAGTAATGCCTGTTTACTTATGTATTGTCCGTTGGTGTTCTCATGCTACGGTGGTAGAGTTAGTAGTTGAAGTAAAGACCTTATAGCCCCCATAGCTTAAAATATATACTTTCTGGCCTTTTACAGAAAAGCTATGCCAACCCCAGGCTTATGGAAATGTTTTGCTTTGTTTCTGTTTTCCATGGCTCATAAGATCTTGGTGGGATTTAATTAGCAATGAACACATTCTACTGACATTGTTCATATGTGACAGCATTAGGTTTTTGTGTATTTCCCATGTGCTGATTTTAACTTGTTTTAAAATTGGTATCAGAATGAAACTCTTACCAGTAATTAAGTAGAAATAGTAAGTAATTGAATAAATCAAGCCAAGTAAATGTCTTCCCGTTGGATTCCAGGTTTAAAACTTCGTTATGTTGTTTTTAGGTCAGCCATTACCAGCTGAAATGACGCTTGCACAACTTTTAACTCTCCTATATGACCGGAAACTTCCTCAGGGTTACCGTTCAGTAGATCTGACTGTTAAGTTGGGATCTAGAGTTATCACAGACCCAAGTCTGTCAAAAACAGATTCTTTTAAAAGATTACACCCTGAAAAAGGTATGTGTATGATTGATATTCCTTTAAAATTAACTGTATAATCTGAGGAAGCAGGAATTTCTGTAGCTGATGATTTCATTTACTTTTTTTGTTATTATGTCAACTTAATGAGATATTTTCTTTATGACTGAGTTACTTGTAATAAAAAACAGCCATTATTTCTGTTGGAAATTGATCTTAATTCACACTTACAGTAACGCTTATTTTATGAGCACATGTAGTTTGATTTCTAATATTATTTCTGCCATGTGAATTGGTTATCATTTTATAATTAAAGTGAGAACCCCAATTTGAAATTTCTAATCTACTGATAATTTATAGTCAGTGGTATTTCAAGCTCTTAAACTATTTTTCTTCAAACAGAAGTGGAACCATTCATTTTTTGCCTTATTTCTACTTATATATTCCACTAAGTATTTCTAAATGCACATTTTAATTTACTTTTTTAAAAATGGATATAACAGATGCTCCACATCCCTAATCATCAGAGAAAAGCAAATTAAAACCACAATGAGATATCACCTCACACCATTAGGATGGCCAACATCCAAAACACAAACAACAACAAATGTTGGCGAGGATGTGGAGAAAGGGGAACTCTCCTACACTGTTGGTGGGAATGTGAACCAGTTCAACCATGTGGAAAGCAGTATGGAGGTTCCTCAAAAAACTCAAAATAGAAATACCATTTGACCCAGGAATTCCACTCCTAGGAATTTACCCTAAGAATGAAGCAGCCCAGTTTGAAAAAGATATATGCACCCTTATGTTTATCGCAGCACTATTTACAATAGCCAAGAAATGGAAGCAACCTAAGTGTCCATAAGTAGATGAATGGATAAAGAAGAGGTGGTACATAAACACAATGGAATATTATTCAGCCATAAGAAGAAAACAAATCCTACCGTTTGCAACAATATGGATGGAGCTAGAGGGTATTCTGCTCAGTGAAATAAGCCAGGTGGAGAAAGACAAGTATCAAATGATTTCACTCATCTGTGGAGTATAAGAACAAAGAAAAAACTGAAGGAACAAAACAGCAGCAGACTCACAGAACCCAAGAATGGACTAATAGTTACCAAAGGGAAAGGGACTGGGGAAGATGGGTGGAAAGGGAGGGATAAGGGGGAAAAAGGGCTATTAAATTAGCACACATATTGTAGCGGGGAGGATACGGGGAAGGCAGTATAACATAGAGAAGACAAGTAGTGACTGTATAGCATCTTACTACGCTGATGGACAGTGACTGCAATGGGGTAAGTGGTGGGGACTTGATAACAGGGGGAGTCTAGTAACCATAATGTTGCTCATGTAATTGTACATTAATAATACCAAAAGAAAAAATTATGGTAAAATATACATAATATAAAATTTACCATATTAACCATTAAAAAAATGGATATAACAAAATTGATCTGTTCCCCAATTATTGAAACAATCTGATTTTTAATAATTTTTTCACCCTTTCAGTGCTATTTAACCGAAGATTTTCATAGTGTGGCTATGGCATCATCTTATTTTAACTTCAATTTTTCTCATGTTTAAGGCTCAGTATTTTATTATTAGCCCCTTACATTCTTCTGTAAAGTTTCAGTACATTTTGTTTGCTTAATTTTTCCCCAGGCTTTTTTTTTTTTATGTTTATGGGGGTCTGATTTTGTGGAACAAACTACCCTTTTGATTTTCTTTTATGAGCGATTCAAAGTTAAACCAATATGGTATAATTTTTAGTTTTCAGTAAAAGAAGTCTATGTCAGTATTCAGTTTTTCCTAATTGTTCTTTTGAGCATAATGTACATATATTTGCTTTGAATCTCTGAGGACTGACTTATTTTAACTTAGAATATATCTTACATCTATGCTCTAAAGGACATTGCTTCCCAAACTTCAATATTCTTATAAATTACTTACAGAACATTGTTAAAATGCAGATGCTTATTCATTAGGTCTTGTGTGGGACCTGAGATTCCACATTTAAAAAGTATTCAGTTCATGCCAGTGCTATGGATCTATGACCATATTTTGAGTAATTAGAGTATAGGAGGCAATATCAGAAGTTAGTTTAATGATTGTTGTAGCATCTAGTCTCAACAACTATATGTGAATAGCTTAAAGATGTTTATGCCTTTTGTTGAGTCGGCAATATTTGCTAAGTAAATGAAAGAGTATTATATAAATAGATCCTTTCTTACCTGTTATTTGTATATATCGTTCTAGATCATGGAGACTTACTTGGTAGCTGTCCAGAAGATGAAGCTCTCAGTCCAAGTGATGAATGTATGGATGGGATATTGGATGAATCTTTACTTGAAACTTGTCCCATTCAGTCACCATTACAGGTTTTTGCAGGAATGGGTGGACTGGCTCTCATTGCAGAAAGACTACCCATGCTATATCCAGAAGTAATTCAACAAGTAAGATAAGATTCCTAATTGAATATATCATTCAGTGGTAAAGCACTTCCTTCTTTTTTTTGCTAGTTTTTTAAACTTCCTTGTGTAAACCATTGTAAGTATTCTTTCCCTTATAGCCTTTGAGCATTGTATAAATCTCTCACAGGTAGCCTTACAGAGCTTTGTGAGAATTAGTTGGTGGGAAAGAAATGTTGGAGACTGAGCACATTTGCCAAATTCATTACACTGGAGTATGTACCTTTGGAGTATTTTTATGGTCGTTGTGCTGTTGTAACAGTTTTGTTTTTCTGCTTCTTTAGGTGTGATGTTAATTACGAATATTACTGGAAATATGAGAGTAAAATAGTATTGTATATTGTGACACAAATATGTCTTTTTGCTTAATTTCTATTCCTATTTTAGGTACCATTTCCATTTTAGGTAGTTCTAAACATAGTATTTTGACCTCTTTACCTGTGTGTTAATGTTGCTCTTATTGATGTATGTAATTGTGATGTTGTTTCATTAATGATAAGGGATTGTGGTGCATGAAGAGTTGTAAATACAAAGCACTTTATGCTTGTTGAATGAGGTAGAGGAATTAATCTCTCTAATTTCATGTACTTAGTATAAATATGCCTGCATTAATTTCCTGGGGCTGCTGTTACAAAGTACCACAAACTGAGTGGCTTAAAACAATGGAAATTCATTCTCTTACAGTTCAAGGGGCTTTAAGACTGAAATCAAGATGTTACCAGCACTGTGCTCCCTGTGAAGGCGCTAGGGAAGAACCCTTCCCTGTGTATTCTTAGCTTCTGGTAGTTGCTACCAATTCTTGGCTTTCATTGGCCTGTAGCTGGATCACTCATCTTTCTGTCTGTATAATCACATGCATCTTCCTTGTGTGTATCTGTGTGTTTACCTCCCTCTTCAGAAGAACATCAGTCATTGGATTTAGGCTCCACCCGAATCCAGCATGACCTCAGTTTAACTCGATTACATCTGCAAGACCCTATTTCCAAAATAAAGTTACATTCTCATGTACTGGAGGTTAGGAATTGAGCATATCTTTGGGGGATACAATTCAGCCCACAATACCTGTTCAGTAAATGTTCATTGCTTACCTGCTGCTCTGCAGAAAGCTTAATGTGTTTTTATTTTAAAGTGACACAACCATGATATTAAGTGATTGACAAAAATATGAATAAAGTTTTACTTCTTTTGGGAAAAAGTAATGATATAGTCAAAAGTTTGAAACAGAAAGACCCCAACATTCTAAAGATTGTCGTTGCTCACTGAAGATGATTTTTCTAATTCAGTATTCAGTATGGTTTATTAGATTGATGGGTACCTGGAAGTGGGGTGCTGCTGTAATAAGTACATAAAAATGTGGAATTTATTTTCAGTTGGATAGTTGGCCAACAATGGAAGAATTTTGAAGAGCGTGATTACTAGAAAACTTAGATTGCCCTGAAAGGACTGTTAGTAGAAATAGGGATAGTAGAGCCTCTGCCAGTGAGAGCTCAGAAGGAAGTAAGGATCACAGTAAAGAAAACCTGTATCATCTTAGAGAATACGTGTGTGTTGTTATAAGCAGACTGTTAGTAGAAGTATGGATATTAAAAATGCTCATGGTTAGGCTTAGAGAGAAATGAGGAACATGTATCAGACTGAAGAAAAGGCGATCCTTGCCACTTAGTGGCAAAAACCTTAGCTAATTTGTGTGCTGAATGTGGAAAGCAGTACTAAAAAGTGAGGATCTTGCAAATTTCCAAGCAAAGAGTGAATGTGCCAATTTTTTCTTGCTGCTTACAGTAAAATGTGAAAACAGAGGGAGGAATTAAGGGAAGAACTGTTAAGCAACAAGCAGCCACCACTTGACAGTTTGAGAAATTCTAAGCCTATTCACATTCTGAAAGATACTACAATTAGAGAGTCAATATCAGACAAGCATAGTCTGGAGAAGAAGCCAAGGAAATGGCTATTCAGCCTTTGCTAGTGCTTCAGAAAACTAGAAATTCACGAGTATTCAGTCACATAGAGGGCTAAATGAAGAGATGAGGCGTATTACTCATGGATCCCCTCAGCCATTTAAGCAGATGCCAGAGTAGAGAAACTATGTGACAGCGGTAGCAGAGTCAAAGGAGATGTGATGATGGAAGCAGAGGTCTGAATGTAGTAGCCAAAGCCAAGGAATGTTGGCAGCCTCTTGAAGCTAGAAAAGGCAAGGAACTGATAATCCCTGAGAGCCTCCAGAAGGACCATCTTTGAGCTTTAGAATCAGTAGCTTTGATTCTAGTCCCTTAAGATGCATTTTGGATTTCTGACTTCTGGATCTTTAGGATAATGAATTTGTGCTGTTTTTAAGCCACCAAGTTTGTGGTAATATGTTGTTAAAACAGCAATAGGACATGAATACAGATTTTGATTTGTAATACCTTGTGATATCTTTGGTTTTGCTGCCAAGGTAATACTACCAGCCTTCTAGAATAGGGAATTTCTGATGTCTCAAATTAAGAAAATTTTCGATGGATTTAACAACAAATTAGACAATACATACTGCAAAATAAGTGAACTGGAAGATGTATCAAAAGAAGACATCCAAGTTGAAGCATATAAAATTTAAGGACTGAAGAGAATGTAAGAGCTGAATGGATATATAACTAGAAGTGAAAAATTCTAACGTGAATTTGTAGTTGCAGAAAAAGAGTGGATTGAAACAGGGACAGAAATAATACTGATTGGAAGAATATTTCCAAAATTGATGTAAAACCTAACAAAAAGTCAAGAAGCTCTGTAAACCCCTAAAAGGATGTCCATGGCTAGGAACATCATGGTAAACTGCATAAAAATAAAGACAAAGAGAAAATCTTAAACCCACCCAAAAGGAATGAATTACTTTCAAAATAGCAACAATAACACTGACAACTAACCTTTCAACAGAAACCCTGGGAGCCAGGGAATTACATCTTTAAAGTCCTAGAAGGAAAAAAAAAATTCTTCCATCCTAGAATTCAATACCCAGTAAAGAAAATTGTGTACAATTCTTTACCACCATCACCCCTTCCATAAAAGATAAATCGGTAATAGCAGAAAAACAGGTATGGGATTAACTCTGCTATGTATATAATTATAAATTCTGCACAAAATATTTTTAAAAACAATTATTTAAACACTCTGGAGAAGGACCGACCAGCAATTGAAGAGGATTTAAACACAGAATGAATGGAACTATACGGGGTGAGATTAGCATCTGTACAACTTTTCTCCTGAAGTTACTCATCAGTCTGTGTGGGTGAGACAGACAGAATTCCAGCAAAAGTGGAAATGTTATTGGCCAGCAGAGTTGAATTTTTCCTTACTGGCTGGAAATTGAACACGGAAGAATTCAAAAAGAAAGGAGCCACATATGGGGAACTCCAAATTCTGCACATGAATTCCTATAAAGTCATAGCTGGCTCCTGAATTATGAATACGTAGTCTTAAGCAAGCAAGAGTTGGAAGTCGGAGATAGCTGTGCAGAGGTTTCAGCTTCTCTCCATTATAGAGGAGACAAAATTTGTAGTTTCAGTCCTGCGAAGTTAGAAGTAGAAATCTTTCAATATCCATTGGAATTGCAACTGAGTCACACATTAAAGAGTAAAAACAATATCCCAGTAAAGATTCACTTGAGAAATGAAAGCAAAATCAAAATAGACTCTCCTAATCAATTACAAAGCCTCAGTAAGTTCAGGGTGACCCACCAGTAATTTAACTATCTGCTAAAACAAAATGAAACACACTCCAGAGGAAGGTTGTACAATTAAGAGTTACTATATCTTATTCTCTGTGACCAGTATATAATAAGAAAAATTACTAGACATGGAAAGAAACAAGAAAATGTGACCAATACTCAACAGTAAATTAAGTCAATGAGTAGATCTTACTGATATTTTACCAGTTGTATGATTAATGAATGTTCTTTTAGGCCAAGAAAAAATACAATTTTGTGTAATCTAAGGGAGGTGGTCGTCAGACATACAGGGTTGTATATTGGATTTAGTTGTCTTTAGTCTCCTTTAAATGTAACAATTCTACCTTGATTTGTCTTTATTGGCCTTGATATTTTTTGTTCTTGTTGTATTGAGTTTTTTTCTGCTATCATTACCATACAATTACATGAACGTTATGGTTACTAGACTCCCCCAATTATCAGGTCGGCACCACATATCCCATTACAGTCACTATCCATCAGCGTAGTAAGATGTTATAGCATCACTACTTGTCTTCTCTGTGTTATACTGCTTTCCTCATGTCCCCCCACCTACATTATACGTGCTAATCATAATGACCCTTTTTCCCCCTTATCCCTTCCTTCCCACCGATCCTCCCAATCCCTTTCCCTTTGGTAACTATTAGTCTGTTCTTGGGTTCTGTGAGTCTGCGGCTGTTTTGTTCCTTCAGTTTTCTCTTTGTTCTTATACTCCACAGATGAGGGAAATCATTTGATAATTGTCTTTTTCGGCTTGGCTTATTTCACTGAGCACAATACCCTCTAGCTCCATCCATGTTGTTGCAAATGGTAGGATTTGTTTTCTTCTTATGGCTGAATAATATTCCATTGTGTATATGTACCACATCTTCTTTATCCATTCATCTACTGATGGACACTTAGGTTGCTTCCATTTCTTGGCTATTGTAAATAGTGCTGCAATAAACATAGGGGTGCATCTGTCTTTTTCAAACTGGGCTGCTGCATTCTTAGGGTAAATTCCTAGGAGTGGAATTCCTGGGTCAAATGGTATTTCTATTTTGAGTTTTTTGAGGAACCTCCATACTGCTTTCCACAATGGTTGAACTAATTTGCAGTCCCACCAGCAGTGTAGGAGGGTTCCCTTTTCTCCACATCCTCGCCAACATTTGTTGTTGTTTGTGTTTTGCATGTTGGCCATCCTCACTGGTGTGAGGTGATATCTAATTGTGGTTTTAATCTGCATTTCTCTGATGATTAGCGATGTGGAGCATCTTTTCATGTGCCTGTTGGCCATCTGAATTTCTTCTTTAGAGAAGTATCTATTCATGTCCTCTCCCCATTTCTTAATTGGATTATTTGCTTTTTGTTTGTTAAGGTGTGTGAGTTCTTTATATATTTTGGATGTCAACCCCTTATCAGATACGTCATTTATGAATATATTCTCCCATACTGTAGGATCTCTTTTTGTTCTACTGATGATGTCCTTTGCTGTACAGAAGCTTTTCAGCTTGATGTGGTCCCACTTGTTCATTTTTGCTTTTGTTTCCCTTGCCTGGGGAGATATGTTCATGAAGAAGTTGCTCATGTTTATCTCCAAGAGATTTTTGCCTATGTTTTTTTCTAAGAGTTTTATGGTTTCATGACTTACATTCAGGTCTTTGATCCACCTTGACTTTACCTTTGTGTATGGGGTTTAGACAGTAGTCCAGTTTCATTCTCTTACATGTAGCTGTCCAGTTTTTCCAACACCAGCTGCTGAACAGGCTGTCATCTCCCCATTGTATATCCAAGGCTCCTTTATCAAATATTAATTGACTATATGTTTGGGTTAATGTTTGGATTTTCTATTCTGTTCCACTGGTTTGTGGGTCTGTTTTTGTGCCAATACCAAATTGTCTTGATTACTGTGGTTTTGTAGTAGAGCTTGAAGTCAGGGAGTGTAATTCCCCCTGTTTTATTCCTCCTTCTCAGGATTGCTTTGGCTATTCAGGGTCTTTGTGGTTCCATATGAATTTTAGAATTATTTGTTCTAGTTCATTGAAGAAAGCTGTTGGTAGTTTGATAGGGATTCCGTTGAATCTGTAGATTGCTTTAGGTAGTATAGCCATTTTGACAATATTTATTCTTCCCAGCCAAGAGCATGGGATGCATTTCCATTTGTTAGTGTCCTCTTTAATTTCTCTTAGGAGTGTCTTGTAGTTTTCAGAGTGCAGGTCCTTCAGTTCCTTCGTTAGGTTTATTCCTAGGTATTTTTTTTTTTGATGCAATTGTGAATGGAATTGTTTTTCTGATTTCTCTTTCTGTTAGTTCATCATTAGCGTATAAGAACGCAACAGATTTCTGTGTGTTAATTTTGTATCCTGCAACTTTGCTGAATTTATATATTAGTTCTAGTAGTTTTGGAGTGGAGTCTTTAGAGTTTTTTATGTACAATATCATGTCATATGCAAATAGTGACAATTTGACTTCTTCTTTACCAATCTGGATGCCTTGTATTTCTTTGTTTTGTCTGATTGCTGTGGCTAGGACCTCCAGTACTATGTTGAATAACAGTGGAGAGAGTGGGCATCCCTGTCTTGTTCCCGATCTTAGATGAAAAGCTTTCAGCTTCTCGCTGTTAAGTATGATGTTAGCTGTGGGTTTGTCATATATGGACTTTATGATGTTGGATTACATGCCGTCTATACCCATTTTGTTGAGAGTTTTAATCAAGAATGTATGCTGAATTTTGTCAAATGCTTTTTCAGCATCTATGGAGATGGTCATGTGGTTTTTGTTCATCTTTTTTTGATGTGGTGGATGATGTTGATGGATTTTCGAATGTTGTACCATCCTTGCATCCCTGGTATGAATCCCACTTGATCATGGTGTATGATCCTCTTGATGTATTTTTGAATTCGGTTTGCTAATATTTTGTTGAGTATTTTTGCATCTACGTTCATCAGGGATATTCGTCTGTAATTTTCTTTTTTGGTGAGGTCTTTGCCAGGTTTTGGTGTTAGAGTGATGCTGGCTTCATAGAATGACTTTGGAAGTATTCCCTCCTCTTCTATTTTTTGAAAAACTTTAAGGAGCATGGGTGTTATTTCTTCTCTATACGTCTGGTAGAATTCAGAGGTGAATCCATCTGGTCTCGGCGTTTTGTTCTTGGGTAGTTTTTTGATTACCGATTCGATTTCGTTGCTGGTGATTGGTCTGTTTAGTTTTTCTGTTTCTTGCTTGGTCAGTCTTGGAAGGTTGTATTTTTCTAAGAAGTCGTCCATTTTTTTCTATGTTTTCCAGCTTCTTAGCCTATAGATTCTCATAATATTCTCTTATGATTCTTTGTATTTCTGTGGGGTCCGTCGTGATTTTTCCTTTCTCATTTCTGTTTCTGTTTATGTGTGTAGATTCTCTTTTTCTCTTAATGAGTCTGGCTAGGGGTTTATCTATTTTGTTTATTTTTTCAAAGAAGCAGCTCTTGGTTTCATTGATTTTTTTCTATTGTTTTATTCTTCTCAATTTTATTTATTTCTTCCGTGATCTTTATTATGTCCCTCCTTCTGGTGACTTTGGGCCTCATTTGTTCTTCTTTTCCAATTTCAGTAATTGTGTCTTTGGACTATTCATTTGGAAATGTTCTTCCTTCTTTAAATAGGCCTGGATTGCAATATATTTTCCTCTTAGAACTGCCTTTGCTGCGTCCCACAGAATTTGTGGCTTTGTGTTGTTGTTGTCATTAGTCCTCATATATTCTTTCATTTCTGTTTTGATTTGGTCGTTAGCCCATTGATTAGTTAGGACAATATTCTTAAGTCTCCATGTATTTGTAAACGTTTTTGATTTCTTTCTAAAATTTCGTTCTAGTTTTTTACCTTTGTGATCTGAGAAGTTGGTTTGTAGGATTTCAGTATTTTTGAACTTACTGAGGTTTTTTTTATGGCCTAGTATGTGGTCTATTCTGGAAAATGTTCCATGTGCACTTGTGAAGAATGTGTATCCTGCTGCTTTTGGGTGCAGAGTTCTGTAGATGTCTGTTAGGTCCATCTGTTCTAGTGTGTTGTTCAGTGCCTCTGTGTCTTTACTTATTTTCTGTCTGGTTGATCTGTCCTTTGTAGTGAGTGGTGTGTTGAAGTCTCCTAAAATGAATGCATTGCTGTCTATTTCCTCCTTTAATTCTGTTAGTATTTGTTTCACATATGCTGGTGCTCCTGTGTTGGGTGCATATATATTTATAATGGTTATATCTTCTTGTTGGAGTGACCCCTTTATGATTATGTAATGTCCTTCTTTATTGCTTGCTACTTTCTTCGTTTTGAAGTCTATTTTGTCTGATACAAGTACTGCAACACCTGTTTTTTTCTCCTTGTTGTTTGCATGAATATCTTTTTCCATCCCTTCACTTTTTGTCTGTGTATGTCTTTGGGTTTAATGTGAGTCTCTTCAAGGCAGCATATAGATGGGTCTTGTTTTTTTATCCATTCAGTGACTCTATGTCTTTTGACTGGTGCATTCAGTCCATTTACATTTAGGGTGATTATGGATAGGTATGTACTTATTGGCTTTGCAGGCCTCAGATTCGTGGTTACCAAAGGTTCAAGGTTAACTTCCCTACTATCCAAGTCTAACAACTAACTTAATATGCTATTACAAACACAATGTGAAGGTTTTTTTGTTTGTTTGTTTGTTTTCTTCCTCCTTTTTATTTCTATTCCATTCTTTATATATTTGTTATCATATTCTGTACTGTTTGTCTATTCCTTGATTGACTTTGGGGATAGTTAATTTAATTTTTCATTTTCTTAGTAATTAGCTCTTCTGTTTTCTTTTCTGTGGTTTTATTACCTCTGGTGACAGCTATTAATCTGTAGGAACACTTCCATGTATAGCAGTCCCTCCAAAATACACTGTAGAGATGGTTTGTGGGAGGCAAATTCTCTCAGCTTTTGCTTATCTGGGAATTGTTTAATCCGTCCTTCAAGTTTAAATGATAATTTTGCTGGATAAAGTAATCTTGGTTCAGGGCTCTTCTGCTTCATTGCATTAAATACATCATGCCACTCCCTTCTTGCCTGTAAGGTTTCTGCTGAGAAGTCTGATGATAGCCTAATAGGTTTTCCTTTGTATGTGATCCTATTTCTCTCTCTGGCTGCTTTTAATAGTCTGTCCTTATCCTTGATCTTTGCCATTTTAATTACTATATGTCTTGCTGTTGTCTTCCTTGGGTCCCTTGTGTTGGGAGATCTGTGCACCTCCATGGCCTGAGGGACTATGTCCTTCCCCAGATTGGGGAAGTTTTCAGCAGTCACCTCCTCAAAGACGCTTTCTATCCCTTTTTCTCTCTCTTCTTCCTCTGGTACCCCTATAATGCGAATATTGTTCCGTTTGGATTGGTCACACAGTTCTCTCAATATTCTTTCATTCTTAGAGATCCTTTTTTTCTCTCAGTGCCTCAGCTTTTTTGTATTATTCCTCCTCTAGTTTTTATTTCATTTATTGTCTCCTCCACCATATCCAATCTGCTTTTAATACTGTCCATTGTGTTCTTCAATTATTGGATTTCTGACTGGAATTCATTCCTGAGTTCTTGAATATCTTTCCGTACCTCCATGAGCATGTTAATTTTTATTTTGAACTCCCTTTCAGGGAGAGTCATAAGGTCTATATCATTTAAATCTTTCTTACGAATTCTGTTCATAATTTTACTCTGGACCAGGTTCCTTTGGAGTTTCATATTTGTGTATGGCGCCCTCCAGTGCCCAGAATCTCTCTTCTCTGAAGCTGCTCAGCCCCTGAAGCAATGCAAGGATTGTAGGGGAGTGATATTGGTGCCTCCGGGGAGGAAAGGGCTGTTTGCTGGTTCCTGGCTGCTATGCCTGTCTCCACAGCCTGAACCAGTGGGCTGAGCACACAGGTATAAGCCTCTGTGCTTTGCGTTTTTAGTTGCTGTAGACAGATCTTCCCTCTGGCTGGCCTAACACCAGGGAAAGATTTCCCGGTTTGCAAGCCCGGTGGGGCTGGCCAGAAGAAAGGTGCACTAGTCTGCCTGTCACAGAAGGGGTTCTTGGAGCTGTGTAGGCAGCCAGGGAGCTGGAGCAACTGAAGATCGTGAAAGCTCTCAACCTGCTGGGCAGAGTGCACTGGGACAATTTTGTCTGCCTGTCCTTTCTCCTGAGCAGTAAGCTCTGTGTAATCCTTGCCCCTTTAGCATTGCTCTTGCTAAGGGCTTCTTTTTTAGGAAGTCTCTCAGACTGCCTGCCTTTCTTTTGACCCCGAGCAGCTGGGTATGGATCCCTGCTTTCACAAGCAGCTGGATTCTTGGTCTCTCCAGGAATTCTGCCTGTCTTGGCTTTCCAACCCCCTAATTACAAGAGTATCATGCAAGCACCATGAAATGTAGGTTTGTGCTCCCAGAGAAGATCTCCAGAGTTAGGTATTCAGCAGTCCCACATCTCCACTGCCTCCCTGCTCCGTTCCTGTTCCTCCTGCTGGTGAGGTGGGGTGAGGGAAGGGCTTGGATCCCGCAGGACCACAGCTTTAGTACGTTACCCTTTTCTGTGGGGGGGGTGCTCTTGTCTCCAGGTGTATGCAGTTTGTTGCCATCCTCTTTCCCGTTGCTCTTTCAAGAGAAGTTGTAGTAGCTTTATTTTCATATTATATGAGGTTTTAGGAGGAAGCCTCTGTCTCACTTCTCACGCTGCCATCTTTTACCAATTGAATTTCTTTGTTGGTAAGTGGTCTATTCAGATTTTCTGTTTCTTCCTGGGTCAGCGTTGGAAGGTTCTATTTTTCTAGAAAATTGTCCATTTCTTCTAGTTTATCCAGTTTGTTACCCTATAATTTTTCATAGTATTCTCTCATAATTCTTTGTATTTCTGTGGTGTCTGTAGTGGTTTTTCCTTTCTCATTTCTGCTTCTGTTTATGCGTGTAGACTCTTTTTTTCTTGATAAGTCTGGCTATGGGTTTATCTTTTTTCTTTATTTTCTTGAAGAACCAGCTCCTGCTTTCACTTATTCTTTCTGTTTTTTTATCCTTCTCAATATTATATATTTCTGCTTTAATCTTTATTATATCCCTCATTCTACTGACTTTGGGCCTCATTTGTCCTTCCTTTTCTAGTTTCATTAATTGTGACTTTAGACTGTTCATTTGTGATTGTTCTTCTTTCCTGTGGTAGGCCTGTATTTCAACATACTGCCCTCTTAGCATGGCCTTATGTGTGTCCCACAGATCTTGCGGTGTTGAATTATTTGTCTCCTTTTATTGCTTGATTTCTCTTTTTATTTGGTCATTGATCCATTGATTATTTAGGAGCATGTTATTAATTCTCCCTGTGTTTGTGAGCTTTTTCATTTTCTTTGAGTAATTTATTTCTAGTTTCTTAGCTTTGTGATCTGAGAAGCTGGTTTGTACCATTTCAGCCTGTTTGAATTTACTGAGCCTCTTTTTGTGGCCTAGCATATGATCTGTTTTTGAAAATGTTCCATGTGTACTTGAGAAGAATGTGTATCCTGTTGCTTTTGGATGGAGTGTTTTGTAGATGTCCATTAGGTCCATCTTTTCTAATACATTATTGAGTGCCTCTGTGTCTTTACTTATTTTCTGTCTGGTTGATCTTTCCTTTGGCGTGAGTCGTGTGTTGAAGTCTCCTAAAAGGAATATATTATATTCTATTTTCCCCTTTAATTATTTTAGTATTTTTTTTCACATTTGTAGGTGATCCTGTATTGAGTGCATAGATATTTATAATAGTTATATCCTCTTGTTGGACTGACCCTTTTATCATTATGTAATGTCCTTCTTTGTGTCTTGTTACTTTCTGTGTTTTGAAGTCTATTTTGTCTGATACTAGCACTGCAACTCCTGCTTTTTTCCCCCTATTAGTTGCATGACATATCTTCTTCCATCCCTTTACTTTCAGTCTATATATGTCTTGGGGTTTTAAGTGAGTCTCTTGTAGGCAGCATATAGATGAGTCTTGCTTTTTATCCATTTAGTGACTCTGTGTGTTTTGATTGGTGCATTCAGACCTCTTACAGTTACGGTGATTATCAATAGGTATATACTTATTGCCATCGCATGCTTTATATTCGTGGTTACTGAAGGTTCAACTCTAATTCCCTTACTAACACTCAAATTTAACTCACTTCCTATACTATTACAAACACAACCTAAAGGTTCTTTTTTTTTTTTCCTCCTTTTTCTTTTTCTTCCTCTTCTATTCTTTGTATGTCATGAATCATATTCTGTACTCTTTGTCTATCCCTTGGTGACATCTGTTTAGCCTTAGGAATACTTCCTTCTGTAGGAGTCCCTCCAAAATGCACTGTAGAGGTGGTTTGTCAGAGGTAAATTCTCTCAGCTTTTGCTTATCTGAAATTTGTTTAATCCCTCCTTCAAATATAAATGATAACCTTACTGGATAAAGTGTTCTTGGTTCAAGGTCCTTCTGCTTCATTGCATTATATATATCATGCCACTCCCTTCTGGCCTGTAAGGTTTCTATTGAGAAATCTGATGATAGCCTGATGGGTTTTCCTTTGTATGTGTTCTTTTTTCTCTCTCTAGCTGCTTTTAAAAGTCTGTCTTTATCCTTGATCTTTGCCATTTTAATTATTATGTGTCTTGATGTTGTCTTCCTTGGGTCCCTTGTGTTGGGAGATCTGTGCACCTCCATGGCTTGAGAGACTATCTCCTTCCCCAGATTGGGGAAATTTTCAGCAATTACCTCCTCTATGACACTTTCCATCCCTTTTTCTCTCTCTTCTTCTTCTGGTACCCCTATAATGCGAATATTGTTACGTTTGGATTGGTCACACAGTTCTCCCAATATTTTTTCATTGTTAGAGATTCTTTTTTCTTTCTGCTTCAGCTTCTTTGTATTCATTTTCTCTCATTTCTATTCATTTACCGTCTCTTTTACTACATCTAATCTGCCTTTAAATCCCTCCATTGTATGTTTCTTTTCAGATTTGGAGTTTCTGAATGAGTCTCCATCTTAAATTGGTTCCTGAGTTCTTGAATATTTTTCTGTACCTCCATTAGCATGTTCATGATTTTTATTTTGATGTCTGTTTCAGGAAGATTGGTGAGTTCAGTGTCATTTTGAACTTTTTCTGGGGTTTGTGAGATTTTCATCTGAACCAGGTTCTTCTGACCTTTCATATTTCTATGTGGTGCCCTCTAGTGCCCATTTGCTCCAGTCTCTTGAGCTGCTCAGCCCCTAGAGTGAGGTTGGGGGTTCTTGGGGAGCAGAGCTCGTTCCTGAGGGGAGGAAAGGTCTGTTTCCTGATTCCCATCTGCGGTGCCTATCTCCGTTATCACAGCCAGTGGGCCAAGCACACAGGTGTAAGGCTCTCTGCTTGGTGTCTCTAGCTGATGTATGCGAGGCCTCCCTCTGGCTGGCCTGACGTCAGCGCAGTGACTGATTGTTTGTGAGTCAGTGCTGTCAGGCTAGGAGGAAGGTTCGGCACGGTGCGTGTCACAGTGGGGTCCTCAGAACTGAGCCCCCAGCCTGGGGATGGAGCGCCTGAACCTCCTCTAAGTTCCTAACATGCTGGCAGAGCGTGCCCAGAGAACCTTGTCCAGCTCTCTCTTCTCCCACCAGCAAGCTCTGTGCTATCGTGTCCCTTCAGCAGTCCTCTTGCTGCTAGGAAGCCTCTCAGACCACTTGCCTTTCCTCTGTCACAGAGCAGCCGGATGTGTAGCCCGTCCTCCACAAATGGCCAAAATGTCAGTCTCTCAGGCAGTCTTCCTGTCCCAGCTCCCCAACCTCCAGAGCACCACACAGAGTATGTTTCTGCTTGCAAAGCAGATCTCCACCGGTAGGTGTTCAGTAAGTCCCAGGCTTTCACCCGTTCTCCGCTCCATTTCTCTTTTCCCGCTGGTAAGCTGGGGTGATCGATGGGCTTGGGTCTCACTGTATCAAGGCTTTCGTTCATTATCCTGTTTCATGAGGTCTGTTCTGTTCGTGATGTCTGAATGTAGTCTGGTTCAGGCTTCTTTCCTGTTGCTGTTTTAGGATTAGTTGTATTAATTAACTATATTTTCGTAGTATTTGCGGTTTTGGGAGGCGTTCACTCTCACCTCTCATGCCGCCATCTTGAATCCTTGTCAGCCTTGACATTTTTGAAGAGTACAAGGCATAAATTTTGACTGTAGATGCACTCACATGTATACATGTGTTTCCTAGGTTTGTTTGCTTATTAGGCCTGGAATCAGACTCCTCCCAGCAATGTGTGCATACCTATATATCATAGCTTCTTTTTAAAGTCCTGTTTTACCCTAAAAGAATTCAGGACTCCTTGGAACAATCCTAAGATTGGGGCAGGGAATTCAGAGTATGAGCCTAGATACAGAAGCCTGCTTTCAGGGGGTCTCACTGACCAAGTCTGATTCTACTTGGATATCAAATAAAATGATAGTAACAGATTAGAACCTACAAAGTAAAAGTGGAATCCATACTGATAAAAATTAATATATGAATGAATGAATAGATGGAGAAGAGTAAAATGTTGTTCCTTACCATTCAGTAACAACTAATTAATGTGGAAGGACCGATAGAATTAGAAAGTACCATTTGGCAACCACCCTAGTAATTACTGTTTCAGGGAAGAATTATAGAAATGCTAATTCTAATCAATCAAAATTTGATGAGAAACAGGACACTTACCTTGTCTCAAAGAATTAGTCTACAGATAATTAACTAATTTGAAAAACATGGTAGCTTTAATGTAAAGATACTTGGTAGACACCACTATATTCATAACGTTTAAGTTCTGATGTTTGGAAACTTCTTTTTTTTTAATTCATCCTTTAGTTGATCCTTTTATTCCTATATTTTAAAGGGATCCTTTGAAGTCAGGACTTCAATTTTGAACATGTTGTTGAAATGCATATAGCCAAATAAAACTTCTCTTTTCTTTAGGTGAGTGCTCCAGTTGTAACTTCTACTACTCAGGAAAAGCCGAAAGATAGTGATCAGTTTGAATGGGTGACCATTGAGCAGTCAGGGGAATTAGTTTATGAAGCACCAGAAACCATTGCAGCTGAACCTCCACCTATCAAGTCAGCAGTACAGACCATGTCTCCCATTCCTGCCCATTCTTTGGCTGCTTTTGGATTATTTCTTCGTCTTCCGGGCTATGCTGAAGTGCTACTGAAAGAGAGAAAACATGCCCAGTGCCTTCTTCGATTGGTACTGGGAGTGACAGATGATGGAGAAGGAAGTAAGTGCTTAGTATTATTAATGACATTTAATACAGGTAGGTTGTTTGAGATTTACTCAGATCATTGACAGTTATTCATCATTTATTTCTTTGATAATTAAACTATTAGATCATATATTGTTGGTAATTTAGTTCCAATAATAAAATAAATCCTGAAGAATCTTGATTTTCATTTCTTTATTCAAAATTATTTGCCAAGTTTTCAAAACAGCTGGGCATCATTTGAGGGATTTAAAGATGAACCAGGTATTTAGATCCTGCCTTCAAGTAGCTGATGTCCTCCGGTAATAGCAATGAGGAATATATGTAAACATGTAGATTTAGCAAGTTATAAGAGCCTTGAGAGAGATACAGTATTGTAGAGGCTCATAGATGTGATACTATTTCCTTACTACTCAGCCATGTGGATCAAGTGCCTTCGTTTTCTGTGGGGCCTTGCGGGATAGAATCGATTTAGGTTGAGATGAGTTAGAAGGAATGATTTGAGGAATGTTTGTAGGCTCAGATTAAATGAGAGAGGATAACTTAACTGATAAAAATTTGCATAAAAAGGAGCCTTGAGAGTTTATTTTTAAAAGCTGTTACTGGCAACAGATCATGGAAAGTCTTGTTAACAATGTATAGAAAATTACTATATCATTATATTTAAGCAGTGTAATATTAAAGTAGTGATATGATGAGAATCATTTTTAAGAAAGGTCACCTGGTTAGCAATATTTAGGTTAAAAAGAAAAAGATGTGGAAAATAACATTATATAACAATGTATTATACAATATATTAATATAGACTAATAATAGAAAGCTATGGTGATTATTTCCATTGCCCAGAAGATTTACTTACAGGAAACAAAAATCACAGTTTAGGGTAGCCTACAAAGTAGATTTTCAGTTGGTTTACTTCTGATTCTTCAATTAATGACCATTCCATTTGAAAATTAATTTTATTTGTTTAAAACCACGTGGTTTTGATTAGAGGTGATAACGTTCACATTCCCCTTAGAAGGAATATACTGTTAAACTCTTACACAAAGTATATTTAATAAAACTATGAATTTGAGGATCTTATAAAAGAAACTACTGAATATGCAAAGCATATACTTTTCTTCCTATTTTCATATTCATGAATTCTTCAAAAATGCTAGCATAATTTAAATGTTTTTGTAATAATTGTTGCTAAATTGCAGCTTTGACATACTAAACAGTCCTGGTGTTTGGGTTTATATATAAATTGTATATTCTTACTTCAGTAAATCAGTAATTTGTAATTACTTGGCCTGATTTTTTAATTTAATTAGACAAAGGGGTAAGAACCATTGTATTTTGGGCTCTTATGAGACAGTAGGCATAACTCTACACAGAAAAGGAAAAAGAATAGCATGCATGCCACTTCACTGTTTTTAGTGAGTATACAGTGAATGTTTATTAAAAAGCCTAATTGTGGTGCCCTTTCTGCAATGATTGTCTCATCCACCATTCATATAGCAGTGGTTTGGGATTTGTTTGTGTGTTTGTATTTATCTAGACATAGAAGAGAATTGTACTGCAATTTAAACAGAATAGTTTCACTCTTTCATTACCTGTTCATGGTTGAAAATTATTCCCAAGGCAAGCAGTTACTTTCCTACTATTGTAAGAAACTTTCAGTGCTTCTGTATCAGTTACTAGGTTTTAGTATTAATTCTAACTTAGATCTTGACATCATCCACAAGTATTATCACATGAATATATTTCAGCTTTCTTTTGGAGTTTATATACATGGTGTGCTAGAGAGCTTTCCCACATACTCTTTATTATTGGATTTTAAAATATTGCTCATCTATTTGTGGTATTTGAGCTGTTTTCTAATAATTATACAGATACAGTTTACTGTTACATTGTCACTGTTATTTTGTGACCCTCTGTGTTGTTCCTTGGTATGTTTTTAGATATTTTTTAATTTTGAGTTCTCTCCTCTTTAATCTAGGTCATATTCTGCAGTCTCCATCAGCCAATGTGCTTCCAACCCTTCCTTTCCATGTCCTTCGTACCTTGTTTAGCGCTACGCCTTTGACAACTGATGATGGTGTACTTCTAAGGCGGATGGCATTGGAAATTGGAGCACTACACCTCATTCTTGCCTGCCTCTCTGCTTTGAGCCACCACGCCCCACGAGTTCCAAACTCTAACCTCAATCAAGCAGAGGTAGGTTCAGTTTATTTATTTATTTTTAATATTTTATTAAGGTATTATTGATATACACTCTTATGAAGGTTCACATGAATAAACAATGTGATTACTACATTGACCCATATTTTTGAGTCCCCCCCCATACCCCATTGCAGTCACTGTCCATCAGTGTAATAAGATGCCACATACTCACTATTTGCCTTCTCTGTGCTACAGTGTCTTCCCTGTGACTCCCCCACACCATGTGTACTAAACATAATACCCCTCAATCCCCTTTTCCCGCCCTCCCCCACCCCTCTCCTTTGGTAACAGCTAGACCCTTCTTGGAGTCTGTGAGTCTGTTGCTGTTTTATTCCTTCACTTTTGCTTTGTTGTTATACTCCACAAATGAGGGAAATCATTTGGTACTTGTCTTTCTCTGCCTGGCTTATTTCACTGAGCATAATACCCTCCAGCTCCATCCATGTTGTTGCAAATGGTAGGATTTGTTTCTTTCTTAATCGCTGAATAGTATTCCATTGTGTATATGTACCACATCTTCTTTACCCGTTCATCTACTGATGGACACTTAGGTTGTTTCCATTTCTTGGCTGTTGTAAATAGTGCTGCAGTAAACACAGGGGTGCATATGTCTTTTTCAAACTGGGCTGCTGCATTCTTAGGGTAAATTCCTAGGAGTGGAATACCTGGGTCAAATGGTATTTCTATTTTGAGTTTTTTGAGGACCCTCCATGTTGCTTTCCACAATGGTTGAACTAGCTTGCATTCCCACCAGCACTTAGGAGTATTCCCCTTTCTCTGCATCCTCACCAGCATTTGTTGTTCTTAGTCTTTTTGCTGCTGGCCATCCTATTTGGTGTGAGGTGATATCTCATTGTGGTTTTTATTTGCATTTCCCTGATAAGTAGTGATGTGGAGCACCTTTCATGTGCCTGTTGGCCGTCTGAATTTTTTCTTTGGAGAATTGTCTCTTCATATCCTCCGCCCATTTTTTTAATCAGATTATTTGTTTTTAGGGTGTTGAGGCATGTGAGTTCTTTATATATTTTGGATTTTAACCCCTTGTCAGATTTATTTTTGATGGTATAGGTAGATTCAGTTTTAATTCTTCAGATTATGAAGAGCTAAGTTAAATTCATGGAGTACAGAATATAATTTTTTTCTGAAGCAATTAATATTTCAGAGACTTGTGTATTCCATTTTTGCCCCTAAAACGGGATATTTAAAAGAGAAACTGTATTAATCGTTGTCTTCTCTGTTGGGCTCTTTATGAAAACCATAAGTTAACCTGTCTACTTGAAATACAAAAAAGATTTAATAGCTTAATAACCTTTCCCATTTACCAGATATACTGTGGTCCTTCGTCCTTTCTATTACTTAACTTCAGAGAATCATACTATTGAATTGGAGGGCCTAGCCAATATAGTAAGATAAAAAAGAAACAAAGAAAAAATAACCCTCATTATTTTAAGATGATTTGATTGTGTTTACAGAAAATCCAAAAATAATTAATTATATAAGTGAATATAGTAAGGATACAGTGTCCAGGCTCAATTCATAAAAATGTTATTTCTGTATACCCGCAACAAGTATAAAATGAGCTTTTTAAAGATATAGAATACCATCAAAAATGGAAAATATCTGTGAATAAATCTGAAAAAATATGTGTAAGACATCTATGAATAAAATATATGAAAAAAATTTAAAAGCATTAATCAGACTTCAATAAATTGAAGTCTGTGTCCATGTTTATCTCCAGTGAAGTAGAAAAAACAATTCAATATTACTTCCTAAACTGATCCTCAAGTTTGATGAAATTTCAGATATTTTGGAAGAAATTGACAATCCGTAAGTTAACAAGTAGCACTTCTTAAAAAACATGAAGGGTCAGGGATAGCCAAGACAGTTTCAAAGATCAACCTATCTAGCGGGTTTATGCTATCACATACTGAAACTTATGATTAAGCTATGGTAGTATACAAAGATAGAGGTGCAGCAAACAATAGAGATTCAAATCCATGTATGTATGGTTATCTGATAAGTATGGTTTTGTCAGTAAATGGTGGTAAGGTCAGTTAAATATCCATATTAGAACAGAATGAATCTTTAAACCTTACTGTTTTCCATATACAGACATTAATTCTAACTGTAGATCTAAATGTGTATAATATATACAAAATATAACAATAACTTTTTATAGAAAATAATGGATACCATTATGATCTTGGAGTAGGCAAAGATTTCTTAAACAGGGTATAAAAAAATCACCTGTATGGGGAAACTTTTGGAAAAAAACAACTGCATTAAAATCAAGAACTTTTTTCCATCAAAAATCCAATTAAGAGAGTGAAAAGGGAAGTCACTGAATAGGAGAGTATATTTGTATGTATCTAGTAAAGAACTTAGATCCAGAATACTCAAGATTCAAAGATTATGAAAGAAAAAGGCAGAGAACCCAATAGAAAAAGAGGTGAAAGGTTAGAAAGGGCATTCCACAAAAGAGGCTTTCTAAATATCCAATAGTGTGAAAAGGTTATCTGTTTCATTAGTTATCAGAGAAGTACAAATGGACGCCTTATACACTATAACTACACACACCCATCAGACTTACATCAAAAAGGGCAATATTGAATACTGGCCTTTCATCATTTGTAATATAAAGACAAGAATGTATGAAGTAAAAATGTAAAACCAGTAAAATGGGTAAATAAATTGTAGTCTGCTCTGTAATGGAATACTACATGGTAAAGAAGGTAAACCACTGCAGCCAGTGGCGTTGATGAATTTCGCAAGCACGACTAAAATGCCAGACCTAAAGGAATATAGAGCAGGATTACATTTTGTCAATAACCTTATTTATTCAACTGTTAAATGTTACATGGTAATGAAATTTTCATTATCATTTAAAAGTTTTTCTTAGAAAATGTGAAAGATGGAATTCCTCATTCTTATTCATGAAACCATACTGCAGCCAACTTATGAAAGTATTGTTTGTATCTAATATTCTTCCTTAGAAAATATTCCCTTTGAAAGATACAAAAAGCATTGGTGTGACTTTTATTATCCAGTAAATTACCCTTCAAACTAATACTTCATAGCAAATGTTTTAAGAGTACATAGTATGTTAAACTTAATGAAAATTCCTTAAAGGAGGATTCTTATTACAGAATTAATTTTATAATCCATAAAAATAATAGTAAATAATTGACCTTTACAGAGTTTGAGGGTTAATAAACCAACGGTTCTCAGTCATTTATTTCTGTCACTACATTCACATTTTTAGTGTGTCCTCTATTCCCAAAAGAGATTTTTCTACATGTCACATTCTGAACAAGAAAGAAATTCAGAATTATTCCTTCTAGAAATAGAAATAATCTTGCTTATTACTGTGACTGAAAACATATGACACCATTATGAAATTCTCCTGAGCTATGCTTTTACTAGATTTATCCTGAAAGATCTGGCTCATACCCATTTTCCTTTCACTGTTTTGTCTATTTAATTTTGAGTCATTGGTCTTTAGGCCCCATCCTTCCTGATAAATATTTTAAATTATTTATTTATTTATTCTTAAATATAAGCATTTGTTCCCCATTTTCTCATTCCTCTAACCCTTGGCAACTATCAATACACATTCTGTCATTATGTGTTCACTTATTCTAGATATCTCATTTAAATGGAATCATATGTTGCCTTTTTTGTGTGTTGTCTTTGACTTGGCATAATGCTTTTGAGGTTCAGGCACAAAGCATTCATCAGTACTTCATTACCTTTTATAGCTGAATAATATCCCACTGTGTGTGTATAACACAATTTGTTTACCCATTCATCCATTGATGGGCATTTGGGCTGTTTCTACTTTTTGGCTATTGTGTATAGTCTTGCTGTGAACATGTGTATACATATATTTGTTCATACGTTTTTATTGGAAGGGTATATATACATAGGAGTGGAATTGCTCGATCATATAATAATACCTTAATTTTTTGAGGAATTTACAAACTGTTTTCTGCAGCAGCTGAAATGTTTATGTTCCTACTGATAAGTGTTGTTGATAAAAGAAAATCAAATAGTAATAAATTTTTATTTTTTGTTGTAAGCCACAGGTATCAAGTTCTCATAACCCTACATCAACAGAAGAACAACAGCTATATTGGGCCAAAGGAACTGGCTTTGGAACAGGCTCTACAGCTTCTGGATGGGATGTGGAACAAGCCTTAACTAAACAGAGGCTGGAAGAGGAACATGTTACCTGTCTTCTGCAGGTATATTTGCAAAGTAGATATTGTCAGTGATGATAATTAAATTATGTTTTTGTTTGTATTGATTTGTAAATACTGATCACTATCCAGCTCATCCTCAGCTACTTTTATAAAGCGAATTGTGTTCCCTTCTCTCAGGACATTTAAGACACCACTGGAAAAAGACTGTTTTTCCCTACTTGTAACTCAAATTTCTTCCCTCTCAGCATCTTCACTGAAAGGAAAGTGACAAGGATGAAATTATTTAATAATTGGAAAATGTATCATATCTACCATTTTCCACTTATTGTCTCATCTAAAGTGGTGTATCTGGACTCTGAAAAAATGTTTTGTTTCCTTCCTTGCTTTCCTTTCGTTTTCTTTCTTTCATACACACACACACACACAAATATATATATCTTTGTCACATTGTTCTGTGATCTTTATGGAATCATGCAAGTTAAACTAGTATAGAAAGACTTTATTACCACAGAAGGGAGAAGGGAGGTGCTTACAGGTTAGCTTGTTCCTGTATCAAGTAATTTACTAAAATTGGCCAAGTCTTTGAGCATTATTTTCTGCAACTGTAGAGTTATAGGCTCATTCTTATATAAAATTCTAAGATTCTGTCACTCAAACTATAAACTGAATCTGTTCAATAAAACATGTAATACCAGAGTTGCTACTAAGTTTTTAAGTCTGTGTTCTTAGGTGCATTGCTTCTATATGTCTAGTTACATACTCCACCATCATGCAAAACACATCCTTCTCTTTTGAAAATGTAAAGAAAAGTCTCTTTCATTTATTTATTTTTTGTTACAGTATCATTGATATAAACACTTACGAAGGTTTCACATGAAAAACATTGTGTTTATTACATTCACTCATATTATCAACTCTCCCCCCATACCCCACTGAAGTCAGTGTCTATCAGTGTAGTAAGATGCCACCGAGTCACTACTTGTCCTCTCTGTGCTACACTGTCTTTCGCCATGACCACACCCCATATCATGTGTACTAATCATGATACACCTCAATCCCCTTCTCCCTCCCTCCCTCCCCACCTACCCTCCCCCAACCACCCCTCTTGGTAACCGCTAGTACCTTCTAGGAGTCTGTGAGTCAGCTGCTGTTTTGTTCCTTCAGTTTTGCTTTGCTGTTACACTCCACAAATGAGGGAAATCATTTGGTACTTGTCTTTCTCCGTGTGTCTTATTTCACTGAACATAATACCCTCTAGCTCCATCCATGTTGTTGCAAATGTTAGGATTTGTTTTCTTCTTATGGCTGAATAATATTCCATTGTGTATATGTACCGCATCTTCTTCATCCATTTATCTAGTGATGGGACACTTAGGTTGCTTCCATATCTTGGGATTATAAATAGTGCTGCAATAAACATAGGGTTGATAGTTTTTATCATGAATGGGTATTGAATTTTGTCGAATGCTTTTTCAGCAGGTATAGAGATGATCATGTGGTTACTGTTCTTTTTGTTTATATGGTGTATGATGTTGATGGGTTTTTGAATATTGTACCATCCTTGCATCCCTGGAATAAATCCCATTTGATCATAATGGATGATCTTTTTGATGTATTTTTTAACTCGATTTGCTAATATTTTGTTGAGTATTTTTGCATCTATGTTCATCAGGGATATTGGTCTATAATTTTCTTTTTTTGTGGTGTCTTTGTCTGGTTTTGGTATTAGAATGATGCTTGCCTCATACAAGGAGTTTGGAAGCATTCCCTCCTCTTCTACTTTTTGGAAAACTTTGAGGATGGGTATTAGGTCTTCTCTAATGTTTGATAAAATTCAGCAGTGTAGCCATCTGGTCCAGATGCTTTGTTCTTAGGTAGTTTTTTGATGGCCCATTAAATTTTGTTGCTGGTAATTGGTCTGTTCATATTTTCTGTTTCATCCTGGGTCAGCCTTGGAAGGTTGTATTTTTCTAGAAAGTTGTCCACTTCATCTAGGTTATCCAGTTTGTTAGCATATAATTTTTCATAGTATTCTCTCATAATTCTTTGTATTTCTGTGGTGTCCATAGTGATTTTTTCTTTCTCATTTCTGATTCTGTTTAGGTGTGTAGACTCTCTTTTTTTCTTGATAAGTCCGGCTAGGGGTTTATCTGTTTGTTTATTTTTTCGAAGAACCAGCTACTGCTTTCATTGATTCTATTGTTCTATTCTTCTCTATTTTACTTATTTCTGCTCTAATCTTTATTATGTCCCTCCTTCTACTGACTTTGGGACTCATTTGTTCTTCTTTTTCTAGTTTCATTAATTGTGATTTTAGACTGTTCATATGGGATTGTTCTGCTTTCCTGAGGTAAGCCTGTATTGTAGTATACTTGCCTCATAGTACGGCCTTTACTGCATCCCACAGATTTTGCGGTGTTGACTCGTTTTTGTCACTTGTCTCCATATATTTCTTGATCTCTGTTTTTATTTGATCTGTTTTTAAATGATCCATTAATCATTTAGGAACATGTTATTGAGTCTCTATGTGTTTGTGGGCTTTTTTGTTTTCCTTGTGTAATTTATTTGTAGTTTCATACCTTTGTGATCAGAGAAGCTAGTTTGTACAATTTCAATCTTACTGAATTTCCTGAGGCTCTTTTTATGGCCTAGTATATGATCTATTCTGGAAAATGTTCCATATGCACTTAAGAAGAATGTGTATCCTGTTGCTTTTGGATGGAGTCTTCTGTAGATGTCCGTTGGATCCATCTGTTCTAATACGTTGTTCACTGCCTCTTGTCTATTTATTTCCTGTCTGGATGATGTGTTCTTTGGAGCGAGTGGTGTGTTGAAGTCTCCCAAAATGAATGCGTTGCAGTCTAATTCCCCCTTTAATTCTGTTGTATTTGTTTCACTTATGGAGGTGATCCTGTGTTAGGTGCATAGATATTTATAATAGGTATATCCTCTTGTTGGACTGACCCTTTTATCATTATGTAATGTCCTTCTTTGCCTCTTGTGACTTTCTTTGTTTTGAAGTCTATTTTGTCTGTACTAGTACTGCAACTCCTGCTTTTTTCTCCCTATTAGTTGCATGTAATATCTTTTTCCATACCTTCATTTTTAGGCTGTGCATGTCTTGGGGTTTAAAGTGAGTCTCTTGTAGGCAGCATATAGATGGGTCTTGTTTTTTTATCCATTCAGTGACTCTGTTTTTTGATTGGTGCATTCAGTCCATTTACATTTAGGGTGATTATGGATAGGTATGTACTTTGCCATTGCAGGCTTTAGATTCGTGGTTACCAAAGGTTCAAGGTTAACTTCCTTACTATCTAAAAGTGTAACTTAACTCACTTAGTATGCTATTACAAACACAATCTAAAGGTTCTTTTTTTTTTTCCTCCTCTTTTTTCTTCCTCCTCCATTCTTTATTTATTAGGTATCATATTCTGTACTCTTTGTCTATCCCTCTACTGACTTAGGGAGTAGTTGATTTAATTTTGCATTTGCTTAGTAATTAACTTCTCTACTTTTATGGTTGTTTTATTTCCTCTGGTGACAGCTATTTAACCTTAGAAACACTTCCATCTATTGCAGTCCCTCCAAAACACACTGTAGAAATGGTTTGTGGGAGGTAAATTCTCCCAGCCTTTGCTTATCTGCAAATTGTTTAATCCCTCCTTCAAATTTAAATGATAATCTTGCTGGATGTAGTATTCTTGGTTGAGGCCCTTCTGTTTCATTGCATTAAATATATCATGCCACTCCCTTCTGTCCTGTAAGGTTTCTGCTGAGAAGTCTGATGATAGCCTGATGGGTTTCCCATGTATGTTATCTTCTTTCTCTCTGTGGCTGCTTTTAATAGTCTGTCCTCATCCTTGATCTTTGCCATTTTAATTATTATATGTCTTGGTGTCGTGTTCCTTGGGTCCCTTGTGTTGGGAGATCTGTGCACCTCCATGGTCTGAGAGACTGTCTCCTTCCCCAGATTGGGGAATTTTTCAGCCATTACTTCCTCAAAGACACTTTCTATTCATTTTTCTCTCTTCTTCCTTTGGTATCCCTATAATGCGAATATTGTTACGTTTGGATTGGTCACACAGTTCTCTCTTTATTCTTTCATTCCTAGAGATCTTTTTTTCTCTCTGTGCCCAGCTTCTTTATAGTCCTGTTCTCTAATTTCTGTTTCATTTACTGTCTCCTCTACTTTATCTAATCTTCTTTTAAATCCCTCCATTGTATGTTTCATTTCAGATACTGTATTTTGAGTGTTGTATCTTATTCCTGAATTCCTTCCTGATTTCTTGAATATTTTTCTGTAGCTCTGTGAGCATGTTTATGATTTTTATTTTGAAATCTCTTTCAGGAAGATTGATGGGTTCAGTTTCACTTGGCCCTCTCTCTGGTGTTTGTCAGATTTTGGTTTGAACCAGGTTCTTCTGACGTTTCGTATTTGTAGGTGTGCCCTCTAGTGCCCAGAATCTCTACTGACTGGAGCTGCTCAGCCCCTGGCGGGATGGCGATGTTTGCAGGGGAGTGGCACTGGTGCCTTTTGGGAAGAAAGAGGTTTTTCCTGCTTCCTGGCCTGCATGGCCTGTCTCCACTGCCAGAGCTAGTGGGCTGAGCACGCATGGAGAAGTCTTTATGCTTTGCACTTATAGCTTCTGTGGGAGGGGCTTCCCTCTGGCTGAACTGATTCAATGGCGGGGGCAGCTGGTTCACAAGCCACTGCTGGCTGGGAGGAAGGTGCAGCAGACTGTGTATCATTTTGGGGGTCTCAGAGCTGCATAGCCAGTCAAGGGGATGGAGCGCCTTTAGCTCCTAAAAGTTCCCAACCTGCTTGGCAGAGTGTGCCCAATTTTGCCCACTTGTCTTTTCTCCTGAGCAGTAAGCTCTGTGCAGTCCTTGCCCCTTTAGGAGCCCTCTCGGTGTCAGGAAGTCTCTCAGCCTGCCTGCCTTTCTTTTGTCCCAGAGGCGCTGGATGTGGATCCCCGTTTTCCACAGCAGCTTGAATCTCAGTCTCTCCAAGTGTTCTGCCTGTCTTAGCTTTCCAATCCCACTAATGACCAGAGCACCATGTAATGTAGGTTTGTGCTCTCAGAGCAGATCTCCATGGCTGGATATTCAGCATTTCTAGGCCTCCACCCCGTCCCGTCTCCGTTTCTCTTCTTCCCACCAGTGAGGTGTGGTGGGGAAAGAGCTTAGGTCCCTCCGGATCACAGCTTTGGTACTTTATCCTTTTCCTTGAGTTCTGCTGGTTTCCCCAGGTTTAGGCAGTCTGCAACAGCATTCTTCCCTGTTGCTCTTTCAGGATTTGATGTATTTGGTATATTTTCATATTATATGTGGTTTTGGCAGGAGGTTTCCATCTCACCTCTCATGCCGCCATCTTTAATCCTCCTCAAGTGTCTTTTAAAATACAGACACTGATTGAGTTGAAAATAAATACTCTTGGTATTCAATTGGGTAACATAAAATAAGGGGTTTTAAAGTATGTGATGCTAAAATCCAATTTAAATCCAATTTTTATTTTTAGGTTCTTGCAAGTTATATAAATCCTGTGAGTGGTGCAGTAAATGGAGAAGCTCAGTCATCCCATGAGAGTAGAGGACAGAACAGTAATGCCCTTCCTTCTGTACTTCTAGAGCTTCTCAGTCAGTCCTGCCTGATTCCAGCTATGTCATCTTATCTACGAAATGATTCAGGTAAGTCACCCTGTAGTTAGTTTTCTGAAATATGTTATTTGATGAATACTTTTGTTTACTTATTTTGTCATTATTCACTTATTTTATCATTATGAATTTAAACAATAAGGTTCAATTGAAATATTTGATATATTATTCTTCCCTATATATGTAGGTGTGAGTTTGATGGATTTATTTCTTAAAAAATTTTTTTAAATACTTAGTTGTTTTTTGGGACCCCTACATTGATACTATGTAATCATCTATCCGAGAACACAGTGTAAAAGTTTTCATCTTTTTGTTTTAATTTGTGAAAGTACATTGTTTTCTTTTAATAACGTGTAACTGAAAATCACAGGGCAAAGGCTAGCAGCCTCATGACAATATTCTGATCTAAAAATGGTTGATTGAGCTGCTATGTGTTTTAATGTTTTCTTTAAACACTAAAATTTCAGTTGAAGAAAGGCAGGTTAATTATTCTGTTCTATAGGTACTTAAAAAGAGTATTAATTCTTATAAATTCAGTACTAAAAGTGCCATAGGTATTTACTTTACCAATATGCAACTGATTATTGATTGAAAATAGTTTATTTCCTTCCCTGATTGTGAAATTATCTTTCAAGAAATGTATTCTTTTCCTAAATAGGAATAGTTAGATGTTTTATTTAGAGACTTAGAAACAGTTACTGCCAAAAAAAACAGTGCTAAGTAGCTTTTCATCCGAACCTGTAGGTTTATTTTTTAAATTTTTAATAGTTTATTCTACTTATGTCTTCCTTTATTCACATTTTTACTTATGAAAACAAAATTTACACATTCACATAGATTATTGAGAAAGAATGGTCAGGAAAGTGATGGGTATAAATCTTGAAGTATACTATTTCGATGTTTGGCAGCAGCTTAAATGCACAGTTGGATGATTGCAAAATGTAATTCATTCAGAAAGGGGTGTACAGCCCCTGTTCTCTGCCAGCATGGAGACTACTCAGAACATACTGTTTCCTAATCTACAGCAGTTCAGCATAAAAATGTTGGGGTGATGTATTATGTAGGTTGAGTTTTCTTAGATTCATCTGTTTGATACATCAGATTCATCTTTTATAGAAAGTAGATGTGAAGTGCATGATGTATTTTTTTGGTTAAACTGTTTGGAACCATAAACATTTAACTATTTCAGGTGTTAATATTAGATTGTATAGAAAAATGGAGAGAGTGAGATTAGGTTTTCCTCTATTTTCTTCCACAGTTTTGAAGTATCATTTTATTATTCCTTTTATTTTAAAAATATGTGGCTTCTTAAAATTTTTTAAATTTATGTTTTGTTCTGAAATTCAATCTTTGTATAATACCGAGCTTTTATCTTCATGATAAGTTCAGGGTCAAAAGTAAAATCCAATATTGGTTACTCTTACTGTCTAAAATAATCAATTCATGTAGGTGTACTTTCTGGTAAGAGTGTATATTAATAAGTAAGCTGTGATTTTGGTAACAGTATAGAATTGTGAAGACTTAGATATTGTATCTTGAAACTGTTTTAGAAATTTAATGTGTCAGACAGTTGATCTTTGGTCATTTATTTTTTGGGGGATAAAAGAAATGTCTGCTGGGGGTTTAGATTTATGTGCTTGAATCTGTTACCTTGTTCCATTGTTATTTAATTGATAATTTTATATTTGAATGTAACAAAAATTATTTTTAAATAGTATTTTAGGCTAAATCAATGTAAAATGATTAGTTAAGATTAGTAGGTCAGATATTTGGCAGCCTTTTAGATTATCTTTCCAATGAGCAGAAAAAAGTACTCTGGAATTCGGGATATAGTCTAATGCTAAGTTTGTGAGAAACAATATATATTATTTAAATATGCCCATTTAGAATATTCTAAATATGAATTGTTTTTAGGAAAACACAACTTAATATTATATTAGTAATTGTAAATTACCTGTATACTTAGCTATTTTGGTTAAAGTGGTAAAGAATTTTTTTAAGTGGCCTTTTAAAATCTGAACAAATTAGTCTTTTTGGAATTTGGTAAAATTCCTTTTTAGAAAACTAGTGTCAAGTCCATTTTCCAATTTTGTCATTTGTCTATAGAATATTATTTTTGGTACTTTGGGGGTGGGTGGTGAGGTAAAACATCCAGGCCAGCATGTTTTACTTTATTTAGTTGTCCTATCTCTATTTTCCTTTAATCTAGAACAGTTTTCAGCTCTTTGACTTTAATGTTACTGACATTTTTACATAATAAAGACCCTTTATCTTAGGGAATATCTGGAAAGTTGGTTTTTAATTGTGAGATCAGTGCTAATAATTTTGCTTGAGACATATTCAAGCAATGGTTTGCTTACATTGCTAGCAGATACTGTACAAAACCACAGCTTAATGTCATAGGCTCTTTTGAGAGCTGTAGTAAAATGGTGTACATTTCTTACTACATTATTAAATGATAGGTGAACAAGACAAGAAAATATAGAAACATACAGTTGATGCCCTACTTTTCATTGGTTTACCATTAACTATGGAATGTGGTTTCTTCCCTTCTCATCCCCCCTTTTGCCTATAAGTTGGATATTTATAATCTTAACGTTTCTTCTCAATTACTGTTGAAGGTGATTATGCATACCAGAGTCTTCTTATTTCTTTTAATAAAACCTTGAGGTTCTCAAATTAGCAGATTAACTAAGTATATTTTATTTTGATGGAAGTTTAAAATTGACAAAAATAGTTAAGTGATTAATAATATGCTGGCATTTGAATCAACAATAATCACACATACGATTGAGCTTTACTTTTAGCTGTGAACATCTTTGTATCAGAGATAAAAAGACTATTTTCAGTTGCAAAATTATCACCAGAATAAAGAAAGCGTACAAGTTCTTAGGAGAAAGGACTTGTTTCCATTACTAACTTGACGAATTCTGTAACTGAGACATTGATCCTGTTCTCAGATAGGCATTGATCATACTTAGTCATTAAACCTATTTAGTCATTAAGTAATTGTTGAACGGTATTTTTACTTATAGCATAATAATGGCTGTGTCATTATTTTATCAATTTATTGTTTTTAGATTATTAATTTGTAAAATTTAAAAAGCCACTGAATGCTGTTACGAATATGTATGTATCTAGAGCTTTATACAGATGTAGGATTGCTAAATCTAGTATTAAAATACTAATATTTCTTCTTCCATGGATTAACTGTGTTTCCAGGAAAACTTTAATATAATAGTAGTTTTCCTACTCTAACTTTTTCAGATATGGGCCTCTTTCTGTAGGCCTGCAAATAGGTGGAGAAGAAAATTTTAGAAGCCCCGTTATATGTGAAGGGATGGAAAGATTGGGTTTGGTGGTATCACACCGCGAATATGATTCTTTGTATTTAGGCCAAACTAATCAGATTTGCCAAAGGCTGAATCATGGTTCCAGTTACTTAAAATAGATTAGAAGTTAAAAGTTGAGATGGTTATTTTTACGCTAACTAAAATAAAGACATTTTAGTGTTCTTGCTTGGTTTTTGCACATTGGATTAACATGAAATCAGTGACATAGCATAACTCTGGGTTAGCCAATGATATGTAATAAACTTAGTAATTTCAAGTTTTAGATTTTTCTCCCAAGAACGTAATCGAATAAGCTAGGTCTGCAATTTGTTAGAAAAACTATAAAACATTAAATTTGAAGCCATTGCTTCAAGGTAACTATAAGAAATAAGTGAATTATATTTTTGTATTAGCATATTTTCTCTCACCATTCTTAAAAGGAATGATAAAGACCCTTAAAGAGAGAAAGTTATTTTCATGAGGTTTCTTAGGTAATAAAAATGTCTTCCTATAAAAGACTATATCCCGAATTCCAGAGTACTTTTTTCTGCTTACCAGTTATTTATGCTTTTCAGCAAGCCTGCAGTTAACGTCATTGGCCACTAGATGGAGCTCCTGTTTCATTGCTAGGAATACATCATAGGAATGTATGAATGTGAGAGGTTAACAGGTAAAATGTTAAGAGTTACTGACCCTCATTTTACTCCCATTTTGGAGAATGACATGTTCCTATTTTCAGAAAAAAAGCTACTAAGCACATTAAATACCTTGCCACTAATTTAGTGGAAGATGGTAAAAATTCTTTATCAAAGTGTTAAAAAATCTACCTATTTAGTGCTGGTTTTATAGTATGGCGGTATCATTTCAGAAAGGGAAATTAGAGTTATTCTGTTAAATCTCTGTTTAGAGAGTATAAACAATAAATATGAAAAACGAAATCTAGAGAAAGTTATTCAATTGCCCAAGTTTAACTGTTTAGTAGTAATAGGACCATTATTAAACTCACATTATTAAACTCACTTTCAAATTTTAAGGTGAGATGTAAATGGATTTTTTCAGTCTGCAAAAAAGAAATAAACATGATATATTAAAGGAAGATAGGAACCATAGAACAAGCACAGGACTTCATTATTGGGAACATTATTAAGTATCTACCAATTTGGCTGGTTGTCTTAGCTAAATGATAGTATATACTAGTATTAAAATGTTCTCATTTTCATAGTATTGATTTGGTTGTCCCATTACTAATTATAGTGGGACAAAACACATAATTGTAAGCTTTGTTGTATCATCTGATTTTCCCTTACACTGGATTTTGTGTCTTTAAGTTCTTGTTATAGCTTATATCTTCGGTTATATTCTTCAAAAAGTCAGGATTTAAGTTTAATTTCATGAGTATACTATTTGAGAATAAAGTTAATTTTGTTGTTGTGGCAAATGTAGTAATTTAAGTATGACCATATTCTTTAAATCCAAAAAGTTATTACTGATAAGTCAATGTACAATTGTAAATGTACCAATCTTTCTGGCCTCAAGGGCAGCATATTCAAGAGGGTCTAGTCTTTGAGGGCTTAAAAATTGTATTAGTTTTGTTACATGAAAATATACTGGTTTATCAATAGAAAATACATAATTTTACCATGGTTTGTGAAAATAGTTGTTTTGCTTATTTTGTTGCTGCATGTTGCCTGAGAAACAAATAAGTAGAAATTACTAAGCTGTCATAACACAGCACTTACCTCCTTCTCCCTATTTATAGTTTCCTTGGTGGTAGTTCATTTGAAACTTTTGAGTTGTAATGTGCTGTGTTTTTGTACTGTTTTAATAAAGAGTCTCTCAGAAAAGGGTGAAAAATTTAAAAGATTCTTCTACTAAATAATTACATGCTCCTTTGTTTCTAATTCCAACTTTTGATGTGGCCCCAGTTTTCTTGAAAATTAGCTAGGGAATACAAATAACATTTGGAACACTTACATATTGAATGTATATTCCCATTGAATGTATTTATTTCTACAAATGATTCAAAAACAAGATACTCTCAGGACCTATCTGCCATTTCATTCTTGGTAAAAAGAGTACAGAGCACCAAAATTTTGAGCATGTTGGTGGCCACTGAGAGTGTGTGACACAGAGGTACCCATCACCAAATGTTCCTTTTATCTAGAATTCTCCTATTTGCCAAAAGCATACTAAGTGGAAAAATCTTTGGTATAGAATTTATCACTCCATCTGATATATTATTATACTGGTAAATTTTGTAAGAGAGGTTGCTTAAAGTTCAGGTGGGTTTCCAGTTGATTCAGTTTGTGCAGATTGGTAAGGGTAAAATATCTGCAATACTTTAGAGACATCTTCCCTGATTACGCAAAGTAGAGGAGTTCTTCCCCTTCCTGTTAGTTGCCAGTGTGCCTGATGCTTATGTTACCATTTCTCACACTGTAGTCCAATTGCAGTTTAAACTTTCTTAATAAAATACCACCTAACCAACCTGCCAAATTAACCCTAACTTCATTTCTTCTATAGAAAACTTACGTATCAATATTTTTTTTCCAAGAATGCAACTGTAAGCCTATTACGGGTTAGTTGTGTTTGTTTTCAAAGTTATATATTCCAATTGTATTGCCATTACATAATTAAATATTACATAGACTGAATGTTTATATCAATGGAATGCTTTCTAAAAGACCCCATAAAAAAGGGAATTGGCTAAAATAGTCATTGAATTAGGTTTACATGAGAAACTATAAAAGATTTCATGTGTATATATGTACACACACACACACACACACACACACGCACAATTTCTTCAGTAGGATACCCTTCCAGCTGGGTGTAGAGTAGATTGGCCCTCACTTGTGTAAAAAATTCATACTTTGATCCCTCTGCCAGAAATCTTTGCCCTTTGATGTAGGTTTCTGTTTATTTTGTTCTTTTGGCTTGGTGACTGGCTTAACTGCCAAGGTTGAGCATATGAACTGAGCCAAAGTTAAGTGAAGGATTGACATGAATCCCCAAAACAATTTGTTGGCTAAGGCTTGGTTGAGGAGAATACAATAAATAAATTAAATAATAGAAAAATTGAAAAGTAAATGAAATACTGTGTGTGAATTGTTAAGCAGAGAAGTTATTTTTATTAAAATTAAAGTATCTGTATACAATTCATTGATGGTTCCCTTACAGCACTTACCTCACTTATATATGATGGAATTTCTGCTAATTACATGTCAAATTCATAACTCTGCATTAAAATAACTTCTAATTAACATTTTATTACTGGACAAATATTCTTGATGATATGTGCTCACTTAAGATCCTTTCAGTAATCTTCTTTGCAAGAATCTTAATTGCAGAGCCATGTTTTGTTTTAAATATACAGTATGAAGGATAGTTTCTGGTTTATTTATTGGGTTACATTTTAGTGAGAATGTAAGATTAGGTGAAAAAATTCTGTCTCTGTTACATTACTTTTTCAGTAGTTAAGCATATGTAACTGTAAGATTACACAAAAAATAAATACCACATAGAGAAAGCATTTTTGTTTTTTTACCCATTGCTTACTTCTGCCCCATACCTTTTTAAAACTGTATTTTGTTCAAATGTAATTTCTCCAACTACTGATCTGCTAGTGGAGAAAATAGAGAGTTGGGGAGGATTATAACTATAAAAGTCAAATTATTAGATCAATACAAAAAACGGAACTATCTTTGAATAAATTCATTTACCAGGCAAAATATATTTTTTACATTATAATCTTTTATGATAATTCACATTAACTGCATTACTTGTAAGGCTATTGATTGCAAGTAATAATGGATTAAGTTTTAGTATTAAATTACTTGAAAATATTTTTAATTTACAGAGAAATAATTTAAGGATCTCTGTTTTGTTTCCTTGTGATATTTCCATGAAATACAGAGTGATTTTATATTTCAAGTTAGGCAAAGGAAGAGTGGGTAAATTGATGAACTGAAATTTAAAATTTGAATAATGAATTTAATTTTTAGATTACTTTTTGAATCCCTCAAATTAATATTCCATAAATAAATTATTTGATTAGATTGGGTAGAGGTTTTTATACTTTAGGTAAGCCTCTCCAGTTTATTTTTTAATTTTTTTATTAAGGTATAATTGATACACAATCTTATGAAGGTTTCACATGAGCAACATTGTGGTTACTACATTCACACATATTATCAAGTCTCCCCACCCCCACCCCATTGCAGTCACTGTCTCTCAGCATAGTAAGATGCTATAGAATCACTACTTTTCTTCTCTGTGCTGTACTGCCTTCCCCGTGATCCCGTACGTTACATGTGCTAATCATAATGCCCCTTAATCCCCTTCTCACTCCCCCACCACTTACTCTTCCCCACCCCTTCCCTTTGGTTACTGCTAGTCCCTTTTTGGAGTCTTTGACTCTGCTGTGGTTTTGTTCCTTCAGTTTTGCTTTGATTTTATACTCCACAATGAGTGAAATCGTTTGATACTTGTCTTTCTCCACCTAGCTTATTGCACTGAGCATAATAACATCTAGCTCCATCAATGTTGTTGCAAATGGTAGAATTTGTTTTCTTCTTATGGGTGAATAATATTCCATTTTGTATATGTATCACATTTTCTTTATCCATTCATCTACTGATGGACACAACGCTGCTTCCATATTTTGGCTACTGTAAATAGTGCTGTGATAAACTTAGGGGTGCATATGTCTTTTTGTATCTGGGATCTTTTCTTTGGGTACATTCTTAGGAGTGTAATTCTTGGGTCAAATGGTATTTCTATTTTAGTTTTTTGAGGAACCTCCCTATTGCTTTCCACAGCAGTTGAAGTAATTTACATTCCCACCAGTGTAGGAGGGTTCCCCTTTCTCCCCATTCTTGCCATCATTTGTTGTTTCTTGTCTTCTGGATGTTGGCCAGCCTAACTGATGTGAGGTGATATCTCATTGTGGTTTTAATTTACAATACCCTGATAAATAGCAATGTGGAACATCATTTCATGTGCCTGTTGGCCATCTGAATTTCTTCTTTGGAGAATTGTCTGTTCATATCCTTTGTCCATTTTTTAACTGGTTATTTGCTTTTTGGGTGTTGAGGCATATGAGTTCATGATATATTTTGGATGTTAACCCCTTGTCAGATACGTCATTTACGAATATATTCTCCCATACTGTAGGGTGCCTTTTTGTTGTACTGATGGTGTGTTTTGCTGTACAGAAGGTTTTCAGTTTAATGTAGTCCCATATGTTCCTTTTTTGCTTTTGTTTCCCTTGCCCAAAGAGATGTGTTCAGGAAAATGTTGTTCATGTTTATATTCAAGAGATTTTTACCTATGTTTTCTTTTTCTTGTTTATTTATTTTTTGCCTGTTTTCTCTAAGAGTTTTATGGTTTCATGCCTTACATTCAAGTCTTTGATCCACTTCGAGTTTACTTTTGTGTATGGAGTTAAGCAGTAATCCAGTTTCATTTTCTTACATGTAGCTGTCCAGTTTTGCTAACACCAGTTGTTGCAGGGGCTGTCATTTCCCCACTGTATCCATGGCACCTTTATTGTATATTAATTGGACATACATGTGTGGGTTTATGTCAGGACTCTCTATTCCATTGACTGATGGGTCTGTTGTGCTAGTACAAAATTGTCTTGATTACTGTGGCTTTGTAGTGAGATTGAAGTCGGGGAGCACACTCCCGCCAGCTTTATTCTTCCTTCTGAGGATTGCTTTGGCTATTTGGGGTCTTTTGTGGTTCCATATGAATTTTAGAACTATTTGTTCTAGTTCGTTGAAGAATGCTGTTGGCATTTTGTTAGAGATTGCATTGAGCCTGTAGGTTGCTTTAGGCACGATGGCCATTTTGACGATATTAATTCTTCCTATGCATGAGCGTGAGATGTATATCCACATATTGGTGTCTTCTTGAATTTCTCTCATGAATGTCTTGTAGTTTTCAGGGTATAAATCTTTTATTTCCTTGGTCAGGTTAATTCTTAGGTATTTTATTCATTTTGATACTGTTGTAAATGGAATTGTTTTCCTGATTTCTCTTTCTGCTAGTTCATCGTTAGTGTATAGGAATGCAACAGATTTCTGTGTATTAATTTTGTATCCTACAACTTTGCTGAATTCAGTTATTAGTTCTGGTTGTTTTGGGGGTGGATTCTTTGGGGCTTTTTATGTACAATATCGTATCACCTGCAAACAGTGACAGTCTACCTTCTTCCTTACTAGTCTAGATGCCTTTTATTTCCTTGTGTTGTCTGATTGCTGTGGATAGGACCTCCAGAACTACGTTGAATAAAAGTTGGGAAAGTGGGCATCCTTGTCTTGTTCCCGATCTTAGAGGGAAAGCTTTCAGTTTCTCGCTGTTAAGTATGATGTTGGCTGTGGGTTTGTCATATATGGCCTTTATTATATTGAGGTACTTGCCCTCTGTACCCATTTTATTGAGAGTTTTTATCATGAATGGATGTTGAATTTTGTCAAATGCTTTTTCAGCATCTATGGAGATGATTATATGGTTTTGTCCTTTTTGTGGATGTGGTGTATGATGTTAATTAATTTTCGAATATGTACCATCCTTGCATCCCTGGAATAAATCCTACTTGATCATGGTGGATGATCTTTTTGATGTATTTTTGAATTCAGTTTGCTAACATTTTGTTGAGTATTTTTGCATCTTTGTTCATCAGGGATATTGGTCTGTAATTTTCCTTTTTTGTGGTATCTTTGCCTGGTTTTGGTATTAGAGTGATGTTGGCCTCGTAGAATGAGTTTGGGAGTATTCCTCCTCTTCCACTTTTTGGAAAACTTTAAGGAGGATGGGTATTAGGTCTTCTCTAAATGTTTGATGAAGTTCAGCCAAGAAGCCATCTGGCCAGGGGTCTGTTCTTAGGTAGTGTTTTGATTACCAGTTCAATTTCATTGCTGGCAATTGGTCTGTTCAGATTTTCTGTTTCTTCCTGGGTCAGCCTTGGAATGTTGTATTTTCTTGAAAGTTGTCCATTTCTTCTAGGTTATCCAGTTTGTTAGCATATAATTTTGCATAGTATTTTCTAACAATTCTTTGTATTTCTGTGGTGTCCATAGTGATTTTTCTTTTCTCATTTGTGATTATGTGTGTAGACTCTCTTTTTTTCTTGGTAAGTCTGGCTAGGGGTTTATCTATTTTGTTTATCTTCTCTCTATTCTTGGTTTCATTGATTCTATTGTTTTATTCTTCTCAATTTTATTTATTTCTGTTCTGATCTTTATTACGTCCCTCCTTCTACTGCCTTTCGACCTCATTTGTTCTTTTTCTAGTTTCACTCATTGTGAGTTTAGACTGTTCATTTGGGATTGTTCCTCTTTCTTGAGGTAAGTGTGTATTGCTATATACTTTCCTCTTAGAATTGTCTGTTCTGTATCCCGCAGATTTTGGACTGTTGAGTTGTTGTCATTTGTCTCTATATATTGCTTGATCTCTGTTTTTATTTGGTCATAGATCTATTGATTATTTAGGCATATGTTGTTAAGCCTCCATGTATTTGTGGGCTATTTTTATTTTCTTTGCATAATTTATTTCTGATTTTCTACCTTTGTGGTCTGAGATGCTGGTTGGCACAATTTCAATCTTTTTGAATTTACTGAGGCTCTTTTTGTGGCCTCGTCTGTGGTCTATTCTGGAAAATGTTCCATGTACACCCAAGAAGAATGTGTATTCTGCTGCTTTTGTGTGTGCTGTAGATGTCTGTTAGGTCCACCTGTTCTAATTAATGTGTTGTTCAGTGCCTCTGTTTCCTTACTTATTTACTCTCTGGTTGATCTCTCTTTTGGAGTGAGCAGTGTGTTGAAGTCTCCTAAAATGAATGCATTGCACTCTGTTTTCCCCTTTAAGTCTGCTATTATTTGTTTCACATATGTAGGTGCTCCTATGTTGCGTGCACAGATAATTATAATGGTTGTATCCACTTGTTGGACTGACCCCTTTCTCAGTATGTAATGTCCTTCTGTATTTCTTGTTTTGAAGTCTGTTTTGTCTGATACAAGTACTGCTGCTCCTGCTTTTTTCTCCCTATTATTTGCATGAAAATACTTTTCCTCCCTTCACTTTTAGTCTGTGTATGTCTTTGGGTTTGAAGTGAGTTTCTTGTAGGCAGCATATAGATAGGTCTTGTTTTTTTATCCATTCTGTAACTCTATGGCTTTTGATTGGTGTATTTAGTCCGTGTATGTTTAGGGTGATTATAGCTATATACATATTTATTGTCATTGCAGGCTTTAGATTTGTGGTTACCAAAGGTTCAAGGACAGTTTCTTTACTACCTGTCTAACTTAACTCACTTATTACACCATTTCAAACACAATTTGAAGATTCTTTCCCCCCCCCCCCTTCTTTTTCTTCCTTCTCCATTCTTTATATATTAGTTGTCATATTCTGTACTCTTTGTGTACCCTTGACTGACTTTGTGGATAGTTGATTTTTTTTGTATATGCTTAGTAATTTGTTGGCCTACTTCCTTTACTGTGGTTTTATTTTCTCTGTTGACAGCTCAGTAGCCTTAGGAGCACTTCCATCCAGAGCAGTCCCTTTAAAATACACTGTAGAGACAGGTTGTGGGAGGTAAATTCCCTCAAATGTTACTTATCTGGAAATTGTTTAATCCTTCCTTCAAATTTAAATAATAATCTTGCCAGGTGGCATATTCTTGGTTGGAGGCCCTTCTGTTTCATTGCATTAAATATATTATGCCGCTCCCTTCTGGCCTGTAAAGTTTCTTCTAAGAAATCTTATGATAGCCTGATGGGTTTTCCTTTGTAGGTGAAATTTTTTCTCTCTCTGGCTGCTTTTAATACTCTGTCCTTGTCCTTGATCTTTGCCATTTTAGTTATTATATGTCTTGGTGTTTTCTTCCTAGTGTCCCTTGTGTTGTGAGATCTGTCCACTTCCATGACCTGAGAGACTATTTTCTTCCCCATATTGTGAAGTTTTCAGCAGTCATTTCCTCAAAGACACTTGCTATCCCTTTTTCTCTCTCTTCTTATTCTGGTACCCCTACAATGCGAGTATTGTTCTGTTTGGGTTGGTCACACAGTTCTCATTATTCTTTTATTCCTAAATACAGTTTTTTCTCTCTGTGCCTCAGCTTCTTTGTTTTCCTGTTCTCTAATTTCTGCTTTATCTATCATCTGCTGTACCTCATGTAATATGCTTTTACATCCCTCCATTGTATGTTTCCTTTCAGATACTGTTTTTCATAGTTTCTGTCCCTTTTTTGAAGTCCTCCCTGAGATCCTGAATGTTTTTATGTAGCTCCATGACCATGTTTATGATTTTTATTTTGAAATCTTGATATCAAGAAGATTGGTGATTTCATTTTCACTTAGATCTATTTCTTGTTGTGGAAGTTTTGTTTGGACTAAATTGCTGTTTTCTAATAATGATGATTACAATGGAATAATACCTTTGTGTAGGCAGTGCCCTGTCATGCCCAGAAGCTTTATCTGGAACTGCCCAGCACCTGGAGTGATGGTGGGGGTCACTGGCATGCAGTGCTTGCACCTACTTGGAGGAGATCTCTTTCTTGCTTCCCAGCTGCTGTGCCTACCTCCACTGCCTGGGCCAGTGGGCCCAGTTCACATGGAGGAGCCTCTGCATTATGCTCCTGTAGCTGCCGTATGCCAGGCCACTCTCTGGCTGGCCTGGCACTATGGTGGGGGTAGAAGGTGAGCAGACCAGTGCATGCCAAGAGGAAGGAGTGGCAGGCTTAGCTCAGCCGTCAGGGGTGCCTCTGCACTGACCAGGGGGGTGGAGCACCTGAAGCTCTTGACATGTCCCAACCTGCTGATCTGTGTGTGCTGGGACAATTTTGTCCACCTGTCCTTTCTCCTGAGTAGGAAGGTCTGTTTAATCATTGTCTTTTTAACACCGCTCTTACTGTTGGGAATTCTTTCAAAGTGTCCCCCATTCGTTTGTCCCAGAGCAGGCAGTTTGGGTACCTGTTCTCCACAAGCGGCTGGAATCTCAATCTCTCCAAGTATTCTGCCTGTCTTTGCTTTCCAACCCCTCTAATCTCCAGAGCACCATGGAATGTGGGTTCATGCTCCTGTAGGAGATCTCCAGGGGCAGGTGTTTAGCAGTCCTGGGCTTCTACTCCCCTCCCTGCTCCGTTTCTCTTTCTCATGCCTTTGAGCTGGGTTGGCACGGAGGGGTTGTGTTCTGCTGGATCCCAGCTTTGCTACTTTACCCTTTTCTGTTGGGTCTTCTCTTTTCCCCAGATGTAGGCAGTCTGTTCCGCAGTCTTTGAGTCATGCTTTCAGGATTAGTTGTATTTGCTGTATTTTCATATTATATGTTGGTTCGGGAGGAAGTGTCTGTCTCACTTCTCATGATGCCATCTCCCGCTCTACTCCCAACCTAAGGCTTCATAATTGAGCCTCTCTTATTTTTTATTACTGAAATTCATTAAATTAATAAAGTCAACACATGACAAAGATTCATCAGAAAAAAAATACTTTTTCTGTTGTGTAGTGTTTATTTTCTGTGTAATCTTCCAGTTACCATAAAATCACTATAAGGCATGCATTTCCTTTGAGGTATTAAATAGTAATCCAAAGGAAAACACTGAGTTTAAAAACATTCATGTTCATTATTGCTGACTAAAATTTTATTTTCCTGTATATTATGTTAGTCATCTTTTTTATATTGACTAAATTTCCCTTTCCTATGTTAGGTAGATTGTTAGGGGCTCAAAGAAAACAAATTTGTATTCCAATTTGATAGTAAATACTATGTATTCAATTTGCACTTTCAGAAAAATGTGGCATTTGTGTCTCATTTATATTATCTAGATTTTAAATTTTTACTGGCAGGAAATATTTATTGTCCACATTCATTGCTGCACTTAGAGCAAGAAACTTACCCTGATGTGTTTCCTAATCTTCTGAAAATGTACTTTTAAGGGTATTGGAGTCTGGTATAGATACACACAAAAACAATTTTTAAAAAGTATAATGAAGTTATAATTAAATGTCAGAGGTTTAAAGTAATTAAAAGAAATGTTCATTTCCCAGTATTCTGTCAGGAATGGGGTGTTAGCATGTATCCTGCCTCAGTCCTCAATAGTGATGAACAAACTTTTTCCCTTCATGGAGGGCTTCTCTTTACACTCAGAGAAAAAAAGTAAACAAAACCTGGATAGGGTTCAAATTAAATATGGCAAATATCTTCAGTTCTCCTGAAGGGATGGTTCTTCTCCATTAGTAATCCATGGTAAATTTCACTGTAACTATTTGCTGGTAATTAGCCAAATGGTAAATGAGTTCTACTTTTGTCTTAGAATTATTTTTATCTTTTATACATGCTGAATCATGTGCTTCATGAAAGAATGCTAATGTTCGTGGTTATTTCTTATGAATTTTCTGTCCGAAGAATCTTTAAACTATTCTGTTTCTTTTCAGCCATTTGGACATCTTTTTGCCCACTGAAATGCTGTAGCTTCAAATGCAGAAAATGACAATTTTATTCTACTTAGTACTAGTTACTACTTTGAAATTAGAAAATTTAATGGAATAATTATAGTAATGGCAAAGATCTACATCTGTAGTTCTTGAAGATAATTCCAAGGTATTTTTCTAGGATGGCAGTATTCAGCAACCTGGCCCATCTGAGGATCAGAAGGATAATGACTTTGCTTGTATAGTAGTACCAGTAACATTGAACATGCACTTGGCCATTGCTGAGTAAGGAAAGAGCTGCAGTCCACCCCTGCAGACATGGTGTTGCATTAACATTGTTGTGCCTCTGTTCTTTGTCAGACTGGTGACATTTAATCTTGTAATAATAATAAAGTGTGCCCTGCAAAAAGCTAAATTTAAAGACACAGAAAGGTCTTCTGATGAAGCTCTTCATGACAAATAATAGGATTAAAGGAATTAAAGATAGAAAAAGTTGGTCTGTTTTGTACTTCAACAGGCAGTTTTGCATTTAAGAGTTTATTACAGTTATTAACTCCTTTTGTTCACTAACCCACCCATACATATTAGCTTAAAAGTGCATATCTTAAGAAGGGACCATAAATTACTCTTAGTTTTCCAAATTCCCCTCTCTAGGGATATTGAGAAGTAAATTATTTTAAAAAATGAATAATCAAAGATTATAAACCATGTTCCAAGTTCCAGGCATAAGCATTGATTGCCAGATGCATTAATATCTCACAGAATTTGACATTAAAATATGCAAATGTGTTTATGTATGTAATAATTGTTTTAAAGAAAAATGAAACAAAAATGGTATTTTGTTTAAAATGCATATCATAAGAAATGACATGATAATGACATTTATTTAAAGTTCTTTAAAATCAAATGCACAATTTTATGTCTCACACTGTTTGGACTGTTCTCACTCTCATTGTCTATTGCTTATTGCCCTGTCTCCATAGTTTTGCTTCTATCCTCCCTGATACAAAGAGAAAGTCTCCTATTTCCATAATTTAGGATTACCAATTGGCTCTGCACATTGCCAACGTCAGTGAGAAAAATAAATACCAATTTATAAAAGGAAAATACTTTTCAATAAAAGGAAGTACCATGTTTCATTTATTTTAGGAGAACTCTCTTATTTTCTGTATGCTTATTTATTTCCAGATTTAAATTACCAACATACATGACTTTGCAAATTTGTCATATCTTCTTTCCCCACTCTTCTATATTGTATTAGCGTACTAGGCTGTCCTTGGCTTAATTTTTAAAAATGGAGAGGTAACCTCTCATTCTGTGGTTTTTCTTATTGTTCTTGATAACTTCATAACCATTTATTTTTAAAAATAAACACGTGCTGGATTACTTATATTCTTTTTTTTTAGAATCATTAATCTAGTTACATGTGCAACATTATGGTTATTAAACTCCCCATTTGATCAGGTCCCCCGTACCAACCCCATTACAGTCACTGTCGATCAGCGTGTGAGATGCGGTAGAATCACTACATGTCTTCTCTGAGTTGTACAGCCCACCCCTTGCCCCCCCAACATTGTGTCTACTAATCGTAATGCCCCTTTTACACCCTTGTCCCTCCCTTCCCACCCCAGTCCCTTTCCCTTTGGTAACTATTAGTCCGTTCTTGGGTTCTGTGAGGATGCTGCTGTTTTGTTCTTTCAGTTTTTTTTTCTTTGCTCTTATGCTCCACATATGAGTGAAATCATTTGATACTTGTCTCTTTCCGCTTGGCTTATTTCACTGAGCATAATACTCTCTAGCTCCATCCATATTGTTGCAAATGGTAGGATTTGTTTTCTTCTTATGGCTGAATAATATTCCATTGTGTGTATGTATCACATCTTCTTTATCCATTCATCTACTGATGGACACTTAGGTTCCTTCCATTTCTTGGCTATTGTAAATAGTCCTGCGACAAACATAGGGATGCATGTGTCTTTTTGAAACGGCTTCTGCATTTTTAGGGTAAATTCGTAGGATTGGAATGCCTAGGTCAAATGGTATTTCTATTTTGAGTTTTTTGAGGAACCTCCATACTGCTTTCCACAATGGTTGAACTAATTTGCATTCCGACCAGCACTGTAGGAGGGTTCCCCTTTCTCCACATCCTTGCCAACATTTGTTGTTGTTTGTGTTTTGGATGTTGGCCATCCTCACTGGTGTGAGGTGATATCTCATTGTGGTTTTAATTTGCATTTCTCTGATGATTAGCCATGTGGAGCATCTTTTCATGTTCCTGTTGGCCATATGAATTTCTTCTTTGGAGAAGTGTCTATTCATGTCCTCTGCCCATTTCTTACTTGGATTATTTGCTTTTTGTTTGTTGAGGTGCATGAGTTCTTTATATATTTTGGATGTCAACCCCTTATCGGATATGTCATTTATGAATATATTCTCACGTACTGTAGGATGTCTTCTTGTTCTACTGTTGGTGTCCTTTGCTGTACAGAAGCTTTTCAGCTTGATATAGTCCCATTTGCTTTTGTTTCCCTTTCCCCAGGAGATATGTTCATGAAGAAGTTGCTCATGCTTATATCCAAGAGATTTTTGCCTATATTTTTTTCTAAGAGTTTTATAGTTTCATGACTTACATTCAGGTCTTTGATCCATTTTGAGTTTACTTTTGTGTATGGGGTTAGACAATATTCCAGTTTCATTCTCTTAAATATAGCTGTCCAGTTTTTCCAACACCAGCTGCTGAAGAGGCTGTCATCTCCCCATTGTATATCCAACGCTCCTTTATCATATATTAATTGACCGTATATGTTTGGGTTAATGTTTGGATTCTCTATTCTGTTCCACTGGTCTGTGGGTTTGTTCTTGTGCCAATACCAAATTGTCTTAATTACTGTAGCTTTGTAGTAGAGCTTGAAGTCAGGGAGCGTAATTTCCCCTGGTTATTCCTTCTTCTCAGGATTGCTTTGGCTTTTCGGGGTCGGTTGTGGTTCCAAATGAATTTTAGAACTATTTGTTCCAGTTCATTGAAGAATGCTATTGGTATTTTGATAGGGATTGTGTTGAATCTGTAGATTGCTTTAGGTAATATAGCCATTTTGACAATATTTATTCTTCCTAGCCAAGAGCATGGGATGAATTTCCATTTGTTAGTGTCCTCTTTAATTTCTCTTAGGCGTGTCTTGTAGTTTTCAGGGTATAGGTCTTTCACTTCCTTTGTTAGGTTTATTCCTAGGTTTTTATTCTTCTGGATTCAATTGTGAATGGAATTGTTTCCCTGATTTCTATTTCTGGTAGCTCATCGTTAGTGTATAGGAAAGCAACGGATTTCTGTGTGTTAATTTTGTATCCTGCAACTTTGCTGAATTCAGATATTCTAGTAGTTTTGGAGTGGAGTCTTCAGGGTTTTTTATGTACAATATCATGTCATCTGCAAATAGTGACAATTTGACTTCTTCTTTACCAATCTGGATGCCTTATATTTCTTTGTTTTGTCTGATTGCTGTGTCTAGGACCTCCAGTCATGTGTTGAATAACAGTGGGGAGAGTGGGCATCCCTCTCTTGTTCCCGATCTTAGATGAAAAGCTTTCACCTTCTCGTTGTTAAGTTAAACGTTGGCTGTGGGTTGGTCATATACGGCCTTTATTATGTTGAGGTACCCTCTATACCCATTTTGTTGAGAGTTTTTATCATGAACGGATGTTGAATTTTGTCAAATGCTTTTTCAGCATAATGGAGATGATCATGTGGTTTTTGTTCTTCTTTTTGTTTATGTGGTGGATGATGTTGTTGGATACACGAATGTTGTACCATCCTTGCATCCTGATATGAATCCCACTTGATCATGATGGATGATCCTCTTGATAAATTTTTGAATTCGGTTTGTTAATATTTTGTTGAATATTTTTGCATCTATGTTCATCAGGGATATTGGTCTGTAATTTTCTTTTTTGGTGAGGTCTTTGCCAGGTTTTGGTATTAGAGTGATGCTGGCTTCATAGAATGAGTTTGGAAGTATTCCCTCGTCTTCTATTTTTTGGAAAACTGTAAGGAGAATCGGTGTTATTCTCTGTATGTCTGGTAAAATTCAGAGGTGAATCCATCTGGCCCGGGAGTTTTGTTCTTGGGTAGTTTTTTGATTACTGATTCAGTTTCATTGCTGGTGATTGGTCTGTTTAGGTTTTCTGTTTCTTGCTTGTCAGTCTTCAAAGGTTGTATTTTTCTAAGAAGTTGTCCATTTCTTCTAGGTTTTCCAGCTTGTTAGCATATAGATTTTCATAGTGTTCTCTTATAATTCTTTGTATTTCTGTGGGGACCGTAGTGATTTTTCCTTTCTCATTTCTTACTGTGTTTATGTGTGTAGATTCTCTTTTTCTCTTAATGAGTCTGGCTAGGGGTTTATCTATTTTGTTTATTTTTTCAAAGAACCAGCTCTTGGTTTCATTGATTTTTTTCTATTGTTTTATTCTTCTCAATTTTATTTATTTCTTCTCTGATCTTTATTTTGTCCCTCCTTCTGGTGACTTTGGGCCTCATTTGTTCTTCTTTTTCCAATTTCAATAATTATGTCTTTAGACTATACATTTGGGATTGTTCTTCCTTCTTTAAATAGGCCTAGACTGCAACATACTTTCCTCTTAGAACTGCCTTTGCTGCATCCCACAGAAGTTGTGGCTTTGTGTTGTTGTTGTCATTAGTCTCCAAATATTGTTTGATCTCTTTTTATTTGGTCATTTATCCATTGATTATTTAGGAGCATGATGTTAAGTCTCCACATATTTGTGAGCCTTTTTGTTTTCTTTGTGCAATTTATTTCTAGCTTTATACCTTTGTGATCTGAGAAGCTGGTTGGTAGGATTTCAATATTTTTGAAATTACTGAAGTTCTTTTTGTGGCCTAGTATGTGGTCTATTCTGGAAAATGTTCCATGTGCACTTGAGAGGAATGTGTATCCTGTTGCTTCTGGGTGTAGAGTTCTGTAGATGTCTGTTAGGTCCATCTGTTCTAGTGTGTTGTTCAGTGCCTCTGTGTCTTATTTTCTGTCTGGTTGATCTGTCCTTTGGCGTGAGTGGTGTGTTGAAGTCTCCTAAAATGAATGCATTGCTTTCTGTTTCCTCCTTTAATTCTGTTAGTATTTGTTTCACATATGGAGGTGACCCTGTGTTGGGTGCATATGTTTTTTAAATGGTTATATCCTCTTGTTGGACTGACCCCTTTACCATTATGTAATGCTGTTCTTTATCTTTTGCTGCTTTCTTCATTTTGAAGTGTATTTTGTCTGATACAAGTACTGCAACAGCTGCTTTTTTCTCGTTTGCCTGAAATATCTTTTTCCATCCCTTCACCTTTCGTTTGTGTATGTCTTTGGGTTTGAGGTGAGTCTCCTGTAAGCAGCATATAGATGGGTCTTGCTTTTTTATCCATGCAGTAACTCTGTGTCTTTTGATTGGTGCATTCAGTCCATTTACATTTAGGGTGATTATCGATAGATATGTACTTCTTGCCATTGCTGGCTTCAGATTCATGGTTACCAAAGGTTCAAGGGTAGCTTCTCTACTATCTAACAGTCTATCTTAACTCTCTTGTTAAGCTATTATAAACACAGTCTGATGATTCTTTATTTCTCTCCCTTCTTATTCTTCGTCCTCCATTCTTTATGTACTAGGTGTTTTATTGTGTACTTTTTACTTTTCCTTTGAGTGTTTTTGTTGATAGTTGATTTTACTTTTTGCCTTTAGTTAGTATTTGGATCGTCTGTTTTCTTTGCTATGATTTTATTTTCTCTCGTGACCTCTTTTAGCCTTAGGAGTGCTTCCATCTAGAGCAGTCCCTTTAAGATATCCTGTAGAGGTGGTTTATGGGAGGCAAACTCCCTCAGCTTCCGTTTGTCTGGGAATTGTTTATTCCCTCCCTAAAATTTAAGTGATAATTGTGCTGGGTACAATATTCTTAGTTCAAGGCCCTTCTGTTTCATTACGTTAAATATGTCATGCCATTCTCTTATGGCGAGTAAGGTTTCTGTTGAGGAGTCTGATGATAGTCTGATGAATTTTCCTTTGTAGGTGATCTTTTTGCTCTCTCTAGCTTCTTTAATACTCTGTCCTTATCTTTGATCTTTGCCATTTTAATTATTATGTGTCTTGGTGTTGTCTTCCTTGGGTCCCTTGTGTTAGGAGATCTGTGGGCTTCCATGGTCTGAGAAACTCTTTCCTTCTCCAGATTGTGGAAGTTTTCAGCAATTATTTTTTTAAAGACACTTTCTATCCCTTTTTCTCTCTCTTCTTCCTCTGGTACTCCTGTAATGTGAATATTATTCCGTTTGGATTGGTCACACAGTTCTCTTAAAATTCTTTCATTCCTAGAGATCCTTTTATCTCTCTGTGACGCAGCCTCTCTGTATTCCTGTTCTCTGATTTCTGTTCCATTAACAGTCTCTTGCACCTCGTCCAGTCTGCTCCTAAGCCCATCGATCGCTTGTCTGATTTCTGCATTGTCTTTGCTCACTTCCTCGCTTAGCTCTTGCATATTTCTCTGTAGATCCATCAGCATGGTTATGGCTTTTATTCTGAATTCTTTTTCAGGAAGATTGTATAAGTCTATCCTATCAGGCCCCTTCTCAGTGGTTGTCTGGCTAGTCTTTGTACCATATTCCTCTGTCTTTTCATGGCGATAGAAGTGGTTGCTGGTAATTGCCACGTGTGTCAGCTGGGAGAACAAAATCCCTTCCTGGTTGTTGTTCTCCTTCCCCTTCTCAGGGGCCTGAGCTCTTTTCCAGCACACCGGGAGGCAATCTCTGGGATAATCCCCTAAGCTGCCTGGGTGCGCTCCACCTCGGATTAGCCTATAGCACTGCGGGGGTTTGTAGTCCCGTTTGTTTGTGTTCTGTTCCCCTTGATGCCTTCCGACCCTGGTTCTGGGTCCTTTCTGCGTAGGTGCATGCCAGCTGCGAGTAGATTCTGTAAGGTTGCTGTGGGCCAGGCCGCCCCTCCACTGTTCCGCAGCAGTGCCGGCTCCCAGACCCTTTGCGGCTCTGGCCAGGCAGGAGGGAATGAGTGGGAGGCTGCTGATCTCTGTGGAAAGTCTCAGCACGGCTGCTTTGCCCAGCCACCAGTCAGGGGGTCTGAAATTCCCCAAGACTCCCAGCCCACTGGGCCGAGTGTGGGACTATTTTGTTCCGCTGTTGGGCCCTTGTCTCTTTAAGTTTATTTAAAAAAAAAGTGCGCGCTTTTGTTTTGTCCCGGTGAGCCAGGTAAAAGGACCCGCTTGCGGTCTCCGTCTCAGATCCTGCACTTCTGTTTCTCCATCTCCGATACACCACGGGATGTGTGTCAGTGTTCTCAGCACAGATCACCAGGGCTGGTTAATTAGCCGGACTGTGCTTCCACTCCCTCCCCGCTCTGATTCTTTTCCTCCTGCTGGCGCACTGGGGTAGGGGAGTGCTCGGGTCCCGCTGGATCACAGCTTAGTATCTTACCCACTTCATGAGGTGCTGAGTTCTCACAGATGTAGCTGTAGCCTAGCTGTTGTACTGTATCTTCTGGTCTCTCTTTTAGGAATAGTTGTATTTGTTGTATTTTCACAAATATATATGGTTTTGGGAGGAGATTTGCGCCTCCCTGCTCATGCCGCCATCTACCCAGAAGTCCTTTGATGGATTTCTTATATTCTTGTATAATTTTATCTAAGATACTAGAATTTTATATAATTTAAACAGACTTTATGTTTTTTAAAGTAGTTTTAGGTTTACAGAAGTTTGAGCAGATTTAACAGCGATTTCCCATATACCTTCCGCCTCTCCACTCATAGTATCCTGTCCTTCACATCTTGCAATAGTGCAGTATAGATTACAGTTGGTGAAGTAATAGTGCTAAACTTATTTTAACTAAAGTCAATAGTTTATGTTAGGGTTCACTCTTAGTGTTGTAGAGGTCTATGGGTTTTAATAAGTGCATAGTTTTATGCATTCCACCAATACAGTATCATACAGAATAGTTTCATTGCCTTAAGAAATTCCCTGTGTTTTAGCTATTCATCCCACCATCCCTCTCTCCATCCTGAAACCTCTAGTAATCGTTGATGTTTTTACTCCACAGTTTTTCCTTTTCCACATGTCATATACTTGGAATTATATAGTATATAACCTTTTCAAATGGGCTTCTTTCACTAAGCAATGTGCATTTAAATTTCATCCAAATGTCTTCTTGGCTTGATAGCTCATTTCTTTTTATCATGAAATAATATTCCATGGTGTGGCTGTACAACTCACCTTTGAAGGATATCTTGCTTCCAGTTTTGAGCAGTTATGAATAAAGCTGATATAAACCTTCATGTACAGATTTTTGTTACCTTTTTTATTCCATTGATCTGTGTTTAATACTACATTGTCTGATTATTGCAGCATTAGCACAAGTCTTGTCCCTTCAGTATTGTGTTGGATATTATGAGTATTTTGCCTTTCTGTATAAATTTTAGATACCATTCATATTTCATCTGTTAACCCAATATGTCCTGTATAGCAAAGAAAAAAATTTCCTTTTGTCCAAAATTTAATCCAGGGTCACATTTACATTTAATACCTCATTTGTCTTCTTTCTGGCGCATTAGGCTTTTTGTCTTTTGTAACCATGATAATTCAATAAAATCTTGTATTACGGAAAAGTTGAAAAGATGGAAAACTTAACAGTAGTACCACAGTGAAGACATATAAGCTCTATCACCTAGCTTCATCAGTGATAAACACGACCATGCTTTTCATTTATATTTTTACGCAGTTCTTCCCAAACACATGTATATATACACATAGTAGACTATTTTAAACCAAATTCTAAGGCTTCATTTATGCATGATATAGGTAACTTAAGCAATGCGTAAAAGCTTAAAGAAGAATGTAAAAATAAATTTTAAAATAACTAACCTCATGTACCACCATCCAGAAATAGTAATCATTAGCATTTAATATCTGTGCATGTGTATAGATGAAATAATGAACAGATGGATTTTTAATAGAAGAGAGTATGAAAATATTTGAGACTTAAATAGATGAACTATTTCTATCAAAAATGGAGAAAAGAGAGAAAGGTTGGTATGGGGACATTGAAGTTTATATAGCTAAGCCCACACAACTTTTATGTGGGCTGTAATGAACAGAGATTCTACATGGAAATATTTTTGTCAGTCATAGTTATTAAGCCAAACAGGCTTTGCATGATTCATGAAGTATTTTTGTTTTGCTTTTACCCATAGGATTTCTGCTATTAGGGATTTTATTAGTCAAAGTATTGTAGATTTTTCTGTTTCTTTTTTCTTGTTCTTTGTCCCAACTACATAGCTATCAGTTAGTATCTATAGAGTTATCTTGCTCTTTCGACTTTCTGGGTCCTTTGTTTTTCCATATATAAATTAGTCATCTTATCAGTTTCTGGCCCTCCCCTCCCCAGACAAAAAGCCTGTTGGGAATTTTGTTGAAATCGCATTCAATCTAGTATACATCAATTAGGAGAGAATTAACTTATTAACAATATTGGGTCTTCTACTCTGTGGACATTGTGTATGTATTTGTTTAGATTTCCATTCTCAGCAATGTTTTTATACTCTTGAAGTTATGTCAGATTTATCCCAATTTCATTTTTAGCTATTGTGTATATATTATTTTTTAAATTTTTATTTTCCTATGTTACTAGTTTATACACAGTTAATTTTTTATTCATTCGCCTTATTTCCTACTACCTTTTGAAACTCACTTATTAGGATTTCTGTGTAGATAATCATGGTCTGTACATTAAAGACCATTTTATTTCCTTCTGGTTTGTAAGCCTTTTGTTTCTTAAAAAAATTTTTTTGTTGTACTGTCTAGATGTTGCAGAGGTCATCATTTTACATTTTAGTTAAATTTAAATAGTCATACGTGGTCAGTGTTTACCATATTGACAACTCAGGAAGCATCACGGTAAAATGAAAAAGCTCCAGAGTTAGATAGGTGTATCTAGGTGTCAGCATTGGTCTTTCTGTCTTCTGCTTAGCTGCTGGTGCAGCTTACTAAATCTTATACACACTATGGGGATAATAATGCCTCTCCACGGAATAATACACACACAGAAATATCCTTATATAGAAAAGGATTAGACATATATATTCCAAAGTAATATTCCTTGTGAAGGAGTGGAGGAGGATAGAAATGTTCAGAAGAGACTCATCAGAAATGTTTTACTACTTGTTAGGATAATCAGTTTGAGATGTTACTCATGTATGTAAAATAAATGTTAAGAAATTCAACATTTTTCCTCTTAAGTATTCCTTCAGAGTTTCCCAGCCCTTAAAAAGAATTCTTCTTGGTTTATAGGTCATCATACATTTTTTTGCAACTAACTTCACTCAAATATAGATGTAGGATATAGATTTACTTTATTCTTTTTAAGTGCTACTCAGGATCGAATCGTTTAGGTATGTTATTGTGCTGTACCCTTTAATTTATTGCTCTTAAATCACTTCCAACCTTCCGTATTGAAAATAGTATTATATTGCTCATCTTTGTGTACAGGCATATAGTACCGGGTAGTATTGCTATGTCATAGCATATGACATTTTAAATAATGCCAAATTGGCTATCAGTTTGCATATCTGCCTATTATGTAAGTCAAGCCTTCCTCTATCACAAGTATTAATGTTGTGTTTTATGTCAATTTGTACCTTTGGATTTTCCTGAAAACTCCATTGTGTACTATGTTATGCTATAAAATTTTAGTAAGTAGTAACATTGGATCATGGGTTGGAAAGAGGCTTTAAACATAACCAAGTATGTAAGGAAAATTTATATGTGATGAAGATGGAGGGCAAAATTGCAAATATGTAAGGAAAGAAAGGCCAGTCATACTTTCCTACTCCTATCATGTGCATCATCACTGGATCACCACCGCACACACCCCATTCCCACCACCTTTAATTATGAACAGCCTCACTGTTTGTCATCAGACCATCAGAACTAGAGTTAAAGCCCTTTGTGCTTTTAAATGAGTTGCCACATAAAGTCCAGGATTCCTAAGTGGTGCCTCATCCCCTATGCTCTCCTGAGGGGAAAGCTCTGCAGGCAGTGAGGCACTTCTGCCTCCCACAAGTACTCCCCCAGTTCTCCTTCCCTGTTCCATCTTCCCTGTGGCATTCAGAGTACTTACTAGTGTCTGCAATGTTTTTTTTTTACTCATTTGTCCTTTTCTACCTAGAATATAAGCTAGTTGAGGACAGGAATTTTGTTTTCTTCACTGCTGTTTTCCCACCCTGTCCAGCAGGAGGTTTTCAGTGAATATTTATGGAATAACTAACATAATACTAACAAATATTTATGGAATAACTTTATTCAAAAGTTATTGGAAAAAATGTTTAAAAGGTATTGGAGAAAAGTTGTTAGGTCCTTATCTCATATGATTTACAAAAGTAAATTCCATTTGTAAGAAAACCACAGAACAAATTAAAAAGGCTTTTGATAAACTATTGAAATCATTGTATTTTACCTAAGATACAGTGGCTTCGACATTTTATTTAATTTTAAAAATATTTTTTTACTTCATACTAATTAATGTATTTGCTGCTGTAATGTATTACCTGGGCTATTGAATCATTTTTATATGTAATTTAATGAGATAATTATTACATTTCTTGTTGTCTCCCCAACTCTATGCCTTATTTATTTTTTGTTACCTAGAAGTTTCTTTTATTATACTTTGCACATTAGTGCTTCATAAACATCTGCATTGGTAAGTCCATTTACTAACTAACTAATTAATCTTAAAATCCAAGAAGAAGCTGCATTGCTGTGGACTTACTCTTATACTACACATGTTCTCATTTTATACTTTCTCCCTCTTCCTTACAGTTCTTGACATGGCAAGACATGTTCCTCTCTATCGAGCTCTGCTGGAATTGCTCCGGGCGATTGCTTCGTGTACATCCATGGTGCCCCTATTGTTGCCTCTTTCTACAGAGAATGGCGAAGAGGAAGAACAGTCAGAGTGTCAAACTTCTGTTGGTACATTATTAGCCAAAATGAAGACCTGTGTTGATACCTACACCAACCGTTTAAGGTATTATACAGTTCATTTCTCTTGACCTTGCCTCTAACAATCTTTTTTTAAATACCTTTGCGGATTTTTTCTAAATGATATATGTTATATCATGTTATATGTTATATTAAACACATACAAGAAGTATATAAAACTACAAAGGAAACGTACCCACCAAATTCTACACTCAGAAACGTTTATTCACATTGGCTTATCAGACCATCACCGTATGTGATATATAGCTGTAGATATGGCGTTTTTCTTAAATGCTGTCATATTGTACCTGTTAAACAGACAGATGCTAGTTTTGCTCAATATCAAGGTAAAAAATTACCTTTCCGTGTTAGTAAATATGTATTGCTGATACTGGTCTTAGTGCTTCCATATATGCATTGTATATTTTACATAACCATCTATTAGTTTTAATTTGGGTTATTTCCAACCTATAATAACTTCAGACATACATCTTTTAAGGCTTGTAGAGATCTCCACAGAGTAGATTTATAGAAGTGAAATTGTTGGTTTATGGATTACTCCTGTTTCATTTTGATACAGATGTTACAACTTAACGCTATAACCTTTTAAAATTATAGAAAAGTTAGTGTTTATCTTCAAAGAAAACTGAATTTTTAAATTAATCTTTGGTTTGAATTTATACCTCCCTAGATTCAGGTGATGAGTTCTGTTATCAAAAACGCATTTTAAATAACCTAGTAAACCTCTGCCTTCGTCTTAGCAGAATCTGTTTGGTGGTTAACAGTTTTACTGAAAGACAGCCTAATTCTGATTTTTAAGGTCTTTATACTGCCAATGGAAGTTTATTCTTTTGTCAGTGATCTTTTGGGCCAGTTATGTTCTTTGCCAAGTTTTCAATATATTTGTTCTACCTAGTCTCACTTGTTTTTTTAAAAACCTAAAACTTGTGAAGCATCATATATGTCAGATGAAGTCAGATAATTGGTCTGTTGCTGGAAGAATAGTTTTTGTCCTTGTTCACCTTTCAGGGAGAAATCAACTTTTCAGATAATACTGAGTCTGTTAGGTTTTTATACCATCATTATCACTTTAATGGTTAACTAGTGGCTCATTGCCAGGCAGTAAGATTCATAAATTGGAGAAGAAGTTAAAGAAGAGCCAGTTGGTAGAACTATAAAAAGCTGTCAGTTTCTACTACTGTTTTATGAGGGAAAGAAAATGTAAAGGTATATTTTCTTTATAGTGTGAGATTTTTCCTGTTGTACAGGAGAATAATACCATGTTTGGTTCCATCCTTCGCTGTGGCAAAAATCTTTCTAACTGGTGACTTAGGTAGCCAGCGTATTTTTATAAAAATAGTGTGGTGTCATAACTGAGCCCTGGCTATCTGTGTTCCTTACTTCTATACAACAAACACATAATTTTTGATTAAGCAGTTAATATAAAATATACAGAACTTAGAAATTGTCCTCCTGTATTTTTAGGGGGAATGTTGCCCCATGTTTCTGTACCTTATATTTCTGTGTTTTGAGATGTTGTAGTTTATATAGAAAATGGAAAGTTTATGAAACCTTCAGTGTTTTTCACCAGGAGTATTTATTTCATAGATGAAAAATTGTGTAAAGATGTGGGACGTTATTATAATTATCACTTTGGTCAAAAATAGTATCACAAAGTGGTGTTGTTAGAAATGTGAAAGTAAGACCATTAAAATAAGAATAACTTTATACTACGTGCTATAATTTCTATTGGATCCTGCAAAAATGGAGTTACAAAATGTATTGAGTCCTAAAGTAATTATTGAAGATGCTTGGTGTAATGAATAGAATTTGTGCACCTAAAGTACCTTTTTCATTGTTTTTCTTATGTTAATATATTTCCTGCTCATATAACATAAGTAGTATAATGTTTTTAAAAGTAAACTTGACTTCTGTATAAATGTATTAATCAATGATTCACTATAGATAGAGGATAACTGAATTTCATTTAACTAAAGCTCTTTATTTTTCTGTTTGGTTGCCTGGAAAAAATTATTCTTACTTCAACAAGAAAAAAAGTGTCACTTCAAACTTCTAAATCCTCTACCAAAAAACGTACATGTAAAGGTCATAATGGCTGTTTACAGAGCTCAGACATTTATGTTATTTTACCTTTACGGTGACCCTGTGCAGTACCTATTTTTAATAGCTCTATCTTACTGATGAAGAAACGGTACTACTGAATTTTTATTAGGATTTGAATATGCTTCTTAGTTGATATCCCTCATAATGTCTGTTACATTATGCAGCCTCTGTTAGAAAAAGCAATCAGCAAAAACCATACCTATTATAACATCCTACTTTTCTCTCAAGGTTTGGCATTTTGAGAATTCATTTACCACTTCACAGAGAGAGGGTGAACTATTCTTTTAAAGTCTGTCCAGACTAAAGATGTCTTTGTTTTCGTATTTTCATAATACTAGAACTCTAATAAAGTGAACAGTATAGTCCAATTTCCTACAGCGTTTATACTTACAGAAATTGGCCTAAGGTCAATTTGTACACTGCTTCTAAGTGCAAAGCACCTCCCCCCACCTGCTTCCCTTATCCCCAACTGTATTTTTTTAAGAACCCCAGTATACTCTGAGGAGAGAATGATCAAGACAAATACGTTCTGTTTATATGTGACTTTTAGCATATGTTTTAGTGCTTTATCACAGTTTGGAGTTATGCTTTCAGAAATTATGTGCAGGTGTATTCTACTCAGAAAATTTTTACATTACTTTGCTCTCTTAGTAAGAAATGTAAGGGTGAATAAAGTACATGTATTTAGCATAGGTTTTTTTTTAAGTAAGACAGAGCAAGTACTAGTTTACTAATTATGTTTATATACCTTATTGCCTTGCTTTTCCTCCTGTTAGCTTCTCATTTGTTACTTTTTTAACAAAGCATACACAAAAAGCATACACTTTTTTTACCCCGTCAAATAAAATTTTAATGTATTTAAACTCTTTGGTCATCTTAGGTAACGAAAAAATAGAATTGCTGTGTATTCTGCAGCTCTTAGAGGTTGTGGTTACATATGATTTTCATTGAAATTATTTCTTCTGTGTGTTACATTTATGATTTTTTTATCTTCCTTTTGTTGGTAAGAGAAATTAAAATGTTTTGCCCAAGTACAAAGCGGAAGTTGACTTTTTACCAGTTCAAATGAAAGCTCTGTTACCTGACTCTACCTGAAGCCTGAAACCTTCTATAAGAGAAAATAGGAAAATACCACTAAAAAGCTGAAAAGGCTATTTATTTACTTTCCTTTTATTTAATTTGTGCATTATAAATTCATGATTATATTTAGAAAGATGATAGCTGGCCTGGTCACAAGCGCATAGCTGATTTGTTCATTAAGCAAATGTTTACCAAATGTTAATAGGAGCATAACAAGAAAATTAGGTCCTTTTTCTAAGGGACTGACAGATAAATGAGGAAAACAATAACTAGACAGTTTTAATAACACAGTACATGGCATGTTAGAAGTTGCATTACAGGAGAATCAACCCAGATTTGAAGGGCTAAAGAATAAGTAGGAATTAGCTAAATGAAGAGGGGAAAGGGGCTGCTATACCAGAGTATATGAATAATGTTAGCAGTGAAAGAAAACATCACATATTCGAGGAATCCTAAAGTGTGGATGTGCTTGGGTATAGTGTGGGTGGGAGGTAGGGGTGGGAGATGAAACTAGAGAGGAAAACAGGCTAGAAATAAAAATTGGGGTATATTATTGTTAGTCTTAAATGTGGTGAAGAGTCAATGAAAGGTTTTCAGCAGGAGAGAGACCTGATCAGATTTGTTACAAAGACCTTGTCTTGCACTGTAGCTGAATGGTTTGGGGTGGGGTGGGGTGGGGTGAGCTCAGAGCAAGACTGAGGCTAACATGCTGTGGAGGTTACCGTCTCAACAGGAGAGCTGTGGATGTCTTCTTCCAGGTCTGCCATTTCTGGGGACTGAGGATTTGAGGTCATTAGCATTCTTCGTCTTATATATATATTTTTTATAATTTATTTTGGTATGATTAATCTACATTTACATGTGCAATATTATGGTTATTAAACTACCACCCTCATCAGGTACCCCCTCACCAACCCCAATACAGTCACTGTCCATCAGCGTAGTGAGATGCTATAGAATCATTACATGTCTTCTCTGAGTTGTATAGCCCTCCCCGCGCCCCCCTAACATTCCGTCTGCTAATCGTAATGCCCCTTTTTGCCCCTTGTCCCTCCCTTCCCACCCATCCTCCTCAGTTCCTTTCCCTTTGGTAACTATTAGTCCATTCTTGAGTTCTGTGAGTCTGCTGCTGTTTTGTTCCTTCAGTTTTTTTCTTTGTTCTTATACTCCACATATGAGTGAAATCATTTGATACTTGTCTTTTTCGGCTTGGCTTATTTCACTGAGCATAATACCCTCTAGCTCCATCCATGTTGTTGCAAATGGTAGGATTTGTTTTCTTCTTATGGCTGAATAATATTCCATTGTGTATATGTACCACATCTTCTTTATCCATTCATCTACTGATGGACACTTAGGTTGCTTCTATTTCTTGGCTATTGTAAATAGTGCTGTGATAAACATAGGGGTGCATATGTCTTTTTCAAACTGGGCTGCTGCAGTCTTAGGGTAAATTCCTAGGAGTGGAATTCCTGGGTCAAATGGTATTTCTATTTTGAGTTTTTTGAGGAACCTCCATACTGCTTTCCACAATGGTTGAACTAATTTGCAGTCCCACCAGCAGTGTAGGAGGGTTCCCTTTTCTCCACATCCTCGCCAACATTTGTTGTTGTTTATGTTTTGCATGTTGGCCATCCTCCCTGGTGTGAGGTGATATCTTATTGTAGTTTTAATCTGCATTTCTCTGATGATTAGCGATGTGGAGCATCTTTTCATGTGCCTGTTGGCCATCTGAATTTCTTCTTTGGAGAAGGGTCTATTCATGTCCTCTGCCCATTTCTTAATTGGATTATTTGCTTTCTGTTTGTTGAGGTGCGTTAGTTCTTTATATATTTTGGGTGTCAACCCCTTATCGGATATGCCATTTATGAATATATTCTCCCATACTGTAGGATGTCCTCTTGTTCTACTGAGGGTGTCCTTTGCTGTACAGAAGGTTTTCAGCTTGATATAGTCCCACTTGCTCATTTTCACTTTTGCTTCCCTTGCCCGGAGAGATATGTTCATGAAGAAGTTGCTCATGTTTATTTCCAAAAGATTTTTGTCTATGTTTTTCTCTAAGAGTTTTATGGTTTTATGACTTACATTCAGGTCTCTGATCTATTTTGAGTTTACATTTGTGTATGGGGTTAGACAGTAGTCCAGTTTCATTCTCTTACATATAGCTGTCCAGTTTTGCCAACACCAGCTGCTGAAGAGGCTGTCATCTCCCTATTGTATATCCAAGGCTCCTTTATCAAATATTAATGCACTGTATATGTTTGAGTTAATGTTTGCATTTTCTGTTCTGTTCCACTGGTCTGTGGATCTGTTTTTGTGCCAATACCAAATTGTCTTGATTACTGTGGCTTTGTACTAGAGCTTGAAGTCAGGGAGCATAATTCCCCCTGTTTTATTCCTCCTTCTCAGGATTGCTTTGGCTATTCGGGGTCTTTTGTGGTTCCATATGATTTTTAGAATTATTTGTTCCAGTTCACTGAAGAAAGCTGTTGGTAGTTTGATAGGGATTGCGTTGAATCTGTAGATTGTTTTAGGTAATATAGCCATTTTGACAATATTTATTCTTCCTAGCCAAGAGCATGGGATGCATTTCTATTTGTTAGTATACTCTTTAATTTCTCTTAGGAGTGTCTTGTACTTTTCAGGGTATAGGTCTTTTACTTCCTTTGTTAGGTTTATTCCTAGGTATTTTATTCTTTTTGATGCAATTGTGAATGGAATTGTTTTCCTGATTTCTCTTTCTGTTAGTTCATCGTTAATGTATAGGAAAGCAACAGATTTCTGTGTGTTAATTTTGTATCCTGCAACTTTGCTGAATTCAGATATTAGATCTAGTAGTTTTGGAGTAGAGTCTTTAGGGTTTTTTATGTACAATATCATGTCATCTGCAAGTAATGACAATTTGACTTCTTTTTTACCAATCTGGATGGCTGGTATTTCTTTGTTTTGTATGATTGTTGTGGCTAGGACCTCCAGTACTATGTTGAATAATAGTGGGGAGAGTGGGCGTCCCTGCCTTGTTCCCGATCTTAGACGAAAAGCTTTCAGCTTCTTGTTGTTAAGTTTAATGTTGGCTGTGGGTTTGTTATATATGGACTTTATGATGTTGAGGTATTTGCACTCTATACCCATTTTGTTGAGAGTTTTAATCATGAATGGATGCTGAATTTTGTCAAATGCTTTTTCAGCATCTATGGAGATGATCATGTGGTTTTTGTTCTTCTTTTTGTTGATGTGGTGGATGATGTTGATGGATTTTCGAATGTTGTACCATCCTTGCATCCCTGGAATGAATCCCACTTGATCATGGTGTATGATCCTCTTGATGTATTTTTGAATTCGGTTTGCTAATATTTTGTTGAGTATTTTTGTATCTATGTTCATAAGGGATATTGGTCTGTAATTTTCTTTTTTGGTGAGGTCTTTGCCGAGTTTTGGTATTAGAGTGATGCTGGCTTCATAGAATGAGTTTGGAAGTATTCCCTCCTCTTCTATTTTTTGGAAAACTTTAAGGAGAATGGGTGTTATTTCTTCTCTATATGTCTGGTAGAATTCAGAGGTGAATCCATCAGGCCCGGGAGTTTTGTTCTTGGGTAGTTTTTTGATTACTGATTCAATTTCGTTGCTGGTGATTGGTCTGTTTAGTTTCTCTGTTTCTTGCTTGGTCAGTCTTGGAAGGTTGCATTTTTCTAAGAAGTTGTCCATTTCTTCTAGGTTTTCCATCCGTCGTTATTTTTTCTTTCTTAATTCTGATTCTGTTTATGTGTTATTTAGTGTAAACCAAAGTGCTACTCAAGGAATGAATGCACTTCTAGTTTATTATGTTCATCTTTCCTAGCTTATCTGGTAAATGAACTTGTTGAACATGGCAAGGTGGCAACAGGAGTGACTTACTGTGACTTAGTCTATAGTTTAAAAGTTGTCACTTCCTTAGGCAGTTGTTAGATATTTACTGTATAAATTGCATTAAGAGCTTCTTAAAGGTGATAACATTTTAGAATTCACTTATTCATGATTCCATATTTTTACTGTCCACCACCTCTCCTAGTATGTCCTTTCAAGATTCACAAGTTGTAGTAACTGCATAGAGTTAATTTGAGTCTAAACAGTTAACAAACTGATTAATATTGCTGATGGCTGATTATTAGTAAGAATTTAGATTAAGATAAATCATGGATATCATTCCTTTTGGAAGCACAAGAGGCTAAACAAAAGTGTATTAGTTCAAAATAGAAAATTTAACATTTAACACTTTCCAACTTTTGTTTGAAACAAATAAGATTAAGATAATTATCAGAATAATTACAGAAATCAGTTTTTTGAGATATATATGATGTGTTTTGTACATTGTTTTATAGGGTTTTGAAAGCATAGCTTAACTGTAGGGTTAAATGTAATGAATTTAGGCTATCATGTACAACCTAAACAGAATTGGAGCATTTCAGGATGCTATCATCAGGAAATTCTTCTTTTTTAATTGAACTTTTTACAATAGTTTGACTAAAAATGGGGAAATAGTTGGTTAAACCATAAAAATTCTATTTAACTGTGTTTGTGTCAATATTAAGCACTTTAATTTCCAAGAAATTGTTCAAAAGTCATCTTAGTATATCACTTCAATAGAAAGGTGGACTTCCAAAATAATAAAAAGCTATTCTTATTTCTTTTGCTTGTCTACTGCCATACTAAGCATTTTGGAAGAACAAAAGTTTAACATTCATCCATGAGGGACTTAATGTTCTAAGTGAAGTTCACTCCCTTGGCTGGTGTTTGAAAACTTTTAGTACCATAAATGTTCCATTTTTCAGATGCTCTCAGTATACCAGTATTAACCCTTTTATTTCTTGCCTTATGCAGAAAAAAAATGTACCTGTTTCTCATTTATTTATCCAGAAAGTCTTGTTTCTGGCTTTTTTCTTTGTTTTATGTTTTAATGACTTTTATGTTTAATACTTTTTATTTTTAAGCCTTCATTCAGTGGGAAGAAATAATTTTCTAGGGGTCAAAAAGAGAGGTAGAGGAGAAAGCACATGCAAGAACAAGAGAGCCTGACATCAAAAGTAGGAGTAAAGAATGTATATGAGGTGTAAACAGTGTTACACTTGTGCCAAAGACAACCTGTGATTAGATGTTAATTAATTAGTCCAAGGTCACTACCACTTAAAATTATGAGGGATCAAAATCTCTTGAGAATGAATTTTCATAACTGTCAGAATGATGACCTTGGAACGTAGGAGACAAAAGCATCCTGCATTCCTTTTGTTCTGCCAATTTGAAATAACTTTAATTAGTATGGTGTTTACATTCCAGCCTCTGTGCTTTTATTGATTTCCCTTCTTGTTTCTTGAGAATAAACCAAACTGCTTTAAATTGTAGATAAGTTATAATAGACATATACTAACATTGTTATATAAAAATATAGAGAGGTAATAGTGTGTGTAACTTGACTTTTGTGTAGGATATACATAAAAAATTCTTAGATGTATATCATTAGTTTTTCCTGCTATATGTAGCAAGCAAGAAACTTACGTATTATCCTTGTTTGACAGAGAATGAAACTGTTGCTTAAAGTTTAACATTAAAAACTTCACTCATGTGTAATTAATCTAGGGTTTAGCTCCCCAATCTGATCCCTGTGATGTTCACTATCGAAAACAGTATTTATAAAGACAGACAAGTCAATTGACCCACAGTCCAGATACTTCTATTTTTATACACCATTGCTACCTCTTATCAAAATAATTTCATTGACTGCTTAGGTTTCATGCTTTTCAAATGGCTAGATTTGAGCCTCAGCAGGTTCCTGAAAACACTGATCAAGTGCCAAAATAGAATCTGTTCTATTATTTAAATGATTCTTTAAAAACCTCATAAAATTATAAATTAACACTTCTACTTCAGCATAACATATCAATGTAGAATGATTTTTCTTTATCAAATTATATGAACTTTATATTTCCGGACAATTTCCAGTGTCCTCGTTTTCTCAGGCAAAATCTCAAGCAATCTTAATTGCTGAATTTGAAGTCTCTTATTAAGTAAGATTTAGTTTATAATCTTTCTGGGCATATCAGAATAAATAACCTGTCCAATAAAATCTGTAGGTTTTTAGAGCTGTAAGGGACTTTTTTTTAGAGTTCAGATAGTTCAGATGCCTGTTTTTATAGAAGAGGAAAACAGTGTCCATAATATTGTGATTTGTTCCACGTTCTCTGATTCTTAGTGGCAGAACTATGATGAGAACTCAGATCTCCCAATGTCCCAATCAAGTATATTTCTCCACTGAATTAGCTTCAAAAGAACAGTTCAATTTGTGCATCAATAAATAATTATTAATGGGGGAACTCAGAAACAAGCGTGAGTTTCTGAGCTGGCTTTGTGTATTTAAAATATTTTTTAAGATGATACAATAAAGCTATTTTTTTATTGAAAAACTTGCTTTTGATAATTATAAAAAAGTATACGTAATAGTGCAGATTCATAGTTTTTCTGATACTTCCTCTTGTCCTTTTCATTTTGAAGAATTATTAAATTAGCACCATGACAGGATATTAAAAGGCAGCATATTCCATTATATGCATAGCATTTGAGTTGTGCATAATAATTACTAGGGTTAGTAAAGTAAACTAAGCCTTACTGTGTTTTTTGGTCTATCTAGTACATGAGTAGTTAGCAACTTTATATAATTCTCTTAATTGAGGAGTAAGTGTCCTTTATCCATTTGGTGTTTTTCTTGCTCAAAAGAATTAATAAAAACAATTTATTTGAAAATTTATTAGTTATTAATGTATGTATTTTCCCCCTACTGTCTTTTTGAGCTGATTTGCTATTTACTTGCATAGATTAGGGTAATGTGTTGTTGATAAAATTATTTTCTCTATGTTGTGAGAAGTAGCTTCTCCCCACCCCTTTATACATCCTATCATTTTACATTTCTTAAATTTTATTGCTACCTTAATGTACTTAATATATATATATATATAGTTTTTAGAATGTCTATGTCAATGACTTTTTTTTCTTTTGGTATCATTAATATACAATTACATGAGCAACATTGTGGTTACTAGATTCCCCCCATTATCAAGTCCCCACCACATACCCCATTACAGTCACTGTCCATCAGCGTAGTAAGATGCTATAGAATCACTACTTGTCTTCTCTGTACTATACTGCCTTCCTCGTGTCCCCCCATCCCACATTATGTGTGCTAATTGTAATGCCCCTTTTTCCCCTTATCCCTCCCTTCCCTCCCATCCTCTCCAGTCCCTTTCCCTTTGGTAACTGTTAGTCCATTCTTGGGTTCTGTGAGGATGCTGCTGTTTTGTTCCTTCAGTTTTTTTCTTTGTTCTTATACTTCACAGATGTGAAATCATTTGATACTTGTCTTTCTCCACCTGGCTTATTTCACTGAGCATAATACCCTCTAGCTCCATCTATGTTGTTGCAAATGGTAGGATTTGTTTTCTTCTTACGGCTGAATAATATTCCATTGTGTATATGTACCACCTCTTTATCCATTCATCTACTGATGGACACTTAGGTTGCTTCCATTTCTTGGCTATTGTAAATAGTCCTGCGATAAACATAGGGATGCATGTATCTTTTTGAAACTGGGCTTCTGCATTCTTAGGGTAAATTCGTAGGATTGGAATGCCTAGGTCAAATGGTATTTCTATTTTGAGTTTTTTGAAGAATGTCCATACTGCTTTCCACAATGGTTGAACTAATTTACATTCCCACCAGTAGTGTAGGAGGTTTCCCCTTTCTCCACATCCTAGCCAACATTTGTTGTCTGTCTTTTGGATGGTGGCCATCCTAAACGGTGTGAGGTGATATCTCATTGTGGTTTTAATTTGTACTTTATATTTCTAATTAGTGTCTTTGTCAAGAAGAAATTAAAGAGTTTATATAGCAATCTTGATATTTAAAGAATAAGTAAAAACACTCTCCCCTACTTACAATCAATTATTGATCAACATTTTATTTTAGTCTCTTAAAAAAAGAAGACCTTGAAAGCAGCTTGCAGTTACCTCCATTAATAAAAGGGATTTGTGGCATGGGTATCATAATACTTGAAGCTTGTATGTATGTATCTTCTCCATTTGAGTTGAATTGCAGTTGTTTAGTGTGAAAATTCATTCTGTTGCCTACAAAGTAATCACACAGTGAAGATGTGACCCCTTCAGCTTCAGTCTGGCGAAATTCCACCTCCTGTTGGCCATTCCAACCTGTGTTATCTCAAAGTGAGTCAAAGTACAGTCATAGTAGTTTGATTTCTCTTTTGAGTATGACACTCGATAACTTCCTTGGAGCAGGAACAAAGGCAGTTATTTTGTCTTTGAGATTCCTTACAGACTTTTCCTACTGGACTCCAGGGGGAAAAAATAATATTTTGTATATTTAGTATTTGGTAATTTCACCAAAAATTTTAAAGAAGGACTTGCTGTCAATCAAATAGTCTTAATTGCTATTAAGGATGTGACACAAATGTCTCTGTGAGTGTAAGGTGTTCTGCACATTGAACTTTTCTTTAATAGCTTTAAAGCAAGCATCGTTTATTGTCATTTCCCTTAGCTATCTTGAAGCATCTTCCTGATGCAAAGCATATTTTAAAATAACTGAATTTCCTTACAGAGATAAACAATTATTTTATTTAAGCAATAAGATTAGTTGACCTTCTTTAAAGGCATATTTTCTATCAAACTCTCTCTTATTTTAGAGAAAATTTAAGTTCCAACCCTCCTACTTCTATTTCTTTGGGAAAATATTTCCTAGTTTCTTCTCTTTATCCTTTGCCTCTCAAATCTACAAAAGAAGAAAGGCCTCATTTCTTAGCCAAGAAGCATTTATTGTAACCTTAGGTATTTTGGGGAATTTCTCTTTTTTTTTTGACAACGTTGAACAAGTTCAGTTGTTCATTAACCTTTGATTTGATGATGGAGATAGCGATGCCAACATTTATTTTAATACCTGTTTTTTGACTCAGTCGGATTGTCCCTTGGTGAAGCATATTATTTGTGGCAACTCCATTCCTTAATAGCACACAGTACCTTAATTAGGTCTTTTGATGTTTAATTTGATCTGGAAATTATTATGTTTTTATGTAATCTAGAAATCAGGGTTTTAGTTTTTTAATTTAAAAAAGTTTTGAATATTTTTTTCTCTAATTTTTGCTCTTATTTCTGCTTCCCAAGACAAGGAAGATTTTATTTTCAACTTTGATTTAAATCATATTGAAAACTAAAATGGTACTTCCATTTGGAAAGAGTTTAATAACAGAGGAATCTAGAGTCAAAAACTAAGCTTTCAACTAATTAGGGACAACATTCCACTTACAGAGATCTTTGCCCCAGTTACTGGTGCATTTCAGGAATTATTTTCATATTTTTTGGAGACATTCGAAAAATAATTCTCCACAATAGTATTTTAAAAATATCTTTCTGCTTGCTTTTAATCTTCATTTGTTTTAAACTATAATCCCTGGCAAAGAGCTTTAGAACTATGGGATATGATGTGACACATTATTTACAAATAAATATAGAAGTTCCATTCTCTTATAGTTTTAGAGTTTTACTCTAAGATGCTAATTCTTGAAAGTTCTGAATCTGGAAATTTCAGCATGTTGTTTCCAGATTACTTCTACATGGCTCTGCTGTTTAAATGTTTATTTCAACTGTGTGATACTTTTGACTTTAGAATTAGCGCAGAGGATTAAAGTGGTCTTTCCAAATGTTCTACCAAGAAAATAGCTATATTAAGCTGTTTTGTGTATAGATTATAAAAGAACATAATACTAATGTTTTGTATATAGTCTTACAAATATCCATCTAATTTGGGTGATAGTATTAGCAGAGGCAGTCCAATATAACTGGATGTTGAGTTATGGGTATTGGGTTTTTTTTTTTTTAAATACTGTTTTGACTAGAGAGATTTGCCCATTTTGCTCACATCCTAGTTCAGAGTATATGTCACAGAGCCAAAGTTTGCTTAATATGTTAGCTGTTTAGTTGGAATTCACAGCATAGTGGAAATTGTTTGCAGATAATTCTGTGCAATAGTAGAAACTTCAGTTGATTCCTCGTATTTCTTCAGGGCAGTGATCACAACCAGATTCAACGTTTGCACAAAGCAGCGGATACCATGGTAGCGGCCGTCGCTGATTGCTTTTACCATGTTGGATCCATTTTCAGTCTCAAAGACCTACTTCCAGCTAGGTGCCTTGAACTCAAATAGCTTTTCACACAGACTTCAGGATTTGAGCTAAGGTATGGCCTTTTTTCATGAGCTGGGCCTACATATGGGTTGACAATAACCTGCAACTTTAATAGAAAAGAGACTACTTACTGGCTATAGTTTAATGTCAGACAATGCCTAGTTGTAGTCATCATTAGGAAGGTAGTGTTTGTTCTTCATATTTTTAAAGTTTTCTCACTTTTTGGAGATTATCCCTTTTTTTTCCTGTACATTATTGTCAAAGACCATCCACATTAAAATTTTTCATTGTATCATGATGTAAAGATTCAAGAGGTATCTGCTGTATGATTCAACCATTGTCTTCAATATGAGATGTATATGATCATTTCTTCCATGAATTTGTGTAAGAAATAATATTTTTAAAACTTCTGTGGATTTTTGCACTATTAAAAAAATTTTTTTATTTTGTGATAAAAAAACATATGAAATTTATCATCCTAACTACTTGCACTATTCTAATAACTTTCTCCTACTAATCATCTTTTAAAAACTGGAATTAGGAAATTGGTATTCATGAATAGGTCTTGAAATTTAGAATCAGTCGTTTTCCAGTGGTAACTTGGTCCAAATTGCATTGATGCGGTTTCCTGCCCATGTCAGTTCTTGTTGCATTAAGAAGAAAACACCCTAATTCTGGAAAAACAAGCTTCATTCCATATCTTCCTTTTCAGCATAGTAAGATGTGTTTTTTTAAAGTGAAATCTTTATAAAGAAGTACAATGGATCAATTTATTAATGATAGATTTTAGGAAACCATTTTTGTTTTATTATAGCAATAACCATAACTCTTCTGTTTTCTCAAACTATTTACTGTTGTTTTCTTATTAAGTAATAGTGGACCTGGTATTAGAGAGAAAATCATTTATGACTGGTAGGGTATAGTTCAAAGGGGGTACTGTCAAGCAACTTAAGCACTTTTCTTGACTCTTAGTGTTTGACACTGATTGTGAATAGCTATTGGTAAATGCACAAGGTGAGAATCTGAGCTTGTCTGTCAAAAACATACCTTTATTAAATAAATTGTCAGACTGTTGTACTATAGTTTCAACTCTTAATTCATAGCATAAAAGGTGCAATATCTTATTTGATCCTAGCAGTAAAAATGATATTCAGTTGTAAGCAATTGTTCACTGTATTCTCCTTATTTACATAAGCAAACATATATGTTCATATGCATGTATACACCCAGAAGTTGATGACTGAAATATTAATACAGTATAACATCTACCAAGTGATGAGGAAGTTGGATGTGTTCTCTGTGACTTCTTATACCTCAGGGAAGATTAGAAGAGAGCATAGGAGAAAAGGCAATAACCCAGTGACAATGTATTAAGTCTTCAGTTAAATCACCTTATCAGGTGAGGTGGTATATGCCTTATAGTTAAAAATATCTGTGGGTTCTAGTTTTTTCACATACTATGGGAACCAATTCAAAACACATGCGTAATGCTTTACCCATTTACTCTTGCAGCTTACCTGACTCCTCTTAATTTACCTCTTGTTGTTTACCTAAACACTGAATTGCTTCTGAGCACATTTTTGTCTTTGTGATAAAGAACAGTTCATTTGTACATAGATAATATAATAATATTACTTTATTAAGGACTCTTCTACCTTCTGTTAGTCTTTCATAGTTCTCTCAGGCTCCATGCCCAATTCGTGAACTGTTTTAATATAAATAACCAGGTCCTTTTGTTGGTACCTACACAACTAGAAAAATAAGTGACAGGTAGTTTAGATCATACCTTAGAGTGAATATTTTAAACACCTTTATTTATACGTGATTTCAGTTTGTTTTAAATTATTTAGTGAATTAACAAAGATGTAGATTTTTTAGTGTCTAAGTAGTAATGTTTATTTTGTGAATAAAGTGCTAAGAGTTCAAATAGAAAAAAGGAAATTGATATTTAGTTGTTATTTTCAGTGAATCTTGAAATAAAATACTACTGCATTTATCTAGAAAAATTAAACTTTTTGATGCATTTACACTGAAACCTTGCTGTAATACATCCTATTATGATACACAATTTGACATAAGGTTGTGTACATTTTAGATGCAAATACGGGCTATCTTTAAAGTGATTATGCCCTAAAACTTAGTGTTTAAAAGTTTCAAAGTATTAACATACCTAGTAGTTAACCTGTGTTTTACTCTGGAATATTTCTTTTTTTTTTATCCCTTGGAAATTAAAATACTCTGAATGAAATAGTATCAAATAAATAGTATTAAAAATTAAAAACTACATAAGCTACACATGGTTCTTTGATTCCCAAGTCTTAGAAGACAGAAGATAATCTGTCACTTTGAGATACAGAAGTGATTTCTCTTCTTCTAGGTACTTATAATAACTCTAAGTGTGTTTTTATAGGTGTAGATCCAAGTACATATCAGGTATCTGGGTCTTTTTACTGTATGACATTTCTACAATGTTTGTCTCTTGTCTGTTTTTGCATTTGAAGGGAAAACCTACCCAAAACGTTATTATTGTGGGTGTTATCCTATGGCTTCAAAAACAACAATGAATCTAATTTAAACTATCCTTGATATATATCCTGTAAATGTCAAATGATGTGTGTACTACTACTGTTTTGATTTTAACCAGTTACTGATGTTCGGGGGTACTTATTTTTCAATCTTAAAATCTTAATTTTCTTTGTATTTTTTTCCATATTAAAAATTTTTTTCAGATCTAAAAGGGAAAATGTTAAAACAGGAGTAAAACCAGATGCATCTGACCAAGAACCAGAAGGACTTACTCTCTTGGTACCAGATATCCAAAAGACTGCTGAGATTGTTTATGCAGCCACTACCAGTTTGCAGCAAGCAAATCAAGGTACAATCTGTTCCTTTTATGCTACTTTTCTTTTGATCCAAAGTTGTTTTATGTACTTATTGAAAACTGCCTTCCTCTTCCTCTGTGTTAATGGTTTTCAAGCAAGTTAATTTACCCAAAACTTTAGTTCTGTGTCAGGTTTTCAAGTTAATTATAACTAGTCTCTAACTTTAAAATATTTATCTGATTGCTAAGACTAAATTCAGTAGGCTGACAGCATGCATCATAAATCTCTCTTTCCTTGCTGTTGAACGTTATGAAATTTTAAAATGCCATTGTATTAGATAGAAAGTACTTAGGACTGTGCAGCAAGTTTCATTAAAATTAGTATTTTCATGTATTAGTAACAGAAAATATAAATTATTTTGCATTATTTATTGTTTCATTTCTGTTTTTGCCTGAATGGATGAAACCTAATATTTTAAAAATTTAAGCTTGATTAGTTGATAAGTAAAGCCCTACTAGTTATGTTTGTGAAATAGAAGGAAGTCTTTTATTCTTAAATTGGTACAAGAAGAAAATAACTGTGAAGAGTTTGATAATTTTTTGGAATTCTAATTTGAACTCTAGAAGTTAATTGTTTTTTATTTTAATCTTCTAAAATAAATATTTATATTATTTATCTTGAAATATTAAATAACAGAAAAAAAGCTAGGTGAATATTCAAAGAAGGTGGCTATGAAACCCAAACCTTTATCAGTATTGAAATCACTTGAAGAAAAATATGTGGCTGTTATGAAAAAATTACAGTTTGGTAAGTTAAAATTTTAATCTTTATTTCTTTAGATCTCATTTTACATTTTAAAATAATGCTATTAAAATGTGTTCTAATAAATTAAAGATTTAAACACCTGCTTGTACCACAAATTATTTAAACTCTGTAGATGCAGGAATCAGTGTTCTATGTACTATGTGATAAAGTAAGCTTTCAACACTTTTTTCTTAAATTAGATTCAACTTGTGCAGAATTGGTGATAGTTTCTACAAGAAATAAAGTAAAAGTTCCTTTTTCTTTCTGAAAGATTTGTTAAATAAAGATTGTAGCACTTCTGTTTTCAACCTTGTAGTGCACAGACGTGTGACACTGTTTATAGGTCTTCCCCTTTTCTCTAGAGTATACACTCCTTGAAGACAGATAGTGTTTCCTATTTATTATTTAACCCAAAAAGCCTATCCCAGGACCTTGCACTTAGTAAGTTCTTGATAAAATTACTGCATGAATGCTAATAACAGTGTAGCATTGATGCTTTTACATGTATTTAAAATTGTGTGAACACAAAATCAAAAGTTATCATTGCTTCTAATGACAGTATTTGCCCTAGTACGTGGTTTTCATTTAGTGTTATAATTTATTTAAATATCTTTGTTTTAATCTATTGGTGGGGGGGGTTAATGTGAATTAGAGATAAGCTCAAATCCACTTTTTTCTTTCTATGGTATATACATGAATTATAAAAGTAAAGGATAACTTTAGGTCCTTCGAAAACTGCTTTATTAAAGGATTAAAAATAAGCCCATTAGTTATATTCTGTCAAAGTACGTGGAAGATTACCCTGATAACCTTCCTTTATTCTACTAACTTGGTTTCAGAGTAATGCAAGAATAAACTTGAGCTTAGCGTTTCTGTTATCTAATTCATAAACAGTGCAAATATATTAAAAAGCTTAATCCATTAAAAAATATATATACAACACTTTCTGACATTTCATACAGTGAATTATTTGGGGAAAAATATTGTATACCATTCATTTTAAGAATAAATTGTGCTCTACTTTATTTTTTTTTTAAGGTTCACTCTTTTTTATTTATTAAGGTATTATTGATATACACTCGTATGAAGGTTTCACATGAAAAAACAATGTGGTTACTACCTTCACCTATATTATCATGTCCCCCGCATACCCCATTGCACTCACTGCGCATCAGTACAGTAAGATACCACAGAGTCACTATTTGCCTTCTCTGTGCTACACTGTCTTCCCCATGATCCCCCCCACACCATGTGTGCCAATCATAATACCCCTCAATTCTCTTCTCCCTCCCTCCCACCCACGCTCCCACACCCCTCCCCTTTGGTATCTGCTAGTCCCTTCTTGGAGTCTGTGAGTCTGTTGCTGTTTTATTCCTTCACTTTTGCTTAGTTGTTATACTCCACAAATGAGGGAAATCATTTGGTACTTGTCTTTCTCTGCCTGGCTTATTTCACTAAGCATAATATCCTCCAGTTCCATCCATGTTGTTGCAAATAGTAGGATTTGTTTCTTTCTTATGACTGAATAGTATTCCATTGTGTATATGTACCACCTCTTCTTTATCCATTCATCTACTGATGGACATTTAGGTTGTTTCCATATCTTGGCTATTGTAAATAGTGCTGCAATAAACATAGGGATGCATATGTCTTTTTCAATCTGAGAAGTTGTATTCTTTGGGTGAATTCCCAGGACTGGAATTCCGGCATCAAATGGTATTTCTATTTTTAGTTTTTTAGTAACCTCCATATTGCTTTCCACAATGGTTGAACAAGCTTACATTCCCACCAGCAGTGTAGGAGGGTTCCCCTTTCTCCACATCCTCGCCAGCATTTGTTTTTCTTAATCTTTTCGATACTGGCCATCCTAACTGGTGTGAGGTGATATCTCATTGTGGTTTTAATTTGCATTTCCCTGATAATTAGTGATGTGGAGCATCTTTTCATGGGCCTGTTGCCCATCTGAATTTCTTCTTTGGAGATTTGTCTATTCATATCCTCTGCCCATTTTTTAATCAGGTTATTTGCTTTTTGGGTGTTGACGTGTGTCAGTTCTTTATATATTTTGGATGTTAACCCCTTGTCAGATATGTCATTTACAAATATATTCTCCCATACTGTAAGATGTCTTTTTGTTCTACTGATGGTGTCCTTTGCTGTACAGAAGCTTTTCAGCTTGATAGTCCCACTTGTTCATTTTTGCTTTTGTTTCCCTGGCTCAAGGAGATGCATTCAGGAAGAAGTTGCTCATGATTATATTCAGGAGATTTTTGCCTATGTTATCTTCAAAGAGTTTTATGGTTTCATGACTTACATTCAGGTCTTTGATCCATTTCGAGTTTATTTTTGATTATGGGGTTAGACAGTAATCCAGATCATTCTCTTGCATGTAGCTGTCCAGTTTTGCCAACACCAGTTGTTGAAGAGGCTGTCATTTCCCCATTGTATATTCATGGTTCAACATATATTAATTAACCATATATGCTTGTGTTTATATGGTTAGGCTCTCTCTAGTCTGTTCCATCGGTCTATGGGTCTGTTCTTGTGCCAGTACCAAACTGTCTTGATTATTGTGGCTTTGTAGTAGAGCTTGAAGTCAGGGAGCATAATTCCCCTGGTTTTATTCTTCCTTCTCAGGATAGCTTTGGCTATTCGGGGTCTTTTGTGGTTCCATATGAATTTTAGAACTACTTGTTCTAGTTCATTGAAGAATAATGTTGGTATTTTGATAGGGATTACATTGAATCTGTAGATTTTTTTAAGGCAGGATGGCCATTTTGACAATATTAATTCTTCCTATCCATGAGCAAGGGATGTGTTTCTATTTATTGGTATCTTCTTTAATTTCTCTCATGAGTGTCTTGTAGTTTTCAGAGTATAGGTCTTTCATTCCTTGGTTAGGTTTATTCCTAGGTATTTTATTCTTTTTGATGTAATTGTGAATGGAATTGTTTTTGTGATTTCTTTTTCTGCTAGTTCATTAGTGTATAGGAATGCAATGGATTTCTGTGTATTAATTTTGTATCCTGCATCTTTGCTGAATTCAGATATTAGATCTAGTAGTTTTGGAGTGAATTCTTTAGGGATTTTTATGTACAATATCATGTCATCTACAAACAGTGACAGTTTTACTTCTTCTTTACCAATCTGGATGTCTTTTATTTCTTTTTGTTGTCTTATTGCCATGCCAAGGACCTCCAGAACTATGTTGAATAAAACTGGAGAGAGTGCATCCTTGTCTTGTTCCCGATCTTAAAGGAAAGTCTTTCAGCTTCTCGCTGTTAAGTATAATGTTGGCTGTGGCTTTGTCATATATGGCCTTTATTATGTTGCGGTACTTGCCCTCTATACCCATTTTGTTGAAAGTTTTTATCATGAACGGATGTTGAATTTTGTCGAATGCTTTTTCAGCCAGCATCTGTGGAGATGATCATATGGTTTTTGTTCTTCTTTTTGTTTAAGTGGTGGATGATGTTGATGGATTTTCTAATATTGTACCATTCTTGCATCCCTGAAATAAATCCTATTTGATCATGATTGCATGATCTTTTTGATGTATTTTTGAATTCGGTTTGCTAATATTTTGTTGAGTATTTTTGCATCTATGTTCATCAGGTATGTTGGTCTGTAATTTTCTTTTTTTGTGGTGTCTTGCCTGGTCTTGGTATTAGAGTGATGCTGGCCTCATATTGAGTTTGGTAGTATTCCCTCCTCTTCCAATTTTTGGAAAACTTTAAAGAGGATGGGTATTAGGTCTTCACTAAAAGTTTGATAAAATTCAGTGGTGACGCCATCTGTTCTGGGGGTTTTGTTCTTGGGTAGTGTTTTGATTACCAGTTCAATTTAATTGCTGGTAATTGGTCTGTTCCAATTTTCTGCTTCTTGCTGGTTCATCCTTGGAAGGTTGTATTTTTCTAGAGAGTTGTCGTTTCTTCTAGGTTATCCGGTTTGTTAGCATATACTTTTTCATAGTATTTTCTAATTATTCTTTGTATTTCTCTGGTGTCTGTAGTGATTTTTCCTTTCTCATTTTTGATTCTGTTTAGGTGTGTAGATGCTCTTTTTTTCTTGATAAGTCTGGCTAGGGGTTTATCTATTTTGTTTATTTTCTTGAATAACTAGCTCCTGCTTTCATTGATTCTTTCTGTTGTTTTATTCTTTTCGATTTTATTTATTTCTGCTCTAACCTTTCTTTTTTGTCTCTTCTTCTTCTGCTTTGGGCCCATTTGTTCTTCTTTTTCTAGTTTCGTTACTTGTGAGTTTGGATTATTCATATGGGATTGTTCTTCTTTCCTGAGGTAGGCCTTTATTGCAATATACTTTCCTCTTAACGTGGCCTTCGCTGCGTCCCACAGATTTTGTGGTGTTGAATTATTGTGTTCATTTGTCTCCATATATTGTTTGATCTGTTTTTATTTCATCATTGATCCATTCATTATTTAGGAGCATGTTGTGAATCCTCTATGTGTTTGTGGGATTTTTCATTTTCTTTGTGTAAGTTATTTCTAGTTTCATACCTTTTTGGTCTGTGAAGCTGGTTAGTACGATTTCAATATTTTTGAATTTACGAGGCTCTTTTTGTGGCCTAGTATATGATCTGTTCTGGAAAATGTTCCATGTGTACTTGAGAAGAATGTGTTTCCTGCTGCTTTTGGGTGTAGAGTTCTGTAGACATCTGTTAGGTCCATCTGTTCTAATGTGTTGTTCAATGCCTCTGTCTCATTACTTATTACTGTGGTTGATCTGTCCTTTGGAGTGAGTGGAGTGTTTTGAAGTCTCATAGAGTGAATATATTGCATTGTATTTCCCCTTTAATTCTGTTGGTATTTGTTTCACATTCTGTTGGTATATGTAGGTGCTCCTGTGGTGGGTGTATAGATATTTATAGTGGTTATATATATACTCTTGTTGAATTGACCCCTTTATCATTATGTAATGTCGTTCTTTGCCTCTTGTGACTTTCTTTGTTTTGAAGTCTATTTTGTCTGATACAAGTACTGCAACTCCTGCTTTTTTCTCCCTATTGCATGAAATTCTTTTTCCATCCCTTCACTTTTTGTCTGTTTATGTCTTTGGGTTTGAAGTGAGTCTCTTTTAGGCAGTATAAAGTTGCGTTTTGTTTTTTTATCCATTCAGTGACTCTATGCCTTTTGATTGGTGCATTCAGACCATTTACATTTAGGGTGATTATCGATAGGTATGCATTTATTGCCACTGAAGGCTTTAGATTCTTGGTTACCAAACACTCAAGGATAACTTCCTTACTATCTAAGAGTCTAACCTAACTCACTCAGTATGCTGTTACAAACACAATCAAAAGGTTCTTTTTTTTTTCCTCTCCTTTTTCTTCCTCCTCCATTTTTTATATATTAGGTATTATATTCTGTACTCTTTGTCTGTCCCTCTACTGATAGGGGTAGATGATTTGATTTTGCGTCTGCTTAGTAATTAATTGTTCTACTTTGCTCTGGTTTTATTTCCCCTGGTGACATCTGTTTAGACTTAGGAATACTTCCATCTATAGCAGTCTCTCCAAAATGCACTGTGGAGATGGTTTGTGGGTGATAAATTCCCTCAGCTTTTGCTTATCTGCAAACTGTTTAATCCATCCTTCAAATTTAAGTGATAATCTTGCCGGATGCCCTTCTGTTTCACTGCATTAAATATATCATGCCATTCCCTTCTGGCCTGTAAGGTTTCTATTGAGAAGTCTGATGATAGACAATGGGTTTTCCTTTGTATGTGATCTTCTTTCTCTCTGAGGCTGCGTTTAATAGTCTGTCCTTATCTTTGATTTTTGCCAGTTTAATTATTATATGTCTTGGTGTTGTCCTCCTTGCGTCCCTTGTGTTGGGAGATCTGTGCACCTCCATGGCCTGAGAGACTGTCTCTTTCCCCAGATTGGGGAAGTTTTCAGCAATTACTTCATCCAAGCCACTTTCTATCTCTTTCTCTCTCTTCTTCTTCTGGTACTCATATAGTACGAATATTGTTCCACTTGGATTGGTCACACAGTTCTCTCTGTATTCTTTCATTCCTAGAGATCTTTTTTTCTCTCTATGCCTCAGCTTCTTTGTATTCCTCTTCTCTAATTTCTATTTCATTTATCATCTTCTCCACCATATCTAATCTGCTTTTAAAACCCCCATTGTGTTCTTAACAATTGGATCTCCACCCTAAATTTGTTCCTAAGTTCTTGAATATTTTTCTGTACCTCCAGGGGCATGTTTATGATTTTTATTTTGAAATCTGTTTCAGGAAGATTTATGAGATTGGTTTCATTTGACTCTTTTTCCGGTGTTTGTGGTATTTTTCTTTGAACCGGTGTCCTTTGCCATTTTATATTTGTATGTGGTGCCCTGTAGTGCCCAGAAGCTCTACTCTCTCGAGCTGCTTAGCCTCTGGAGCAATACTGGAGGTCACAGAGGCATGGTGCTGGTGTCATAGGGGAGGACAGAGTTGTTTTCTGCTTCCCGGCTGCTATGCCTGTCTCCACTGCCACAACCAGTGGGCCGAATGAACATATAGGTGTAAGCCTCTATGTTTTGTGTTTGTAGCTGCTATAGGCGGGGCTCCCTCTGGCTGGCCTGTCGCCAGGATAGGATTTCCTGGTTTGCGACCTAGGTGCCAGCTAGCCGGGAGGAAGGCACAGCAGGCTGTTTATCATGGTGGGGGGGCCTTGGAGCTGTGTAGCCAGCCAAGGGAATGGACCGCGTGAGGATCGTGAAAGTTCCTAACCTGCTGGGCAGAAGCACATCTGGACAGTTTTGTCTACCTATCTTCTCTCCTGAGCAGTAAGCTCTGTGCAGTCCTTGCCCCTTTAGCAGCCTTCTTGCTTTTAGGGAGTCTCTCAGACTGCCCGCTCAGAGCAGCCAGATATGGATCCCTGTTTTCCACAAGCAGCTGGAATCTCACTCTCTCCAGGTATTCCACCTGTCTTAGCTTTCCAACCCCACTAATCACCAGAGCACCATGCAATGTAGGTTCATACTCCCAGAGCAGATATCCAGGGCTAGGTGTTCAGCAGTCCCAGGCCTCCACTCCCTCCCCGTTCTGCTTTCCTCTCGCCTGTGAGCTGGCTGGGAGAGGGGCTTGGGTTCCACTGTGTCACAGCTTTGGTACATTACCCTGTTCTGTGAAGTCTGTTCTTTTCCCCAGGTCTATTGCAATCTGGTGCAGCTTTCTTTCATGTTGCTCTTTCAGGATTAGTTGTATTAATTATATTTTAGTATTATATGTGGCATGCCACCATCTTTAATCCATTCTCAATTGTGTTCTACCTTGCATTGTCTTGTAGGTAGTTGATAGAATCTGCCAGAATGTCCACAGTGCTTAAAAATCATTTCTTGCTTTTGCTTCCTTTACATATTCCATCCATATAACAGTAGGTGATACAGAAATATGTATAGTTTGCTGTTCTTCCACACTGCAGTCCTCTCCATTTTGGGTGAAAGAGGGGCTAGTGATTTATTTGTGTTTTTTTTTGTCATTGTAACAACTACACTCCATTCTGGGTTTTTTTTTTCTTTCAGTACTTTTTTCTTCTTCTTCTTTTAGATACATTTGAGATGGTTTCTGAAGATGATGATGGGAAGTTGGGTTTTAAAGTAAATTACCACTACATGTCTCAGGTGAAAAATGCAAATGATGCTAACAGTGCCGCTAGAGCCCGCCGCCTTGCCCAAGAAGCTGTGACTCTTTCGACCTCACTGCCTCTTTCATCATCATCTAGTGTGTTTGTGCGCTGTGACGAAGAGAGACTTGACATCATGAAGGTAGGAAGAAACATGTTCCTTTAGCTCCCTGGCTAATCTAATTATATATTTATATAGAGTACTAGAAACAGCATGAATTTTAACAAATTCAATAAAAATTCTGTTGCCCATTTTAGACATCAGTGAAAAGAGGTTTTTTTTAATGTCAATTCAGAATATGTGGATGAGACTGTTCAGAATAGCAACAGAAGATAATACTAAAATAGAGCCTGTCATAGTTTTAGAACACCGTAAAAGATTTAGTGATAGTTAGTAGAAAAATGTTCCAGGACTTCTTCCTTGTCATCCAAGGTACTTCTCTTATGTTTTATACTATCAGTCTTCAAAATTCATTCTTTTTTTTTCATTCCTAGGAAATCTGTGTATTTACACATCCATAAGATCTATGAACTGTGTAATGGTAATACAGTAATAAGTAACCTGCACCTTTGTTTTACCACTGTGGTGATCTGCCCTTAAATTCCAGGCAATTGCTGCAGGAAGAAAATTTAAAAGATTTGATACCAGGGGTCAACCTTTCTTTACATTTATTATTTGATTCATGGGTTAAATAGTCTCTCTTCCTTAGATACACAGCTGAAACTATTGACCCATTGATTTGAGGATGGTTTTTACATTTGCTTGCTTGTTTTGCTCTTTTGGATAATTTTTCAGTAGAAATCTCATAGACCTTGCTTATTGGTCACACTTTTACCGGCTCATTGTTAGAAGCAATAGAGCCAATTACAGGATAATTGCCTATGGAGGTATTTTATCACTGAATGGACCACACAAGATCACTTGTGACTTTGTCTCTTTTAAACATTATACCCAACGTAATGGATCCCAACGTGGAGCTCCAGAGCATAAATGAGAGTTGTCACAAATTGAGACTCTAGTGACACTTGCCCCCACACCCAGCTGTTCAGGACCAGAGGCTTTGGTGCTCATGCCTTGCAGAATAAATATCTGTTTATTGACTCAAACAAAATTTATTAAATAATTCTGACACTCATTGTTGGGTTCTTTACTGTTTTGTGAACTACCAATAACCCTGAGGGAAATACTTATTGTTTACTCAAAACCTTTTTGTCAAAAATTGTCACAGGAGAACTTTATTCCTGTTATCCACTTGTCTCAGTATCACAGAGAAAAATGTTATAAAGTAAGTTATTTCTTAAAGCATTAACTTATCTGAAGATTTAAAGCAGGAAGTTACGCTCATACCTTTGAGATCTGATAATGAATGTACCTAGAATCGCAATTGCTGAAAACATTATAGAGAACATCAAGAAGGAAAGCTCTTAGAAAAAAAATAACATAATATTTTAAAAGGTATTTGATGTTAAGGTAAGCTTTTCTGCTTGCCAGTAAGGCATCTTTCTTTTGATAGCCCATTTTCACAAAAACCAGATCACATTAATCGTAGCCTAAAACCATTTCCTAGTCCTTTATTTATTTTTTAACTTTTAACTTCACTTATTGGATGTAAGAAGGTTGTTCTTATTGTTGGATTGTGTTTTTCTAAATAGTAGTGTTGGGAATAGTAATATAAGCTTTTGTGTATTTGTATATGCATACTAGGTTCTGATAACTGGTCCAGCGGACACCCCTTATGCAAATGGCTGCTTTGAGTTTGATGTATATTTTCCTCAAGATTATCCCAGTTCACCCCCTCTTGTGAATCTAGAGACAACTGGTGGTCATAGTGTGAGATTCAATCCAAACCTTTATAATGATGGCAAGGTAATGTAATTGCAGTCTTCTGTTTCTAACACCAAAGTATTACAATCAAAGGTTCTTTGTAATTTGAACAGAAGTTTTGTTTTAGTTACCTTCTTCCTGAGAGTACGTGGCTTTCTTCATGCTTCTCTTCTGTATACGTGAAGATTAGCCTGAGGAATGAGAGAGAAGGGACTGAAAAGGGCAGAAACATAACAGTATTAAGAAACACTTAGTCTTAAGAAGTTACAGAGTGACTTATTCAACACATTCCTTGGCCAAGTGAGAGCTTGCTCCACTTGGTATAGCAGAGCCAGGTGCCTGTCTGCCACTCACCTTTCTTGGCTTTCTGCCTCTCCAATTCAAGTTATCTTTTTACAAGTACCTGAAGATAGATGAATGGCAAAAGCATAGTATTGTCAACTCTTTGTTTCTTTTTTGCATATCATAACTTTTTTGGTTATCATAACTATCCATGTTTTCCATTATATATATAATTGTGAACTTATTTTTAAAGTTTAATTTACAGTAAAAGTTTTATATTTTCTTATAAATAGGAAGATGCATTCCTATCCAAAAAAAAAGTTGACAAAAAGGTATAATATAAATCATTTCATGTGACAATAAACCTTTTGAAATTAAATTTGTAAGAAAGATCATCACTTTTCAAAATTCAGCAGTAAATTTCCTGTTGAGAGTACTGTTTAAAATTCACTAGAATATCAGAAGAAATTTATAGACTTCAGAAGCATACACTTCTTTGATGATGTGAGACTAGCAAGTGCTTGAAGTTGACCTGGTTTCCTAAAGATGGCCCAAATTTTTCCTGGGTTTTGCATTCCTTGTTTCAGAAGTTTACCTTATATCAGTGCTTGGAAGTTACTATTTTTTCTTCCTTATAAGCTCAGATTGTAAAACTGGGATTTGTTTTCTTGGTTTGTTGCAAGAGATTTAACCAGAGGTAGATTTTACTTTTTTGAGGAGAGCAAAGAAATAGGTCTTTTTATAACTGAGCAGACAAGAAATAGCAATTCTTGATCTTAACACAAGTGACAGACTGGAACCCGAATGGAGTTTTAAGTATAAAATATTTAAATACATTTAAGAAATTACTTCCTTAAGACTTAATGGTCAAAAAAAGAAGGTAAGGGTTTGAGAGTCCAGTATTCTGAATTGTATAGTCTTATCTGTTACACACTAGCAATAGTTTTTTAACTGTAGGTTTTAGATCTTAAAATAGGGATAAGAACACCTGCCACTGGTAGTCACAGAGAGGCTCTGAATATCAAGTGGGGATGGGATGTTTAACAGTACTTTAAATACTAAAACACAAAGATAAAGTCTTTTAAAATTAATGCACCTGCTAAATGAATTAATGTATTTTGCATTGTTGCTTTCATGAAGCATTGAGAGAATAGCAAGGAGATGGAGTTCTTTGCTTTTTTTATTGAAGTATTGTTGATATACAATCTTATATTGGTTTCAAGTATATAACAGTGGTCAACAGTTACCATATTACTAAATCCTCACCCTAACTAGTGCAGTTATTATTTGACAACATATGTAAGTGTTACAGAATCATCGGCTATATTTTCCATGCTCTATATACATCCATCCCTATGACCAACATGAGTGAGAATTTTTGTTCCCCTTTGTCCCCCTCACTTTCCCCACATCCCAGTCCTTCCCCCATGGTAACCCCAGGTACTTCTCAGTGTCTGTCAATCTACTGCTGTTTTGTTCATTTTGTTTATTTGTTTTTAGATTCTATAGATAGTGAAATCATATGGTTTGTCTTTCTCTACCTGGATTATTGCACTTAGCATAATACCCTCTAGATCCATTCGTGTTGTCACAAATGTCAGGATTTCTTTTTTATGGCTGTAAAATATTCTGTTGTGTATATGTACCACATCTTGTTTATCCATTCATCTATTGATGGGCACTTCAGTTGCTTCCATATCTTGGCTATTGTAAATAATGTGGTGATAAACATATGGGTGCATATATCTTTTCATATCAGGGTGTTTTCTTCAGGTAAATTCCTAGAAGTGGAATTACTGGGTTGTATGGTATTTCTATTTTTAGTTTTTTGAGACTTCCTTCCTTTTTTAAGAACTGTTTATATTCCAAATCTGTTGCCCATATGAAATTGTTAGTTTACAACTACAGATAAAATGTCCCCAGTTTTTTTTTTCCATAATGACCTATTAGTCTGTTTGGCTGATGGTTTGAGTTCACTCTTGCTGTCTGAGTGAAAAACTGTCTAATGTGTCTTAAAGTTTTTTCTGACCAACCCTTACTGACCAACCCTGGGGATATACTTAAACTAAAACAATATATTGCAACAAATTGAATGTAGAGGCAGATATGAAATCAAGACCTCGTCTATTAAGCCAATCCCATTTTCAAATTTTACAAAATTTTTAAAGATATTTTTTAAATATAAAATGGTACCACTTTTACTCACTGAAAAAAAATTTTTTGGAAGAGTTATTTTTCATTAAAAAATAAGCTTTTTATTAACATGTAATACAAGATACTCATTTTTCATTATGAAGAAATGGTAATGCTACACAGATTTGGGATCACATCTGACGATGCCAATTTGTTTTAAGAGACTGACCCTGGTTGCACATGTAATTGTAAATTAATGATAATAAAATAAATTATATTAAAAAAAAAAAAGAGACTGACCCTTAGGGTTTTGTTTGGGGACATAGAAATGAGATACTTTGACATGATAGCATTTCTTTTTTGTTTCTAATTGTGACAGTTTGCTTTAAAAAACACACCTTTCAACTTCGTTTATGCTTTTTCCCTTATTCCTCAGGTTTGTTTAAGCATCTTAAATACATGGCATGGAAGACCAGAAGAAAAATGGAACCCTCAGACCTCAAGTTTTTTGCAAGTAAACAAATTTCTCTGACATTTTACTCAGAAAACAAGAGCTATCTATGTTTAAAATTTTTTTTTAGTGACGAAGAATGAACATAGTAACCTACCCACCTAGCCTAAAAAAAGATAAGATAGGAAAAACATATTAAATAGCTTATAAGTGAGCAGTTAGTACAATGCTGTCTCATCTAGAGTTTAGAATTCTAAGTTAGGGCATAAGATAAAAATTACATTTTTTCAAAATTGCCCTAAAAAAAAATCTTTAAGTTACTCTTAAAGTACACTCCGGTGCAACAGGTAAAACAAGACTGATTAGTCTCTCTCATCTCTCAGCCACTGTAGGGCTTAAACTCACATGAGGAGAATTTTTTTTTAATTAAGGTATTATTGATATACACTCTCATGAAGATTTCACATGAAAAAACAATGTGGTTACTATATTCACCCATATTTTCATATCCCCCCATACCCCATTGCAGTCACTGCCCATCAGTGTAGGAAGATGCCACAGAGTCACTATTTGCCTTCTCACATGAGGAGAAATTAATAGACAACTAGCATTATATAGATCTCTCCACACATGATATGTTTCTTCTGTAATCTAGTTAATAATGGGACTTATCTGAGGCTTGCAAGCGCTGTCCTGGAATTCATAAAACTTGGAATTCATAGTTCTTACTTTGCAGAGCATTTGACACACATTTCTTAGTCTTGAATTTTATAATTTCTACAGCCTACTTGAACATACTAAAAAAAAACTGTCTCAGCAAATGTTTTTAGTGATGTTTTATCTTGACAGTTCATAATCCCAATAAAGAGATGAAAAGTAAGCATATTAATAAGGTGAATTATTCATTAGGGAAGCAGAAACAAAGCATTGTTGCTACATAATAGTTTAAACCCATACTGACAGTTTAGTGTTTATTTAAAGAAAAATCACCACAAATTATCCCTAGGTAAACTTCTTAAAGATGATTTACCCTGAAAGGATTCTTTTCCTACATTTTTATTTTGAATTTGGTAAAAGAAGGTATGAAAAATAGTTCCTTAGGATGTCAAGTGTTTTGATTCTTTGAAAAGACCTTGCAGCATCCTCATGAATTAAAGAAACAGTACTGTAATTTTTTTTCTTTTTGCTAACATGGAGACCAAGAAAAAAAAATACGATTCATGCAAAATAACTAAGGAAGTTACTAGTCTTCCAAGTAACTACATCCTCATTTCAGAAATGATTATGTCAATTCTAGTCCAAAGACCTTAAAATATTTTTTTGATGTATATGTTACTATTGTCAACATAAACTACGTTTATGGTGCGTTTTGCTATTTAAGGAAACAAAGAAATAGCCTATTTTTCAGGAAGTAAATTAAGCTTACTTGAGAATTAGAGTCAATTTCTGAGTTTTTTATTGAATTTATGTAGTTTTAAATGTAAATTTGTAATTAATTCTCATAGTTCTTTAAGATTTGCTTTGCTTTTAAATTTTACTTTGCCTGTATATCTAATATACCAAAAATCCTGTGAAATAAGGAAACTTCCTCTCAAGGGTTTAATATTACAAGTTTGGAAGCTTAACTACCCACACATAAAATGATCTTTATTAATTCTCTGTAGTGTTTTTGATCATATACATAGTTTACATAGTCATAATTAACACACAGATAAATTATTTGTATCCAACTCTGTTCACTTAACATTAAAGCATATCCATTTTTCCAAGCTGCATTTTTAAAATTTCTGATTGCTATATAATAATCTTTTCAGTTCATGTACTATAAACAATTTCCCCATTATTGACCAAGTATTTCATCTCTAATTTTTTGTTTTATAAATAGTACCGCTATTATATGACTTTTCTCTATATTTTAGATAGTTTCCTTAACCTAGTTTTCAAGATGTGACAAAATTCACTTGTGTAAAAGTAGGAATAGGCTATACCTTTTATGTAGCAAGAGTAAATAACCTTGTCTTCTTCCAGATCTTAGGGGGGAAACTTTGTCTTTCCCCACTGAATGTGATGTTAGCTGTGGGTTTTCATAAATTACCGGGTCTTCATATTGAGGACATTCCCATCTATTCCTAGTTTCGTGAGTATTTTTATCATGAAAAGATGTAGGATCTTATCAAATGCTTTTTTGGTATCTATTATAATGCTCTTTTTTTTTGCTATTATTAAAATGAGCAACATTATGGTTACTAGACTCCCCCTATTATTACCATGTCCCCACCACAAACCCCATTGCAGTCATTGTTCCATCAGCATAGAAGGATGCTATAGAATCACTACTTGTCTTTTCTGTGTTGTACTGCCTTCCCCGTATCCCCCACCCCACCCCCACCCCCACTACATTATGTGTGCTGATCGTAATGCCCCTTTTGACCCCTTATCCCTCCCTTCCCACCCATCCTCCCCAGTCCCTTTCCCTTTGGTAAATGTTGGTCCATTCTTGGGTTCTGTGAGTCTGCTGCTGTTTTGTTCCTTCACTTTTTGCTTTGTGAAATCATTTGATACTTGTCTTTCTCCAGTTGGCTCATTTCACCGAGCATAATACCCTCTAGCTCCATCCATGTTTTTGAAAATGGCAGGATTTGTTTTCGTATGGCTGAATAATATTCCATTGTGTATATGTACCACATCTTCTTTATTCATCTACTGATGGACACTTAGGTTGCTTCCATTTCTTGGCTATCGTAAATAGTGCTGCGATAAACATAGGGGTGCATATGTCTTTTTCAAACTGGGCTGCTGCATTCTTAGGGTAAATTCCGAGGAGTGGAATTCCTGGGTCAAATGGTATTTCTATTTTGAGTTTTTTGAGGAACCTCCATACTGCTTTCCACAGTGGTTGAACTAATTTACATTCCCACCAGCAGTGTAGGAGGGTTCCCCTTTCTCCACATCCTCGCCAACATTTGTTGTTGTTTGTCTTTTGGATGGCGGCTATCCTAACTGGTGTGAGGTGGTATCTCACTGTGGTTTTAATTTGCATTTCTCTGTGGAGCATCTTTTTATGCGCCAGTTGGTCATCTGAATTTCTTCTTTGGAGAAGTGTCTGTTCAGTTCCTCTCCCCATTTTTTAATTGGCTTATTTGCTTTTTGTTTGTTGAGGTGTGTGAGCTCTTTATATAATTTGGATGTTAACCCATATCGGATATCTTATTTATGAATATATTCTCCCATACTGTAGGATGTCTTTTTGTTCTATTAATGGTGTCCTTTGCTGTACAGAAGCTTTTTAGTTTGATATAGTCCCACTTGTTCATTTTTTCTTTTGTTTCCCTTCCCCGGGCAGATATGTTCATGAAGAAGTTGCTCAAATTTATGTCCAAGAGATTTTTGCCTATATTTTTTTCTAAGGGTTTTATGGTTTCATGACTCACATTCAGGTCTTTGATCCATTTTGAGTTTACTTTTGATAATGGGTTTAGACAATAATCCAGTTTCATTCTCTTAGATGTAGCTGTCTAGTTTTGCCAACACCAGCTGTTGAAGAGGGTGTCATTTCCCCATTGTATATCCATGGCTCCTTTATCATATATTAATTTGACCTATATATGCTTGGGTTTATATCTGGGCTCTGTAGTCTGTTCCATTGGTCTATGGGTCTGCTCTTGTGTCAGTACCAAATTGCTTGATTACTGTGACTTTGTAGTAGAGCTTGAAGTCAGGGAGGGTATTTCCCCCTACTTGATTCTTCCTCCTCAGGATTGCTTTGGCTATTTGCGGTGTTTTGTGGTTCCATATGAATTTTAGAACTATTTGCTCTAGTTCATTGAAGAATGCTGTTGGTATTTTGATAGGGATTCCATTGAATCTGTGGATTACTTTAGGCAGGATGGCCATCGTGACAATATTAATACTTCCTATCCATGAGCACAGGATGTGTTTCCATTTATTGGTATCTTTTTAAATTTCTCTTATGAGAGTCTTCTAGTTTTCAGAGTATAAGTCTTTCACTGTCTTGGTTAGGTTTATTCCTAGGTATTTTATTCTATTCTTTTTGATGCAATTGTGAATGGAATTGTTTTCCTGAGTTATCTTTCTACAAGTTCACCATTATGGTATAGAAATGCAACAGATTTCTTTGTATTAATTTTGTATCTGGAAACTTTACAGAATTCAGATACTAGATCTAGTAGTTTTGGAGTGGATTCTTTAGGGTTTTTTATGTACAATATCATGTCATCTGCAAACAGGGACAGTTTGACTTCTTCCTTACCAATCTGGATGCCTTTTATTTCTTTGTGTTGTCTGATTTCCATTGCTAGGACCTCTAGAACTATGTTGAATAAAAGTGGGGAGAGTGGGTATCCTTTTCTTGTTCCCGATCTTAAAGGAAAAGCTTTCAGTTTCTCGCTGTTAAGTATAATGTTGGCTGTGGGTTTGTCATATATAGCCTTTATTATGTTGAGGTACTTGCCCTCTATATCCATTTTGTAGAGAGTTTTTACCATGAATATGTGTTGAATTTTCCAAATGCTTTTTCAGCATCTATGGAGATGATCATGTGGTTTTTGTCCTTCTTTTTGCTGATGTAGTGGATGATGTTGATGGATTTTCGAATGTTGTACCATCCTTGCGTCCCTGGGATGAATCCCACATGATCATGATGGATGATTTTTTAATTTATTTTTGAATTCAGTTTGCTAATATATTGAGTATTTTTGCATCTGTGTACATCAGGGATATTGGTCTGTAATTTTCTTTTTTTTGTGGTGTCTTTGCCTGGGTTTGGTATTGGAGTGATGTTGGCCTCATAGAATGAGTTTGGGAGTATTCCCTCCTCTTCCAATTTCTGGAAAACTTTAAGGAGGGTTGTTATTAGGTGTTCACTAAATGTTTGATAAAATTCAGAAGTGAAACCATGTGGTACAGGAATTTTGTTCTTAGGTAGTCTTTTTATTATGAATTCAATTTCTTTGCTGGTAATTGGTCTATTCAGATTTTCTGTTTCTTCCTGGTCAGCCTTGGAAGGTTGTATTTTTCTAGAAAGTTGTCCATTCCTTCTAGGTTATCCAGTTTGTTAGCATATAATTTTTCATAGTATTCTCTCATAATTCTTTGTATTTCTGTGGTGCCTGTAGTGATTTTTCCTTTTTTATTTCTGATTCTGTTTATGTGTGTAGATTCTCTTATTTTTTTGATAAGTCTGGCTAGGGGTTAATCTATTTTGTTTTTTTCTTGAAGAACCAGCTTCTGCTTTCATTGATTCATTCTATTGTTTTATTCTTCTCAATTTTATTTACTTCTGCTTTAAACTTTATTATGTCCCTCCTTGTACTGACTTTGGGCCTCATTTTTTCTTCCTTTTCTATTTTCATTAAATGTGAGTTTAGACTATTCATTTGGTATTGTTCTTCTTTCCTGATGTAGTCCTGTATTGCAGTATATTACCCTCTTAGCACGGCCTTCGCTGCGTCCCACATATTTTGCGATGTTGAATTATTGTTGTTGTTTGTCTCCATATAGTGCTGGATCTCTGTTTTTATTTGGACATTGATTCATTGATTATTTAGGAGCATGTTATTAAACTTCCATGTGTTTGTGGGCTTTTTCATTTTCTTTGATTAATTTATTTCTAGTTTCATATCTTTGTGATCTGGGAAGCTGGTTGCTACAATTTCAGTTTTTTTATATTTACTGTCGCTCTTTTTGTGGCCTAGTATATGATCTATTCTTGGAAATGTTCCATGTACACTTGAGAAGAATGTGTATCCTGTTGCTTTTGGATGGAGTGTTCTGTAGATGTCCATTAGGTCCATCTGTTCTAATACGTTGTTCAGTGCCTCTGTGTCTTTATTTATTTTCTATCTGGTTGTTTTGTCCTTTGGAGTGAGTAGTGTGTTGAAGTGTCCCAAAATGAATGCATTGCATTCTATTTCCCCCTTTAATTCTGTTAGTATTTGTTTCACATATGTAGGTGATCCTGTGTTGGGCACCCAACACAGGATCACCTACATATGTGAAACAAATATATATATATTTATTTTTTGGTATCGGTAATGTACAATCACTTGGACAACATTATGGTTACTAGACCCCCTATTATCAAGTCCCCCCCACATACCCCACTACAGTCACTCTCCATCAGCATAGTAAGATTCTATATAATCATTACTTGTCTTCTCTATAAATACTGCCTTTCCCATGTCCCCCTCCGCTGCATTATGTGTGCTAACAGTAATGCCCCTTTTCCCCCCTTATCCCTCCCTTCCCACCCATCTTCCCTAGTTCCTTTCCCTTCGGTAACTGTTAGACCATTCTTGGGTTCTGTGAGTCTGCTGCTGTTTTGTTACTTCAGTTTTTTCTTTGTTTTTATACTCTACAGATGAGTGAAATCAGTTGATACTTGTCCTTCTCTGCCTGGCTTATTTCACTGAGCATAATACCCTCTAGCTCCCTCCATGTTGTTGCAAATGGTAGGATTTGTTTTCTTCTTATGGCTGAAAAATACTCCATTGTGTATATGTACCACATCTTCTTTATCCAGTCATCTACTGATGGACACTTAGGTTGCTTCGGTGCATAGATATTTTAATAGTTATATCCTCTTGTTGAACTGACCCCTTTATCATCATGTAATGTCCTTCTTTGTCTCTTGTGACTCTTTGTTTTGAAGTCTATTTTGTCTGATACAAGTAGTGCAACTCCTGCTTTTTTCTCACTATTAGTTGCATGAAATGTCTTTTTCCATCCCTTTACTTTCAGTCTGTGTATGTCTTTGGGTTTGAAGTGAGTCTCTTGTAGGCAGCATATAGATGGGTCTTGTTTTTTATCTATTCTTTGACTGTATGCCTTTTGATTGGTGCATTCAGACCATTTACATTTAGGGTGATTATCGATAGGTATGTTCTTATTGCCATTGCAGGCTTTAGATTTGTGGCTACCAAAGGTCATGGGTAATTCCCTTACTATCTAACAGTCTAATTTAACTCACTTTGTATGCTATTACAAACACAACCTAAACATCCTTGTTTTTTTCTTTTCCTCCTTTTTCTTCTTTCTCCATTCTTTGTATGTTATGATTCATATTCTGTACTCTTTGTCTATCCCTTCGGTCTTAGGAATACTTCCAACTATAGGAGTCCCTCCAAAATGCACTGTAGAGATGGTTTATGGGAGGTAAATTCTCCCAGCATTTCCTCATCTGAAAATTGTTTAATCCCTCCCTCAAATGTAAATGATAACCTGGCCAGGTAGAGTATTCTTGGTTTGAGGCCCTTCTGCTTCATTGCATTAAATATATCATGCCACTCCCTTCTGGCCTGTAAGGTTTTTGTTGAGAAATCTGATGATAGCCTGATGGGTCTTCCTGTGTATGTGATCTTTTTTCTCTATCTGCTTTTAAAAGTCTGTCTTTATCCTTGATCTTTGCCATTGTAATTATTATATGTCTTGATGTTGTCTTCCTAGGGTCCTTTGTGTTGGGAGATCTGTGCATCTCCATGGCTTGAGAGACGATCTCCCTCCCCAGATTGGGGGAGTTTTCAGCAGTCACCTCCTCTATGACACTTTCTATCCCTTTTCTCTCTCTTCTTCTGGTGCCCCTATAATGCGCATATTGTTCCCTTTTGATTGGAACAGTTTTCTCAATAATCTTTCATTCTTAGAGATTCTTTTTTCTCTCTGTGCCTCAGCTTCTTTGTATTCCTCTTCTCTAATTTATATAATTTATATTCCATTTACCATCTCTTCTACTACATCTAATCTGCTTTTAAATCCCTACATTTTATGTTTTATTTGAGATATGTTATTTTTAGTGATTGAATCTCCGTCTTCAATTTGTTCCTAAGTTCTTGAATATTTTTCTGTACCTGTATAAGCATGTTTATGATTTTTATTTTAATCTCTTTCAGGAGATGGGTGAGATCATTTTCATTTGGCTCTTTTTTCTGGGGTTTGTTAGATTTTGGTCTGAACCATGTTCTTTTGACGTTTCATGTTTCTGTGCGGTGCCCTTTATTGCCGAGAAGCTCCACTCTGTGGAACTTCTCAGCCCCTAGAGTGAGGTTGGTGGTCGTAGGGGAGCAGAGGTAGTGCCTTGGGAGAGGAACGATCTATTTCCTGATTCCCATCTGCCCTTCCTGTCTCCCGTATCAGAGCCAGTGGGCCAAGTACACAGGTGTAAGCCCCTGTGCTTGTTGTCTCTATCTGTTGTAGGTGGGGCCTCCCTTTTGGCTGGCCTGATGCTGGAGCAGTTCCTGCCAGTTTGAGAACCAGTGCCGGCAGGCTAGGAGGAAGTCTCGGCAGGCTGCATATCATAGTGGGGAGCCTCGGAGCTGAGTAGCCAGCCAGGGGAATGGAGCGCCTGAAGTTCCTCAACGTTCCCAACCCGCTGGGCAGAACGCACTCAGAAAACCTTGTCCAGCTCTAACTTCTCCCGTGCAGCAAGCTCCATGCAACCCTGGTCCCTTCAGCAGCCCTCTCACTGCTAGGACGCCTCTCAGACCGCCTGCCTTTCCCCTGTCACAGAGTGGCCGGATGTGGATCCCATCCTCCACAAAAGGCCAAAATGTCAGTCTCTCAGGCACTCTGCCTGTCCCAGCTCCCCATCCTCCAGAGCACCACTCAGTGTAGGTTTCTGCTAGCAAAGCAGATCTTCAGGGCTAGGTGTTCATTAGTCCCAGGCTTCTACCCTCTCCCCCGCTCCATTTCTCTTCCTCCTGCTGGTGAGCTGGGGTGGGGGAAGGGCTCGGGTCCCGCTGGATCAAGGCTTTCATATGTTACCCTGTTTTGTGAGGTCTGCTGTGTTCGTGAGGTCTGTATGCAGTCTGGTGCAACCTTCTTTCTTTCCTGTTGCTCTTTTAGGGTTAGTTGTATTAACTATATTTTCACACTGTCTGTGGTTTTGGGAGGAGTTGTCTGCCTCACCTCTCATGCCGCCATCTTGAATCTCCAAATCCTATTATTTTTGAATAGTGAAAATAACGTCCTTTTAAAAAAGAGAAATCCTTCTTCCCCAGGATTTATTAATTTTCTGTTTGTTCATGCCCAGTGTTTTATGGGCTACAGTAAAATGTGCTATGAAACAAAATGACTCTGTGACATGAGTATTATAACTCCCTAAATAGCTGAGTTCACTGAAGAAAAAGTGGCATTTATATGCCTCTGGAAAGGTAAATGTTTTAAAAAGTAAATAGAAGATGCCTTTAAAATGTAAATACATGATAATGTCATCCAGTGATAAAATAATTCATGATATAAATTACTCTTTGAATGTAATTCCAAGAAATATTGATATCTGCTAATAAATTATCAAATGCAAACTTTAAAATCCATTGTATTTTTTTCTTTTAGCAGACAATAAGTCATACCCAAATTATTTCTCAAATGTAATTTTCTTTGCTGTACACAAAACATATATTCTTTCTATTTCCTTTATTTGGTGTAGCTGTTTTAATCAAATATGTTATGAATCTGAAATAATCCTTAAATTGTTTAAATCTACAAATGCCTCAGATTTTTTAAACTATTTTGTCTTATAGGAGATGAGGTTAAATAAGTGAGTCCTATGTTCTAGATTCATGATAATTTTTAACAAATTCTGCCTTTGTAGAATAATGGGGATCATATCCTATTCTTATTAATAGAAGAAGAATATTTAAAAGAAGAGGGAAGGAACTGATAACTATGCCCTGGAAGATTATTTCAGATGTGTCAAGATTTGAGTTAGGGGAAACTATACAGTCAGAGGAAAATCACTTTCTTTCAATGATACACTTACTGTCAGAGAGTTTTAAAAATATGAGAACTTTGCCTCAGAATTATACAAGTTATATTTTTTTTCTATAGTTGACCATGGTCTCCATAACATGGTCACTCCAGGTCATGTTTAACCTTTTCTGTTCTTAAGTCATATTCAGTTCAAGTTCCAATTTTTTTAATTTTCTAAAAAAATATATCCCTTGACTTCTAGATGCATACCCTTGTCATTGTTTACTCATCTTTCTGAATGAAAGTACAATTGTTATTAATCTTTTTTCTTATGAAGTGGCATGTGGTATCTAATGTTTTCCTACCTCCAAAGATACTATAATAGCTAGTTATCTAGGTATATTAGCTAGCAGTATAAAAATGATCTCTCTCAATATTTGTTACATCTGGAGAAACAGGCCTTCTTTTACGTAAGTGGCGGTTCAGAGGTGGTCTTAGAGCCATGGCATTTTGCCAATGAGAACTTCCAGGTTTTTGTGATACTGTGCAAGTTAATTTTCCTTGGAATAAAAATAAAGACTGCCTCAAGCATTGTTTTCTTTACAATTGAGTACTGTTAAGAGTGCATAGTTAGCTTTATGCTTTTTGAGCACAATAATGTTAAATTGGTTTGGGATGTTTATAAACAAATGTTTTGTAGCAATTTCAGGAAATAGGATTTTTCATACCTATTTTTAAGGATTCAGGAATATAAAATATACATAAATATACAAGATCCTATTTTAATTTTGCTTTAAGAAGGTATCGCAATGTTGGAATTCTTAACATCGGTTTATGATAGAATTATTTGCAAGGGCACACCAAAAGGGACTTTTAGTTTGTGAAGATAACAGTTTACTGGAAATAAAAATGTCCCTTTATAACTTTTCTTTATTTCTTTGTTCTTTAGGTGTTGGTGTCTGTTCAGTCCCTTATATTAGTAGCTGAACCTTATTTTAATGAACCAGGATATGAACGGTCTAGAGGCACTCCCAGTGGCACACAGAGTTCTCGAGAATACGATGGAAACATTAGACAAGCAACAGTTAAGTGGGCAATGCTAGAACAAATCAGAAACCCTTCACCCTGCTTTAAAGAGGTATGTCCAACAAAATTAGTGAAATACTTTATTAAAGAATGTGGTTTTTTAGTATTGCATTTGCCTTTATACTGAGTATACTAAATTTTATCTGTGGTATCCTCAACTTGACTATAGTTTTTAATAAAAAAAATCAGAATAGTAGTCAGGTGAATTTTAAAGCCACTTATTAAAAGCCATCTGACTCTATTTTGGGACAGTTGCTTATTTTTATAGTTACCATCCTATGAGCAAATTGTCTAAATATGTTACTAAAATATTCCTCATAAAAATATTCTTATTAGAGGTCAAAATACTTTCTAGAGTTGTCTTGCAAATGGAAACTTGGCCTTTAATATCTGTGTATGAACATTGAAGAAAATACATTTTCTTTAGGAAGAAGTTGGACTAAGTGAGTTTCTGAAACTTTGATGTTCCCAGTGCTTTCATTTCACCACATCTTGAAGCATGCTCTTTTCCTGTGGTTAGTTTTCTCTCCGTAGTCTCCTAAAATATGATTTTCACCCATCATATCAAATCACTTCATCACATCTTTGACTGTGTTGTGAATCACTTTTCTTCCTTAAAACTGTTTCCCTTGAACATGAGTTTCTTAAATTATGCTACAAATGCAATATTTTAGAGGAAAAGTTGCCCTATTTGCCTGATAGAAAATTGATCTTTAATAACAACTAAGGAATTATGTGTACTACTGTGTAGCATCATACCTGAAACCCTGCTCATCAGAGTACATGGATGAATATACTCTGAAGGAATGTAAAAAGAACATTTCTTTTGTTTTTGTTATACGAAGTGAATTATAGTTTGAATAGCAAAGTTGGGTATTTTACTTTTGTGAAGGCTTGCATTTTACCTTGAAAGGCTGTAGGGAATCACTTTTCCTAATATTACAGGAAACACAAAGATACATTTTGTTATACTCTTAAGCATAATATTATGTTCCTTTTCAAGCTTGGGTTACTTAGGGTAACAGGTAGCAGTGATTAGACACTGCATTAAGTACTCAGAACTGGGATAAATGAAACTGTTCCTAACCTTGAAAAACTTATATTCCTCCTGTTTGTATCACAGATTAATTTCTTCAGTGCCTTTAAGACTCAAGTAATGAATCCAGATATATCAACTACTTGACAAGTCCACTAGAATGTATAATAGTCATCTCAAACTTAACACTGTAAAACTGAATTCTTGATCCTTCTTTCCCTCCCTCTCTCAGTTAAAACACCATCATCTAGGTTCGAAAACCTTCATCATTTGTGACTTCATTATTTTTATCACATACCACACTCAATCTATTGACAAGTCTTGTTTGCTCTCCGCTTCAAAATATAATCAGAACTTGGTGGTAAAAACCATCTTAGCCTTGGCTGGCCTATTTCAAGTCACCATTACCTATTGCTTGGACTGTTGAAGTTGTTTCCTTACTAATTTCACAGCTTCCACTTTTGTCCTTCACAACGATTCTCCACACATTATCAAACCATCTCATTCCAATGACTTGTCATTATATATGAAGAAGAAAACCCAAAGGTCTTACTATGGCCTATAAAGCCTGACATTGTCTGGCCCTGTCTATTCATCCTTCAGCGTCTCTAAGAGTTTAAAGGCTTCTGACACCAAATGTTAGAATATGTAGCAACTCAAACTCTGATACACTTGTAATGGGAATATATACAGGTATAGCCTCTTTGGAATATTGTTTGGCAGGCTCTCATAAGCTAAATATATGCCCTGTGATTAGCAGTTCTACCCCTTGGTAGATGCTCAGTAGAAGTTGTATACACATTGGGTATAGAGAATATTCAGAGCATTATTCGTAACTGCCCCAAATTGGAAGGAGTCCATTAGTCCATCAGTAGGATAGATGCACAAATTATTAAATATTCATAAAGTGGAATCCAGCAATGTGAATGAATGAACTGCTCTGTAAATTAACGTGGACAAATATAAACACAATACAGAGCATAGAAAGCCAGGCTTCCTGTACAAAAGAAGGTACAAAAGAGTACCTTCCATATGCTTCCATTTATAAAAAGTTTGAGAATGAGTAAAACTAACTCATGCTTATAGTAGTCAGGATAGTGTATATCTTTATATGAAGATTAATGGTGAGAGGTAAGCACAAGGGTGGGGGGGTGGGGGTGGGGGGACTTCTGCCCTGCTTGGTAATGTTCTGTTTCTTACCTGAGTAGAGGTTACATTGGTATGTTCACTGTGGGAAAATGTATTTAGTTTATACATTGATTTATGCACTTTTCTGTATATGCTAAGCCTTAATTTAAAAATGTATCAAAAAATTTGCTGAGTATATATACTCGTGTAATCTGTTGGTTCATGTATGAACAATTTTTTCTAGAAGAAGAATCAGCCGTTAACACAAGGAACTCAGAGTAGGGGGGGTGACTTTTACAAAAAGCAAATACATATAATTTGAAACAAGAATCCTTCTCATCCCTTAGAACCTAATGCACATTATAGGGGGCACCCCTTAGTCATGAATGCTCTCCTAACTTTCCCAAACAAATATGACTTGCTCTTCTTTGAATTCCCTGGGATGTTTTTGTTTCTTAAGTATTTTGTACTCTCCTTGTATCTTGCTCTTTGGTTATTATTGTTCTTCATGTCAGGCTGTTTCTTACTCACTTTTGTATCCCTATTGGCATCAAAGGCAACAGCTATTAAATATAATAAGATCTATTGGTGTTCTACATCCATTCCCAGGTTTTCCTCCCTCATAGGTATTACTGCCGTTTCTTTAGGGGAGAAAAGCTCATTGGACAATATAGCAGCTCATCCAAAATACAGAATATTTCCAAATTGATTGAATAATGTTTCCAAATTGATGTTTTTTCTAATTTAATTTTATCAAAAATAGACTCCTACTACCTACACAGGAAGAAATTTCACTTAGTTTTTCAAACAGAGAATTTTAAAAATCCCAAATGCAAGGCACAATTATACAAGGAAATTTAAGTTCATAAAATAAAATCCTATCCATAAATTAACCAGAAGAAAAAATTAAGGAAGTAATAATAATGCCTTTTTAGGGCTCTGTTCTGATTTCTGTGTGAATGCCTTTCTAGAGTTACCTAGGTGTTCTTTGAGTTCACTCTTAAAGGTCATAATTTCTGAAGTTCTATTAATACTTTTCTAATTCTTTTCTTCTACTTATTTGTTTATTTACATTCATCTTCTGAAAAGATTGCATTATATATGCCTTAATCTCTCTGGGTAGGATTAACTATTTGAATATCTGATTGGGAGTGGGCATTATTGTCTGCTATAAAACTGGGCATTTCAGCACATGTCATCTGATGTCATTAGCCTGATCTTCCTGTTTAATAACAGAGTTCACTAACGTGAATTTGGGAGAAATGGAGAAAAATACACTGTGGTATCTTTAAATTTCATTATTTGTAATGCCACATACTTTTGTCTTTTAAATTCTGACCTGAACACATTTTGTTCCATTACTTGTTTTATTCTTAAGGTTATACACAAACATTTTTACTTAAAAAGAGTTGAGATCATGGCTCAGTGTGAGGAGTGGATTGCAGATGTCCAGCAGTACAGCAGTGATAAGCGGGTAGGCAGAACAATGTCTCACCATGCTGCAGCTCTCAAGGTGAGTGAGCCTGCTAACGTGAGCCCTCTGGGTGGCTCTAAAAGAAGACAGAGCCATGGCCACCAGATGGTAAAGTATGGGAGGGAATCAAAGACACATAAAATTTATTAAAGTTCAGAAGACTAAATTGCTACCCAAAAGACCATTGAAAAGATATATTTGACAATGAATCGACAGTTCCTAAAATTAAAAATGGGTACAGTGACTGAACCAATGGAGTTTTATAGGGTTGTTTTAAGATGATGACTACAAAGTGTGCTCTGTAGATGACTATTTTTACTCCTTTAGCTTTTCCTTTTCCCTGAGCCTCTCACCTTCCAGAATCTTATTACTTGGAGTAATGAGGGAAATGGTGGCTTGTAGATAGTCCAGCAACTGATTGGCAGAAATGTCTGATACAAACCTGTTTTGGGGGAGGCGAGCAATTGTTCTTAATTTAGGTATTCACAAAATAGAAATGTAAAATAGGATAGTTTGGGAGTTTTTTTCCCCCTGCCTCATGTGATCCGTCATTACTCAGCTCTCTTCCTTTTATCCTCCACTGGTTATCTTCTCTCTTCCTATCTTTAAATTTTTCTGTCTCTGCTGGCTCTTTCTAACTTTAAAACTATCTTCACTTAAGATGATTAGATGATGATAATCATAAGGATTTATTGTTTTTTTAGGTGTGATTTTTAAAAAAGTCCTACTTTTTCAGTTTATATACAGAAATACTTAAGAATGAAAAACCATATGATGTCTGGGGTTTGTTTCAAAATAAAATGAAAGGGACAAGTGATGGGATATAGATGACACAAGACTGGCCATGAGTTAATTGCTGAAGCAGGTGATGGATATATGTGAGAGTTTATTCTATATTTTGCCCATTTTGGTATATGTTTGAAATTTTCCATTTTACAAACTTCTAAATTATTTTTCTCTTTTAACACTTGCATCCTCCTAAGCTAGTTTTATTTTGCCCCTATTATTATAAGACTTTCTTTTTTTTTCTATCTAGAGCAATTAATATTCCTGCCTCCATTTTTAAACCACCTTCTCACTAACCTTTTGCAGTTTAACTTCCAGTGACACCCTGGCCCACCTTTCTATGCACCCATCCCTCTCTCCCCTCTAGACCTTTACAAAGGCTTACTTTTCACTTCCTGGAAGGCTGCCTTGACTTTTAAGTTAGATGATTTCAGTATAAGCTTTTATAACCCGCTGCCTACCTGTTAAAACCCTGGCCTGGTATTTGTCTTTTCTGCTTCAGCTTTTCATCCATAGACAGTTCTGGCTCCTCATCTTCTCAGACTCATTAGCTCTTTCAGTGTATTCTTTCTTTCCCCTTCTTGAGTGACTGTATACCAGAAAGCTCATGTTTTGGTCCTCAGAGCTATTTTATTCTCTCTTTTTCTCTTTCCTTTCATGTATCTATATCCCTGACTTTGACTATTTGCTCTTTAAAAGTGACTTTCAAACTATTGTCTGCTGTCTGCTTTCTCAGAATTATGTTACCATTTTTACTTGGATACCCTGTCATCACTTCATTAAAGATCTAAAATTTGAAATTCCCTCTCATCAGGTTTTCTTTCTTTCAGGATTTACTTAACTTTAAACCATTTTTCTCTGTCTTAAAATTTAAGGATACTTCATTTAGTATCCTGGTCAGTACTAGGTCCTCAGTGGGTCCTTCACAGGGGATGCTGTCCTCCCCACCTCCCTGCACAGGCATTATTTCTGTTCAGTTCCCACAGCTTAGTCTGTCAGCCAGCTTCCTTGCATGTGGTTTTCCCACTTCCATTCCTTCCTCTAGTGCATAACCCGATTGATCCTCCCAAACATGGGTTTGCATGTATCTTTCCCTTACACAAAACCTCAGTGGCTGAAGTCCAGCTTCCTTGGCTTTGTTATTTCAGTCAGCACCTTGCTTCTATCTCAGATTCTTTACTCTGTTCTTCCTGTGTCTCCCTGGCCTGGAAGTCTCTACCTCTGAATCAGGCCAGATTTATGACATTCACTATACCTTTGCTGCTGAGTGCTATTCAAGAGAAGTATACAGTTGTTCAGCTGAATTCTACAACAAAAGCTTATTATTCCCACCTCAACTATGCTTTTCAAATTTTTCTGTCTCTTTCCCTAGCGAGTGTTTTTCTCCTATTGTCCACAGTGGAATGGAAATTGGGACTAGAGAAAATTCAAGTTACCTGTGTGTAAATATACTTTGAAACCTCACAAATGGCTGCAAGTGTGTAGTTAAGTTGTCTTATTTATGTCTTATGCCTCTAAGCAAAATTTAGGCTCTGTGAGATCAGAGATTGTATCTTCCTGATTCTACTCATTGCTTTTACCTTGTCAGTGTTGAACACTGACAATGACTCAGAAATAAAAATTGTTCTGTAATTCTTGGTTAGTTAATTTTCAAAATTCGCTATTGACCCAGCTAATTTCTTAAGTCCTTGATGTGACATTTGAGGTCATGTCTCTCCAGCTGGTAAATTATAAAACAAACCTTAATGTTTGTAGACAACCAACCATTCCCTATTAACATCTGTATATCCTTCCCTAAATGGCCATATGGGGTAATGCCAAGTTATGTAATTTCTCTAGATCTTCTTTTGCATTTGCTTATATTTTTTAAAGTTATGATAAAATTATTTCTAAGGTTTAAGTGAGGGTGTTAGAGTGTTCAGTGAGACAATTACTGTGAAGCATTTTGCAAATGCTCTACATAGGGCCTAGGACCTGATACTTGTTTTTATTCACTAAAATGGCGGTGCATTTATTTTAATTTATAGACTGGTCTTTCTCTTAAAAAATAGTCATCCAGAGGCAGCATGTATTACAAGTGAAGAGGTTGCTCTCTTGAATTTAAAGAAGTATATGCAGCAGATGAATGGTGTCTTCTTACAAGTCATTTGTAAGGCTATTTCTGTTGCAAGGGTTGGGGCATGGGGTAGGGCCTGTGGACATCTACTCAGGGCTTTTCAGCAACATGAGATACTTTGAGCTTAGAGATTTTGGCCAGGTTTGTCCTCTGCCTGCAATAGTAGCTAGCATGAGGAGGGTGCTCCATAAATACTTGCTGCCTGGTGCTTTTGGTTTCGTTGTAAACTATTCCTCCTTTAAATGACTGTGATAGAATCCCAGGGTTTACAATTCTGACATCAGTTGTTTTCCTGTGTAGCGTCATACTGCTCAGCTCCGCGAAGAGCTGCTCAAACTTCCCTGCCCTGATGGCTTGGACCCTGATGCCGACACTGCCTCGGAGATGTGCAGTGCTGCAGCCGGTGCTGAGGAGACTCTAATGCACGATCAGGTCAAACCCAGCAGCAGTAAAGAACTCCCCAGCGACTTCCAATTATGAGCTGTGGTGACATGGACTTCATAGACACAAAGGCTTTGAAGCACAAGCCAAATATGTCAATATTTGTATGTAAGAAACTAATTATGTAATAGGTGATGAAACTGAAACTATACTATGCCCTTAAGGAGATCCAGTTTAATTCAAGGTGATCTTTTATTTACCTGTACAAGAGTGTAAACTTTTTTGTGCATTTATTTTTCAATTGTGAGAACCACTGATTGGTATGTTCAGCAAATTTGTGTATACAAAGAAATGGATAAATCACTGATATATAAGGGAAACTACCTTAGGAAAGAATGTTTACTGAATGTTTATTTTATTTTATTTTTTACTGTAGAGTGAGGGGTTGTTAACAAAGAATATATATTGGTCATTCTTACAACTACTATTTAAAGTCAGCAACTTTTCACTGAATTTGATAGATTTTATGTTTGGCCATATCTTCAAGCTCATATTTGATTTCTGAAGACCTCCTACATTCACTTCAATAAAAGTTAAATGGACATATTCCCTCTTTTTTTGATTTACTGGTACCTTTTTTTAAAATGATAAATATGCCATAAAATGCATTATAGCTGGAGACTTGCACTTGTATGGATGAATTTATTACATTCAACATATTTAATTTTATGCCTTCTAATTCTAAGATGCAGAAAAAATAAATGAACATGATTTTATTCTATGCCAACATTTGGGCTTGTGAATGTATCTCTTATTTGAATTCAAGTATATGAAAAGGAATGGTCAATTTGAAGTCACTCTAAAATGATTTTTTCCTAAAGGGCTCCTTTTTTCCTGAACTATCTCATTTTATTACTGAAGTCACATTAATGTATGAAACACTGAGGCTCTGTAGAGCAGAGAGGATGTACCTCTCTGGTGCTGTTACAGTACATCCTGTACCTGCCCTATAGGCTCCTTGTCATGCAAATTCTTCCTAGAGCCAAATAAAGACTTAGGTATATTAGTATGTCTTGTTTCTAAAAGAGTTTGCCATGGTGTGAAATGCTATTTCTTTAAGGAATTGGACTTTCAAGGCCTAAGCATGGGAAAGGAAAGGATATTTTTCCAAGACCAATGATCACAAGGGAAAAGCTAAGGTGAATCTTGACAGTATTTATATAAGATAAAGTGGTGAATGGGAACCCTGAACTTGGAGCTGACCAGAAGGAGCAGCTGTCTTTGGAACACGGCGTTGCTCTCTGAAGGTACTCTCTCATGTACAAGGGCAGAGCTCCTTAAGCATGGATGAAGGGAGGGGCAGGCTGGGTGACCAGGAGATGGAAGGTTCTGAAACGCATAGTGTTAGGGCTGGTGGGTGGCGAGATACACGAAGACTGATGAAATAGAGTCAGTTTATGAGAATTAAATGTTACCCACAGACTGTAGCTACAATCTAAGTATAAAATTATTGGCAATAAGAAGTAAAAGAAAAGTCATCAATTCTCTAGGCTTTTTTTTTTTTGATCCGTCAGAGTCACATTAGGGATGGATGATAAAAGCTGCTATCAAATGTATTGTTTGCCTCCAATTTCAGATTTTATTTTTAATTATTCAGGTCAGATCATTTTCCCACTCCACATCATTAGTCCTCAGATATCTTTATAAAAGGAAAGTAACAATATCAGTATTATATGGTCCAGTGCATGTTTTTTTAAAACCTAAGGCCTAAAAGTGTTAAGTTTGAGACCAATCACATTAAAAAGATTCCATCCGGGATCCAAACTTTATGCCAGCAGATATTTGAGTGCTTACTTTGTACCTGGATGTTCCTGCATTTGGGGGTTGAATGACAGACATGAAAGCAAACGTCAATGCAATATGGTAAGTGTTCTCTCTCTGATAGTTATTTACAGGGGACTATTGGGGACACAGAGGAGGGACAGCTATCTCAGGCATAATGTTGATGGGCATTGAAGTGATTGATATGAAGGAAAGGCTTCCTAAAGGGAGGTATTCTGAGTGTTGAAAGATAAGGATAAAGAAGGGAGCCAAGCTGAAAGAAGTTATTCCAGACACAAGAGAACAAAAGGAGGGCTGGAGTTAGTGGTCCCATCTTAGACAGTACTGGATTTTAAGAGACAAAGTGGGGTTAGTCAAATGGGATGTGTTGGGAAGATAGGAGGGTTTGGGTCATGGAAGACCTTGTTTTGTCTTGTACAGGAGGAGCCTTGACATCCTGTGACTGACAGGGAGCTCATAAGGAGCTTTATTAGAGTGGCTTGGTCAGGTTATGTTTCAGGAACATCTACCAACTGCTGGGAGACAAGAAGATCAGTTAAGAACCTACTCTAGAGTCTACATGGGAGGTCATAAACTAGGACAAAGGGGCAGAGAGGAAGAGACAATTGATAGAACTTGGGAAATAGGTATTTTCTGGCATGAGAATAACTTATATTTACAGACTGAGGAGCCAGTGGGGAAGGGTAAGTGTGAGGCCATGGAGAAGGATGGGGCAAAGACCAGCAGACATAGGATGGCCTAGGTCCAAGAGAATGAAAAAATTCAGAAGCCAGTAAAGTCAGTTGGGTCTCTTCATAAAGCTATTAATAGGAAGTTATTCTAAAGTACAAAAACAAACTGCTTAGATACCATTCTGGCATTAAGACTAGTATCAACAAAGTCAGACAAATGTAGAGAGTTAAATTTTTTTCCTTTGATGTCCTGTAATTTTATGTAGGAGAAGATGGGTAATGGGAGACCTTCTTGTCAGTGTGTCTTAGACTGGTGAAGGGCCAAGGTTTTCTGTTATACCCCTTTGAGACCAGTAATTTGTAAAACAGCAGAAATGCTGCAGCATGTCACGTCGCCTGCCCTCCCTTTCCACACTTAGCCCCTCGCCCGTTGGTAGCAGTCTTTGGACCACGACTTGAGCAGCACTGTGCTAAACAGCTCAAGTGAAGGTTGCTCCTTAGTAGACAGATTTTTTTTACTTCATACTTGAGCACAATTAAAATATATTTTATACCATATTCTTTTCCACAGTTAGAAGTTAATACTCTGGTATGTCCTCATACAGGTGCTGGAATAGTATTAGTGTGTTGAAACACAAGCTGCTTCTCATCTTGGGAGGTAATGAGACTCATTAGACCAAAAGATTCCCAGATGGAAACAGACATGCCCACTGGGTCCACCTAGATACAGGAACAGACCCAACTGCAGACCCTAAGGGAGCTAGACAGACTCAGAGCTGGAGCAGACAGCTGGGGTATGGGAGGATTGGAACGAGGAGCCCGACCCACTGCTGCCCTGGTGCTTCAGTCTTGGGCAGGATAATCGCAGCACAACAGGGCCTCAGGTTCACTTGGTTTGAGTAACACTGAATTTTTTTACTATGAGAATTACACTCTGATGTAAAAGTACAATATGGAAAATTGGGAAAATACAAAATGTGAAATTAAACATTAATTTTCTTCTGCCTTCTGTTTTCTGTGCTTTTCTGTATAATTGATATATTGTATATAGTTTTACCAACTTTAAAAAATACAGTATGCACATTTTTATCATTTAAAGAAAATGGTTGACTAACATGGATATATTTAAGCAATCCCTTAACTGTTGGGACATTTAGGTCATTTGTTTTTCCTATTATAAATAATAGTCTATATCTTTATTTCCTTATAAATGCTCAAAGTAGAACTATGAGATCAAAGGTTTTGATATATATGACCAGTTGATTCCCAGAAGAGCTGTATTGATTCATACAGTATCAATGTTGCCGGGCTCTGACCAGCGTTGGGGATTACAGTTTTTAATGTACTTTATTACCTGTCATCACCAAACTTGGCTTTTATCTGCATTTCTTCCACATAATGCTTATTAGACATTTGAATTTCTACTTTGTCAATGATCACTTTATACCTTTTTCCTTTTTTTGTATATTACAATGTTTTAATGAGTTATTTGTATAGAATATTTACCTTTATCATACTTGCATGTATTTTTGCCAGATGGCCTTTAATTTTTGTTTAATTTTTCTCACAGAAGTTTTAAATGGTCATGAAATCACTTATTGATCTTTTCCTTTGTGGTTTTAATTGGGCTTTTACTCTTTTACGCTTTTCCCTATGCAAAGACAAAAGAATCATATATTTTCTAACTGGATTGATTTGGTATTGGTGTAAGCCTGTCTGGAGCTGAACTGGAACAGGCTTAAATCATTCTGCCACTTGTCCCTGGTTCCCCTGCCCCGCTTCCAGGAGCCCAATGTGGTGGTAAGAGCAGAGGCCTCATACTCAGGTTGAAAGGTGCAAGCCAGCTTAAAATGAAGCTCCTCTTTTTCTCTTAAAACCTGCTCAATTTCTGTCAGCTATCCTTTCTCTCAGCTTTTAGTCTTCTAGCTTCAGGCTAGAGAAGCTGACCTGAGCTCTCTGAACCTACCAATTTCCTGGACAGAAGAGGATCCTCTGGCCCTCAGCCATGGGATGTGACTCTATGGGCTGCACCAAAAGACTGGTTTTCTTTGCTTCCTTCATGTGTATGCTTCCTCAGGTTCCATCAGCCACGAGATTTTCCTATGCAGGAAGAGACTGTACCATGCGACCATTTTGGTGGTGGTTTCAGTTCTATTCACTTGGCACTTCTCCTGGGAGGGCATACCCACTCTGGCCATTGGTTGCCAGGAGGCACACAGCCTCAGGTTAAGCATCTCTGCCTTCCGGTGTCATCAGGATACTGATCCTCCCCACCTCACTGGCCTCTTCTCTCTTCCAAAGACTAGGTCACAGGTAGGCCTGGACGGCTCTCCCTCATCCTTGCCCTCCACCCCCAACTCTGTTCCTTGCTATCACTCTTGCCTATCTTTCCTACAGGGTTTGTTCGGTTTATCCCTTCCTCTTCACCTTGCTGTCTGCAAACTAGGCAGACCTAGCTACAGAGCCTCCCATTTCCCTGGAACCGTTTGTATTATTTAGAGGGACCAGCTAGAACTCCTTAGCCTGTTTGTGTCCCTAAGACATAAACTATATGGATTTACTTGTTTACTTTCTAAGACTGTGGAATTGTCTAGCTACACATTGGATATTTTTTAGCCTGGAAATTTCAGGTATTCTAACTGAATTCTATCATTCATGGTTAAGTCCATTTATAAAAGACAGTATTAGGTTCCCTTTATCTCACCTTGGGTCTATTTAGAATATTGGTTGAAACTTTCCTGAATTCTTTTCAAAATCTGTATTTACTTCATGATTTTGAATCTATAGGTTTTAAGGTTAATATAACCTTAACAGAAAGGCTTCTAAACTTGCCTTATGTAATGGATACTTTAACTTTTATTTTTAAATTTTACATAGAAACATTGTATCTTTCTCTTTTTACCCTGATATTCTTATACATTTTTTCCATGGACAGCCTACCAATTAATTGAATTAAGTGATACAGAGCTGTAGTTCTGTATAACAACCTATCTTAACTGTCTTGCTCTTTTATCTGTTTTCCTGAAGTTGATAAAAATCCTTAATTGTAGTCCTTTGACTCTTGTCAGTAGCTTTGACTTCAAATCTGTCTTCTGTCCTACAAGTTTTATAATCTTTTTTGTTTTTTAGATTTTTTTATATTAAGGTGGATATTTGTTTAAAATGAGAAAAGAGATGATAATCATTTAAAAGCATAACAAAATGCAGAAAAATAACAAAACTTATTGACATACATATTTATCATGATTTTTCCTTATATATATTGGCTGTAGTTTTTTTTTTTAACTTTGTTTTTTCTTGACTACAGTCTTTTGATCACCTCATATGACCACAATTTTTGTAATATTTTCTAATTATTGCAGAGAAAGACAATTCATTACTTCTCTCAGAATGGTTGATCAAAATTTGTTATTTATTATTGATGGTAGGGATGCATAAAACATACTTCTTCAACAGACATATGCACTGTGATTTATAGTATTCTGACAGGTTTGTGTCCTACCAACACAAACTCTATATTACATGATTCCCATCCAAAAAGAAAATCACATGTTGGATTTATAGTGATATACTCTGTGTAAAGTCAGGTATATTTCTGACAGGAGTGGATTTCCATTTTGGCAAGGCATTGATGAGGATTGAGTCTTCTCACAATTTTAAATGTCTGATTATTTGAAGAATTCTATGTAGACAGCTTCTGGCTCTGTATGTTTTTCAAGTCTTGTTTCTCTTCCATTACTCACCTGCCTCTGGCGTAGAGCACCACAGGACTTACTTCACCCAAGGGAGATCTGCTTCCTTCCCCCTGCATGTGGGCTCAACTTATCACAAACAGAATATGGTAGAAGTGAAAGGATACTTAGGAGATTAGGTTATGAAAAGACCATAGTCTCTATTGGTTCTCCCTCTGAGAGAAGCCCACTGCCACACTGTACACATCCCTACAGAAAGGCTATGTGGAAAGGAACTGATGTCTTTGGCTAACAGCCAGTGAGAATTAAGACCTGCCACATAAGCTTGGAAGAGGATACTCGCCTCATTGAACTTTGTATATAAGAGCCTCTTTGTGAGAGACCCTGAGTCTGAGGCACACAGCCAAGCTGCATCCAATTCTTGGCCCTCAGAATTGTGAGATAATAAATATTTGTTGTTTGAAGATGCTAAGTTTTGTGGTGACTTTTTACACAGAAAGAGACAACTAATACAAGCTATGCATGGCACAAATATTTATGAAATGATATACCTTGCAAATAAAATGTTTAATGATTTTATAAAACATAGGTCTGACTGCCAAATAGTGCGCCTCTATACCAAAAGCCTAATTTTTTTAATTAAAGCATCATTGATATACAATCTTCTGAAGGTTTCACATGAACAACACTGTGGTTTCAACATTCACCCATATTATCAAGTCTTCACCCCCCTCACTGCAGTCACTGTCTATCAGTGTAGTAAGGTGCGAGAGAGCCATTCCTTGTCTTCTTGCTAGACTGCCTTCCCTGTGACCTACAAAAGGCCAAATTTCTTAAAATAATGGACTAGGCCTAATGACATACAAAAACCTGCCTCATTAAATAGTGGAGAGTAAAAGACAAAATTCAGTTGGGGGAGCTCAATGGAACTATTTAGATCTCATACGGTTGAGACTAACTCACCAGGCAGCAGGCCTGAAGAACAAAGAGTCTGGGCTCAAGAAGTCAGTGTTGGTCTGAGGGCTCCCTGGAATGCTGCCTAGGATGGTCCTTAAAATGATCTTGGTGGACACTCCAGATTCAGATGATGAGATCACTACTTAATTCCTGAAATAAAAGACAAAGCCGTGTTTATTGCTTACAATGGTGTATCATTTGCTAGGGCTGCCAACCAAGTGCCACAGATTTAATCACCACCATCAAGGTGTGGGCAGGGGTGGTTTCTCCTGTGGCTTGTAGGTGTCACCATCTCCCTGTTACTTCACTTGGTCTTCTCTCTGTGCCTGGCTACGTCCTAATCTCTTCTTGTGAGCACACCAGTCACACTGAATCAGGACTCACCCTAATGAACGTATTTCACCTTAATTATCTCTTTAAAGACCCCATCTCCAAATACTGTCACATTTTGAGAGTCCTAACTGGGGATCAGGATTTTGGCATAAAAATTTGGAGCTAGTTGGTAGGGAAGATAGGATTCAGCCCAAATTATGTTGGTCAGGCACAGTCTCTGCCAGCAGAACAGTGTCCGTCTTAGGGTTTTACACAGTGTGGCATTCAAAGTCACCCTGTGTCCTTGGATCCTGAGTGACAGGGAACCCCATGTATTTTCTGATTTATTTTGTGTGTTTGTGATATATGGACCCTTTAAAGACCAGCATTCAGGGCAGAAGCCCTCTTGCGTGATTCCAAGCATCCAGAGATTGCCAGAGTCACAGAGGGGTAGCCCTTGAGGTAGGGCTGGTTGGATCAAGCCCAAACTGAGTGAGCCTGAGTGGCACTGTTCCTGTGCCTACGTTTCTGCCTTCTTTGTGCCCATTGTGCATCTGGTGAAGGCTTGTTGAAAGCGTTGTCCTTTTTCAGCTGACTTAAGACCTACCAAAAGGAAGGATCTTGTTTTGCTTTGTCGGAGAAACAGCACACCCTTCAGGGGAGTATGCTAGTGTTTAGAGTGGTCAGTTATAAGAGCCCAAGGACAAAGTAAAACCCAGGGGACATCACTAGGTTGCCTGGCTTGGGCCAGGGCAATTTCTCAATAAAGAAACTCTAGCTTGACTGATATCCTACCAACATTCCCATCTCACCCAAATGCATGCTTTCTTTGCTGCTCCAGTCCTTGCCTTAGGGATTTTCAGCACCTGTGCTGCCCCTGGTCCAGAGTTGTTTCTAACATGTTCCCCAGTGAGGTTATTTTACTTATCTACTTGCCCTGTCCTACATACCAGTCACATACTTGTCATCCATCTTTGCTCACCAGATGTAGAGCATGGACCTTTGGGGATCAGAGTAGGTTCAAAATCTAGTGTAATCTTGGGCAAGGTACTTCCCTCTGAGTTTCCTTATCTGAGAAATTTGCTTAATAGTATTTGGCTGTAAGAGTTAGGTGGTTATCCGTATAACTGTGTTTTAACACTGCAGCTGCTTTGTCCTAAGCCTTCAATCCACGCTGACTCATTGACGACAAAGCAAAGCCTATCTAACTCTCTGAGGGTTAGTGATGGTTGTAGGGCTATTGTTCTGAGGGACAGTGTTTGGAAAGGGCAGGGGACAGTGTTTGGAAAGGGCAGGGGACAGTGGTGAGATAAAAAGAAAGAACTGTATGTCAGTAGAAGGATTTTGGAGAATATTAGTCTTGGGAGATAAGATTTTAAGCCTTATACAACAGATAATTTTTAAAAACAGTTACTGAGGTATAACTGACAGAATAAAGTGCACATATTTTAACTGTACAGTTGGTAAGTTCTTCCTTGTGTATTCTATGAACTCATCAGCACAATCAAGATAGTGCACATACTCTGTGAACACAGCTGCCCAGCATCCTTACTCCTCTGTAATCCCTCCGATTCCCTCTTCATCCTTCCTAACCCCAACCAACTACTGATACGCTTTTTGTCATGTTAGATGTTTGAAATTATAGATTTATATAAATGAAATTATATAGTACATTTTTGACTTATTTCACTCAGCATGATTATTTTGATATTTGTATATATCTATAGCTCATTCTTTATGTATATGTATGTATGTATAGATACATAAAATACAGCTCATTCTTTTGTGCAGCTGAACGGTATTCCATTGTTTATCATAAATAAGTTTGTTTATTCATCTATGGATGGGCATTTGGGTTTTCAGTTTTTGGCTATTACTAAAAATGTTGCTACAAACATATGCAAACACGTAAAATTATTATTAAACACGAGGTTTGTTAATATGAAAAAGGATTGTAAGCTTATAAAATGCTGGTTACAATCCTGACTTCTTTGTGCTTGAGCTAGTGAGAAGATCCTGCTTCCCCTTTATACTCCCTGAAAAAATACCAGATACAATTAGTTAAAAACATAAATGTATCAAATCTGAAGCTATGTAGCGAAAGTTGTCATTTACAATACAATTCAAGGTTCTGGGTAAACATAGTATATTTAATATATGCATCTAATTTCCCACCTTCAAAACCCATTAAAACTATGATAAAGAAAAAAAAGTTAAGACATAACCCACAAGGGAAGAGATGAGAGCAGGTAACACTGTTAGAAGGCTAGGTAACTGATTTAGCTGACCAGAGAAAGCCCAATTCTAAAAACGCAATGGGAAAAGCTGCGGCAAACTTTTATCTGCCCTGAAGAATCCATGTAAGACTCGAAAACAGGGAGCATTAAATGCCCCTGGGACTGAAGATTACAGGCTGGAAGGAGGGGCTAAAATGAGCAGCCCTCCTGCAAAGCTGAGTCAGTGGGCTGGAACCCCCGCTCTCACCTTCCCCTCTGCCCCCTCAGTGGTCTGTAGAGGGTCCAATATACACACTGGCTCTTAAATGCTGAAATTCCTGGTTTTCTCCTTCCACTTGGCTCTGGAACTGTGGCAACCATACCATCACCGTACTGGTAGGAGAGTTAGAGTCTCTCTGAATAACCCGACCAGTCCAACAAAAAAGACAAATAAGGACATCAGGGGTTTCCAATGGACTTGTGCAGCCAACTCTACGCTCATCCTAAAGTGGACATAAATCACCGGCCAGCTCAGTGTCCACTCAGTAATTTTTTTCCAATTGAGACCGTATTTTTCCCTCTCCATTTTATTACTGGAGTCCATTTTGCCTGAAGGGAGATTTAACAGACTCAGTTATTAGATTTGTCTAGCGTACTACATTTAGCCCACCAACCAACCTTGAATTATAGTGAAAGCACCAAGTTTATCATGTTGTCAACAGGGCTCTACACACACGTGAGGAACTTGGTTCAGCGGTCAGTGTGTTTTAACAACTGTTCATCTTTAACTGTCAAATGGTTTAGGAAGTGCTAGATTTTGTGCTTTAAAAAAAATCATTCCCTGCACAAATACCTTCTAAGTACTTCTTAAAGAGAAGACATTCTAGGGCATTCGATCTCCTCCATTCACAGCTCAAGTCTGGCTTTCTTTGGCTTCTGCTTGCAGCGGCGCAGCATCTCTTCCCTACACAGTCTGCAGTGGCTCTGGCTACTGAGGGAAGTGAATTGAGTTGTTTAGCTTCCTCCCTGGAACGGGTACGGTCTAGGCTTTTTCAGAGCTCTATTGCGCTTCATTCCTCCAGGAGTCCTGTGTGGGTATCGTTTCCTTAAGCTTTCTCCTAGATCGTGTACGGCATCCGCACAGCGCAGGCTTCAGTTCCACTGGGGCGTCCCGCCCTGCCACGTCCTGGCTCTCAGAGCCTTGGTTTTCGCCCCGGAGGGCGGCTCTGAGGGTTGAAGGACGGGCGGGTGAGGCGCCGGTGCTTAGCAGCCGCGCGCAGGGGCGGCAGGGCCCTGCAGCGATCAGCCTGTCCAAACTTCGCTGCACCGTCGGGCCGGGCCAGGTGTCCCGCTCGGGCACGATTTATATCGTGGCAGCGTCAAAACTAGACACTTCTTACACTCAAATTCTTTCAAAGAATAAAAACTAATTCTTTGCTGACGGGTTTCTTAACCTGGGGTTCACGGACTCCACTTCAGAGGGTCTCTAGTTCCTGGAACGGTACGGAAATGCTGGTCCTAAGAGCCCTCGTGCGTTTGCGGGAAGGACTACGGCTTTCATCAGGTTGTCAGGAGGGCTCTGACCCCAGAAGGTTTAGGAATCAAAGCGGCAGACCTTCCAATTAAACCCGGTTTGGGAGAGACCTCTGCCAGAGCCCTGCGTGGGCGGGCACACGAGGACCCGGCGCCTGCCACGACTTCCGCCGCTCGCGGCAGCGCCATCGAGCTCCGCCATCGAGCTCCGCCCACTCCCGCTCGGGGCGGGGCATCTCCACTGGGCATGCTCAGTACCAAGCCCTGGGTTGGTCTCCTAGACGGAAACCAGAGCAGGGAGAGTGTGTGTGTGTTTTTCCCAGGGTGCTCCGTGCTGCTGTCATGGCAGCCTCCGCGTGCCGGTGTCCTCACGTGGAGTTGTAGGGCTGCGCGTGTATCCTCAGAACAGTCACCTCGAGACTTCGGCGTCTTTGCGCTTTCCTCCTTTCACTGTCTTTTGTTGGCTCCTGTATAACCCTGTAGGAACCCATTTTGGCTGCAGCGGCGTCCCGGGTGATGTGGACACCGGAGCTGGCAGTTTTGAGGGGCTTCCCTACTGAAGCAGAGCGGCAGCGTTGGAAGCAGGAGGGAGAAGCAGACTCAGGTGAGAGAGATACACCTGCTAAGGACTTAAGCCAACGTCGGGACTGTGAGGAGAAGGAGTGGAGACAGCTTGTTTTCATCCCACCCTTGTTTTATTTATTTTTTCCTACCAAAATCTAGCTGATGCCTTAAGGCTTGTGCTGTTGCATCCTTGACATGGCGGGCGTGGTCTTGTCTTTACCCCCAGATTGTCACTGCCCAGGTTCTTTCCTAATTCCTTAACGTTATATTAAGCTCTTTAATCCTTATAGTAGACGTGTAAGGTATATACTACTTTTAATCCCATTTTGCAGATGAAGACATTTAAGTACGGATTGGATAAGTAATTTATTCAGGTTAACACAGCTGTGGTAAGCAGAAAAGCTGAAATGAGGCAGCAAAGATGTAATTCTTGTGAACAATGCACGGAGAGAGAAAGAGTTAAAAGGCACATTTATTAGTGGGATATAGACACATCTGACTGAGGTATTTAGGCTGGACCTAGAAGATATATAACAATTTAGGACAGTAGATGCGTGTTCTGTGTGTGTGTGTACACAGTAGGTGTTTCAGCAGAGAGAATTTCTGAAGTCTTGGGGTCTGGAAGCGTTTTTTGGAAGAAGTTCAATTTGAATTGGTTTTTTATTAAAGGATAAGTCTGACAAGTGGAGAGCAGCTCAGCAGGAGAAATCACAGGTGTACAGTGTGGAGGCGGGAATGTGTGTGGGAAATAGCTGGGAATGAACCAGCTTTTTTATTTCAGCAGAGAGTATACTGAGGTGGGAGGAGCCAGACAGTGAAAGATCGTAAACCCCTTACTACGGGGAGTTTTCTGTTGCAGTAGGAATCTCTCTGAGGGTGATAGAACTGAGGAATATTATTCCTGGGCCTTCTGCCTTGCTGCTCATCGTATGGATGAGCTGTCAATTCTGGAAGTGATTTTTTTGCTCATTGTTCTCTGAAATGCATAGCAGGCATATAGAATTATACATATGGCATTCTAAAGTTGTAGATTTACCTAATAGTATTATCTTTTACAGTATGAAAAAATGTTCTTTTGGATTATTGGACTAATTTTTTATATTACAGAGAGTGGCACTTTCCTACAGTTGCTGTTAGAAGGGAACTATGAGGCTATACTCTTAAATTCATTGACTCAGAATATTTTAAATTCAACAATGATGCCTGAAGAAAAGATTGACAGCTACCTAGAGAAGCAGATAGTAACATTCCTGGATCACCCAACAGATTTGGACAAAACTGAAAGGTAATTTGAAGTTTTCATAGAGAAACAGATTCTTTTATCTAGTGTTGCTTATTCTTTGCTCTGCTCAGTTGAGCTGCATCGAGCTTTATATTCTGGCTACCATAGGCTGTGGGTTTGATTTTTTTTCTTAAAAGAATTTTCCTTTTGAGGTAGGGCCTGGGCAATATAGAGAGAAGAAAGCTTTCACTCTGTCTTCAGAATGAAACTCCAGGATTCTCTGGCTGTTGTTTGTAGGAGTTGAATCCCCACTTCTTTTTATCTTAATCCAGGGGTTGGCAAATTATGGCTGGTGGGCCAAAGTGGCTCAGAATGCTGTTTACCTTTTTAAAGGGTTGGAAAAAAAGAAACACATTTTATCTGCAAAGTCTGAAATATATTTAATGTATATCCATTTACAGAAAAAGTTTACCCACACCCCATCTTAAGCTAAAGCAGTTTGAAAAAAAATAGGCTCAAGCAAAATATCTAGGGGTCTTTTTGTCCCAGTAGTTGGTAGTACAGGATTAGTAAAATGTAAAATGTTGTTTAAAGTCACCTTTTTGTTATCAATTTCCTTTGTATAAAGTCAGTTTTCCATACATCTCTGGCAATGTTAGAGCTATTAAATAGAATGCCAGAAAAATTACAAGTGCCTAATCAGGACCTAAATCAATGCTGTTCAAGTGAACTTTCTGCCACTCGAAATGTTCTCTGCCCGCACTGTCCAGTACAGTGGCCTCTAGCCACTTTTGGCTGTTGAGCCCTTCAAATGAGTGACTGAGGGACTGAGTTTTATATTTTGTATAATTGTAATTAACTTAAATTGAAAAGGGCCAAATGTGGCTTGTGGATATAATATTGGACAATGCAGACCTTAGTTGTTTAGGTCTCAGAAAGTTTGTAGTACTGTTATATAATCTCAATAAATGTTGGTTGATGTCGTAACATTTTTCTTAATAAAACTGAAATGAATGAAATAGTGTTGTGTTTGTAAGTATAAAGTGATAGTGATTTGTATTTATTTCTTTGCCTGTTCTTATATACAGACAACAGCTGATATTCCTAATTGGGGTGAGCAGTTTGCAACTCTTTGTTCAGAGTAACTGGACGGGGCCCCTCACTGATTTACACCCTCAGGACTTTTTACCATCTGCTTTGTTCCAGCAATTCAGTGAGGTATGCTTCTTGGAAATGTCATTATTATGGCCAGTAATGTCATAGTTATTATTGTGTTACTTATTTTTTAGGACTAGTCTTTATAAGCTGGAATAAATAATAGGAAAGAAACATGACTTTATAGCTTGTTCAGAACCTACTAAGATGCCTATTTATTTATCAGATTTTCAAATATTTCCAGAAGTTCTATTGTCAAGCTCCTCTTCAGACAATTCCTGTTTTATAGGGTTCTGTCAGATTTTATTAAAGCCTAGGCAGCTGCTCCAGTCATGGAGGTGCATATATTACCACACTTATATAAAGATCTTTTCTGGCAAAGCAGCAAATCTGGAAATCTATTTAACTTTGTTACAGGTAAGTTGTGCTGCTGTGCTTAAGACAGTGCTCGGGAGTGGTTTCTTTTATGTTACAAATACTTCCTCCAAATGCCTGGCACAGAGGTGCTCCATGGTGATAACAATTACTGTTATCTGTATATGAACATAATATTATTGACCTGCATCAGCAGGCCATCCCTAGAGCTTACAGTCCACAGTCCTCAGGAGTTTTTGAGCATACGCATAGTGCTTAGTGAGTATAACATGCTCTGTAAAAGAAGTGTAGTGACTTTGATTCATCCAGCCACCTCAGAGTAGCTGTCAATCACTCAGCCTTTAAAAAGGATCCCTTAGCTTCCAAAGCTTGTGCAGCAAAAGAGAGTTATTTACTGTTATCCGGCTTCTCAGACTTAAAAGTAGCAAATGAAAGGGGATGGAGTTATTAGAGGTAAGTGTTAATAATTTGAAGGTGGAGTAGAAAGAGAAGAGGTACAAAAGCAACTCTAATCTGAAAGCCACAATAATTCACTCTGTGTACATCTGTTTAATGAGTCATTATTATATTGTAGAGTAATTGAAATTCATAATTCATTATTGGAAGGTTAAAAGATCTTCTGTATCTTACGTCTAAGAAGGGAATTTGATGTATATTTTATGAAGGATTTCACCCAAAGCGTTAAAATAAAATGCTAAAGATTGTGGCACTTGAAGAGAGGTACTTCAGTGATTAGTGATTCACATGTTTCATTGATTCAAATTTACTTATATGGAGCATCTCCTCTGTGTTATTGTGGATGAAACAGTTTCTGGCCTCTATGGCCCTCTAGCATAGGTTAGAAACCTACCAAACAGTAAAAGTCATAAATATTTACTTTGCTCTGATGTTTGCTTGGTGCCTAATTCATGTGCGTCATATCAATTTGAGGTATTCTGTAGCCGACAAAACTGAAGCTCAGTGGTGAAAGGAACTTGTCAGAGGTCTTATAGCTGGAGGATTGGAATCTACATTTTTTGGATCCAAAGCCTGTACCCTTTCCACTAAACTAGTGTAGAAACACCTGTAAAGTCAGGTAACCACTCACAGCAGTACAGAAATGGGTTCTATGAGAGACTCAGACTGTGAGAAATTTTCAAGTTTTAACCAAGAGTTCTCTGGAGAGTGAACTTTGTCAGAGGAGACCTTTCAGTTGGGATTGGACCTTGAACTAGAACCTGATGGTGGTCGAAAAAATGGGTGAGTAGAGAAGAGGAGGAAACACATTCTAAGTGCAGTCATATGAGCAGAAGTTTAGAGGGGAGAAGGGTGCCGTGTTGTGGGAAAGGGGTGCTTTGAGCCTGTTTGAGTAGCAGCATCAGACTCTATGGCATTCAATCCAGCCTGTAGGAAACTTTGACTAAGACCTGGGTTTTCATATTAGCACTACCTCATACACTCAAAAAAGCATATAAGATGTGTACATTAATGAGACTTCTTTATTCCCACTGCCTAGCAAGAGAGAGAACATTCCCAGCATCGTGGAGCAGAGTTTCCCAGCTGCTGCTGCCCAGATGGTGGGCCCCTCTGCAGTGGCTATGTGGGCCTGGCCTGGGGGGCCTGGGAGCTGGGCTCTGCTGGTTGAGCGGCCTTCTCTTGTCACCTGGTGTGTTCTGCCGATAGTGACTTCTCCATGTGCTCTGACTTGGAAAAGGTTGGGAAGTACTGCTTTGGAAGGGCCCCCATGTGTGCCTTCTGATAGCATCCCAGCCCACCTCTCTCATGGATTTTGTGTTGATCATTTATTTGCTTTTCTTCATAGGTTTAGCACCTATGGATGTAGCCCTAGAAAATGTATTAAGTTTTGTCATTTCTGAAGTTTATATAAATGAAACACACTCTGTGTATTCTTCTGTGTCTTGCTTTGCTCAGTGGTGTATTTTTGAAATTATACCATTACTCATTTTTATTGTTGTATTCCAGCTGAATGAATATACCTCAGTTTATATATCTGTTCTACTCTT